>CM056197.1:112573241-113176703 GCA_029692085.1 Gymnothorax javanicus | reverse complement strand
CTCAAAAAGCAACACGTCATGCTGCAAACTAAAGAAATTCAAGAACAGATGAGAAACAAAGAAATTGACATCAATCAGTCTGGAAAGGGTCGCAAAGCAATTTCTAAGCCTTTGGGACTCCAGCAAATCAAGGTGAGAGCCATTATCCACAAATGGTGAAAACTTGGAACAGAGGTGAACCTTCCCAGAAGTGGCCGGCCTCCCAAAATTACTCTAAGAGTGCATCGACGACTCATCCAGGAGGTCACAAAAGAACCGGGAATAACATCTAAAGAACTACAGGCCTCAATTGCCTCAGTTAAAGTCAGTGTTCATGACTCAACAATAAGAAAGAGACTGGGCAAGAATGGCATCGATGGGAGAGTTCCAAGGCGAAAACCACCGCTGACCGAAAAGAACACAAAGGCTCGTCTCATATTTGCAAAATACATCTTGATGATCCCTATAAATTTTGGGAAAATATTCTGTGGACTGACAAGACAAAAGTTGAACTTTTTGGAAGGTGCGTGTCCCATTACATCAGGCGTAAAACTAACACAGCATTCCATAAAAAGAACATCATACCAAAAGTCAAACATGGTGGTGGTAGTGTGATGGTCTGGGGCTGCTTTGCTGCTTCAGGACCTGGACGACTTGTCGTAATTGATGGAACTATGAATTCTGCTCTCTACTGGAAAATCCTGAAGGAGAATGTCCAACCATCAGTTTGTGACCTCAAGCTCAAGTGCACTTGGGCTATGCAGCAGGACAATGATTGGGAACACACCAGCAAGTCCACCTCTGAATGGCTTTAAAAAAACTAAATGAAGATTTTGGAGTGGCCTAGTCAAAGTTTGGACGTAAATCCAATTGAGATGCAGTGCCATGACCTTAAACAGGCCGTTCATGCTCAAAAACCCTCTAATGTGGCTGAATTAAAACAATTCTGCAAAGAAGAGTGGGCTAAAATTCTTCCACAGTGATGTGAAAGGCTCATTGCCAGTTATCGCAAACGTTTGATTGCAGTTGTTGTCGCCGAGGGTGGCACAACCAGTTATTCGGATTTAGGGGGCAATTACTTTTTCACATTGGGCCAGGAAGGTTTGGATAGCTTTTTCCCCTTAATAAATGAAATCATCATTTAAAAACTGCATTTTGTATTTACTCGGGTTGTCTTTGTCTTATGTTAAATGTTTCAGATCAAACAAATTTTAAGTGTGAAAAATGTGCTAAAAAGTAAGAAATTAGGAAGGGGGAAAATACTTTTTCACGGCACTGTATATCTCACGTCTAATGCTGTAGGTAAATCATTTTACAGAAAAACCATATGATGTCAGTTGTCAGAGGGAATATTTAGATAACAGTCTCTGTCAGGATATGAAGTTTTGTTGGGCCTTGGCTGCAGTTTTTTTGAAAGTTTTTGCCTGAATCTCTTCTGAATCTCCCTTAGGATTGGGACTTGAGCATTATTGACTAATAAATAAAATTGATTTTAGGTTGCATCAGATCAATCATGTAAATCAATCAATCATGAAAAATCATGTAAACTGTTTTGTTCTGTCTGTATTGTCCGTTTTGTCTGTATAGTCTATGTTGTCTTAATGTAATTTTATGTAAATCTTTATTCTTGCGCCGATGGCCCTACACTAATAGGGCCAGCAGGTTTTCCAATGGTTCTGCCACCTGGAAAGTAATGCTGGCTTTTGTAGCAAAGAGGCAAAGTGTCCCGTGGTCAGACGAGTCCAAATTTGACATTCTTGTTGGAAACCATGGGCGTCGTGTCCTCCGGGCTAAAGAGGAGAAAGACCACCCTCCTGTTATCAGCATTCAGTTCAAAAGCTGGTTTTTCACATATTATGGAGCTTAACTCTTAAAGATTACCCAAGAAATTCAAAACCATGTCCAAGTGTTTTCAAATCTATTGCAAAATTACTAAAGAAATCATTGCTGGAGGAAGGTTGAGATGTACCACAGGAATAAACCAATTACAAAAGATGTATGCTGTTTGAAGTTGAGTATTTTTCCTAGTGTAGGCTTGAATTGAACAGATGAAGTTTTAAATAGGGGTAAACCATCTCCATTAATTTGCATTCTAAAGATATTCTGTTTTATATGGAAGACCAAAACTTTGAGGGCTCTAAATTCATTGACCAGGCGCAGGCACGGCGAATGGGGGGAGCGCCACGCCAGCAGGGTTGTATCCAGGCGTATTTTGCAATTTCGTGCCCGACGCAAGTACTCCTCTGTCCCGCCTCTGTCCCTCCTGCCGGCGCAAGTGGCAAAGAGGGAAGAGAGAAGGCGTGAGTGGGTTTAACACAGCCGAGTCAAATCTTCACCAATCAAATGAGCTCCTCTCCTCACCTTTAAATTGCTGGAATAAAGAAGCCTCTGTCCTATATCTGCATGATGCCTTAATGTTGCATTTTACTGTGCTACTTCAGGCATGTTATCTGCACCGCTTACATCTATATTAAGCATTATGAATATGAGTTAGCTGGCTAGCTAGGGCATTTGCAAATTATTACCATAGCGAACTTGAATGGAATTTCAAAACGAAACTACGTCAGATCATTCAAACTTATGTTGGAATGAAATACGACGGTTGCTCATTTATTTATTCTGCCTGCATCATTGGGAAGAGAAACGATGGATAGCATGTTCCTATTATTACACCCTGTTGCTGCTTAAAATTTTGGGATTAACATGCATGGACAACAATGCAAGATACGTTACACATTTATTTTCAATATGTGATCTTAACTCAGTACGAGATCATAGCAATCAGGCTGTATTCCTTTCCCCCACTAAAAACGATAAAACCTAAGTGACAATAATAGTATTAAGCCGCTTGCACACTGTATGTATTCGCGTCTTTGCATTGACTTTGGATGTAATCAGTCGTGCGAAAAATTTGTTTCGCGTCCAGTGTGCAAGCGGCTTTACTGAGTATACAACGCAACCATTATATATATATGTGTGTGTGTATATATATATATATATATATATATATATATATATACCCACTACCTGATGCCGAGGCAGTTTGTGGTTGGCTGAGAAAGATGTGAAGTCATTAGTTTGCATCACAGATTCAGCTGCGTTGATTAAGCCAGGTCGAGTTTCCATTATGCGTGCCAACCGCCTTTGATCTGACATCAGGACAATCGATATAGATACCATAATTTGTGTCCTGATTCAGATAGTTACATTAAATAGTGGTTGCTGTAATTATTTATTGCATTGAAATGTGCCTGACATTCTGGAAACCTGCCTGTGAGGTTTCGGTGACGTGTGCGCACTGTGCACCGGTCAGCCAAATTACCACTGCACAGAAATCAACCAGTTTGGAGCTGGCGAGCTCTCTGCACACTTTCGGCGGAGGCTTTATCCACGAAATTGTCACTGCGTCATGATGAATATGTGACACCTCCCCCTAATACGCCGCCACACCCATCTCGGCGCATGTCCGTCTACCAAATTGCCAAAGTGGCTGCGCGCGGTGTTGCACCGCACGAATTTACCACTGCGCGGGCTGCACCAGACGAAATTACCACTGCGTGGGCTGAGCCACGCTGCGCCAAGAAATTAGAGCCCTGAGAGTGTTCCTTTTAATGGCATTAAGGATGCCAAAATGGAAGTAATGCGATCTGTCTTCACTTGAATGTTTTAACATCACTGTTTTTCAGAGTTCTAGCATATTTAGGAAGTCCGGGGTGCTGGACTCATAGAGTGGTCTACAGGGCGGTCAGCGCTAGAAGCGAGATGCTGTACTGCACAGCCCAACCAGTCAGCATCTCTGACAGATCAAGTTGGGGAGAGTCAGATTCACTGTCAGTTGAGGCCTTGCTCCAGTGAGTATTACAGGCCTCCACATCACTGTGAATACGTCAGGAAGAGATTGCTGTACATTTTCACAGCGATGAAGCTCATCAGGGGTGGGGTCAAGAGTTGGTTGTTCATCCTGCTCCTCAACTGTCAGTGATCATGTGGATTACATTTACTTGCACTTATCTAGAGATTGTGCACCAGAGATGGTCGTTGTTTAAGATGACCGCTCATCTTTACTTACTTGGCTTATTCACAGGTCTTGGAGATGTTATTCTGGGCAACAAAATAAGGACACATTGTAAACAACTCTTATCTATAAGTCATTACAATCATGCCATACTCTGTTATCGATAAGTCTTTATAATCATGGCGCAGTTCATCATTTTATTACTGCTTTTAATAGTATTGTCATTAGCATTTCACTCAAGTTATTGTTGCGGTCGAAGTTAATCATGTGGAATGGGTGGAAATAACTGCTAATTTGGTACAAAAGCGGTCAATTCATACGACCCGGAAGTAATTGTGAAGGTTTCGTTGAAGAGGTTGCAGTCCTTGCAAAATGTCAATGTGACTTTTTCGTTTGCGGTTGGTAGGAAAGTTGTTCCTGGTCCCGGGAGACTAATTAGGTAATTAATCTTAAGATTGGTATCGCTATAGCCTTATAGACTAAGTGTCAAGTGTTTCAGATCTTCTGCGAACCATTTTAAGAAACTTTCACCAAATTTCGCTAGCGAGCACAAACTAGTTAGCAAGTGAACAAACGGACGCTCACAATTTACTTCAATGGGGAGTTATCAGAATCTCTTGTAACGTCAGTCATTTGATGAATTGAGGTTATTTAAGATAGACAGTGGCTATTCTTACGTGACTGTAATCCATTGCAGGCAGGCTATTCTTACGCGACTCCCGTTCGGGCATGCGCAGATTGAAATTGTATGACGACATGCGCAATTTTTGCCAATCAGGTCAATTTGGCGGCCGAGCTTGTACAAGGGGCCGAAGGGTTAAGCCCGTAACCATGGCACCGGTAAATTGAAATCTCGTCCCCGGGGCTTCTATACTGAGCAACAAAAGAAACGCAAATTAGCAAGTTAGTTAATATTCTCTTATGATTACTCAGTAAAGTGACCGCAAAACAAAGAAATGTTTGATAAAACGAGTGTAAGTGTGCATGCGCTAGTAATAAATTTGATTTTCTATAATAATTACGCGCAAACTTATTTTCCGGTCTGTCTTTAATTAACTTGCGTTTCTTTTGCTGCTCAGTATACTTGCTTCACCAAGGTTGGGCAATCTCTTGGTAGCATTTGGAACTAGGCCGTTAATCAGATAGGAGAACTCCGGTAAAAATTGTTATACATATCCACATTACGTGAGCATCAGTCACGCAAACCATCAAAGTGTCCAGCTATTCTTACGGGAGAACAAGATAAGAAAATTATCTTAGTCCGGCAATTTCAATCCGCGCATGTCTGACCGAAAGTCACGTAAGAATAGCCTGCCTGCATTGGATTACAGTCACGTATAGCCAGTGTCTTTAAGATAAGGTGGTCAATTTTGAATGTTGGACGGAAATGTCTTTTGGCTGATTATCCGTATTGCAGTCAGCTACTTGATATCCAGCGGTCCTGGAAGTGCTCCATTTTTCTTTTAACCAACGGTATCCGATCAGGCGTCATTAGCCTGCCATGTTCGGAAGCTCGGCAGCCGACGAATAAGTACACAAAGTTACTCGTATTAATATTGACAACCAAATTGAGGGAGTGGTTGATATAATTTACTTGCAGTTGTGATCTGTGGCTATATATTTGTTGCACTGATTGAGTAAGGTAGCGGGAGACGGCAACGTACTATGAAAGCGCAGCATGAACTTCCACGCGCTGTTGGCCAACTTTAGCGGGCTAGCTAATAAGCGGAGATTACTTAGCTAGCAAGCTAACGTTTTATCGTCATTGGTGGACTCGGGAATACATTGTTTTGCCCGAGCTGCGTTTCGCAAATGAATCCACATTCATTGTAAACACGGAACATTTAGGTTATTCGTGTCACCTTGCTGCATGTGGTGTACCGTAATGGTGCACTGTCAGTGGGGTATGCTGTTTTCGCTTTCAGTCTGAGCAGTGAAGTTACTTTGTAGCGTGCTCGCGCAAACATGTCAACCTTTATCTAACGAACTTTAACCACGACTGTGTTTTGACAGAAGTTACTCATTTGACAAATAAAAACAATTGATTAAACCATGCTCTCGAACTTAGATTTCCTTTATGGAATGGCCATTTGTCGGAAAAAAAAAAAAGAACTTACTTGCCTTAAACGATTGATCTTCTTGGCGAAACTGTCAGCGATGGATACGAGTATGGAACGACGTTTGCTGTTTAAAAATTACGTGTAACTATTCCAGATGCCATACAAACAAACAAAACCTACTGCCTAAATCACTTCCTGGCACTAAAATCTGTCCATATTTATCTAAATGTGTATGTATACAGATAAAATAAATGTGTATGTAGCTGCAGTTCGCTGAATATCTCCGTCCCTCGTCTCAAACAGCCACTAACGTCCGCACAGATTGACAGGTATCCAAGGGCGACAGGACGACTGGTTGACTAGCACGAGACGTTTTGAAGTGCAGCTTCTCCAGGTGGGAGCCAGATGGAAATTCGTGTTTGGGACGGGACTCTGCCTTTGGTTTACATCGCTTTGATGGTAAACATTGTCGGGTATCATTAGATAAGCAAAAGCTCTATTCTACCACCTCACTTGGAAAACGCATTAAGATGGGAGCTTACTGAATTGCTTTACCTGCAGTGTGCTTTTGTATTCACATTCCAGTTGAATAGGCTACATCAACCTGGGAAGTGCAGGGAGTTAATCAGTGTAGCTGAGGGAAGCTGATTTGGAAGTGACATCATAGGCGCTAGATGGATCTGCTTTACTGCAAGTAGAAAAGGGTGGCATGGAACTAATGGACAATAAAACAGGAAACATGAGATGAAAATTGTCCTAATTTCAAATGTATTTCTCATGCATTGTTATATAAGCTTTGAGACTAGCTATTGACCGGCAGTTTTATTTTATACAGCTTGGCAGGCTTTCACAATCTAGCAAACCGTTCATTCTCAACAATACTGTTGTGCCCCTTGTTGGCATCAATACTAGTAGGCTATGATAATATGTAGTGGAAAATGTGCAACACAGTGATGTATTATCATGCCGAATGGTGAATAAGTTTCGATATGTGGACTACTTACCTGTCTGATGGAAATGATGCATCTCTTGGGCAGAATCCAAGCTGGCATCCTCTGATCTTGAGTCCATGAATGTTGAGGTTTTCTGCTTGGCTTTTTATCTTGTCTCTCAAAAATAGGTTCTCAACATCTTCACTGACTTATTTGTGAAAGTGTGACTGCACTAGAGGTACTGTCATGTTCTCATTTTTCTGGGTTGAAGTTATTCACCTTTTCTTTCGGGGACAGTCAGGAATAAAGACATCATTCTCACCTAGACATTCAGCAAGTCCTAACTGCTTTATCATTAATACTGGCAAGTTTTTTTTTTTTTATTTTAAATGGCTATTTTATGATGACACAAAAAATTGTGATATTGTGTAGAATTTATTTCTTTTCACGCCTAATTCTTTAAAGTTTCCCAATTCTTGCTGACAAGAATTATCCTAACTGCATATTACAGGCCTCACATCACTGTGAATACGTCAGGAAGAGATTGCTGTACATTTTCACAGCGATGAAGCTCATCAGGGTGGGGTCAAGAGTTGGTTGTTCATCCTGCTCCTCAACTGTCAGTGATCATGTGGATTACATTTACTTGCACTTATCTAGAGATTGTGCACCAGAGATGGTCGTTGTTTAAGATGACCGCTCATCTTTACTTACTTGGCTTATTCACAGGTCTTGGAGATGTTATTCTGGGCAACAAAATAAGGACACATTGTAAAACAACTCTTATCTATAAGTCATTACAATCATGCCATACTCTGTTATCGATAAGTCTTTATAATCATGGCGCAGTTCATCATTTTATTACTGCTTTTAATAGTATTGTCATTAGCATTTCACCTGCTATTGTTGCGGTCGAAGTTAATCATGTGGAATGGGTGGAAATAACTGCTAATTTGGTACAAAAGCGGTCAATTCATACGACCCGGAAGTAATTGTGAAGGTTTCGTTGAAGAGGTTGCAGTCCTTGCAAAATGTCAATGTGACTTTTTCGTTTGCGGTTGGTAGGAAAGTTGTTCCTGGTCCCGGGAGACTAATTAGGTAATTAATCTTAAGATTGGTATCGCTATAGCCTTATAGACTAAGTGTCAAGTGTTTCAGATCTTCTGGCGAACCATTTTAAGAAACTTTCACCAAATTTCGCTAGCGAGCACAAACTAGTTAGCAAGTGAACAAACGGACGCTCACAATTTACTTCAATGGGGAGTTATCAGAATCTCTTGTAACGTCAGTCATTTGATGAATTGAGGTTATTTAAGATAGACAGTGGCTATTCTTACGGACTGTAATCCATTGCAGGCAGGCTATTCTACGCCGACTCCCGCTCGGGCATGCGCAGATTGAAATTGTATGACGACATGCGCAATTTTTGCCAATCAGGTCAATTTGGCGGCCGAGCTTGTACAAGGGGCCGAAGGGTTAAGCCCGTAACCATGGCACCGGTAAATTGAAATCTCGTCCCCGGGGCTTCTATACTGAGCAACAAAAGAAACGCAAATTAGCAAGTTAGTTAATATTCTCTTATGATTACTCAGTAAAGTGACCGCAAAACAAAAAGAAATGTTTGATAAAACGAGTGTAAGTGTGCATGCGCTTAGTAATAAATTTGATTTTCTATAATAATTACGCGCAAACTTATTTTCCGGGTCTGTCTTTAATTAACTTATGCTTTTTGCTGCTCAGTATACTTGCTTCACCAAGGTTGGGCAATCTCTTGGTAGCATTTGGAACTAGGCCGTTAATCAGATAGGAGAACTCCGGTAAAAATTGTTATACATATCCACATTACGTGAGCATCAGTCACGCAAACCATCAAAGTGTCCAGCTATTCTTACGGGAGAACAAGATAAGAAAATTATCTTAGTCCGGCAATTTCAATCCGCATGTCTGACCGAAAAGTCACGTGAAGAATAGCCTGCCTGCATTGGATTACAGTCACGTATAGCCAGTGTCTTTAAGATAAGGTGGTCAATTTTGAATGTTGGACGGAAATGTCTTTTGGCTGATTATCCGTATTGCAGTCAGCTACTTGATATCCAGCGGTCCTGAAGTGCTCCATTTTTCTTTTTAACCAACGGTATCCGATCAGGCGTCATTAGCCTGCCATGTTCGGAAGCTCGGCAGCCGATTTAATAAGTACACAAAGTTACTCAGATAATATTGACAACCAAATTGAGGGAGTGGTTGATATAATTTACTTGCAGTTGTGATCTGTGGCTATATATTTGTTGCACTGATTGAGTAAGGTAGCGGAGACGGCAACGTATATGAAAGCGCAGCATGAACTTCCACGCTGTTGGCCAACTTTAGCGGGCTAGCTAATAAGCGGAGATTACTTAGCTAGCAAGCTAACGTTTTATCGTCATTGGTGGACTCGGGAATACATTGTTTTGCCCGAGCTGCGTTTCGCAAATGAATCCACATTCATTGTAAACACGGAACATTTAGGTTATTCGTGTCACCTTGCTGCATGTGGTGTACCGTAATGGTGCACTGTCAGTGGGGTATGCTGTTTTCGCTTTCAGTCTGAGCAGTGAAGTTACTTTGTAGCGTGCTCGCGCAAACATGTCAACCTTTATCTAACGAACTTTAACCACGACTGTGTTTTGACAGAAGTTACTCATTTGACAAATAAAAACAATTGATTAAACCATGCTCTCGAACTTAGATTTCCTTTATGGAATGGCCATTTGTCGGAAAAAAAAGAACTTACTTGCCTTAAAACGATTGATCTTCTTGGCGAAACTGTCAGCGATGGATACGAGTATGGAAACGACGTTTGCTGTTTAAAATTACGTAACTATTCCAGATGCCATACAAACAAACAAAACCTACTGCCTAAATCACTTCCTGGCACTAAAATCTGTCCATATTTATCTAAATGTGTATGTATACAGATAAAATAAATGTGTATGTAGCTGCAGTTCGCTGAATATCTCCGTCCCTCGTCTCAAACAGCCACTAACGTCCGCACAGATTGACAGGTATCCAAGGGCGACAGGACGACTGGTTGACTAGCACGAGACGTTTTGAAGTGCAGCTTCCAGGTGGGAGCCAGATGGAAATCGTGTTTGGGACGGGACTCTGCCTTTGGTTTACATCGCTTTGATGGTAAACATTGTCGGGTATCATTAGATAAGCAAAAGCTCTATTCTACCACCTCACTTGGAAAACGCATTAAGATGGGGAGCTTACTGAATTGCTTTACCTGCAGTGTGCTTTTTGTATTCACATTCCAGTTGAATAGGCTACATCAACCTGGGAAGTGCAGGGAGTTAATCAGTGTAGCTGAGGGAAGCTGATTTGGAAGTGACATCATAGGCGCTAGATGGATCTGCTTTACTGCAAGTAGAAAAGGGTGGCATGGAACTAATGGACAATAAAACAGGAAACATGAGATGAAAATTGTCCTAATTTCAAATGTATTTCTCATGCATTGTTATATAAGCTTTGAGACTAGCTATTGACCGGCAGTTTTATTTTATACAGCTTGGCAGGCTTTCACAATCTAGCAAACCGCTCATTCTCAACAATACTGTTGTGCCCCTTGTTGGCATCAATACTAGTAGGCTATGATAATATGTAGTGGAAAATGTGCAACACAGTGATGTATTATCATGCCGAATGGTGAATAAGTTTCGATATGTGGACTACTTACCTGTCTGATGGAAATGATGCATCTCTTGGGCAGAATCCAAGCTGGCATCCTCTGATCTTGAGTCCATGAATGTTGAGGTTTTCTGCTTGGCTTTTTATCTTGTCTCTCAAAAATAGGTTCTCAACATCTTCACTGACTTATTTGTGAAAGTGTGACTGCACTAGAGGTACTGTCATGTTCTCATTTTTCTGGGTTGAAGTTATTCACCTTTTCTTTCGGGGACAGTCAGGAATAAAGACATCATTCTCACCTAGACATTCAGCAAGTCCTAACTGCTTTATCATTAATACTGGCAAGTTTTTTTTTTTTTTATTTTAAATGGCTATTTTATGATGACACAAAAAATTGTGATATTGTGTAGAATTTATTTCTTTTCACGCTCTAATTCTTTAAAGTTTCCCAATTCTTGCTGACAAGAATTATCCTAACTGCAGGATGTTACCTGTGCCATATTTTACGATCAGGATCGTGTGTCCTGAGGCATTGGTAGGGTTAGATTTACGCTACATGTAGTGCTTTGAGGGTATGCTAAGCATTTTCAGAGGGGTTGAACACTTCTGCAAGGCACTGAATTTACCATTGATGAATGTGAGTCCAGATGTTAAGATTTTGTTTTAACACTGCAGTAGTATAACACAAATTTGTAATCTTGAAATAATGTTGTTATAGGAGAAAACGCCAAGGCAAGGAGATCATCAGAAACCAGGAAAAAAGTGGTTTCAGTGCACAACAGCTGGAGAAGGGGACGATGAATTGCCACCTAATTTCTCTCTACACACACACACACACACACACACGCACAAAGTTGTGTTTTTTGACATAACACGCAATTGCCAGTTTTTTAAGCACATCAGCAAAAGATAATGCAGCAGTCCTGCAATAATTCACCCTTCATGACTGATATGATAACATTCATTTTATGCTGAAACAGTTTGAGGTGGTGATTCAGCTGCATGATCAGATCATGTAGATTGTGGTGCCGTTAGTGTATTGAATGAAACTCAGCTGTTATTTCGCCTGGCTGCACTGATTGGAAAGAGGGGGGTCAGAGTAATTGAAATGAATGTTGGTACAACCCTGTACAGTTCAACAGCAACACAAATTGCAGTCCCCAAGCTAAACACACTATTGAATCCACAGCTCTCCTTTTTTGTTCAAATTCTGATTATTATACCCTTGTGAAGCCAAGATTTATTGCAGCACTGGTGTGTAAGTCTGCCTTGATTTTAGTTATGTGTCCCAAATACACTGGCCATTGATTGTATTTTGTACTTGTTTGTACTAGATGTGATTATCAATAAAACATGTTTAGGTTAAAATTGACTTTTATACTATTGCCTTATTATTGTAATTGGGTCATAAATAAGCAGTGTGTAAATTTCCATTTTTACTAGTACAACATAGTAATCCGTATGTCTGTGAGTCTGTCCGTCTGTAATCATTTCGCTTTAGGAGCAGAAATGAAATATCATTCAATATTTTTACGAAACTTTCTGTACGTATTAATCAGGTCCTAGACTGGTGCCAGGTGATATTTTGGGATTTCTGACATTAGATCGTGGGGGCGGGGGGGCATCATCATCTGATGACTCTTGTTTAAAATTTGAGAACACAAGGTTTGTAGAGCAATGTGTGCTTATTTTCAGTTGACTGGAGTTATAAAATGTACATCATAATCAGTGAATCTCCTTATGTGCCGGATGTGTAAGGTCGCACTGTTATTAGGGGCGCCAGGTCAATACGGGGTGCTCTGACCCTGTTCTGGAGAGGGAAATCTATCAAGTCCTCATTCATGTAAAACATGAATTGGTAAATGCAAAATATGAATAGGATAATACAAAATAATTATGAAATGGTTTGCTTATACAGAGCGCCTGGTAGTCGTCAGTATTCATTAAGAACTGGTCGCAAATTTTATTTGGCTTATTTCTTTCGATGCGTATACCCTACTTCCTGGGTGAAGAGGACCGGCCAAATGCGTATGCAAGTTCCCACCAGCCAAATATTTCCTCGTGACTAAAAAAGGCTGTAATTTTGCTGCATGTTACAAAAATAAATGTACATTATAATGCCAGTTTTTCAAAAATAAATAAATTAGTTCTGTGAAATGCGAAGGGCAGTTTTGCTTCAAGAATTAAACCTTTGCTTACAAATGTCTTGACTTGGAGAGGCTATATGAATAGGACATGTCACAGAAAAAAAGGACTGGTTACTGAGACGACTGAATTAAACAAGGTTATTTACTAATTGGCTGGCCAGAAGCATAGACGTTGGAACTATATTCTGAGAGGGGGGCGGGATTTTTGATGGGGGTTTGTGCTCATATATGTACGCACAGTGTTTTCTGAACAAGGATTTGATTTTAAGCAGGATACTTTGATTACCTCACAGTTATTCAAGGCTGTATCAGCGATATGACGTCACTATTGTTGACAGTTGAAATGTTCTCAAAACACAACAGAGCCGCTCGTCCCTCTCCTTCCGAAGCTTGGAACATGAACGCGCTTTTCTTAAAGTGAGTAAAGCCGACACCGGACGCGAAACGAATTTTTCTTGCGACAGATTACATTCAAAGTCAATGCAAGGCGCGTCTTTGCATTGACTTTGAATGTAATCTGTCGCGCAAAAAATTCGTTCCGCGTCCGGTGTGAAAGCAGCTTAAGAATGGCTCTCTCAGCTGGGTAAATGGCCGTGTACAGCTCGTTGTGATAAACGCCCGGTATCATTCCAAGCTGATACACATGACTTATTTCAGGATAATTCCACAGACTTTAACTTTCACATTTTAAAACATTAGTTGTTCTATCTTGAGGTCTTTGGACTTGGAATGAATTGAACCTAAGAACTGCTGATCATTCATGACAACAAATTGGCAGACTTTCCAACACGTATTGTGAAGAATTAAAAACTCTCCAGAGAGTTATTCATTATTTTGTACTTTAGAGCCCACTCGTGGTAGAAACTGACTGCCTTTAATGAATGAAGTCGTGGTTGTTTCTTTCCGTAATAAAACAAAACGATAATGAAAACTGCCGTTTGCAACAAAAAAAAAACCAAACAAACAAACAAACAAAAAAAACACGAAGAGCTACGCAATTTGTTCTGAACTGAGAGAATGTCCTCGGTGTGTCACACGAGCAATATGCGGGCTGAAAATTTTGTTGAAATAAATTATATATTCCACAGAGAAACGGAACTCTCAAACAAACATTCGTCCAAAAACGATAAAACATCCAAACGTGGTCGGATAACTCTCCTAACGGAGAATTCTCAGTATTTGCGCTTCAGTGTCCTCTGTCTTCAAGGAACGGACACGCAACCCCAGTCTGCAGTTTCAGGAGGAGAAGAAACTCGAGTTATTTGAAAACCTGCCAGCGAGCAAGTTAGCTTCTCGGAGTATGTTGCCGCAGTAGCTGACTCAGAGTTGGACTGAACTCACATTGTGAACCGGAAAACCCTGAGTTTCCCGCAACTCTGAGCTAACAAACTCAGAGTTACCACTATCCCCACTTTCTGAAACGGGGCCCAGCTCTACTCACCTCAAGTAGAAACAAGGCGACCTGGGCGTCAGATTTAAAACCATTCAACTCCCGAAATTCTCTTCAACGTTGGTATGCTTTCCCTATGTTTATTCGGGACTTCGCATAGCTGCGATCGCGTTCCTTTCTCCTCGACATGCACTCGTTCGAGCGTCTCTTTTTCGGTTTAGCTTCTCTTTGGCCTGTATTCAGAAACGACACTCAGACTCGCCATATAGTGAGTACGATTGAAATGTAACTGGAGTGTGAGAAAGCGTTCGATCTACCATGTACCGAGAGCGTGGGCCCACTCCTCGCCATTTGTTATTCACAAACGCTTCTCGTGCATAACTGATAGAAGTGGACAGTGAGTACCACAGGCAGTGCGTCGACTGCTTTAAAGGAACGCTTAATCCTCAGTCTTCAATTCTGAATGACTTAAATCTGTCGTAGTTTACTTTCCTTGATTATAAAGTTTCGACTAATTGGTAAAACGACAAATTTATTTTTGATAGCTTTGTTTTACATTGCTTCACAAAATTGAGGCGTTTCTTCCGCACATAAATGACGACGTAAAATATCTGCATGTCTTCATAAATTCTGTGGTCGAGTGGCTCGCGAAAGGCGCAGGACAGCCCGCGAGGCTCACTAAGCAACAAGCTGTGAAACATGCCAGACATTTCCATCTACATTCAGCAATTAAGAATGTAGAAAAGAATGGATTCTCGTGACTTACAGCTAAATGAGCCTCGCAGACCAATCCTCAGGGCGCCCCACGAGCCAGCTGAGCGCAGAATTTTCCAACCCATCGGTAAAGAAAAGCGCGAGAAATCCGAATGCGTGAGTTGACAGATGTGTGTCATTAATGAAAACTGGCCACACCTGATAATGTTGAGAGTTTTTGGCGTTTCTGCAATGGTAATTTAAATGAATTGAAAACAGGGCAATAATTATCGGTGCTCATTCTAACTTAACAAGTAGAACTGGCGACACATGATAATCCTTAGGATTTTTGGAGTTCAAGTAAATAAAATTTTATTAAATGATTGAAAACAGGTCATGTCCAATCATTATTTTTAAGGGATGGTTTTTAGCTTCCCCTATTGCCAGTTCACCAGTAGCCACTAGCGGGTGCACAAATGCTAACCTCGAGTTCACCACAGTGCAGTTACCGGCATCGTCATCATCATTATATTAAAATTTGCGTAGTTGCGATTGCTTCGAGCACGTGGCTGCAAATGATCCAGTTTCCAATGTTTGTAACCACTTGAAAGCCGTGACAACGAAATACCTGCGCAAGTTAGTGCGGCTCAAGGGAGGTGTTTCCTGCACTCAACCTTCACTCAGAAAGAGACACTATTTTCAGTGCGAGTGAGGTCTCTGAAAGCAGATGAGTGTTAGGGCAACCTCTGACTCATTTAGTATAACCTGACACTAAGTTTTGTCGTTTCTGAATACGGGCCTTAGACGCTTAGCAGACTCAGTGTGAGCTTTGGAATATAAATGCGAAATCCGCTTCTGTCTTGCTCGTTGCTTGAATTTACCGCCTTTTCTATCTAACAGGAAATAAACAATGCGGGCGCTTACGTATCAAAACAAAGGAGACGTTTCTCAAATTGCACTGTCTCTATAGGCTACATCTGGCACATGTCATTAGGCTGCATATAAGATATAGAAAGCATATTTTTTTTATGATATGACAGACATAGACCTAAATGTAAGTCTGACACATTGGCATTCAGATTCTTTGTATATATTGCGGCGTTCCTGCCGCTTCGGTGGTTGAATTGAATGACGGTGTCAACTGCTCCTTGCTAATTTGCATGAATTGGCCTGAGCTGCTGTGATTGGCTCACGGGCCCCAGAGAATTGTCTAATCAGAAAATCCCGAGCGGATGTATAAGTAGGGGCTATAGAGCTTTGAGTTAGTATGAACGTGAACGCTCAAGAAGGGCTAAGCTGTACTTTGCCTGCTGTTGAAAATGTTGAACGTTGATACAATAAAACGAAGCTCAGACAGAGCGATTCAAAAACGTAGATCTCTGACTCCGCGTCCGCCAACTTCAGAAATTGCCACTATATATATATATATATATATAGAAAAAAATAAGATTTGGGGCAGCATGGGGCTGATGGAGGGGAGAGGGTGGCCGCTGCCCCTGTCCCCCCTGTTCCAACGTCTATGGCCAGTAGGAAAGGAGGGAGGAGGGAAAATCTTATGTTGAAGTAGTGCTACTGGCCACTGGGTATACAGCACTACTGTAGGGCTGCCCAACCCTGTTCCTGGAGATCGACCATCCTGAAGGTTATCATTCCAACCAAAGCAAACCACACCTGCTTTCCCAGTTAGAGATCTTGACGAGCTGCTAATGAGCTGAATCAGGTGTGTTGAATTAGGGACAGAGTAGAAACCTACAGGATGGTAGCTCTCCAGGAACAGGGTTGGGCAGCCCTGCACTACAGAGTGGTGTGTGTGTGTGGTTTTTTTTTTTTTTTTTTTTGCTGAGCTGGTATGTGCTGAAGTCAATCGCTGAACACAGATTCGCTAACTCTCAAGCAAGGGGAACGTGTTTCGTGGGGTGACGAATCACGTTTCTGTATCTGGCAGTCTGATGGACAAGTCTGGGTTTGGCGGGTGCTAGGAGTACATTACCTGCCTGACTGCATTCAGTGCCAACTGAAGTTTGGTAGAGAAGGGATAATGCTATGGTGTAGGCTTTCAGGGGCTGGCCTGGGCCCCTAAATTCCAGTGAAGGGAAATCTTGTTACTTCAGCTAACCAAGACATTTTGGACAATTCTATGCTTTGAACTTTGTGGGAACAGTTTTAGGAAGGTGCTGTTCTGTTCCAGTATAACTGCGCCTCAGTGCACAGTGCAAATGCCATAAAAAGCATGGTTGGGTGACTTAATTATGGGAGAAACAGACTGGCCTGCAGAGAGCCCTGACTAGAACACCTTCGGGATGAACTAGAGCAGAGACTGCGAGCCAGGCCCTCTCACCCAACATCAGTGTCTGATCTCACAAAGGCTCTTCAGGGTGAATGGGAAAAATTCCCAAAGATGCCCCAAAATCTTGAGGAAAGCCTTCCCAGATTCCAGGATGAGTCGAAGCTGTTACAGCTGCAGAGCGGGGATCAACTCTATATTAATGCCCATGTAATTTTCAGAAGAGATCCTGAAGGTATAATGTGTTGGTGGTCCAATACTTTTGTCCATTGTGTTTGTCTGTGTCTCTGTGTAAATTTACCCTGTTCAATATTCAGTTCACATTTTTGGACGGGTCGCAGTACTGTAATTATGTAGGCCTATCTATGAATATCAGCACAGATGAATACTGGAAAATGATAACGCTTTTTTTTTTTTTTTTTTTTTTTTAGTAAGAACATTCAACATTTTTCGACATCACTGAATCTAACGTTACAGAAAGAAAGGCTACCATTTATTAGAGCGGCACTTCAGAAATATCTCGACAGAATAAATAATTTGCAGTGCAAGCTTTGCGAAGTTCAGTTTGCGTATCACAGAACAACTAGATCGTTGATTTTCTAATCAGAACAAACCATTTTCTAAATTACAGACATAGGCTTACAAAGTGTAGGCCTATGCAAGACAATAACTTGAACGTGCCATTTTCACGGCTCACGCCTCCCGGTAGCCGTGTTTTGAGTTTTGTGCGCAAAATTCTGTCATTTAACTGTTGACATACGAAATTTCCTCTCAAAAGTTAACTCGGAATTTATGGCAATTATGCTTATGGAGGCCTGGTTTTTCAGGTAATGGGTAGGCTAATCTCTGCGCAGCGCAGAAAGAAGACAAACCTAAACCCCAGGATTTTTTGATTCGGTGTTGATTTTTTTATTTAACTACGTGAGTCTTTTTTTTTTTTTTTTGTTTTTGAGAATTGGCTGCTCCATAGTAATTGAATGAGAGCTCTCGAATATGGAAATTGGTTAAAATGCCCATCCAGAGTACGTTTTCTCTGAAGGCTGTGGTAGTTTTCTTTATCATTCGGAGAGTGCACTTGCGTTACCGAGCAGTGCAATCGTTTGGAAGTCGCATGCCAGATCAGAGACGAGTGTACGGAATTCCATCCAGCAGCCGACTTTGGCCCGCGTCCGTTTTGCGATTGATATGCGAGTGCGACTTGGCGCCGCCACAAGCGACTCAGGAACGACTCTGGGCCAAAGTCGCTGGTTGTCTGGATATTGCACCGTTGGCGCTGAAATTTGGGCAACTCATTATTGGTCCTAAGGGCTATTCTTCAAATAGGTTTCACGGAAATCGGAGGGGGTAAGGCCTGGAGCCCTGTTCAGTTTGGCGTGGAATGACCCAACATCAAATTCAAAATGAGCAGATATTTTTCAAAAAAACAATACAATTTCTTTGTTTCAACATTTGGTATGTTGCCTTTGTACTATTTTCAATCAAATATAGCGTTTACAATGTTATAAATTGGCACCTTTTTTGCCAGTTATTTTAACTGGCACCTTTTTAACCCGTTATTTTAACCGTAATTTCACAATGAGTTTATAACATAGGCATGGGCAATACAAATGAATAAAATGACAACATTTCTTGAGTTGCTGAGAAAAAAGTTTTTATTATTTTCTAATGATTTTTTGCAGGTAAGTACAGAAGACACAGACGAAGAGTTTGCCACAAGTCCAACGCCTTTACAGGAAAGGGTCTCAGAGCCACAGGGTCCCAAAAATGGCTGATTTCGGCATTTATCAACAAAACCCATTGTGAAAAATTGGGGGTGAAGCCTGAGGGCATTTTTTGAAAATGCAGTCTACTCAGAAATAAACCTGGCCAAATTATCCATTAGGGTACCCTAACAGAAATAATTGATGCTAAAGTCATCAACCCCTTTTCTGAAGTACAGCAGCACCCCCTAGGCCCTTTTTTAATGGAAAAAATGCATTGAATTTCACCCAATTATGTTCAACAAACATTAGGTTTTGCATTGATATTAAAAAATGGTATGAATGGGTTGCCTGTGAAGTTTTTTTTTTGGATCAATGGCCTGCAAAATGTCAAAATTATCGGTGGAGGGCAAACATTAACGCCACTCGCCCATTACTATATAAAATGCAGTGAAGTCGCTGATGCCGGCAGTTGTTTGCCCTCCCACTGCTACGAAATGAATCAAACGCTCCCCTTCAATTACCCGTGGTGATAAAAAAAAAACCTTTGCACTGTTTTTTTTACAATGTCCATATACCCTCCTCCCATGATAGTTTCAATGAGCTACTGTGAATAATTCATAGTAAAACACAGTGACGTGCAGTCGGAGGTTAGTTTGGCGAGGCAGAAACCTCCCCTTTGCTTGATTAGCAATCAGACGATTAACTAGTTTAGTGAGACTAGTAGAATGACGGGCCAGTTTAAGTTTCCGCGGCGTTATTACTCAGTACATCGAACCTGAAATGCTCACTAGACAGCAGATTTGCGCCTACTTGCTTCCAGGAAGCCGAAGCAATGTCATCAACAAATATTAAAACAGTTCGACTAATGCAGAGTTCAATGCTTAATCAATATATAATGTATTCTCCTTTTAAATACGCGCTTTTACACCCAAACAAAAAGCGGGCGCTTATTTTCAGTCTTCTTTCATAATCCGAATTACAAAATGTTTAAACGATATACAGAATTACCGAGAGCCGATAATTTTTCCTAATTGATTATTCAGATTTCCATCCTTGCAGTCTCGAACTGAAGGGTATAAGTGAATGAATCTTGTGACCGGTGTTCGCGAGGTGGCATATTTTGATAGGTAGCAAAATTTGTCAGAACACTGGTAGGTTTTGAACGCCTGGTGCTGGTTTATTCCTTGGTATATTTTACTTAAACTTCACAAATAGGGTCACAGGATATTATGTCAACTAACTATGTAGGTAATAGTAAAAATACACTCACCTTTCTTGCTATAGTTGAGAAGAAGTCACGGGCGAACTTCGCGACGAACTTCAACAACTTCTGTCGAACTTATTTCACATCCCTGGAGGTCTAGTTTGGACGAATAGACTCGTAATTTCTCAAATTAGATGGCTGTAAGTCAATCAGGGCAGCTGGGATATCACGCTGGGCTGTTTCAAATCTACCTCAAAATGGATATTTTTGGCTGTTTGAAACATCGCAAATTGAGGTCACGATTCATCCAACGGAATAATTTCTGTTCAAATCGCGTTATTGAAAGTTTGTAAGTTCACGGATGAAATGCGGTATCCCATTGAAAAGTCACGCTTTTAATCAAACCATTGTGTTCTTTTTTGTATGAAAATGGTATTTAAAATTTTTTTTTATAAGTTTTCTGAGGCTTGTTTACCGCCCCAGTTCAGCTGTTATGATTCCATTAGAGTTTATGCAGCTGTTGCCCATGCCTATATAACAGAGGTTCCATGTATGTTAACTATGGAAGCCCATAGTGAAATGAAAATGTAATCCCACTATTGCATTATAATTTTCCGCTGAGACAATATTAAATTGAAAATGCATTAATCCAAATATCCCAAAATCTATGAATATTCAAATGATAATGAAAAGATGATTGACATTTTTTTTCAAAGTCATGCTCTGCAAAAATGCAATAAGCAAAACAGTGTTTACATTTTTTTCAGGGTCAACATGATAATGAAAATGCTGGAAATAATAATGATATAATAATGATGACGACATTTGACATTTCATTTTCAAAGACTCATCCTGCAATACATGGACAATATTCAAACGCAGGGAAACAGCGCCTCCCAGTCCATTGCATTTTCAAATACATGTCACCACGCTCTTTTTGGGACACAATGAAAATTAAAATGCAATCTGTCAGCGTCTCATCAAGGCGGGTCTTCCGCTAGGACGTCACTCATTAGGGGCGCGAGCGGAAACCATGTTCCTTATTTGCATACCAACCAATCAGCTTCTGGGTAGTGCTTGTACGCACGGAGGCTTACTGATAATGTCATGATGGCTAGGCTGCTATGTATTGTGTGCCATTGCACATTAGGCTATGTTGTGCTTTGGATGTAGCCATCTTGGCAGCTAGCATGCTAGCTAACGTTAACTAAGGAAAATATTTGTAGCTGATCATCACATTAAAGCGATATGACTTGATTTTTGCCCCAACTCTATTCACTGAGCTAGCTGTAATATGCATGAACTTATTCGAGGCTTTCAAGCACTGTTGTTGCAACTGCAACCCAAAGTGTGCTTGCAGATTTCAGAGACGTTAGCTAGCTTGCTAGTGAGTCTAAAAGCAACCGCTTAGGTACAGCTAGCTAGCTATGACGCCTACTGGAGAAGCCCTTACAGCCCTGATTTGTCACTTTAAACGCCATCTCGCACACACGACCTCTTTCACCATTGATTAGCTGCTTCTTTTACCTAAAGAACAAACTGACAGTTCAGCCTGAGACGTTATTTCCTAGCTAGTTAAAGCAGCATTATCCTTCCATACGTGCTATAGCGTATTACATCACTCCAGACGAAACGCTATCCGTCTTCCGACCCTGCTGACGCCAGTTAGGGGGAATGTTTGTCATCATTTTTATACTTAATCAATGTGATTCGGTTTTTGCTAGCTGACGATTGCTCTTGTGCTTGCCGAGTTGCAAGTTCGCCACTCCTGAAACATGCACAATGTATGCATCATGCAGAACGGTCCGATAAACGGCCAGCAGTCAGGCTGCCACTGTTCCTAGTTTAATCGCGATTCCCAAGCCACGTACCAATGGGAGAAGTTTTGATGACTGGCTGAAAACAATGTTCCTCACTTGCTAACTTAACCTGCTGAAATATGAACTTCTTTGATATGTTTGGCAGGACTTTTGTACGTCCCAAGAGTACTATCAGATTTCTGGGAGATTTAAATGGATAGCTCATTACCTGGCTAGCTCAAGAACAATCTGCAAGCACAAGAGCAATCGCTGTCGGCGAGCTAGCTTGTGAAGCTAGGGCAAAAACCGAATCACAGCGATTAAGTATAAAAATGATGACAAACATTTCCCCTAACTAGCTTCAGCAGGGTGGGAAGACGGATAGCGTTTTATCTGGAGTGATGTAATACGCTATAGCACGCATGGAAGGATAATGCTGCTTTAACTAGCTATGAAATAACATGTCTCAGGCTGAACTGTCAGTTTGTTCTTTAGGGAAAAGAAGCTGCTTATCAATGGTGAAAGAGGTCGTGTGTGCGAGATGGCGTTTGAAGTGACAAATCAGGGCTGTGAGAGCTTCTCCAGTAGGCGTCATAGCTAGCTAGCTGTACCTAAGCGGTTGCTTTTAGACTCACTAGCAAGCTAGCTAACGTCTCTGAAATCTGCAAGCACACTTGGGTTGCAGTTGCACAACACTGCCGCGAAGCCTCGGATAAGTTCATGCATATTACAGCTAGCTCAGTGAATAGAGTTGGGGCAAAAAATCAAGTCATATCGCTTTAATGTGATGATCAGTTACAAATATTTTCCTTAGTTAACGTTAGCTAGCATACTAGCTGCTAAGATGGCTACATCCAAAGCGCAACATACCCTAATGCGCAATGGCACACAGTACATAGCAGCCTAGCCATCATGACATTATCAGTAAGCCTCCATGCGTACAAGCACTACCCAGAAGCTGATTGGTTGGTATGCAAATAAGGAACATGGTTTCCGCTCGCGCCCCTAATGAGTGACGCCCTAGCGGAAGACCCGCCTTGATGAGACGCTGACAGATTGCATTTTAATTTTCATTGTGTCCCAAAAAGAGCGTGGTGACATGTATTTGAAAATGCAATGGACTGGGAGGCGCTGTTTCCTTTACTGCGTTTGAATATTGTCCCATGTATTGCAGGATGAGTCTTTGAAAATGAAATGTCAAATGTTGTCATCATTATTATATCATTATTATTTCCAAGTGATTAGAAAACAGCATTTTCATTATCATGTTGACCCTGAAAGAGCGTGATGACATGTAAATGTAAATGCAATAGGCTGGGGGTGCTGTTTTGCTTATTGCATTTGAATATTGTCCACTGTATTGCAGAGCATGACTTTGAAAATGAAATGTCAAACAGCTTTTCATTATCATTTGAATATAGTCATAGATTTCCCATATGTGTGTGAAAATGAACGTGATAATTGGATTAATGCATTTTCAATTTAATATTGTCTCAAATAACTCATTCATAAGTGGAAAATTATAATGCAATAGTGGGATTACATTTTCATTTGAATATTGTCCACTATGGGCTTCCATAGTTAACTGTAAACCACAATTAAATGCATGCAGGACAAGGAGACAATGCGTTAATTTAACTGTTAATTTCAGTCAATTTATAACTGTGTAAGTGGTTTGCAAATCATTGCATTCTGTTTTTTACATTTTATACAGCATCCCATCCTTTTTAGAAGTGAGGTTGTATTATTATTACCTCTGCCAACGAAGTTGGGGCGGAGGTTATGTTTTCGCCCCTGTTTGTTACTTGCCGGAATCTTGGATTCCGCAAGTATATTACTCTGCTCGTTTGATTGTGGGTTTGTTACTTGCCGGAATCTCTGATTCCGCAAGTAGATAACTCTGTTCGTTTGTTTGTGGGTTTGTTACTTGCCGAAATCGGCAAGTATGTTGATCAGTTGCATTTTTTTGCGTTTGTTTGTTTGTCTGTTTGCAGTCTAGCGGCCTCATTTCTTATCGTATTTCGACGATATATTTTGTACTTGTAGAGGTCGATGATAGCTCGGCTACGAACTATTTTGGTGAAACTAGGTCAAAGGACAAGGTCACAAAAAATTCCCGAAAATCAAAAAAATCCCTATCTTTAGCAGGGGCCGAATTTTCAAAAATTCATATCTCCCTGAAAACTGAACAAATTGGTCTCATATTTAGTGGAGCCGTAGAGGGTCACGACATGTAACGTCAGAACAATTTATGTCCGGATCTGATCCGGATTGCAGAAATGGCAGTGTCTTGAATTTAACATACAATTTTCTATTAACACTCGGCAACTATTTACAGTTCTTTTATTGTATTTTTTTACTTTCATTTTAATACTTTTATTTTAAAATAAAAGGTCACAGAAAGGTCACACAGGTCAAGTCTGACTTTAATCAAACTGTACTATCTAGGGCGTTCACCAAACTTGATGAAAATTACATTTATTTTGCATTACAGTGATCTTGACCTCTGTATGTTCAATATCATTGAAGCTTGAAAAACCTATAATTATGATTCAGTTGCATTTAGACACAAAATCATCATAGTGACATATAGAAAACCATCTTAAGATTTGAGCTTTCATTTAAAGATACTACATTTGATCAGTTGTGACCTTAAACCATGAGTGTCAATTCCACTATCTAAGATTTGGCCGTGTCATGCTAGGCACGAATTGCACGACTTCTCGATAGTCTGTCTGTCTATTTGTCACAAACACGATTATTTCTTAAACTCTCATATTAATTACATTTCTTTCATCATCATTTGAATCTCACATGTCCTCGACAGAAGCCTATTGATTTTGGTGAGAATAACTTCAAGGTCAAGGACAATATCAGGCCAAAGGTCAAAAACACATTTTGGTTGATAACATTGTTTGTATTTCAGACAACGACTTCAATCCAAAGCCATTTTGTTCACGATACGTAGCCCATTTTAGCGGGTACGGGTCCCAAAGACGATCCTCCGGTCAAAGTACGTCAAAATCACGTCACAAAATGATGAAAAATTTTCATTTTTCATTTTAGTACATTTTTTCATTTCATCGAATAGCCATTGTTCAAGTACCTCACACACCAAATTTGAGCCCAATCGGTCAAACGGTTGTGAAGTAATTCACTTTCGATTTCGGCAAGTTGTCATTCTATTTGTTTTTGCCTTTCATTTGTTTGTTTGTTTGCACTCTGGCGTCCACAGTTTCAGCTCAATTTAGCTCATATTTCATGATCAACATAGGACAGGCATTTGGCAGGGTTTGCACTATTTTGGTGAATCTAGATCAAAGGTCAAGGTCAAGGTCATACAAATATCAAAAACGCATGAGAAGCCATATCTTCGGTTCTAATCGTTGTACAGACTTCAAACCAATTGCATATTGTTGATAAACGAAAGGTCTATGTTACTTCACTTAGGTACTGCACTATTTTGGTGAATCTAGATCAAAGGTCAAGGTCACACAAAATGTCAAAAACGCATAAGTGGCCATAGCTTCGGTTCTAATCGGGGTACAGACTTCAAACCAAGTGCATAATTTGTTGATAAACTCAAGGCCTGTGTAACCTGACCTAGGCACTGCATTAATTAGGTAAATCTATGTCAAAGGTCAAGGTCACCTAAGCAGTGCTCTATTTTGGTTTATTTGTTTCTCTCTCTGTCTGTCTGTCTGTTTGTGTGCACTCTACAGGCCACAATTTTCACATTATCTTGACCAAACTTGATGACAACATTGACTAGCCTTGTGGCTAGAGACCCGTCTCTTTTCGAGGCCAAAGGCCAAAGGTCAAGGTCACCAGAAAGGCCAAAAACACATTTTGGTTCATAACTTTGCAACAATTACAGCTAGATACTTGAAACCAACTCCATTTTGTTCATTCTGTTTCAGAGATCTGTGCATGAATCCAGCAAGTCGTCATTCTATGAGTGACCTTTCATTACTTGCCAAAATCTCGGATTCCGCAAGTATATTACTCTGTTTGTTTGTTTGTAGGTTTGTTTGTTTGTGTGTTTGTTTGTTTGCATTGTGGCATCCACGGTTTCAGCTCAATTTAGCTCATATTTCATGATCAACATAGGACAGGCACTGGGCAGGCACTGCACTATTTTGGTGAATCTAGGTCAAAGGTCACGGTCACACAAAAGCTCAAAAACACATAAGAAGCCATATCATCGGTTCTAATCGTCGTAGACGCTTCAAACCAAGTGCATATCGTTGATAAACGAAAGGTATATCTGAGTTGACATAGGAATCTAGGTCAAAGGTCAAGGTCACACAAAAGGTCAAAAACACATAAGAAGCCATATCTTTGGTTCTCATCGTCGTAGAGACTTCCAACCAAGTGCATATTGTTGATAAACAAAAGGTCTATCCTACTTGACCTAGGTACTGCTCTATTTTGGTGAATCTAGATCAAAGGTCAAGGTCACACAAAAGGTCAAAAACACATAAGAAGCCATATCTTCGGTTCTAATCGTCGTAGACACTTCAAACCAAGTGCATATTGTTCATAAACGAAAGGTTTATGTTACTTCACCTAGGTACTGCACTATTTTGGTGAATCTAGATCAAAGGTCAAGTTCACACAAAATGTCAAAAACACAAAAGTGTCCATAGATTCGATTCTGATCGGTGTACACACTTCAAACCAAGTGCATAATTTGTTGATAACCTGACCTAAGCACTGCACTATTTTGGTAAATCTAGGTTAGAGGTCAAGGTCACCTAACCAGTGCTCTATTTTGTTTATTTGTTTGTCTGTCTTTCTGTCTGTCTGTCTGTTTGTGTGCACTCTACAGGCCAAAATTTTCAAATTATCTTCACCAAACTTGATGACAACATTGACTAGCCTTGTGGCTAGAGACTGGTCTCTTTTCAAAGCCAAAGGTCAAAGGTCAAGGTCAAGGTCACCAGAAAGGTCAAAAACACATTGTGCTTCATAACTTTGCTACAATTACAGCGAGAAACTTGAAACAAAATCCATTCCGTTCATTCTGTTTCAGAGATCTGTGCATGATTCCGGCAAGTCGTATTCTATAAATGACTTTTCATTTGTTTGTTTGTCTGTCTGTCTGTCTGTTTGTCAACAACATAATTCAAAAAGGAATGCACAGATTTGGCTGAAATTTTGCGGGTGCATTGCTATTATATAAAGGATGGACCCTATTGATTTTCACCGCGATCAGCGAAACAATATGGCCGCCACGGCAGCCATCATGAAATTGTATGACACGCGATAACTCAACATTGCACCCACTGATGAAGATTTGGATTGTGCTGCCTTGGTGGAGGTTTGCACTCTACGAGTGCCTCTAGTTATTACTATTTTGCAAAGCCTTTCTCAGTTTTTGCTCTTTGAAATATACAACCATCTATAAAACTTTTCAAAATATATGTTTTTATTTCACTTATAACACCACAGTGAGAAGTCATATTTCACTGTAAATGAACATTGCACAGTTTTTGGTTGCACACACAGTCGGCCATGAACTGTTGAACCTCCGTTGCAGTAATAGTTGTTGCAGCTGGTATTGTTTTCCTTGAAGCTGTAGCAGCACTTGCTGTCATGCAGGTGAGAGCAGTTGTTATGGTAGAAGAAGTTGTTGCAGATGCTGTTGTGGTGGAACCACTGATTGTGTTTGCAACAGTAGTAGTTGTCTTTAAAGCTGTTGTAGAACTTGCTGCTTTGCTAGAGACAGCAGATATCAAAGTTGAAACAGTAGTTTCAGAGGCTGTCATAGTGGCATCCATGATTGTTGTTCCAGCTGTCATGGTGGAGAGGATTTTTTTTTTTTTGGGAAATTTTTCCTTTTATTGACAGTTGTACAGTGTAGAGACAGGAAAGTTGGGGAAAAGAATGGGGGAAGACATGCAGGAAATGACCTGAGCTGGAATCGAACCCAGGTCGCTGCGGGAAGGACACAGCTTTTATGGTATGTGCGCTTAGACCAATGAGCCACCGGGGCGCCCCATGGAGAGGATTTTTGTAGATGCAGGGCTACTGGGAGAAATAGTTGTTGTTCCAGCTGGGTTTGTTTTGCTTGAAGTTGTAGCAGCAACTGCTGTCGTGCTGGTGAGTGCTGTTGTACCGGTAGAAGAAGTTCTGGCAGATGCTGTTGCTGTAGAACCACTGATTATTTTTGCAAAAGTAGTAGTTGTCTTTAAAGCTGCTGTAGAACTTGCTGCTTTGCTAGTGACTGCAGATATTGAGGTTGAAACAGAAGTTTAAGATGCTGTCGCAGTGGCATCCATGGTCTTTGTTTCAGCAAGTAGTGGTAGAAAAGATTTTCGTAGATGCAGGGCAACAGGGAGAAATAGTTAGTGTTGCACCTACATTTGTTTTCCTTTAAGCTGTTGCAACACTTGCTGTCATGCTGGTGAGTGCTGTTGTTCCGGTAGAAGAAGTTGTTGCAGATGCTGTTGCTGTAGAACCCCTGGTTGTTTTTGCAACACTAGTTATACTGATTAAAGTTGCTGTAGAACTTGCTGCTTTGCTAGTGACTGTAGATATCGAGGTTGGAACAGTAGTTTCAGATGCTGTCGCAGTGGCATCCATAGTTGTTGTTTCAGCAGTAGTGGGAGAGAGGATTTTTGTAGATGCAAGACTACTGGGAGAAATAGTTGTTGTTGTTGCAGTTCGGGTTGTTTTGCTTGAAGTTTTGTAAGAAGTTCTGGCAGATGCTGTTGCTGAAATTGCTGATTGTTTTGGGGAATGCTTTTGTTCGGTAGAAGAAGTTCTGGCAGATGCTGTTGCTGTAGAACCACTGATTGTTTTTGCAACAGTAGTAGTTGTCTTAAAAGCTGTTGTAGAACTTGCTGCTTTGCTAGTGACTGTAGATATCGAGGTTGGAACAGTATTTTCAGATGCTGTTGCTGTGGTATCCATGGTTGTTGTTTCAGCTGTTGTAAAGCTGAGAGAGGATTTTTGTAGATGCAAGGCTAGGTGGGAGAAACAGTAGTTGTTGCAGCTCGGGTTGTTTTTGTGGGAAGTTTTTGTAGCAGCAACTTGCTCTCGTGCTGGCAGGAATGCTTTTGTTGCTGGTGAATAAGAAGAAGAAGTTCTGGCAGATGCTGTCGCTGTAGAACCACTGATTGTTTTTGCAACAGTAGTAGTTGTCTTAAAAGCTGTTGTAGAACTTGCTGCTTTGCTAGTGACTGTAGATATCGAGGTTGGAACAGTATTTTCAGATGCTGTCGCAGTGGTATCAATGGTTGTTGTTTCAGCTGTAGTGGGAGAGAGGATTTTTGTAGATGCAAGGCTACTGGGAGAAATAGTAGTTGTTGCAGCTCGGGTTGTTTTGCTTGAAGTTGTAGCAGCAATTGCTCTCGTGCTGGTGAATGCTTTTGTTCCAGTGGAAGAAGTTCTGGCAGATGCTGTTGCTGTAGAACCACTGATTGTTTTTGCAACAGTAGTAGTTGTTTTTAAAGTTGTAGTAGAACTTGCTGCTTTGCTAGTGATGGCAGATATCAAGTTTGGAACAGTAGTTTCAGATGCTGTCGCAGTGGCATCCATTGTTGTTGTTTCAGCAGTAGTGGGAGAGAGGATTTTTGTAGATGCAAGGCTACTGGGAGAAATAGTTGTTGTTGCAGCTGGGGCTGTTTTGCTTGAAGCTGTGGAAGCACTTGCTGTCGTGCTGGTGAATGCTTTTGTTCCAGTAGAAGAAGTTCTGGCAGATGCTGTTGCTGTAGAACCACTGATTGTTTTTGCAACAGTAGTAGTTGTTTTTAAAGTTGTAGTAGAACTTGCTGCTTTGCTAGTGATGGCAGATATCAAGTTTGGAACAGTAGTTTCAGATGCTGTCGCAGTGGCATCCATTGTTGTTGTTTCAGCAGTAGTGGGAGAGAGGATTTTGTAGATGCAAGGCTACTGGGAGAAATAGTTGTTGTTGCAGCTGGGGCTGTTTTTGCTTGAAGCTTGAAGCTGTTCAGCACTTGCTATCGTGCTGGTGAATGCTTTTGTTCCGGTAGAAGAAGTTCTGGCAGATGCTGTTGCTGTAGAACCCCTGGTTGTTTTTGCAACAGTAGTCGTTGTTTTTAACGTTGTTGTGGAACTTGCTGCTTTGCTACTGACTGCAGATATCAAGGTTGGAACAGTAGTTTCAGATGCTGTCGCAGTGGCATCCATGGTTGTTGTTTCAGCAGTGGTGCGAGAGAGGATTTTTGTAGATGCAAGGCTACTTGAAGAAATAGTAGTTGTTGCAGCAGGGGTTGTTTTGCTTGAAGTTGTAGCAGCAATTGCTCTCGTGCTGGTGAATGCTTTTGTTCCGGTAGAAGAAGTTCTGGCAGATGCTGTTGCTGTAGAACCCCTGGTTGTTTTTGCAACAGTAGTCGTTGTCTTGAAAGCTGTTGTAGAACTTGCTGCTTTGCTAGTGACTGTAGACATCGAGGTTGGAACAGTAGTTTCAGATGCTGTCGCAGTGGTATCCATGGTTGTTGTTTCAGCTGTCGTGGGTGAGAGGATTTTTGTCGATGCAAGGCTACTGGGAGAAATAGTTGTTGTAGCAGCTGGGGCTGTTTTGCTTGAAGCTGTTCCAGCACTTGCTGTCGTGCTGGTAATTGCTTTTGTTCCAGTAGAAGAGGTTCTGGCAGATGCTGTTGCTGTAGTACCACTGATTGTTTTTGCAACAGTAGTACTTGTTTTTAAAGCTGTTGTAGAACTTGCTGCTTTGCTAGTAACTACAGATATCGAGGTTGGAGCACTAGTTTCAGATGCTGTCGCAGTGGCATCCATGGTTGTTGTTTCAGCAGTAGTGGGTGAGAGGATTTTGCAGATGCTGTCCAGTGGTAGAGAGAAGGCTACTGGGAGAAAATAATAGTTGTTGCAGCTGGGGTTGTTTTGCTTGAAGTTATAGCAGCACTTGCTCTCGTGCTGCTGAGAGCTGTTGTTCAGTAGAAGAAGTTGTTGCAGATGCTGTTGCTGTAGAACCCTGGTTGTTTTGCAACACTAGTTGTACTGATTAAAGCTGTTGTCGAACTTGCTGCTTTGCTAGTGACTGCAGATGTCGAGGCTCGAACAGAGGTTTCAGATGTTGTCGCAGTGGCATCCGTGGTTGTTGTTTCAGCTGTCGTGGGTGAGAGGATTTTTGTCGATGCAAGGCTACTGGGAGAAATAGTTGTTGTAGCAGCTGGGGCTGTTTTGCTTGAAGTTGTAGCAGCAATTGCTCTCATGCTGGTGAATGCTTTTGTTCTGGTAGGAGAAGTTCTGGCAGATGCTGTCGCTGTAGAACTACTGATTGTTTTTGCAACAGTAGTAGTTGTCTTGAAAGCTGTTGTAGAAATTGCTGCTTTGCTAGTGACTGCAGATATCGAGGTTGGAACAGTAGTTTCAGATGCTGTCGCAGTGGTATCCATGGTTGTTGTTTCAGCTGTCGTGGGTGAGAGGATTTTTGTCGATGCAAGGCTACTGGGAGAAATAGTTGTTGTAGCAGCTGGGGCTGTTTTGCTTGAAGCTGTTCCAGCACTTGCTGTCGTGCTGGTAATTGCTTTTGTTCCGGTAGAAGAAGTTCTGGCAGATGCTGTTGCTGTAGTACCACTGATTGTTTTTGCAACAGTAGTACTTGTTTTTAAAGCTGTTGTAGAACTTGCTGCTTTGCTACTGACTACAGATATCGAGGTTGGAGCACTAGTTTCAGATGCTGTCGCAGTGGTATCCATGGTTGTTGTTTCAGCTGTCGTGGGTGAGAGGATTTTTGTAGATGCAAGGCTACTGGGAGAAATAGTAGTTGTTGCAGCAGGGGTTGTTTTGCTTGAAGCTGTAGCAGCAATTGCTCTTGTGCTGCTGAGAGCTGTTGCTCCAGTTGAAGAATCCTGCTGTTGTAGATGTTGTTGCTGTAGATCCCCTGGTTGTTTTTGCAACACTAGTTGTACTGATTAAAGCTGTTGTCGAACTTGCTGCTTTGCTAGTGACTGCAGATATCGAGGTTGGAACAGTAGTTTCAGATGCTGTCGCAGTGGCATCCATGGTTGTTATTTCAGTTGTAGTGGGAGAGAGGATTTTTGTAGATGCAAGGCTACTGGGAGAAATAGTAGTTGTTGCAGCTCGGGTTGTTTTGCTTGAAGTTGTAGCAGCAATTGCTCTCGTGCTGGTGAATGCTTTTGTTCCAGTAGAAGAAGTTCTGGCAGATGCTGTTGCTGTAGAACCACTGATTGTTTTTGGAACAGTAGTCGTTGTCTTGATTAAAAGCTGTTGTAGAACTTGCTGCTTTGCTAGTGACTGTAGAACTTGGTTGGAACAGTAGTTTCAGATGCTGTCGCAGTGGTATCCATGGTTGTTGTTTCAGCTGTACTGAGAGGATTTTTGTCGATGCAAGGCTTGGGAGAAATAGTTTGTTGCAGCTGGGGCTGTTTTTGCTTGAAGTTGTAGCAGCAATTGCTCTCCATGGTTGTTTTTTCAGCTGTCGTTCTGGCAGATGCTGTTGCTGTAGAACCACTGATTGCTTTTGGAACAAAGTAGTTGTTGTGAAAGCAGTTGGGGAACTTGCTTGAAGCTGTGACTGTAGATTCGAGGTTGGAACAGTAGTTTCAGATGTGAATGCTATTGTTCCAGTGGAAGAAGTTTTTTGCAGATGCTGTTGCTGGGAGAACCACTGATTGTTTTTGCAACAGTAGTTGCTGTCGTGCTTGAAAGCTTTTGTTCCAGTAGAAGAACTTCTGCAGATGCTTTTGCTGTAGTGACTGATTGACATCAACAGTGGAACAGTAGTTTCAGATGCTTTGCTAGTGACTGGATATCCAGGTTGGAACAGTAGTTTCATGCTGTCGCAGTGGTATCCATGGTTGTTGTTTCAGCTGTAGTGGGAGAGAGGATTTTTGTAGATGCAAGGCTACTGGGAGAAATAGTTGTTGTTGCAGCTGGGGCTGTTTTGCTTGAAGCTGTTCCAGCACTTGCTGTCGTGCTGGTGAATGCTTTTGTTCCGGTAGAAGAAGTTCTGGCAGATGCTGTTGCTGTAGTACCACTGATTGTTTTTGCAACAGTAGTACTTGTTTTTAAAGCTGTTGTAGAACTTGCTGCTTTGCTAGTGACTGTAGATATCGAGGTTGGAACAGTAGTTTCAGATGCTGTCGCAGTGGCATCCATGGTTGTTGTTTCAGCAGTAGTGGGAGAGAGGATTTTTGTAGATGCAAGGCTACTGGGAGAAATAGTAGTTGTTGCAGCAGGGGTTGTTTTGCTTGAAGCTGTAGCAGCAATTGCTCTTGTGCTGCTGAGAGCTGTTGCTCCAGTAGAAGAAGTTGTTGCAGATGCTGTTGCTGTAGATCCCCTGGTTGTTTTTGCAACACTAGTTGTACTGATTAAAGCTGTTGTCGAACTTGCTGCTTTGCTAGTGACTGCCGATATCGAGGTTGGAACAGTAGTTTCAGATGCTGTTGCAGTGGCATCCATGGTTGTTGTTTCAGTAGTAGTGGGTGAGAGGAATTTTTTGTAGATGCAAGGCTACTGGGAGAAATAGTTGTTGTAGCAGCTGGGGCTGTTTTGCTTGAAGTTGTAGCAGCAATTGCTCTCGTGCTGGTGAATGCTTTTGTTCCGGTAGAAGAAGTTCTGGCAGATGCTGTTGCTGTAGAACCACTGATTGTTTTTGCAACAGTAGTAGTTGTCTTAAAAGCTGTTGTAGAACTTGCTGCTTTGCTAGTGACTGTAGACATCGAGGTTGGAACAGTAGTTTCAGATGCTGTCGCAGTGGTATCCATGGTTGTTGTTTCAGCTGTCGTGGGTGAGAGGATTTTTGTCGATGCAAGGCTACTGGGAGAAATAGTTGTTGTAGCAGCTGGGGCTGTTTTGCTTGAAGTTGTTCCAGCACTTGCTGTCGTGCTGGTGAATGCTTTTGTTCCGGTAGAAGAAGTTCTGGCAGATGCTGTTGCTGTAGAACCACTGATTGTTTTTGCAACAGTAGTAGTTGTTTTTTAAAGCTGTTGTAGAACTTGCTGCTTTGCTAGTGACTGTAGATATCGAGGTTGGAACAGTAGTTTCAGATGCTGTCGCAGTGGCATCCATGGTTGTTGTTTCAGCTGTAGTGGGAGAGAGGATTTTTGTAGATGCAAGGCTACTGGGAGAAATAGTTGTTGCAGCAGCTGGGGCTGTTTTGCTTGAAGCTGTTCCAGCACTTGCTCTCGTGCTGGTGAGAGCTTTTGTTCCAGTAGAAGAAGAAGTTGTTGCAGATGCTGTTGCTGTAGAACCACTGATTGTTTTTGCAACAGTAGTACACTGTTTTTAAAGCTGTTGTAGAACTTGCTGCTTTGCTAGTGACTGCAGATATCGAGGTTGGAACAGTAGTTTCAGATGCTGTCGCAGTGGCATCCATGGTTGTTGTTTCAGCTGTAGTGGGAGAGAGGATTTTTGTAGATGCAAGGCTACTGGGAGAAATAGTAGTTGTTGCAGCTGGGGTTGTTTGCTGCTTGAAGTTGTTCAGCAATTGCTGTCGTGCTGGTGAATGCTTTTGTTCCAGTAGAAGAAGTTCTGGCAGATGCTGTTGCAGATGATTGTTTTTGTAGTACCACTGATTGTTTTTGAACAGTAGTTGTTGACTAAAAGCTAAACAGCAGTTGTTTGCTTTTAAAGCTTGTTGTAGAACTGCTGCTGCTTTGCTCCATGGTGACTGTTTCAGATATGTAGGGAGGAGGAGTTTTTTCAGATGCTGGGAGAAATAGTTGTTGTTGCAGCTGGGGTTTTTGTTGAAGTTTTCAGCAGCTCTCATGCTGGTGGGAGCTTTTGTTCCGGTAGGAAGAAGTTCTTGCAGATGGCTACTGGGAACCCTGGTTGTTTTTGCAACAGTAGTAGTTGGGCTGTTGTTTTGCTGCTTTGCTAGTGACTGCAGATATCGAGGTTGGAAAATAGTTTCAGATGCTGTCGAAGTGGTATCCATGGTTGTTGTTTCAGCTGTAGAAGGATTTTTGTTGGCTAGGGAGAAATAGTAGTTGTTGCAGCTGTTTTGCTGAAGCACTGGTTGTTTTGCTGGTGAATGCTTTTGTAGATAGAAGAAGTTCTGGCAGATGCTGTTGCTGTAGAACCACTGATTGTTTTGCAACAGTAGTAGTTGTCTTAAGATGTTGTAGAACTTGCTGCTTTGCTAGTGACTGCAGATTGTCGTTGTCTCAGGTTGGAACAGAGTAGTTTCAGATGCTGTCGCAGTGGTATCCATGGTTGTTGTTTCAGCTGTAGTGGGAGAGAGGATTTTGTAGATGCAAGGCTACTGGGAGAAATAGTTGTTGTTGCAGCTGGGGCTGTTTTGCTTGAAGCTGTTCAGCAATTGCTGTCGTGCTGGTGAATGCTTTTGTTCCAGTAGAAGAAGTTCTTGCAGATGCTGTTGCTGTAGAACCACTGGTTGTTTTTGCAACAGTAGTTGTTTTTAAAGCTGTTGTAGAACTTGCTGCTTTGCTAGTGACTGCAGATATCGAGGTTGGAACACTAGTTTCAGATGCTGTCGAGAAATCCATGGTTGTTGTTTCAGCTGTAGTGGGAGAGAGGATTTTTGTAGATGCAAGGCTACTGGGAGAAATAGTAGTTGTTGCAGCTGGGGTTGTTTTGCTTGAAGTTGTTTGCAATTGCAATTGCTGTGCTTTTGTTGGTAATGCTTTGTTGATGCTGTTGCTAGAGAAGAAGTTCTTTTGCAGATGCTGTTGCTGTGAACCACTGATTGTTTTTGCAACAGTAGTACTTGTTTTAAAAGCTGTTGTAGAACTTGCTGCTTTGCTAGTGACTGTAGATATCGAGGTTGGAACAGTAGTTTCAGATGCTGTCGCAGTGGCATCCATGGTTGTTGTTTCAGCTGTAGTGGGAGAGAGGATTTTTGTAGATGCAAGGCTACTGGGAGAAATAGTTGTTGTTGCAGCTGGGGTTGTTTTGCTTGAAGCTTGTAGCAGCAAATTGCTCTCGTGCTGGTGAATGCTTTTGTTCCAGTAGAAGAAGTTCTGGCAGATGCTGTTGCTGTAGAACCACTGATTGTTTTTGCAACAGTAGTAGTTGTTTTTAAGCTGTTGTAGAACTTGCTGCTTTGCTAGTGACTGCAGATTTCGAGGTTGGAACAGTAGTTTCAGATGCTGTCGCAGTGGCATCCATGGTTGTTGTTTCAGCTGTAGTGGGTGAGAGGATTTTTGTAGATGCAAGGCTACTGGGAGAAAATAGTAGTTGTTGCAGCAGGGGGCTGTTTTGCTTGAAGCTGTAGCAGCAATTGCTCTCGTGCTGGTGAATGCTTTTGTTCCGGTAGAAGAAGTTCTGGCAGATGCTGTTGCTGTAGAACCACTGATTGTTTTTGCAACAGTAGTTGTTGTCTTAAAGCTGTTGTAGAACTTGCTGCTTTGCTAGTGACTGCAGATGTCGGTTGGAACAGTAGTTTCAGATGCTGTCGCAGTGGCATCCATGGTTGTTGTTTCAGCTGTAGTGGGAGAGAGGATTTTTGTAGATGCAAGGCTACTGGGAGAAATAGTTGTTGTTGCAGCTGGGGCTGTTTTGCTTGAAGCTGTTGCAGCACTTGCTGTCGTGCTGGTGAATGCTTTTGTTCCAGTAGAAGAAGTTCTGGCAGATGCTGTTGCTGTAGAACCACTGATTGTTTTTGCAACAGTAGTAGTTGTTTTTAAAGTTGTTGTAGAACTTGCTGCTTTGCTAGTGACTGCAGATATCGAGGTTGGAACAGTAGTTTCAGATGCTGTCGCAGTGGTATCCATGGTTGTTGTTTCAGCTGTAGTGGGAGAGAGGATTTTTGTAGATGCAAGGCTACTGGGAGAAATAGTTGTTGTTGCAGCTGGGGCTGTTTTGCTTGAAGCTGTAGCAGCAATTGCTGTCGTGCTGGTGAATGCTTTTGTTCCGGTAGAAGAAGTTCTGGCAGATGCTGTTGCTGTAGAACCACTGATTGTTTTTGCAACAGTAGTAGTTGTCTTAAAAGCTGTTGTAGAACTTGCTGCTTTGCTAGTGACTGCAGATATCGAGGTTGGAACAGTAGTTTCAGATGCTGTCGCAGTGGTATCCATGGTTGTTGTTTCAGCTGTAGTGGGAGAGAGGATTTTTGTAGATGCAAGGCTACTGGGAGAAATAGTAGTTGTTGCAGCTGGGGTTGTTTTGCTTGAAGTTGTAGCAGCAATTGCTCTCGTGCTGGTGAATGCTTTTGTTCCGGTAGAAGAAGTTCTGGCAGATGCTGTTGCTGTAGAACCACTGATTGTTTTTGCAACAGTAGTTTGTCTTTTAAAGCTGTTGTAGAACTTGCTGCTTTGCTAGTGACTGCAGATATCGAGGTTGGAACAGTAGTTTCAGATGCTGTCGCAGTGGTATCCATGGTTGTTGTTTCAGCTGTAGTGGGAGAGAGGATTTTTGTAGATGCAAGGCTACTGGGAGAAATAGTTGTTGTTGCAGCTGGGGCTGTTTTGCTTGAAGCTGTTGCAGCAATTGCTGTCGTGTGCTGGAATGCTTTTGTTCCAGTAGAAGAAGTTCTGGCAGATGCTGTTGCTGTAGAACCACTGATTGTTTTTGCAACAGTAGTAGTACTGTTTTAAAAGCTGTTGTGGAACTTGCTGCTTTGCTAGTGACTGCAGATATCGAGGTTGGAACAGTAGTTTCAGATGCTGTCGCAGTGGCATCCATGGTTGTTGTTTCAGCAGTAGTGGGAGAGAGGATTTTTGTAGATGCAAGGCTACTGGGAGAAATAGTTGTTGCAGCTCGGGTTGTTTTGCTTGAAGTTGTAGCAGCAATTGCTCTCGTGCTGGTGAATGCTTTTTGTTCCAGCAGAAGAAGAAGTTCTGGCAGATGCTGTTGCTGTAGAACCACTGATTGTTTTTGCAACAGTAGTAGTTTTGAAAGCTGTTGTAGAACTTGCTGCTTTGCTAGTGACTGCAGATATCGAGGTTGGAACAGAGGTTTCAGATGCTGTCGCAGTGGTATCCATGGTTGTTGTTTCAGCTGTAGTGGGTGAGAGGATTTTGTAGATGCAAGGCTACTGGGAGAAATAGTTGTTGTTGCAGCTGGGGCTGTTTTTGTTTGAAGCTGTTCCAGCACTTGCTGTCGTGCTGGTGAATGCTTTTTTCCCAGTAGAAGAAGTTCTGGCAGATGCTGTTGCTGTAGAACCACTGATTGTTTTTGCAACAGTAGTAGTTGTCTTAAAGCTGTTGTAGAACTTGCTGCTTTGCTAGTGACTGTAGATATCGAGGTTGGAACAGTAGTTTCAGATGCTGTCGCAGTGGTATCCATGGTTGTTGTTTCAGCTGTCGTGGGTGAGAGGATTTTTGTCGATGCAAGGCTACTGGGAGAAATAGTTGTTGTAGCAGCAGGGGCTGTTTTGCTTGAAGCTGTTCCAGCAGCAATTGCTCTTGTCGCTGCTGTGAATGCTTTTGTTCCAGTAGAAGAAGTTCTTGCAGATGCTGTTGCTGTAGAACCACTGATTGTTTTTGCAACAGTAGTACTTGTTTTTAAAGCTGTTGTAGAACTTGCTGCTTTGCTAGTGACTGCAGATATCGAGGTTGGAACAGTAGTTTCAGATGCTGTCGCAGTGGCATCCATGGTTGTTGTTTCAGCTGTAGTGGGTGAGAGGATTTTTGTAGATGCAAGGCTACTGGGAGAAATAGTAGTTGTTGCAGCTGGGGTTGTTTTGCTTGAAGTTGTAGCAGCAATTGCTCTCGTGCTGGTGAATGCTTTTGTTCCAGTGGAAGAAGTTCTGGCAGATGCTGTTGCTGTAGAACCACTGATTGTTTTTGCAACAGTAGTACACTTGTTTAAAAGCTGTTGTAGAACTTGCTGCTTTGCTAGTGACTGTAGACATCGAGGTTGGAACAGTAGTTTCAGATGCTGTCGCAGTGGTATCCATGGTTGTTGTTTCAGCTGTCGTGGGTGAGAGGATTTTTTGTCGATGCAAGGCTACTGGGAGAAATAGTTGTTGTAGCAGCTGGGGCTGTTTTGCTTGAAGCTGTTCCAGCACTTGCTGTCGTGCTGGTAATTGCTTTTGTTCCGGTAGAAGAAGTTCTGGCAGATGCTGTTGCTGTAGTACCACTGATTGTTTTTGCAACAGTAGTAGTTGTTTTAAAGTTGTTGTAAAACTTGCTGCTTTGCTAGTGACTGTAGATATCGAGGTTGGAACAGTAGTTTCAGATGCTGTCGCAGTGGTATCCATGGTTGTTGTTTCAGCTGTAGTGGGTGAGAGGATTTTTGTAGATGCAAGGCTACTGGGAGAAATAGTAGTTGTTGCAGCAGGGGTTGTTTTGCTTGAAGCTGTAGCAGCAATTGCTCTTGTGCTGCTGAGAGCTGTTGCTCCAGTAGAAGAAGTTGTTGCAGATGCTGTTGCTGTAGATCCCCTGGTTGTTTTTGCAACACTAGTTGTACTGATTAAAGCTGTTGTCGAACTTGCTGCTTTGCTAGTGACTGCAGATGTCGAGGCTCGAACAGAGGTTTCAGATGCTGTCGCAGTGGCATCCGTGGTTGTTATTTCAGTTGTAGTGGGAGAGAGGATTTTTGTAGATGCAAGGCTACTGGGAGAAATAGTTGTTGTTGCAGCGGGGTTGTTTTTGCTTGAAGTTGTGGCAGCAATTGCTGTCGTGCTGGTGAATGCTTTTGTTCCAGTGGAAGAAGTTCTGGCAGATGCTGTTGCTGTAGAACCACTGATTGTTTTTGCAACAGTAGTAGTTGTTTTTAAAGTTGTTGTGGAACTTGCTGCTTTGCTAGTGACTGCAGATATCAAGTTTGGAACAGTAGTTTCAGATGCTGTCGCAGTGGCACCCATGGTTGTTGTTTCAGCAGTAGTGCGAGAGAGGATTTTGCAGATGCAAGGCTACTGGGAGAAATAGTAGTTGTTGCAGCAGGGGTTGCTTGCTTTGAAGCTGTTGCAGCAATTGTTTTGTGCTGCTGAGAGCTGTTGCTCCAGTAGAAGAAGTTGTTGCAGATGCTGTTGCTGTAGATCCCCTGGTTGTTTTTGCAACACTAGTTGTACTGATTAAAGCTGTTGTCGAACTTGCTGCTTTGCTAGTGACTGCCGACATCGAGGTTGGAACAGTAGTTTTGTGATGCTGTTGCAGGTATCCATGGTTGTTGTTTCAGTAGTAGTGGGTGAGATAGATTTTGTAGATGCAAGGCTACTGGGAGAGATAGTAGTTGTTGCAGCTTGGGTTGTTTTGCTTGAAGTTGCAGCAGCAATTGCTCGTGCTGGTGGAATGCTTTTTGTTCCGTAGAAGAAGTTCTGGCAGATGCTGTTGCTGTAGAACCACTGATTTTGCAACAACAGTAGTCGTTGTCTTGAAAGCTGTTGTAGAACTTTGCTGCTTTAAGTAGTGACTGTAGACATCGAGGTTGGAACAGAAGTTTTAGATGCTGTCGCAGGGTATCCATGGTTGCTGTTTCAGCTGTCGGGTGAGATTTTTGTCGATGTAAGGCTACTGGGAGAAATAGTTGTTGTAGTAGGTGGGGCTGTTTTTGTTGAAGCTGTTCCAGCACTTGCTGCCGTGTTGGCAATTGCTTTTGTTCCGTAGGAGAAGTTTGGCAGATGTTGTTGCTGTAGTACCACTGGGATTATTTTGCAACATTAGTACTTGTTTAAAGCTGTTGTAGAACTTGCTGCTTTGCTGGTGACCACAGATTTCGAGGCTGGAGCAGCACTAGTTTCAGATGCTGTCGCCGCGGGCATCCATGGTTGTTGTTTCCAGCAGTAAAGTGGAGAGAGGATTTTTGTGGATGCAAGGTTACTGGGAGCAGCTGGTAGTTATAGTAGCTGGGGTTGTTTTGCTTGAAGTTGTAGCAGCACTTGCTCTCGTGCTGGTGAGAGCTGTTGCTCCAGTAGAAGAAGTTGCAGATGCTGTTCCTGTAGAACCCTTAGTTGTTTTTGGAACGCTACAATTGAATAAAGTTGCTGTAGAACTTGCTGCTTTGCTAGTGACCAGATATCGAGGTTGGAACAGTAGTTTCAGATGCTGTCGCAGTGGCATCCATGGTTGTTGTTTCAGCAGTAGTGGAGAGAGGATTTTGTAGATGCAAGGCTACTGGGAGAAATAGTAGTTGTTGCAGCTGGGGTTGTTTTGCTTGAAGTTGTAGCAGCAATTGCTCTCGTGCTGGTGAATGCTTTTGTTCCGGTAGAAGTAGTTCTGGCAGATGCTGTTGCTGAAGAACCACTGATTGTTTTTGCAACAGTAATAGTTGTCTTGAAAGCTGTTGTAGAACTTGCTGCTTTGCTAGTGCCGGCAGATATCGAGGTTGGAACAGTAGTTTCAGATGCTGTCGCAGTGGTATCCATGGTTGTTGTTTCAGCTGTAGTGGGAGTGAGGATTTTTGTAGATGCAAGGCTACTGGGAGAAATAGTTGTTGTAGCAGGTGGGGCTGTTTTGCTTGAAGCTGTTCCAGCACTTGCTGTCGTGCTGGCAATTGCTTTTGTTCCGGTAGAAGAAGTTCTGGCAGATGTTGTTGCTGTAGTACCACTGATTGTTTTTGCAACAGTAGTACTTGTTTTTAAAGCTGTTGTAGAACTTGCTGCTTTGCTGGGGACTACAGATATCGTGAGGTTGGAGCACTAGTTTCCAGATGCTGTCGCCGCGGGGCATCCATGGTTGTTGTTTCAGCAGTAGTGGGAGAGAGGATTTTGTAGATGCAAAGGCCATTGGGAGAAATAGTAGTTGTTGGGCAGCTGGGGTTGTTTTGCTTGGAAGTTGTAGCAGCAATTGCCTCGTGTTGGTGAATGCTTTGTTCCAGTAGAAGAAGTTCTGGCAGATGCTGTTGCTGTAGAACCAATTGATTGTTTTTGCAACAGTAGTTGTCTTAAAAGCCGTTGTAGAACTTGCTGCTTTGCTAGTGACTGTAGATATCGAGGTTGGAACAGTAGTTTCCCAGATGCTGTCGTAGTGGCATCCATGGTTGTTGTTTCAGCAGTAGTGGGGAGAGGGGATTTTGTAGATGCAAGGCTACTGGGAGAAATAGTAGTTGCTGCAGCTGGGGGTTGTTCTTTGCTTGAAGTTGTAGCAGCAATTGCTCGTGGTGGTGAATGCTTTTGTTCCGGCAGAAGAAGTTCTGGCAGATGCTGTTGCTGTAGAACCACTGATTGTTTTTGCAACAGTAGTAGTTGTCTTAAAAGCTGTTGTAGAACTTGCTGCTTTGCTAGTGACTGTAGATATCGAGGTTGGAACAGTAGTTTCAGATGCTGTCGCAGTGGTATCAATGGTTGTTGTTTCAGCTGTAGTGCGAGAGAGGATTTTTGTAGATGCAAGGCTACTGGGAGAAATAGTAGCTGTTGCAGCAGGGGTTGTTTTGCTTGAAGCTGTAGCAGCAATTGCTCTTTGCTGCTGAGAGCTGTTGCTCCAGTAGAAGAAGTTGTTGCAGATGCTGTTGCTGTAGATCCCTGGTTGTTTTTTCAACACTAGTTGTACCATTTAAAGCTGTTTTCGAACTTGCTGCTTTGCTAGTGACTGCAGATGTCGAGTTCGAATGAGGTTTTAGATGCTGTCGCAGTGGCATCCGTGGTTGTTATTTCAGTTGTAGTGGGAGAGAGATTTTTGTAGATGCCAGTGGGAGAAAAAAAAGTTGTTGCTGCAGCGGGGGCTGTTTTGCTTGAAGCTGTGGCAGCACTTGCCGTCGTGTTGGTGAATGCTTTTGTTCCAGTAGAAGAAGTTCTGGGCAGATGCTGTTGTTGTAGAACCACTGATTGTTTTTGCAACAGTAGTAAGCTTTTAGTTACTTGAGAACCTGCTGCTTTGCTAGTGACTGCAGATATCGAGGTTGGAACAGTAGTTTCAGATGCTGTTGCAGTGGCATCCATGGTTGTTGTTTCAGTAGTAGTGGGAGAGAGGATTTTTGTAGATGCAAGGCTACTGGGAGAAATAGTAGTTGTTGCAGCTCGGGTTGTTTTGCTTGAAGTTGTAGCAGCACTTGCTCGTGGCTGGGAGAGCTGTTGCTCCAGTAGAAGAAGTTGCTGCAGATGCGTTCTTGTGGAATTTGTTGTTGGAACGTGCGAAGTTACACTGATTAAAGTTGTTGTAGAACTTGCTGCTTTGCTAGTGACTGTAGATATCGAGGTTGAACAGTAGTTTCAGATGCTGCCCGCAGTGGCATCCATGGCTGTTGTTCCAGCAGTGTGGGAGAGAGGATTTTGTAGATGCAAGGCGTCACTGGGAGAAATAGTAGTTGTGTTTGTGCTTTTTCTCGAGTGTAGCAGCACTTTGCTCGTGGTTGGTGGGAGAGCTGTTGCTCCAGTAAAAGAAGTTGTTGCAGATGTTGTCTCTCAGAACCCCTGGTTGTTTTTGGAATGCTAGTTACACTGATTACAGTTGCTGTAGAACTTGCTGCTTTGCTAGTGACTGTAGATATCGAGGTTGGAACAGTGTTTTGTGATGCTGTCAGAGTGGCATCCTATGGTTCTTGTTTCAGCAGTAGTGGGAGAGAGATTTTGTAGATGCAAGGCTACTCGAGTGAAGAAGGAGTTGCAGCTGGGTTGTTTTGCTTGAAGTTGTAGAAGCAAATTGCCTCGTGCTGGTGAATGCTTTTTGTTCCAGTAGCCAGTTCTGGCAGATGCTGTTGCTGTAGAACCACTGATTGTTTTTGCAACAGTAGTCGCTAGTCTTGGAAAGCTGTTGTAGAACTTGCTGCTTTGCTAGTGACTGTAGACACGAGGTTGGAACAGTGTTTCAGATGTTGTCGCAGTGGTAATTTGCTATGGTTGTTGTTTCAGCTGTCGGTGGGTGAGAGGATTTTTTCGATGCAAGACTACTGGGAGAAATAGTTGTTAGCAGCTGGGGCTGTTTTGCTTGAAAGCTGTTCCAGCACTTGCTGGGTCGTGCTGGTACTGCTTTAGTTCCGGTAGAAGAAGTTCTGGCAGATGCTGCTGCTGGAGCACCACTGATTGTTTTTGCAACAGTAGTAGTTGTTCCCTAAAAGTTGTTGTAGAACTTGCTGCTTTGCTTGTGACTGTTGATATCGAGGTTGGAACAATAGTTTCAGATGCTGTCTCAGTGGTATCAATGGTTGTTGTTTCAGCTGTAGCAGGAGAGAGGATTTTGTTGATGCAAGCTGGGAGAAATAGTTGTTGTAGCAGCTGGGGCTGTTTTGCTTGAAGCTGTTCCAGCACTTGCTGTCGTGCTGGTGAATGCTTTTGTTCCGGTAGAAGAAGTTCTGGCAGATGCTGTTGCTGTAGAACCACTGATTGTTTTTGCAACAGTAGTAGTTGTCTTAAAAGCTGTTGTAGAACTTGCTGCTTTGCTAGTGACTGTAGATATCGAGGTTGGAACAGTAGTTTCAGATGCTGTCGCAGTGGTATCAATGGTTGTTGTTTCAGCTGTAGTGGGAGAGAGGATTTTTGTAGATGCAAGGCTACTGGGAGAAATAGTAGTTGTTGCAGCTGGGGTTGTTTTGCTTGAAGCTGTAGCAGCAATTGCTCTTGTGCTGCTGAGAGCTGTTGCTCCAGTAGAAGAAGTTGTTGCAGATGCTGTTGCTGTAGATCCCCTGGTTGTTTTTGCAACACTAGTTGTACTGATTAAAGCTGTTGTCGAACTTGCTGCTTTGCTAGTGACTGCAGATGTCGAGGCTCGAACAGAGGTTTCAGATGCTGTCGCAGTGGCATCCGTGGTTGTTATTTCAGTTGTAGTGGGAGAGAGGATTTTTGTAGATGCAAGGCTACTGGGAGAAATAGTTGTTGTTGCAGCTGGGGCTGTTTTGCTTGAAGCTGTGGCAGCAATTGCTCTCGTGCTGGTGAATGCTTTTGTTCCAGTAGAAGAAGTTCTGGCAGATGCTGTTGCTGTAGAACCACTGATTGTTTTTGCAACAGTAGTAGTTGTCTTAAAAGCTGTTGTAGAACTTGCTGCTTTGCTAGTGACTGTAGATATCGAGGTTGGAACAGTAGTTTCAGATGCTGTCGCAGTGGCATCCATGGTTGTTGTTTCAGCTGTAGTGCGAGAGAGGATTTTTGTAGATGCAAGGCTACTGGGAGAAATAGTAGTTGTTGCAGCTGGGGTTGTTTTGCTTGAAGTTGTAGCAGCAATTGCTCTCGTGCTGGTGAATGCTTTTGTTCCGGTAGAAGAAGTTCTGGCAGATGCTGTTGCTGTGAGAACCACTGAACTTGTTTTTGCAACAGATAGTTGGAACAGTTTTCAGATGCTGTCGCAGTGGTAATGGTTGTTGTTTCAGCTGTACTTTTTGCTGCTTTGCTTGTTGCAGCTGGGGTTGTTTTGCTTGACTGTAGATATCGAGGTTGGAACAGTAGTTTCAGATGCTGTTGCTGCAGAACCACTGGTTGTTTTTTGCAATGGTTGTTGTTTCAGCTGTAGTTTGCTAGTGAGAGATATTTTTGCTGTCAGATGCAGTTTTTGCGGCTACTGGGAGAAATAGTAGCTGCAAGGCTATGCTGTTGCTGGGAGAAATAGTAGTTGCAGCTGTTCAATGGTTGTTAACTTTTGGGGCTGGTTGTTTTGCTTGAAGTTGTAGCAGCAATTGCTCTTGCTGCTGGTGAATGCTTTTGTTCCAGTAGAAGAAGTTCTGGCAGATGCTGTGCTGTGGAACCACTGGTTGTTTTTTGCAACAGTAGTAGTTGTCTTGAAAATAGTTGTTGTAGAACTTGCTGCTTTGCTAGTGACTGTAGACATCGAGGTTGGAACAGTAGTTTCAGATGCTGTCGCAGTGGTATCCATGGTTGTTGTTTCAGCTGTCGTGGGTGAGAGGATTTTTGTCGATGCAAGGCTACTGGGAGAAATAGTTGTTGTAGCAGGTGGGGCTGTTTTGCTTGAAGCTGTTCCAGCACTTGCTGTCGTGCTGGCAATTGCTTTTGTTCCGGTAGAAGAAGTTCTGGCAGATGTTGTTGCTGTAGTACCACTGATTGTTTTTGCAACAGTAGTACTTGTTTTTAAAGCTGTTGTAGAACTTGCTGCTTTGCTGGTGACTACAGATATCGAGGTTGGAGCACTAGTTTCAGATGCTGTCGCCGTGGCATCCATGGTTGTTGTTTCAGCAGTAGTGGGAGAGAGGATTTTTGTAGATGCAAGGCTACTGGGAGAAATAGTAGTTGTTGCAGCTGGGGTTGTTTTGCTTGAAGTTGTAGCAGCACTTGCTCTCGTGCTGGTGAGAGCTGTTGCTCCAGTAGAAGAAGTTGTTGCAGATGCTGTTCCTGTAGAACCCCTGGTTGTTTTTGGAACGCTAGCTACACTGATTAAAGTTGCTGTAGAACTTGCTGCTTTGCTAGTGACTGTAGATATCGAGGTTGGAACAGTAGTTTCAGATGCTGTCGCAGTGGCATCCATGGTTGTTGTTTCAGCAGTAGTGGGAGAGAGGATTTTTGTAGATGCAAGGCTACTGGGAGAAATAGTAGTTGTTGCAGCTGGGGTTGTTTTGCTTGAAGTTGTAGCAGCAATTGCTCTCGTGCTGGTGAATGCTTTTGTTCCGCTAGAAGAAGTTCTGGCAGATGCTGTTGCTGTAGAACCACTGATTGTTTTTGCAACAGTAGTAGTTGTCTTAAAGCTGTTGTAGAACTTGCTGCTTTGCTAGTGACTGTAGATATCGAGGTTGGAACAGTAGTTTCAGATGCTGTCGTATCCATGGTTGTTGTTTCAGTGGTATCAATGGTTGTTGTTTTGCAGCTGTAGCACTGCTGTCGAGAGAGAAGATTTTTGCTGTAGATGCAAGGCTACTGGGAGAAATAGTAGCACTAGTTTCAGCAGGGGGTTGTTTTTCAGCTTGAAGCTTTTTGTAGCAAGCAAGAAATTGTTGCAGCTGGGGTTGTGCTGCTGAGAGCTGTTGCTCCAGTAGAAGAAGTTGTTGCAGATGCTGTTGCTGTAGATCCCCTGGTTGTTTTTGCAACACTAGTTGTACTGATTAAAGCTGTTGTCGAACTTGCTGCTTTGCTAGTGACTGCAGATGTCGAGGCTCGAACAGAGGTTTCAGATGCTGTCGCAGTGGCATCCGTGGTTGTTATTTCAGTTGTAGTGGGAGAGAGGATTTTTGTAGATGCAAGGCTAGTGGGAGAAATAGTTGTTGTTGCAGCGGGGGCTGTTTTGCTTGAAGCTGTGGCAGCACTTGCTGTCGTGCTGGTGAATGCTTTTGTTCCGGTAGAAGAAGTTCTGGCAGATGCTGTTGCTGTAGAACCACTGATTGTTTTTGCAACAGTAGTAGTTTTTAAAGTTGTTGTAGAACCTGCTGCTTTGCTAGTGACTGCAGATATCGAGGTTGGAACAGTAGTTTCAGATGCTGTTGCAGTGGCATCCATGGTTGTTGTTTCAGTAGTAGTGGGAGAGAGGATTTTTGTAGATGCAAGGCTACTGGGAGAAATAGTAGTTGTTGCAGCTGGGGTTGTTTTGCTTGAAGTTGTAGCAGCAATTGCTCTCGTGCTGGTGAATGCTTTTGTTCCAGTAGAAGAAGTTCTGGCAGATGCTGTTGCTGTAGAACCACTGATTGTTTTTGCAACAGTAGTCGTTGTCTTGAAAGCTGTTGTAGAACTTGCTGCTTTGCTAGTGACTGTAGACATCGAGGTTGGAACAGTAGTTTCAGATGCTGTCGCAGTGGTATCCATGGTTGTTGTTTCAGCTGTCGTGGGTGAGAGGATTTTTGTCGATGCAAGGCTACTGGGAGAAATAGTTGTTGTAGCAGCTGGGGCTGTTTTGCTTGAAGCTGTTCCAGCACTTGCTGTCGTGCTGGTGAATGCTTTTGTTCCGGTAGAAGAAGTTCTGGCAGATGATGTTGCTGTAGAACCACTGATTGTTTTTGCAACAGTAGTAGTTGTCTCAAAAGCTGTTGTAGAACTTGCTGCTTTGCTAGTGACTGTAGATATCGAGGTTGGAACAGTAGTTTCAGATGCTGTCGCAGTGGTATCAATGGTTGTTGTTTCAGCTGTAGTGGGAGAGAGGATTTTTGTTGATGCAAGGCTACTGGGAGAAATAGTTGTTGTTACATCTGGGGCTGTTTTGCTTGAAGCTGTTGCAGCACTTGCTGTCGTGCTGGTAAGTGCTTTTGTTCCAGTAGAAGAAGTTCTGGCAGATGCTGTTGCTGTAGAACCACTGATTGTTTTTGCAACAGTAGTAGTTGTTTTTAAAGTTGTTGTGGAACTTGCTGCTTTGCTAGTGACTGCAGATATCAAGGTTGGAACAGTAGTTTCAGATGCTGTCGCAGTGGTATCCATGGTTGTTGTTTCAGCTGTAGTGGGAGTGAGGATTTTTGTAGATGCAAGGCTACTGGGAGAAATAGTTGTTGTAGCAGCTGGGGCTGTTTTGCTTGAAGCTCTTCCAGCCCTTGCTGTCGTGCTGGTGAATGCTTTTGTGCCGGTAGTTGAAGTTCTGGCAGATGCTGTTGCTGCAGAACCACTGATTGCTTTTGCAACAGTAGTAGTTGTCTTTAAAGCTCCTGTAGAACTTGCTGCTTTGCTAGTGACTGCAGATATCGAGGTTGGAAAAGAACTTTCAGTTGCTGTCGCAGTAGCATCAATGGTCATTGTTTCAGCTGTAGTGGGAGAGAGGATTTTTGTAGATGCAAGGCTACTGGGAGAAATAGTTGTTGTTCCAGCTGGGGTTGTTTTGCTTGAAACTGCATCAGCACTTGCTGTCATGCTGGATAGAGCTGTTGTCCTGGTAGAAGGTGTTGCAGATGCTGTTGCTGTAGAACCACTGGTCGATTTTCCAACACTAGTAGTTGTGATTAAAGCCATTGTAGAACTTGCTGTTTTGCTAGTGACAGCTGTTGTCCTGGTTGAAACCGTTGTCGGAGACGTTGTTTTTAGAGGAATTGTTGTTGGAAATGCTGTGGTACTTTTGTCGGCAGCTGTTGTGGAACCTGCAGCTCTGCTGGTGACAGTGGTTGTTTCTGGTGAAACAGTTGTTGCAGATGTTGAAGTGGAGGGAATCATGGGTGTTTTTGCTCCTACGGTACCTTTTCCGCCAGCCGTTGTAGTGCTTGCTGCTCTGCTAGTGACTACAGTCATGTTGGGTGGAACAGTTGTTTTAGATGCTGTTGCAGTGGCATCCATAGTTCTTATTTCTACTGTACTTGGAGGAGGAATTCTTGTTGAGGCAGTACTCGAGGGAGTAATCGCTGTCATATTAGATGCGGTATTTTTGCTTGAAGCTGTTGAACTTTCTGTTTTGCCGGTGACAGCTTTTGTGCCTATGGCAGCTGTTGTACTGATATAAAGAGCTGTTGCAGTCGTTGTTGTCGTAGAAACAGAGTTTGATCTAGAAGTGGTAAAAATTGTTGTTTTTGCATCTGCCGTATTTTTACCAGAAGCCTGAGTAGAACTTGCTAATGTGTTATTGACAGTTGTTTTCTTCAGTGAAAGAGTTGTCAGAGACATTGTGGTTGTAGGGAGAATGTTTGTTGCAGCAGCTGTGGTAGTTTTGATAGCCGTTGTGGTGTAACTTGCAGTACTGCTTGTTTCAGTTGCTGTTTTGGGTGAAAATCTTGTTGCAGATGCTGCAGTTGTGGAAACCCTCGTTGTGATTATAGCTGAATGTGTTGTCGTGCCTATTTTTGGTGAAGATGTTGGTTTGTATGGACCAGTTGGCATGCTGAAAAAATCCCAGAAGTCATTCTCTGTTGTTTTCTTGATTTTCGTCCCTAATGATGCACTTGTGACATCAGCAGTTTTGGCTGTTTTTGTCAAAATTGCGAGACTGCTAGGGTTATAATGGTCAGTCGGCATTGTGTGAAATCCCCAGAATTTATCTTCTGTTGGGTTACTTATTAATGCTTCTGAGGTGCGAGTGACATCAGCATTTTTGGCTGAATTTTGAATAATGCTAGAAGTGATGGGACTGTAGAGTCCAGGGGGCATTGTGTTAAATCCCCAAAAGTTGTCGTCTGTCGAAGGCTGTTGGTCATCAAATTCCCCATTTTGTCTTTTCTTTCTGACAGAATGGTGGAAATTATTGTTTTCTGGAACACATCTTTTAAAGATGCATATTTTCCCAGAAAAGTTATGATTCACCAGCTTTTGGACATGAAAGGCCCCCTGAAAGAAGAAAAAATGAACAAAGCTGTGAGCAGATATCAGCTGGGGTTAAATCCTCAGAAATGGGATTCCCGTCAATGCCCATCCACACCATTTTCTGCTTCCAGAGAAAAATAATAATGGTGAAATGGAAAATAAAACATTTCTTTCAAACTAAAATTTAGAAATTATTGGAATATATTCAGAAACAGACATGCCGTCCAGGTAGGCGGTCATCTCAGCATTTAATGCAGGATTACTCTTGACCTGTTCCAAAGTAGGAATCACAGAATTAATTTACTGAATAATTCATTGCCTTTATGATGCCAAAAATGGTTAAGACCTGAAAACTACAAAGAGGTATCAATTCGTCAATATGAGATTGTATGGACAGCAATCCCTTATGAAAAATTACCACAAAATACTACAGTAAAAATATTGTAGTTTTCTATAGTAACTGTGGTATTTTTTCAGAATTACTATAGATATACTATAGATATAATATAATAACTCTGTAGTTTACTATAGTGATGCTAAAGTAAATCACAAAAGTCAAACTCTACTATAGTAAACTATAGCAATGATGTTCAATTATTATAGTATATTTGCAACAAATTATAGTTTACTGTAGTAAATAATAATAATGATAATAATAATAAAATTTATTTATATAGCGCTTTCAATCAAAGTGCTTTACAACAATTTAAACAAGAAATGACAACAATAAAAGCAGTAGTAAAAACACCATGAAATATCATGCACAACACATACACAGCACACCAGGATATCACATAGATGTACAGAGAGCCTCAAGAATTGTACACAACAGTGAATAGGTGGGTCTTTAGCTTGGCTTTAAATACATCAATTGAGGATGCCTGTCTGATGTCCAGAGGCAGACTGTTCCACAAAATTGGTGCACGGAAAGAAAAAGCCTGTTCACCAATAGTCTTTTTTCTGACCTTGGGCACTGATAAAAGACCAGCGCCCTGTGAGCGAAGTGCTCTTGCAGGAACATATTGACCTAAGAGGCCAGACAAAAAGGAGGGTGCAGCACCATTCATAATTTTACATGTCAAAAGCAGAACCTTAAAATCTGCTCTGGCATGAACAGGCAGCCAGTGAAGGGAGACAAGTACCGGTATAATAGGCTCATATTTACGAGAGCCGGTTAAAGTGCGAGCTGCCGTATTTTGAACGCATTGCAGACCTCTCAGATTCTTCATAGGCAAACCTGAACAATCCAATCTGGATGAAACAAAGGGATGGATAAGGACCTCAGCATCCTTAAATGATAGTATGGACCTTATTTTAGAAATATTTTGGAGGTGGAAAAAGGCCACTCTAACCACCTCCTTAATGTGTGGCTCAAAAGACAGGGTCTGATCAAAAATCGCACCAAGATTCTTCACTCTGTCTTTGCAGTGAATCACACAATCACCCAAAGACAGAGTGAAATTTTCAAACACATGATTTAATCTTGCCGGTCCAATTATCGTCATCTCTGTTTTGTTCGAATTTAGGAGCAGGAAGTTTGAAGACAACCAGTTCCTAACAGCAGCCAGACAGGCCTCCAGTATTGAAGTGACAGATCTGTTACAGGCAACAATGGGCATGTACAGCTATAGATCATCGGCATAACAGTGAAAGTCAATCCCAAAAGATCTCACTATCTCACCCAGTGGCGCCAAGTATAAAGAAAACAAAAGTAGACCTAAAACAGATCCCTGAGGGACCCCATGTTTAATAGGACATGAGACAGAGAAAACATTGTTAAAAAGAACACACTGAGATCTTTCTGACAGGTAAGATCGCAGCCAATTAAGTACATGGCCCGAGATACCAAAATAACTTTTAAGTCTGTCACAACTTAGTCAAACATCACAACTTTAGTCAAAGCATCCAGAGTTATAGGCTCAAACACAGAGAAATCCAGTCCTGCACAAATGGTCCTATCAGAAACAAATCCAGATGCACCAACAAAAGAACAAGGAATTTTATCTCTGATAACCTCCACCTTGTCATTAAAAAACACTAGAAAGTCATGGGCAGACAGGTCAATGTTACTGACTAACTGATCACACTGTGTCAGCCTTGACACAGTATCAAATAATACTCTAGGATTATGCCTATTATTCATAATCAAATTAGAAAAATAGGCCATCTTTGCTGCAGACACACTGGACTGATAAGTGGTCAGACTGTCCCACCATGCTTGACAGTAAACCTCAAGCCTAAAGTGACGCCACAGGCGTTCAAGTTTTCTGCAGCCCTTCCTCAATGTAATTAATCCCTCATTCAACCAGGGTGTTTGGCTCCTAGGAGGACACATACGCGTCTTCACTGGAGCCAGTGAGTCCAGGAGGCCTCGGAGCACATCACTGAAATTTTCAGTGAGGTTGTCCACTGCAGTAGACTGAAATAAAACTTGATCAACTGTGTCCTGCAATTTCAAGTTAAAATCATTTAAAACACTTGGGCTGATGAAGCGTGAAGACCTCAGTGTCTTCAATGCTCTCCGTGGACCATTGAGGTTAGGGACCTCAATGTCAAATAAAATCGGTAAATGATTAAAATAGGCAAGACAGAGATTTCATTTATAGACACACACACACCGTAGCCCAACACAAGATCTAAGGTATGTCCACGCTGATGTGTTGGTCCAGACACAAACTGTGTGAGATTAAAGGAGTCAATAATATTCAAAAAGTCTCGAGCCAGTGGTTTATCATCACAACAGATGTGAATATTAAAATCCCCGACAATTAAAATCCTGTCATAGTGCAGGATTAATCCAGATAAAAAGTCACCAAACTGAGAGATAAAATTGTCACTATGTTTGGGTGGACGATAAATCACAGCAATTAAAACAACAGAGAGACGGTTCATCGTAAAAAGCTGCATTTCAAAACTGCTAAAAGCAGCAGAAGTAGAAATCTGCATTTAAAACTGTCATTAAAAAGTGAGGCCACACACACCCCCCCCCCCGTCAGTCTTGGAGAATTAAAGAAACTCGTCCCAGAGGGACAAAGTTCCACTAGGGGCGCTGAGACACCCTCATGCACCCATGTCTCCATTAAAAACATAAAATCCAGTTCATGGGAGGTAAAAAAAATTCCCCGGAGGACATGAGTCTTATTTGACAAAGACCGGGCATTAAGAAGAGCCATCTGGATTTTAACATCTGAATCGCGTCGCAGTGCCGTACAGTCCAGGAATCACAGGTTTTCCTCAGGGATACCACCTCGACTGCCCCGCCTCCTCTTTTCCCAGCTGGGATGTGACAGCTGATTGGTCTCCAGAGACACAGGGTAAACGTGTTTACGCCACCGCTGCCGGAGAACCAAATCATGGAGGCCGAAACAGACCGCAAAAGCATGATCCCCATTCATCGTTCTCAGCAATGCTTTAATCCTCATACGCCTACCGGAGCGTCTGCCACATCCGCGTCTCCTGCGCGATTTCTTCCGAGGAAGGTATACTGGCTCACGCCGACACAATTCCTCTGGTTCCGAGGCCAGGAAAGGAGGAAGAGAGAAAAACTCTCCATGCACGGCATGGGAAAACCTCCCAACAGAGTCCCAAATAGCATTGAGAGAACGATGATCGTACACAAGCAGTAATTATGTATTTGTCACAAGCAGAGACACCACCACGCACAATAAACAGAATAAAAACAGCGGAGATGAGACATAGACAGGAGCAGAGAGACGGCGTGCCCTGACAGTCGGCGCCATATCGTATCGTGTAAAGTGTAGTTTACTATAGTTTACATCAATTTTACTGTAGTAAACTATAGTTAACTATAGTACATTTTTATAAGGCATTATCTGCATAATTAATAAACAAATGAAATCCAAACTTTCCTGGAATTCCATCTACCCTACTACCTTAATAGTATCTTTGTCAGATTAGCGCTGAATGCAGCACAATGTATACTGCTTTCAGAACAGTCAACCATGCAAACATAAATCTGCTGTTTCATGAGTGCAATAATACAAACTATACATAATTTGCTCAGTTGTCTTACCAATTACTCATTCTGTTAACTTTGAGTGATCTTGCATTATATTGCGAGATCTTCCATTGCTTGATGAGTTAAAAAAAAACTCACACTATCAGCCTCAAAATGCTAAAATAATTTAAGATTATTTTCAGCTTAATGGAATGACTTTTAGCCTCTGAAGTCCTGAGCCTCTGGTTCAAAAATGGCATGCCCAAAATGAAATGAGTATATCTCAGGTAAAACCATCTTATTTAGTTGCAGTCTGAAACCTCTAAAAAATTACAACACAGAATCTCATTATTATTTGTGTCAAAGTTTATTCTGATCAAGTAAATCAGAGCAAAATTAGAGAGGAATGTCTAGGTGGCTTCTCCAAATTGGCATTCAGGTACCTTGTGTGCCATTTCAGATTTCTCGGATACAAAACTGTAAAACTCATTTAATTTCACTTATATGTCACTACAGGCATACATTCCATCCAAATACAACCACTTTTTAATTTTTAGAATTTTTGAATATATTTTTTATTATTATTTCTGCCAGTCCTGCAGCCTATACAATTTCCCATTCAAAGATAATACATACAAAGAAAATGAAGTTTGGCTCCACTGGAGCAGATTTATTTAAAAAAAAAAAAAAAGAAATAAATGAAATTATAAATACAATGGCATTGTAAAAAAAATGGTAAAGATAAGTAAAAAGAACAAAAACCCCAGCAATTATTTATAGAAGAAAAATGCGATGATTGCCCTCGTAAACATATTAATGGCTGGGTTTTGAACCTTGGCAGTCTGGACTGCAGCGCTGTATCCTAACCACAAGGCTACATCAGCTGATTGAACATTGCAGGTCAAATTGCCCATAACAGGAATGGGTCAAGAAAACACAAACTGTACTGTTGTACTCTCAGTATTCGTGCGGAATGGCACAAAGATTCTGTCAGAAAACGACTTTGAAAATGACTTGAATATTTAGTGGATCATTATTCAGAAAATGCCACAAAAAAACTAGTTATGCGTTTATATTGTCGCGCTATTCAAGTACATGCGAACGGCCCTTGGACTCAGTTTGATGCACTGGGAATGCAAGGCTCTAGCTCCGGCTAGGTTTGTGCGATTAAGGTGGTTTAGAGCTCGTTGGAAACACCAGAACCCATAGAATCAAATGTCTACCGGCAAAGTCTTACTGATAGCATCACAAGCCGATCGCAGAGAGGAAAATACGTTGCAAGCAAGCTGAATGCAAAGGAGCTAAGATCTTTGAAGCAATGCCCTGGAAAAAAGCATTCTTGGAGACTGGGAGATCCAGTTTCGTTATAACACGGACACATTGGGCTAACAATAGCTGGCGCAGATTTACCCTTGAACAGTTTTTTGTACAAAATATCAAAGGTAAGAATTTTTTTCTGCTCATCTCTGCAGACTGTAAAGTTTATGCCTGCTGTTCTTTGAGTGTGGTGTCAGTTTAAAATGACAAGGCTTATATCGTTGGATTCTGTGGACTTTCCTCTTTCATTTGAGGTATCATTTGTATGCATAGCACAAATTCAGAAGAAATGGTAGTGACTCAGTGCTGATATAATTTTATCCTATGTTTTATTACATGGTTATTTACTTGCTTGGTGCTTGAATTGTGTTCGGTTGAGGTAAAAATGGTCAACATGAGCTTTTTCCCGAGTTTCTTCGCGTAAGGTGGATAAGTTGCATGACCATGTTGCGATTAGGAAACATGCTGTATTTATTATGCGTAACGGCCAAGTCCGTATAAAAAAAGTATATTAACAGTTAACCTCTTAAACCTGAATGCCCTCGGTACCGTTGGCGATCATTACGTGTCATAAATACAGCATGTTTCCTAATGGCAACATTGTGATAGGTAGGGTTAGGCACAGAAACTCGGTACAGGTATGGAACCGGGGCGAACATCAACGGTAGTAACCAGACTGAAATACAACATGAATTTCGGTGCCTCCTTTCGGTCCCATAAAATATGCAGCTGTTTAATTGCGCCCTCTGGAGTTCACTATTAACAGTGGCAGCGTATACACGCAGCAGGTACAGGTCAAGATGTCTGAGGCGAAACGTTCCAAAGCGTGGTTACATTTTACAAGAAAGGATGCAGAAAGGCGGGAACACGTCAAATTTGTTGAAACATTTGTCACATATGGAATCCATCTAAAGGCCGAAGCTTGCACCGTTTTTGACAGCCTCTGTGAACGTGACCCATTGCCAAGTACATCAGAAGCACCCAGTGTGGGAGTCCCTATGACCAGCCCAAGCGATGGAGCTCCCAGCCCAGTTAGTGTGGAGATACTGGAAGATGACAATAGCAGCATTTGTTCTTCAAGTGAGTAATTTTAACACTGACCGCAAATCTTGCTAACTGCTAAGCAACTGATGCATTCCAATTCCTATAGTGAAATGTAGGCTAAACGGTTTCGAGTAGCACACAGATGCGGTCTCACAGCTTGTGTGAAAATGCGTTTTTCAGGCTGACAGGTTAGGTAAAAGTCGTAATTGAAGTGCAAGTGTTGTACACGATAAGACGGCACAAAGGATCAACCGCATTAATTGCGTTGTAATTAAGCGGTCTCTGGTTATAGGCCTATTAAATGTTGCTGTTTTGCCGGTAGCAAAAAAAAAAAAAAAGCTTACCTATATGAGTAACGAACGATAGTAGCCTAAATGCGGAGTTGATGAGAACTGCATTACATGGCATGTTCAAAATAAATTAATGAAACATTTGGTTATTTATATTTTGTGGGCTTCCCAGCTACACCTTTCACCTTGGCAAAGAGGGCCAAGTTACCTAAAGAGAAGGTGGAGCACATCCATCGGACTGTCACCAAATCTGTGGTCAAAGACTTTCATCCCTTTAGCGCAGTGGAATCTCCATGGTTCAGGTGAAAAAATATGTGATGTATGAAAACAATATCTACTTAATTCATGCGTTGGCTATTCCTCTGTGTTACGGCAATTTGTTAAAATCCTAATGAATGTGGTTATGTGATTTGTTTTATACAGAGAGATGGCCTTGGCCCTCAATGAGCGTTATAAACCCCCATCTAGGGATGACCTATGCAACACCCTAATACCTACATGGTACTCTGTGGAAAAGGAGAAGTCTAGTTTAGCACAGGACCACTATGTCACTGCGACAGTATATTATATTCACAAGGGAAACATGCCAGTCAAAGTACTCAGCACCAAAGCAGTGTACAAGGCCCAGACGGGGATGGTAGTTGCAGAGGAAATCAACGAGGTCTTGGAAGAATTCAAAATTAGTGACAAAATTGCAGCTGCCACAGTGGACAATGCCGGCAACATAAGTGTTGCACTGAGGAACCTGAAATTTTTAAAAGTGGGATGTTTTGCACATACCCTAAATCTGGCAGCAAAGAAAGTGTACGATGTCAATGCTGTGACTAAATGGCATGCCAAACTGCGAGATGTTGTGGTGTGGCTGAAGAGGTCCACCATGTTTAAAACTGTGCCACAAGAGAAGCAGCGAGTTCTCAGTAAGTAGGAGGTGGACTTAATTTTTAAAGTTTATTTCAAACATCTACAGCAATGTGAAATGTAGATTGTTATTCAAAGTATTGTCTGTATTTTAGATTTGCCACAGCATAATATGATTCTGGATGTCAAAACACGATGGAATTCCTTTTTCCTAATGGTGGAGAGGTTCGTGGAACAGTATCCGGCCATCCAGGCAGTATCTCTTGATCAACAGCTTAGGATGTCATGGTTTGTGAGATTTGCGTGTTGTTTAGACCTTTCTTTGCGGCTCTCGTCCGGGGACGATATCGAATTCCTGGGCCATAGAATTCTTTACCCAGCTGGTTGATTGAGCTGGGGCGGCGCTTCCCCAGAATCTATATAAGCAGGATGTCCGGCACGCCTCCTTCGCTAGACTGTCTGTGTTTAGATTCACACTATAGCCGAAGATATCTTGAGTCAGGTTTGGTATGACTTTCTATCTTATTGTTGGAGTTTCTTCTCCCCTTTTCTATCTCGCTTTGCTTCCGTGGTTCGGACTATTATACGTCCTTTGGAAGCCTTGAGTACTTGCTTGGTCTATATTATTCTCTGTGTTTGTACTGTGTTCGTGCTACTCTCTTTCTCTCTGTCGTTGCGCTTGGCCTCCGTATACTACCGGTCATTACAGAACACTCTAGCCAGCATGGAGTCGTCAGCAACGGCTGCGCTAGAGAAAGTTGTGGCTAACCAACAAGCTGCTCTCTCCGGTTATGGCATGGGTCTTGTTAGCCTGAGCAAACAACAGGCAGAGTTGGCGGAATGAGTCCGCCTTCAGGCAAATGCCATGGAGAGACAGGAGAAAGTTCTGTTAACTCTCACTGTGAGTATTAGAGCCCTGTCCACGCAAATCACACAAAATGTTGCACAAGCACAGTCCGTACATTCTCCCCGAGAGCCAAAGCTTCAGTTACCCCCAAGATATGGAGGCGAGGCAGGAAGATGTAAAGATTTCATTGCGCAATGTGAGATATTTTTTAAAGCGCAGCCTTCACGGTTCGTTAATGAGGAGTCTCGGGTTTCATTTATTTTATCCCTGTTAACCGACACAGCACTCACTTGGGTTGGCCCACTCATTCGATCTAATTCACCGGTAGTGAATACTGTGGAGACTCTCGTTAGAGAAATGGTATCAGTGTTTGATCAGGATGTTTGCGGCCAGGACGCAGCAACACATTTAATGCATCTAAGGCAGGGCTCTGAGAGTGTCGCTGCATTTTCAATCACATTTCGCTCCTTGGCTACAGAGACAGGCTGGCCAGAAGCGCCTCTTCTGACAGTGTTCGTTCACGCTTTGGCAGAGGAAGTTAAGGACGCTCTGGCTATATTGGAGCCTAGTTTGTCTCTAGATTCATTGGTTTGCACTGCGGTGCGAATTGATAATCGCATCCGCCAACATAACAGGGAGAAATGTACTTGCTTTGGCTCTTGCTGGCAACGGGGCTAATGCTACTAGCAGCATGCTTAACGTTCCCATTCCGCCCACTGAAAATTCCACTCCTGGTGAGCCTATGCAGGTTGATGGTTCATATGAGAGCCGGGCTCATAAGCCCATTTGGAAATGTATAATCTACTATAATTGTGACAAACCGGGACATATCTGTCCACGCTGCCCTGAGCTTCAGGGAAACGGGAAGTCCCTAGCGTTATGGGGGGCGCTAGAGGGACAGACCCAATTTCCCTTCCGAACTTCAATCCCTGTAGAATTGACTGTGGGGAGACAGAGAATATTTTTCGAAGCTTATGTGGACTCTGGCGCCGTGGATTGTTTTATGGATGCAGAGTGGGCTAGGAGACATTCCATTCCTATCCGCCCTCTTTTACATTCACGCTCTGTTAGATCTTTGGACGGTCGCCCACTGGGAACTGGATTTATAATCGAAGTTTCTGAATCATTGACTATGTTCATCTCTTTTGGTGGCTATTCTGAGGAGGTCTGGTTTTTTATTATCAGTTCTCCTGTTTTCCCTGTCCTCTTAGGACACTCGTGGCTATGGGATCATATGCCTCATATCATTTGGGGAAGTCAGGATAACTCGATTGTCCAATGGGGGACTGATTGTAGATTCCACTATAGGGATAGTTTGGCGTGTCATCCCGGGCATCGACCTATGGGGGAGGCTGATGCCTGGAGGGATTCTGAGGAGTTTGCCTCACACAACCCTCCTAATCTACAGAAAGGGGTGGAGGAGAGGTTGGAGTGGGATCCTCAATTTGACTGGCAGCAGCCAGAGGAGGATTGCTATTCGGAAGATTTCTCTGACTCGGAATCTGACTCAGGTTCCGAACAGAGTGAGAATTTGGGGGCTGCTCTGAACTTTTGTCTGCCTCCTAATGTTCCTGACAATTATGCTGATCTCGCGGAGGTTTTTAGCAAGCAACAGACCTCGACTTTACCTCCTCATCGCCTGTTTGATTGCGAGATCAATCTCCACCCGGGTACCGCACCCCCCAGGGGTTCATTATAGTCGCTGTCAGGGCCTGAACAGAAGGCTCTGCGAGAATATATTCAGGAGGCTCTGGCTAATGGATTTATTCGGCCCTCCACCTCTCCTGCCGGAGCGGGGTTCTTTTTTATGGGCAAAAAAGATGGCGGTCTGAGATCCTGTATTGATTACAGGGGCTTGAATAATATCACTATTAAAAACCGATACCCACTTCCGTTGATGAACTCCGTGTTTGAATGGCTGCAGGAGGCATTGTTTTTTTACCAAGCTAGACCTCCGGAATGCTTATAACTTGGTTCGGATCCGTGAGGGGGACGAGTGGAAAACGGCAATTAAAACGCATGACGGGCTCTACAAATATTTGGTCATGCTGTTTGGATTGGTAACGCCCCCTGTGTGTTCCAGGCACTCGTTAATGATGTCCTCTGAGAGATGTTGGAGAGATTCGTCTTTGTCTACCTTGACGATATTCTGATTTTCTCTTCAACTCTCTCGGAGGATAAACAACATGTCAGACAAGTGCTTAAGGCCCTATACAAAGCCAAGCTTTTTATCAAGGCTGAGAAATGCATTTTTCATGCCAAGACAGTTTCGTTTCTTGGCCTCATTATTTCAGAAGGGTCGGTCCGCATGGATCCTGACAAAGTGTCAGCGGTCAGGGATTGGCCTGCCCCTCAAAACGTTAAGGAGGTGCAACAGTTTTTGAAGTTTGCTAATTTTTATAGGAGGTTTATCCATAATTTTAGCGCAGTAGCTGCCCCCATTATCACGCTCACAAAGAAGAATACCTCCTCGTCATTTGCTTGGTCTCCGGCAGCTGAGGCTGCTTTTCAGGAGTTAAAGAAACGATTTAGCTCAGAACCCATTCTTGTTTAGCCCAACCCCTCCCTCCCATTTGTTGTGGAGGTGGATGCGTTGGAAGTTGGGATGGGTGCCATTTTGTCCCAGCGCCCCCTTTGGGACAATAAGTTGCACCCATGCGCCTACTTCTCCCGATCGTTGTTGGCGGCCGAACGGAATTACAGCATTGGTGACCGGGAGTTGTTGGCCGTCAAGTTGGCATTAAAAGAGTGGCGCCATTGGTTGGAGGGGGCTGAACAGCTGTTTGTGGTTTGGACGGATCATAAAAATCTCCAATACATCCAACAGACTAAACGACGTAATTCTCGGCAGGCGCGGTGGTCGTTGTTTTTCAACCGCTTTAACTTTACGTTAACCTATCGCCCGGGGTCTAAAAACATCAAGCCTGACGCTTTGTGGCGGATTCACGACCGCCCTGGTCGCGACCCTATTCCTGGGCCGGTTATCCCGGCAGCTCAGATTGTGGCTCCCATTCAGTGGGACAACGAGTCTGTTGTGCGGGAGGCGTTGAAAAATGATCCTGGTCCTGGAGGGGAGCCACCTGGCTGTATGTTTGTTCCTTTGGCAGTGCGGTCCCAAGTTTTCCAGTGGGGGCACTCTTCCCGTCTGGCTGGTCACCAAGCAGTTCTTGGCCCGATGTTTTTGGTGGCCCAGCATGATGGAGGACATCTGGGAGTTTGTAGCGGCGTGCTGTATTTGCGCTAGGAACAAGACTTCCCACCTCCCCCCCTCTGGTCTGCTGCGGCCGTTGCCCGTCCCTAAGTGCCCGTGGAGCCATATCGCTCTTGACTTTGTTACAAGGCTGCCTGTTTTCGAAGGCAACACAGTCATCCTGGTTGTGGTCGACCGTTTTTCTAAGGCCGCCCACTTTATCGCACTGCCCAAGCTGCCTTCGGCGCGGGAGACTGCCCTTCTTGTTGTGGACCATGTTTTCAGGCTGCATGGCATCCTGATGTGGTTTCCGACCGGGGCCCTCAATTTACAGCCAAATTCTGGCGTGCGTTTTACAACCAGTTGGGGGCCACCGTGAGCCTTTCCTTGGGTTTCCACCAGAGACTAACGAGCAGACTGAGCGAACCAACCAGTCTTTGGAGAATACTCTTCGATGTTTGGCAGCTGACAACCCATCTTCATGAAGTCTTTTTTTAGCATGGGGCTGAATACTCCCACAATTGACTGGGTAACTCCTCCACAGGTCTTTCCCCGTTTGAGGCTCAGTTGGGTTATCAGCCTCCACTGTTTCCTGAGACTGACAGGGATTCAGAGGTTTCTTCGGTTAATTACTTTGTTCGGTGTTGTCGGTCAGTTTGGGCCAGGGTCCGTTCCTCCTTGTTGCGCTCTGAATGGAAACAAAAGACCGCCGCAGATAGAAGGTGCCGTTCAGCCCCATCTTATCGGGTTGGTCAAAGGGTCTGGCTTTCCACGCGGGACCTGCCCTTGAGAGTGGCGTCCTGGAAATTGGCTCCCCGCTTTATAGGTCCTTTTAAGATTGTGCGAAGCATCAATCCGGTCACAGTCCGGTTGAAGGTTCCTAGATCCTTACGGATCCACCCCTCTTTTCATGTCTCCAAGCTCAAACCGGTTAGCACTTGCGTCCTGGCTCTGGTCGACAAACCCCTGCCGCCGCCGCGGACTTTCATAACTTTCAAATCGCACCAGCCAGTATTTTATTCGTAATAGAACAGAGATAACATAGCAAATGTTGAAACTGAGAAATTTTACAATTTTATCCACAAAATGAGCTTATCTCAAATTTTCTGGCTGCAACTGGTCTCAAAAAAGTTGGGACACAGGCAAAAAAGGGCTGAAAAAGCAATTAATATACAAAACCAAAACCAGTGAAGTTGGCACGTTATGTAAATCGTAGATAAAAACAGAATACAATGATTTGCAAATCCTTTTCAACTTATATTCAATTGAATACACTGCAAAGACAAGATGTTTAATGTTCAAACTGAGAAACTTTATTTTTTTTTTTGCAAATAATCATTAACTTAGAATTTAAAGGCAGCAACACATTGCAAAAAAGTTGGCACAGGGGCCTTTTTACCACTGTGTTACATCACCTTTCCTTTTAACGACACTCAGTAAACGTTTGGGAACTGAGGAGACCAATTTTTGAAGCTTTTCAGGTGGAACTCTTTCCCATTCTTGCTTGATGTACAGCTTAAGTTGTTCAACAGTCCGGGGTCTCCATTGTCGTATTTTTACGCTTCATAATGCGCCACACATTTTCAATGGGAGACAGGTCTGGACTACAGGCAGGCCAGTCTAGTACCCGCACTCTTTTACTACAGAGCCATGCTGTTGTAACACGTGCAGAATGTGGCTTGGCATTGTCTTGCTGAAATAAGCAGGGGCGTCCATGAAAAAAAACGTTGCTTGGATGGCAACATATGTTGCTCCAAAACCTGTATGTACCTTTCAGCATTAATGGTGCCTTCACATATGTGTAAGTTGCCCATGCCTTGGGCACCAATACACCCCATACCATCACAGATGCTGGCTTTTGAACTTTGCGCCTATAACAGTCCGGATGGTTCTTTTCCTCTTTGGTCCGGAGGACACGACGTCCACAGTTTCCAAAAACAATTTGAAATGTGGACTCGTCAGACCACAGAACACTTTTCCACTTTGCATCAGTCCATCTTAGATGAGCTTGGGCCCAGCGAAGCCGGGCGGCGTTCTGGGTGCTGTTGATAAATGGCTTTAAGCTTTTTGCATTGTAGAGTTTTAACTTGCACTTGCAGATGTAGCGACGAACTGTAGTTACTGACAGTGGTTTTCTGAAGTGTTCCTGAACCCATGTGGTGATGTCCTTTACACACTGATGTCGGTTTTTGATGCAGTACCGCCTGAGGGATCGAAGGCCACGGGCATTCAATGTTGGTTTTCGGCCTTGTCGCTTACGTGCAGTGATTTCTCCAGATTCTCTGAACCTTTTGACGATATTACGGACCGTAGATGATGAAATCCTAAATTTCTTGCAATAGCTCGTTGAGGATTGTTGTTTTTAAACTGTTCGACAATCAGCTCACGCATTTGTTCACTAAGCGGTGACCCTCGCCCCATCCTTGTTTGTGAATGACTGAGCATTTCAGGAAGCTGCTTTTATACCCAATCATGGCACCCACCTGTTCCCCAATTAGCCCGTTCACCTGTGGGATGTTCCAAATAAGTGTTTGATGAGCATTCCTCAACTCTCTCAGTCTTTTTGCCACTTGTGCCAGCTTTTTTGAAACATGTTGCAGGCATCAAATTCCAAATGAGCTAATATTTGCAAAAAAATTACAAAGTTTACCTGTTCGAACATTAAGTAACTTGTCTTTGCAGTGTATTCAATTGAATATAGGTTGAAAAGGATTTGCAAATCATTGTATTCTGTTTTTATTTACGATTTACACAACGTGCCAACTTCACTGGTTTTGGGTTTTGTATAAGAGAATCAGCTGAAAGAACATTTTGCAAGTAACAAAGTTAACTGGCATCAGGTTTTTAACATGATTGGCTATAAAAGGGATGTCTTAGAGAGGCTGAGTCTCTCAGAAGTAAAGATAGCCAGAGGCTCTCCTACCTGTGAAGGCTTGCGTAAAAAAAATTGTGGAATACTTTTAAAACAATGTTCCCCAATGTCAAATTGCAAAGGCTTTGAAGGTCTCATCATCGACAGTGCATAACATCATCAAAAGATTCAGAGACACTGGAAAAATCTCTGCGTGTAAGGGACAAGGCTGAAGACCTTTACAGTAGGGCTGTGCGATATGACCTAAATCTCATATCCCGATATAGGTTACCTTATATCCCAATCACGATATAGCACAATTTCTGTAATTTTCATCAATAGTTTCTATAAAATCACCGCATGGAAAGGGCTATTTCTTATTGCATTTAGAATTATGTACTTGACAAATAAAAGGTACTTAGTCATAATTTATTATTTTTTTTCCTTTCATTTGTAACCTTTGTGCAAATTTTCAACTCAACAGTGAACAAAATCTACAATACGACTGTAAAAGAGAAGTGTAATGATGGAAGGAGTCTATCGGCAATCTGTACATGCTTCCTGATGCTGGCACATTTTTTCCCAGGCAACAATGGTGCTCCGAATGCACCATATGGAGCGACACTTTTACTTTTCTGTCAAAACTTGGCCACAGCTACACCACAGGTGTGTGCGGCTCCTGCAGAGGCTCTCTGCATCTCTCCAAAACCAGAGCAGCATGTAGGGAGATGCAAGGCCGTTTTGGTCCGCTAGACTGCGTTGTGCGACCTCCGTGTTTCGTGCCAGTTGATGAAGACAACACGATGCTGGTCTGCGTATCTATTGTGATGTTGCTAGCCCATCCCCAAATTCTGCATACTGCAAGCAGTCACTAAATTTACGGTGAGAAATAAATCAAAACATTGCTTTGGAGTGAGCGTTTTGTTTTAGAGAATGCAGTCGTGACTTCTATTATCTGAGCTTCATTAGCACGGTTAATAAAATGACGCTGCCGTCTTGTTGTAGTGATCGGTGAAGTACGACTCTCAGAACAAACCATGTCGACCACTACAGCATAGCTGCCACACTTCCTCACAGGATTGAACTTAGTGATAGTCCATCCAAAAACGATAATTTGTACATCAATTACTCAGCATTAGATGTCTCGAATGGACAAAGTTGTTTTTCCACCTGGCACAACTTGATGGCCACTGGAGAGTTTTGAAACATTATCCTAATTCCTTTTCTCTGGAAGCAAATGGGGTCACCCAGTAGCAACGGCAAAACTCCACAAAACGTCTGTTGAGAAACTTTTTTTTTTAAAGTACCGATTTAAATACCGTTTAGGAACCGGTACCGTTTTGAAAGTATCTATTTGGCACCGATATCGAATGAAACCCTTTCAATACTCAACCCTAGTCATAGGGCATATCCAATTAAAGGGAAGAAACTAGGCGAAAAACACAGGATTTTTTTACCTAAACCAAACACAGTTCAAGCACCAAGCAAGTACAGCATGTAGCAAAACATAGGACAGAATAATATCAGTGCTCAATCGCTAGCATTCCTACTGAATTTGTGCTATGCATACAAACCTTGCGTCAAATGAAAGAGGAAAGTTTGCAGAATGTAACGATATAAGACATGTCATTTTATACTGACAACACACTCAAAGAGCAGCAGGCATACACTTTAAATTCTGCTAAGGGCGTGGGAATGAGTTTAACATTGAGGGGGACCAAGGGCGTAGGTTTAATGTGAGATTTGGTAGGGACATGTATGTGATGCGAGTGCACATAGCGCGCGAGCTGGAAAATTTTTGTCAATCTGAGTGCAGATACTGCCCTTACTGTATACAGAGATTATTCGAATGAGTGTCTCTCCGTTTTTTTAAATTAGGCTACGCAAGATGCCTCCAAAATTTTCATACAAAGATGCCACATACATAAACTTGCCACAACCTTAAAAAGCTGCAAACCATCTTAGCGCACTCATGAAACCCGCTCAGATCTAGAAACCTGGACATTGATACCAAGTAAGTGGATATATAACTACGTTAGCAAGCCAGCTCACAATCCTCTCTATTAAGCATCTTAATATGCGGTAATGCAATTGCAGCCGCGATCAACACCTCAAAATGGACCACCGACTATGAATTGGGCAAGCCGCAAACTGAGCGTTAATCGGGCTGGATTATGTTAGATTTACGATTACGTATTTCTTTCATTTCCCCCACTGAGCCAAAGTTGGTTGGGACATTTTCACTTTGAAAGGTTATATTTGCTGAACATCATGAAACTAACTTGGTGCGTTCCCTATCATTCCACAGAACAAGTCATAATTATGACCTCACCTGAAGCCCTGATACACCTGTATTGCCAATAGCTTGCTCTGTTTCTCTAGCTTGCTGCTGTGGTTCCTGCATATAAAATAATTAATTAATTATGGTACCTTCGCGGGATTTCTCCACTGAAATTCAGCTCATACTTTGACATATCCACCTGGCTTATATTTAGCTACTACTGCTAGCAACCTGATTACTAACCAACATGTGACAGAAACTAGGAGCCAGAGCAAACTCTGAAACAAACTTCCTGTCGGTGACTTGGTCCATTGGGAATAGTTGTCCCAGAGTCACTTCTGTTGTGGCTTTTGCATTCGTGTTGTGAACTTTTCTATTTGTGTTGTGAACTTTTGCTTTCATGTTGAGAACTTTTGCGTTCGTTTTGTGAACTTTTGCATTCGTGTTGTGGCGTTTGCATTCGTGTTGCAAACTTTTGCTTTCGTGTTATGGCATTTGCATTTGTGTTGCAAACTTTTGCTTTTGTATTGTGGCATTTGTGTTAGTTGTAAACTTTTGTGTTCGTGTTGTGGCATTTTTTTTGTGAACAATTGTTTATTTGAAATTATAATTTCACATGACAAGGTCAAATAGTGCAGACATTTTTAACATACCCCTCCGTCCCTCCCTCCTTCTGGTGGCATCACCCCTCCCTCCTCCCTCCCCTCTCGGTCTAGTGCCTTACAATCCTACTGGGTGTCTTTATTCTGAACTGAGCAGGCCCGTTATGGCCGAAGCGGCTCTCTTCCATGAGTCCAGTGTAGGACTTTTGGCTTTGTTCACCCGTGCTGTAGACAATTCTAACATGACCACATCCTGAAAGTATTCCAGCCATTTCCTAGCGTACAGTTTGTGGGGGGGTAGCCAGCGTTGTACTATCAGTTTTTTGGCAGCCGTCAAGCCAGCCAACCAAACCTTACGTTGTTTCTCATTCAGCCCCAAATGTGAATCGTCATTGAGCAAAAGGAGAGTCAGCTCCAGAGGTACAGGTTTATCAATCATATTAGATAAAGTCACTGTTACCTTCCCCCAAAAACCATAAACCTCTGGGCAGTCCCATACCATATGCTTAATTGTTCACGATATGTTCAGGGAACACAAGTCACAGTTCGGGCTGGTTGACAGCTTCATATGAAATCTCAAAAGTGGTGTTGGATAGACCTTCTGACACAACTTATAGTGAATCAACTGGTGGTTGGGGTTCTTGGACACGTGAAATGTGTTCTCCCAAACATTTTCCCAGTTTATGTCCTCCTCCGCAACAGTCAAATCTCTAGACCATGCCTTGGCCAGGGGTAGCTCTTTCTGTGTGTGTATTTGAAGTCGTGAATACATAACTGATACGAGTCCTCTAGTGTTCGTTGTGGATAGCCAGTCTACGACAGGATGTGTCTGCAGCTTAGAGTTCGTCCGCACACCATAGGCGCGAAGAGCCGACCATACTTGGAGGTACAGAAAGTAAGATGTCGTTGGCAGATTAAAAAGAGAAAACAATGTCTGGAAGCTAAGCATACCCCCTGGGTCAAATAAATCTCAGAGATTGTACATTCCCTTTGAGGACCATGCTGCTGATTCAAACGGCTTATTCCCTGAGATAATATTCTTGTTCCCCCACAGTGGAGTATTCAGATGCCATTTCCAATTCCCCCCCAATCTCTTCTCAACCACCTTGAAATTTCTTATCGAGTTTGTAATAACAGGCCTGAAGTGTAGCATGCATTGGTTGATAGTTAGTCCAGAAAATAAGACCCCTTCCACTTTGTATGGAAGCACGAGTGCATCTTCTATTTCTCTCCAGGCTACCTGAGAGGAGCAATCAAGCCATATCTTAAGCGGGTGTAGCTGAAAGGCCTGATGGTACCTCATAAGATTTGGGAGGGCCAGCCCACCCTCTTGCTTTGATCGCTGTAAGGTGGAGAGTTTAATTTTGGGATGCCCACTATTCCAGATATTTTTGTAGCAGGGAGTCAACTCTCTTCCAATATCCTGCCGGAGGAGGGAGCGGAATCATCATGTTCATTTTCATGGAGGCAATCCTTGTTTGTAGTGAAGCTGGTAATTTAGTCCATACAGCTATGTCGTGTTCCACCTCTTTAAAAATGTTCTCATAATTCGTTTTTACTATATTATGCAGTGAAGGCTGAATCTGGATGCCCAAGTATGTGATCTCTGTTTTAATGGGAATGTCATAAGGCAAAACTACCGCTTTTGCTGGTTCATTCAGGGGCATCAGAGCTGACTTCGTCCAGTTGATCTTATAGCCAGACAGCATCCTGAACTTTTCAAAAGTGGCTAATAGAGAGGGTATTGACTTTTCAATATCCGATTAGTAGATAAGTACGTCATCAGCGAAGGCCAATATAGCATGCAATGAGGTTTTAATCTGAATAGGAGTATTAACCTGTTTCTCCCTCAGATGTTGGGCTAGTGGTTCTAACGAGAGAATAAATAAACTTGGCGAAAGGCCGCATCCCTGTCGAGTCCTCCGAAAGATGGGAAAGGGGCTCGAGTGTAAGCCGTTCGTGGACACCATGGCGGTGGGGTTAGCATGTAAAACACGAATCATGTCGACAAACCCTCTCCCTAGGCCAAATCTCTCCAGGACCGCCCACAGATATTGCCACTTGAACCTGTTCAAAGGCCTTTTCGGCGTCAAGTGACAGTATGGCGCATAGAGTCTTTAATTGTTGAGTTTCGTGAATTACGTGTATTAGGTGTCAGATATTGTCCGCTGCTAGACACCCTTTCATGAAGCCAGTCTGATCCTTATGAATTAATTTGTCCATATATCTCTCCAAACGTAATACCAGCACCTTAGAGTACAGCTTCTTGTCTGAGTCAATTAACGAAATCGGTCTGTAATTGGAGCAATCAGTTTTGTCTTTCCCTTTTTAAGGGATTAGCGAAATCAGGGCGGCGTTTGTGTGAGCAGGGAAAGAGCCACTTTTAACCGCTGATTGGATCGACCCCAGCAAAACTGGCCTGAGAATATCCCAGAAGTGTAGCAAGAGCTCTGGCGGTATGCCGTCTGGGCCCGGCGATTTCCCTTTATTTGTCATCATAAGCGCCGTCTCCAGCTCATTTAAGGATATGGGACGACCCAGATCTGTTGCTTCCTGCTCCCCTAACGTGGGCAAATCCAGACTGCTCAGAAATTGCTTACATTTCTCTGAGTCAAAATTAAGCGTTGATTTGTACAACTCCTTGTAAAAAGAGTGGAATGCGACATTTATCTCTTTTGGGTCAGATGTAAATTTATTATTAGCCGTTTTGATGGTATTGATTGATGCTCTAGATTCACTCTGCTTAAGCTTCAGCGCCAATAACCTGCTTGGTTTGCTTCTGTTAAAATAATAGCTCTGTGCATGATGAATTCCGCTCACCTTCTCAACAGATCATTGAGCTCCACCCTGACTCCCCTCAGTTCTTTTTCCACAGATTTAGTGTATTTACCTTTTAACCGCTTCTCAAGTGTATGACACTTTCATTCTAATTCACAGATCATGCGGTTCCTCTTTTTTGAGGTGAGATGCATAAGAGGATGTAAAGTCTCTAATACAACCCTTGGTGGCCATCCATATATTCGAGGCATCATCTACTGTGCCTATCTTCTTGGCTATGAATTCCGTAATCCTTTTCCTAAACTGTGCTACAAATACCTTATCCTGCAGAAGCATCGTATTAAAGCGCCATCTAGGTGTTTTATTGAATCTGTGGCTAAGATCTATCGTCATCAACAGCGGGTTATGGTCAGATAGTGTCGCCGGCAGCACCTGTATCAAATCTACGCCTGTTTTCAGGTTCGAAGAGAGCAGAAAGTAGTCAATTCTGGAATGTGATTTATGATACGTGGAAAAGCATGTATAGTCTCTAATGCCCAGGTTCTGAATGTGCCACATATCAACAAGGTTAATATTCTCTATCATGTCATTAAGAGCAGCTGATACTGCCCGCTGGGTGTGGGAAACCGACAAGATGGATCTAATCTAAATTGACGTCGCACACTGCGTTCATTTCCTCTCCCACAATCAGCTCATAATCTAATAAGGACAGCAGCTCCTTGGTAAGTTCAGGAAAAAAGAGAGGATCAAAAACTGCTGGTGCGTATACGGATACAAAGGCTTCTTTCTTTTCATATATGGATGTACATAAATATGCTATGCGACCTGATGTCCCTTCATTGATCTTTTCCACCTCTTAGGCAAAGCTCCTTTTAGTCAAGATGAGCGTCCCCCTCGGATTAGAACTCCCACAATCTGAAGTTACGACTTTATATTGCTTCTTTTGAAAGCGTGACACATCCTCCGTCCTCAGGTGTGTTTCTTGAATAAAAGCTACATCCACATTCTTGCGATGGAGTAAGTCTAAGCATTTTACTCTTTTAACTTTTGCATTCAGACCCCGGACATTATAGCTCAATATAGATAGCTTAACCATTATCGAAATTGTTACCTATTGCTGCAGGTGTGACAATAAAAGGTCTAACCCTGATGTAAGAGTCATAACCGAGATACCCCCTCTGCCGCCCCTCCAACCCCCCCGAACAGTGGTTCTGACCCGTGTGACTTCTGCATAACGCAGCTTAGTAAGACTTCCTAAGCTCCTATCTATCCTCCCTTCTAACAGTTAACTCCCTGCCGTTTGGTTAACTCACCGCAATAAAACATACACCTGACCAGAAATCCCTTATTCATCCAAAACAATAAGATAGTCAAAGTAAAGTGCAGGTGGAAACAAAATTAAGTTCATAAATGTACATATTGTGACCTCCGTCATCAATTCTGGCTATGAAACAAAATAATTTTTGGTATATATAAATATCCCCTCTAATATTATTTATCTGACAACCATAATTAAACATTTTCATCACTAGGGCATCCTAGAATAACAAAATAACAGTACGGTCAGATGGGGGCAGGTCTTATAAGTAATCAAAAGTAATATTATAAACATTCTGGCAAATATAGTTCTCCCACCTCAACTTTGTAACAGGGTCCGGGGTTGTTGCGAACATATCCCCAACAAGTGTTCTCCGTATGATCCTCTCCGGCCTAAAATAATGAAATGAATCAAGTTATTCCTCCTCGGGGAATCATAGTAGATAGTGTTCAAATGCACCAGCTGTTCAACCTTGATATCATCCGTGCCGCTCCGAAATGTTGGACTGTTCCATGTCGTCCTCCTCCGGTCGTGACGCATTCCCCGCGCCGATGGTGAACAGCTGGCGGCGCGATGGCGGTCCCTCACCGGCCTCCTTCCTCAGGAACTGTGCAGCCTCCCGCGCTGAGGTGAAAGTACGTTGTTCACCGTTGATCGTCATCTTCAGGGTGGCCGGGTAGATTAGAAAAGCCGGGATGCCTCTCTCGTACAGCTCCTTCATCACCTCTCCATACGCCTTCCTCCTCTCACTCGTGAATGCGCTGTAATCTGTAGAGAATCGTATTGTCCTCCTGGCGTCCTGTATGGGAGCCTTTTTCTTCACCTCGCGGGCCCCTTGCAGGATGGTGTTGCAGTCCTGGTACCTCAGCACTTTGAATATCATGGTAGCCTGGCCATTGTTCTTATTACTGCGGATCCTATGGGCATGCTCTATTTGGATCTAGGCGTCGCCGAGCGAGGGGATCCATTTTGGCAGCGTGTCTTGTAGGAAAGCGATTGCAACCCCTCCCTCTCTGCCAGTCGCGATCCCCGTAATTCTCACGTTGTTCCACCGGCCTTGGTCCTCCAGCAAAGCAACTTTCAGCTGCATCTTTTCCAGATCGGAGGTGTTGTTACTCACTTCCCTTTTCATGGCTCTCGTCTTGGCTTGTACACGATCCACCTTTGTGACCAGTCCCTTGACCGTTTCCATGTGGGCTTCCACTTTCCTCTCCAAGCTATCTACAGAGTTTCTCATTCCGTCGATAGCTCCCTGAACTGCCCGTGTCACCGCTGCTTCCAGGCTATCTTGTTGTTTGGCTAATGCTAGCTCGATAGCCACGCTAACGCTACTAGCAATGTTACTATCCATGCCGCCACCCTCCAACTGTTTGCGTTTCGCTGAAGGGGTTTTGGCTGGCGAACCGCCAGATTTCTTGCACCCCAACATCTTCTAGAACTTTACCAATTCAGTAAATAGGGTTATCAAATGTGTAACCTGACTAAATATCAAAATTGAGGGATAGTTAATAGGAGCTCTAGTGCCCTCCGACCATTGCGTCTGCAAGTCACTTCCGGTTCCCTCGCGTTGTGGCGTTTGCATTTGTTGTGACCTGTGTCGGCCACCGTACGAAGCCATTGAAGTACACCAAACTCATTGTCGTGCTCATGAATTCAGTTTGAGATGACTTCTGCTAATTGACATAGTATTATGTCCTGCTGCAATTATTTCCAATTGTCCAATTATTTCTGGAACTAAAGAAGATAATCCAAGATGATAGCCCATTTCTGTGCATGAGTGCATCTCTTTGTTACAATCTTTCTGTGTGCCATTCTTTTTTGTTTCAGGTGTAAATTGGATTTTAGCAGAACTTTTGGTTTTGGTTGCTACTTTTCCTGGGTGGACTAGTAGTTGGTCTCCTGCTCAAAAAAACATGGATTGTGTCAGAATCTGAGTCTATATAGGTATGTTTTATGTGTGTTTTGTATGTGCATTTATTATTTTCCATGTTCTTTATTTATTTTAGCAGTCCTTTATTTGAGTGTAGTCTTTCCCCTCATCTGTCACTTTGCACGCGTTTTCTGTTATCACTCGGGCACCTGCATTACCTCTCGTTCATTGATTGTTTGATTGTTCAGTTATTTGTAGCCACACCTCCCTGCACGTCCTTTAGCCCCTCACATCCAAATCCCGTGCAATTATGCCCTTCCTTTTATATTCCCCCAGCTTTGTGTAGATCATGGCAGGTGGGAGTGTGCACGATGGAAGTTTGAAATTCAGTTGTATTACAAATAGCGGTTTTTCAGACTTTTTGCATGGTTTTTATTCAGTCTGGATTGTGGATAAATCAGGGGCGTAGGAAGCTAATTCATATTGGCCCGGCAGACGGCACTGGGGGGGATGGTATGGAAAGGGGGTGTCCCCCCTTCCATCATTAGAAAATCTTTTGAAACTGGGGATTGATTTTTTTAGCTGTGGTAGCATCTAGACTCATCTTTAGCCTCAACAGTTTCAACTTTTGGGTGGTGCTTCTACTCACATTCACAACAGCAGGTTAGTTCAGTCTGTGGTCTACAGTATGCACTTTCCAGCATTAGCAGTTTGAAGCATTTCATCCTTGAACTTGATATAGACCTTTGAGGCAGTGTTCAAGCAATGAATTGGAGGCTTATATAATACCTTATACATTGAAAAAAAAAATATAAATACGTCCAGAGTAATGGTGTCAGGGTTATCCACCCACAGAAACTGACTGTCAATTTCCTTAAGTTCTTTTTGGCCCTTGCTTTTTGACATTTACTGATTTATGTTATTTACCTTATTTATTTAATCTCATATAATGCAATTAGGCCACCTATCTAAGAAAAAAATAATAAAACACTGATATAAGATTACCAAGAACAAGTAAATCCCATCATAGTCTACTTCAGATATCATATTTGGACATGCAATACGCACGCTGGTAACTAACTCCTCGCTCTAGAAATACAAAGTAAAAACACAAGCAGGACACAAGCTTCATTAATATTGTGCGGATTGAAATTTTACCGGGAATGTAGTGGCACAAACCAGGGTGTGCACCTGATGATAACTGTATGAACTCGGAAGGTGGATACCCACAAACACGGTTCTGGATGAACTGTTTAAAGCGCATTAGCAAAAATTAGTTCTTAACCTAATTAATGAAAAGAGACATGATTTTGTGAGCTTTCTTAGACGCACTTTGAATACACTGCTTCTGCACACAAGCCCCATCTCACTCGCGCCCTCTATCAAGCTTGGGGTCGCGTACAAAAATCATTTCTTTTGGACACGTGACCCTTCTAAAAGCATAGTGCCTCCAAAGCATTTGGTTTTCTGTGTGCACCCGTGACGGCCAGCAATTTGAAAAGATCTGAGCGGCATACGCCAATCACAGATGCCGGTCGGCGTTTGGTGGAGGATTTGCCATAAAAAAAAATCTATTAAAAATTAAAATCAAAAAAATTGAAAGGGAGCTTTTCATACAACAAAGTGCATCCAGATCAAGCAGTTAAATGCAAATATGGGGATAACGATAGTCTGCGCTGCTTAGGTCTGGTAAATAATCCATTACATTCAAATTAAAATAACATTGCACTCTGTGATTGTCTGTTGCAATGTGGGGATGGCAGTTAAGCAATTTTAGGTGATCCCTGAGAGACTGACAGCCCGTCAAGCATAGTCCTTATCTCAGGGGCAAAACTATCTAAATAAATGAGAGTAAACCATCGCTCTCGATGCAAATCGTATTCATTAAACAAGCACGTGAGGTCACCAACCAAAGCCCTGAAATTAAGAACGTATAGTAAATAAGCATGTTTTTTGCACTGGATCATAATTTATGAGAGTGTGCAGTAGCATTAGCATGGTTGACAAATGCTAATGACACTGGTCTCGCGGCAGTGCATTAATCTGATAGGTGCTAAGCAGCCGGGATCGGCGAGACGATCTAAGACTGACATGACATGAGGGAGAGAGGGGAGGGGGAGGGTCGTATTCGGGAAAATGTTGGTCCGGCGATCGCCGGGTCTGCCGGGCCAGTTCCTACGCCCATGTAAATGGACATGGAAAAATGGAGATTGAAGGGTTCAAGGGTGTGAAGAAGGAAAAAAAAAAGGCGCAGAAAATGAAAATGAAGAGGAGGCATTAGTTGTCTGAATTAAGGTATTTTGTTCAGGTGTGAATGGTCTTTTTAGTGGTGCACACGAGATAGGGAAATTAGCAAAGAAAGAAATCGGCAATGTTAAAACTGTAAAGGTAACGTGCGGTGGAACAGTAATTGTACAATGCTGAATCACAAAGCAACATGATAAAGCTCTAAAATTAAGCAATATGATTTAGTAAAAGAAGCTTGTTTTATTATTAAAGGAAAAAAAAATGTTTAAAGGTGATGTCAGTGGCGTTCCAAGTGCTGTTAAGGCAAATTCATTTTTTGAGGTGGAAGGAGTTGCTTGAGCCAAGTGGTTTAAAAGACACAGAGAAGGAAAGGAAAAGGAAAGAGTAGGTCTGTTCTGTTAGAATTTAGTAGCGAGTTACCTGAAAGAATTTTCCTCGATTATGTTAGTTACAGGGTGAGGAAATACGAAAGAGCTCCACTTATATGTTTCTGGTGCGAGGAATATAGACATGTGGTAGCAGTATGTAGGAGGCAAATGTACAGGTGTCAAAGATGTGGGAAAGAGGGATGTATAGAGCATGAATGCAGTTTGTTAAAAGACCAGGGAGTGTGTTTTCACTATGGGGGAGGACATGAAATTGGTTCACTGGAGTGTTACGGATGGAAAATGGAGAGGGAAGTGGATAGAACCAAAATTCACGGGAAAATGTTGTATGCAGAGGCAACCAGCAGCGCAGAAGTTGATACAGAAATCACTGGGAAAGAACTGATTAGGGTTGATGCTGTTGAAAGGCAACAAGATACAGGCATCATTAAGGTAAACGAGAGAAGTTTTCTGCCGTTCATTGCAATGGTGGCTATTTGCTCGAGGGACATTGAAAGTAAAACTGAGAATAAAATGGTAGTAGATGCAGATAGAGAGTTTTTGGGAGGTATTAGCTGTAAAGGGGAGGAGATTCAGGGAATTTTGGAACGTAGATTTGGTGGGAGTCAGGTATCAGGAAAATAAAATTTGAGAAATGTGGGTTTAGGAATACAAGTGGGTTCTTAAGTTAGAGGGTGGGTTTTTTAATATTTATGAAGTAAAATTTCTTGAATACATTATATACTACTCAAAATTTGATCGGGATCATTGGAATTTTTTTGTGAAATGACATGCAAATTTGGTAACTGCCACCGATGAACAATATATTGGATAAATGACATGCAGTCAGACACAAAACACATTTGCAAGTGCATTTAATGACATTAAATGAGCGTGCAGCCTCACACTTTTGGCTTTCACGAACACTTCATGGTTTCACCCCTGACATGTAAAGTGAAAACAGACAGTGTTCGTTTGATGTTTCATTACCACAGTTAATGTCAATAATGGGTATGGCCTCCCCTAGTTTGAATGACGGCTTGACAACGTCGGGTCATACTGTCAATCAGAACCCGGATGCTTGCAATTGGAATGTTGTTCCATTCTTCAACAAGGGCATTTCCGAGCTCTTCTAGATTTGTGGGTTGTGCCCTACAACCGGAAATGGCGACCTGCAGCATGTTCCACACATGCTCGATAGGGTTTAGGTCCGCTGACGCGCGGGCCAGTCCATGCGGACAATTGTCTCCTGCTCTAGGAATTGATTCACCACCCTAGCAAGATGGGGACGGGCGTTATCATCCATCAAGATGAAATCAGGGCCAACAGCACCAGCGTATGGTCTTACGTACACATTGAGGATCTCATCCCTGTACCGTGCCCCTGTCATCGTCCCTCTCCCCATGACATGCAGGTCCGTTCTGCCGTTCCTGCTTATTACTCCCCAGACCATAATTGATCCGCCACCATAACGGTCGTGTTCGTTGATGTAGGCATCATTAAATCGCTCACGTTGTCTTCGCCACACCCGTTGCCTCCTGTCAGTAAAGTCCAAGCAATATCGGGACTCATCAGTAAAGAGAACTGTAGCCCAATCGTTGTGTGTCCATGTGACATGATCATGAGCCCAATCCAAACGGTCACGCCTATGACGCACGGTCAGTGGGATTCGAACACATGGCCTTCTTGAGTTGAGGCCGGCAGTATGAAGACGATTCTGTATCGTCTGAGTGGATACCCTGACCCCCGAGGCATTATGAAGGTCATTTCGTAGGGTGGTGGCTGTCCAGAAAGGATGACGTCATGCCTGAAGTGTGAGAAAGTGGTCTTGTCGTTGTGTAGTCGATCTCTGACGACCACCCCCATGACGGTGTGCTGCTGTACCAAACGTTTGATGCCGGTTCCACGCTCTGTTCGCAACGCTTTGGCTGACGTTAAGTGCATTAGCAACATGACGTTGTGAGAAGCCAGAGTCAAGCATTCCAATGCATCTTCCCAATTGTTCTGAAGTCAATCGACGTCTAAGACGTTGAGGAGACATTGTTATTGCTAAATGTAATGCAAAAAATTTGGGAACTTCCAAATTTTCACCAACAAAACAACACACACGCCTGAGTTGAAATGGTGAAGTGTTAGTCAAAGCCAAAATGTGAGGCTGCACGCTCATTTAATGTCATGAAATGCACGTGCAAATGTGTTTTGTGTCTGACTGCATGTCATTTATTCAATATATTGTTCATCAGTGGCAGTTACCAAATTTGCATGTCATTTCACAAAAAAATTCCTATGATCCCTATCAAATTTTGAGTAGTTATAATACACACTCTGGTACAGTTGGTGGCGGTATGCACCTTATAAAGTGTGACTGCAGTTCGCCATAAAATCAAAACAAGAAGAGGTAGATCAGGGTAAGTTTGTCAAGCCTGTTTCCCAGTGTCTTACCAACAAGCATTCATTACATCTGATTTCATGGTTCTGGTATAGTTTGTTTCTGGTTTATGATTCTGTTATGTTCCCAGTGTAATGTTGATTATCTGTGTTTGATTTCCTATTTGGCTTTTTGGTTTTTGATTTGACTTTTCATTTTGCTCTGGCCAACCTACTTCCAGGTTTTGACTTCTTGGACTGAATTCTGATTCTCCCCTGTATACTGAAATTTCACTGCCTGTTATCGACCTGGATTGCTTGACCACGATTATCAACGAAACCTGTGAACCATATTTCTTTCTGACACGAGTTCTGACCCTGTCTCTAGTCAAGATTGATGGTTGATTGCCTGCTTCGCACAATATCGCTTTGGTTCTGTTGGGCCTATCTGTCTGAGAGGATTGATGGTGGATTCCCATGACATTGGAGGATTGCTGCTGGCTCTTTGAGTTTGCTTGGCCCGCTCTCCTTTCCACTGAAGTACAGTCAGATTTAATGCTTTGCTATCTTTCAACCTTAAGATCGACTTGAGTCGAGGAAAACTTGTCTATAAGTTCAGATCCACTGACAAATGGTGTTGCTAATTGGTGTCTTGAGCTTTTTATGTTTGTTTGGCACAACTCAGAGTCCCCATGGGTCTGGCAACCAGTTGCTAAGACTATGTGATTTCATTGTATTAGCGAACCTATCTAAGGTAACGTAACATTAAACTAGTACAGAGACTTGTAACGTTGGATTGCGGAAGTGCGAAGATGACAGTTTTAATTATTTGGCTACAAAAAGCATTCTGAAAATGAGGTACAAGCGCACAAAACACTTCCTGTGTGGACACAGGCCCTTATAAGTAAAATATTTTTACTTATATTTTATATTTTTATGCTGACTTTAGCCTACTATTTCATCGCTGTGAGATCGCATGGGGAGAGATGCCGTGTATTCAATTACCAATGGATTATGACTATAATTGGAAAACGTGTCAATAAAGGAAAATGATTTAGAACTAGCCAGGACTAATTGTTGTTATAAAGGGATGTTCTGTGCCCGAATTTGAGCAATTGTCTAGACACAAAAAAATAGCCGGATCTAGCTTTTTCACCAAAATTTCTTGAGCTTCCGAGACTACCACACTTCTCATCACAGCAGACATATAGGGCTACCCAAAAGAAAAGGTTTCATCAAAATCGGATGAGAGCACATGGAGAACTTTGCCATCCCAAAATGCCAAATTTCAATTTTTCCCTGACTGAAGCGCCACCTATACTCTTGTGCCCTCAACATCCCATGCTTAATTTGTATTGAGTATGTAAAGGACGTCCCATGATATCATATCATGAATAAACCATCTTGGGCAGTTGAGGACACAGTCTGTAAATGCCCCTGATATTACTGTTCAAATAGCAAAAAGTAGCATCTTGCAGCGCCCCCTATTGGACGCACCCTCGACAGCGCACAAAAATTTTCATATTATTGCGAGCCCTACGCACAGTAGATTGACATGTGGGCTGTTGGTGGCACAATGATATAATTGCATTTGAAAAGCAAATTTTTTTCAGCGCTCATTTCTCATCTCGGAATCCTTGACCCTTCTGGTACCGCTAAAAAAAGAAATTGAAGGGTATTGGCACCTAAAAATGTGCAGTTTTTCTATTGAACCAACCATCTTTCACCAACAAACATTTTAAAATCTGAGCACATCATGTATCATCCTCTGCCTGATTCTTAGAAAAACTGGCTCCAAATACAAGAGGAAAGACATTTCTATATATCAGTGCACAAAATAATTCACAGTAATGTACTCTATCAAATGCCTTTGTGGCATCTAACATGAGAACATAAACAGTGTGATTGAAATTATAATAAGTAATAACCTCATTTAGTACGTAAGTACACCGAGTGGTCGACGACTCATTTTTGAACCCAAACTGGAGCGATATAAACATTTTTCCTCCTTCATAATGATAATTATAACTGTAACTGAATTCTTAACATTATTTTAGAGACCCATTGGACATGTTTTAAACAACTAAATACAGCATAATATGGGACCTTTAACATTGGGTCTTATGGAGAATGGGCAAAATCGCCTGTGGAAGGTAAATGGTTGTCGATAGAGATTAAGTTTGTATTATCAACATACAGGAAGTCATATATGACCTATATTTTGGATGTGTGAAAGTTGACCCCAGATGACCTTGAAAGGTCAAACCTGAGGTCAAGCAAAATGTTACAATTTTCAAAGGCTTCTAAGCTTGAAAATATTGAAGATTGGGAACATACGTGTTTTGAAAACTTATAGGAAGTCATATATGAACTTTCATTTGGTGGTCCTGAACTTGATCTTCAGTGACCTTTGAAGGTCAAACTTCAAATAGTGAAATTTCAATGGCTTCTATCACCAAAACTGTTACCGATAGAGCTCAGGTTTGTATTGTGGGCATATAGGAAGTCATGTATAAAGTTTCATTTGGTGACCTTGAACTTGACCTTCAGTGACCTTCAACAGCTAAACTTTACAGAGAAATTTCAATGACTTACGTATATCAGCAAAATCATTACTGACAGAGTAGGTTTGTATTGGAGACATATAAGAAGTTATATATGAACTTTCATTTGGTGACCTTCATATTAACCTTCAAAGGTCAAACTTGATCTCACAAAAATTCAATGACTTCTATTGCCACCCTGACACTTGCACGATTTCTGTCCTCGCAATGCCACGCAATACGTCGTGGCAAGGCGTGCCATTTCGGTGATACGCAGCGGAGCCTTGTTTGCGCCCTGTTCGCTTACTGTTCTCGTATAAGTTAAGCACTGTCTACGCAATGCGCGGCCAAAAATTTGAACTATGCGCGAACAATGCTTGAACACTTCGTGAGAAGTTCCTGCCATGCACGAATGGTTTGTTACGTGCGCGAACTATGCGTGAGCTGGGTATGCCGTGATCACGTGAACAACTTGTGACAACAGCCTAACATGGCATGCATTGACACGCACCGTCGGCAGTGTTCTCGCCGAGTTTGCGTAGTGTTCACGCATGGTTCATGCAAGTGGCACGCACATGGCACCAACATTGTGTGCCAAATGCGTGCCGAATTTTTGAACATTTCAAAATTCTCTCTACGACATGGCACGGACCCCTGCACCCTTCACACGGCCCTCATGCTCGTTCCCGAAGACTTTAATCGTTGCCACAACGCATTGCGTGGCATTGCGGGAACAAAAATCGTGCAAGTGTCAGGGTGGCATATCATTAAAAAGTCACAAATAGAGCCTAAGTTTATATCACAGACTTTAAGGAAATCACACACGATCTTTCATTTGGTGACATTGAACTTGACTGTTGGTGACCTTTGAAGGTCAAACTTGACAGAATACAATTACAATGACTTGTATCGCCAAAACAGTCACAGATGGAGCCTAGGTTTGTATTAGAGACAAATAAGAAATCATACAACCCCAATTCCAAAATAGTTGGGACAAAGTGTAAATTGTGAGTAATATCAAAACGCAATGACTTTCAAATCACACCAGCCAGTATTTTATTCACAATAGAACAGAGATAACATAGCAAATGTTGAAACTAAGAAATTTTACAATTTTATCCACAAAATGAGCTCATGTCAAATTTGATGGCTGCTACAGGTCTCAAAAAAGTTGGGACGGGGCCTGTTTACCATGGTGTAGCATCCCCTCTTCTTTTTAACACAGAGTGGAAGCGTCTGGGCATTGAGGAGACAAGCTTCTTGAGTTTAGCCATTGCAATTTGATCCCACTCTTGTTTAATACAGGCTTCCAGCTGCTGGAAAGTTTTGGGTCTCCTTTGACGGACTTTTCGTTTAATTATGCGCCAAATATTCTCAATCGGTGAAAGATCAGGACTGCAGGCAGGCCAGTTCAGCACACGGGCTCTTCTACTACGAAGCCATGCTGTTGTAATAGCTGCAGTATGTGGTTTTGAATTGTCCTGCTGAAATAGACAAGGCCTTCCCTGGAATAGATGTCAACTGGAGGGGAGCGTATGTTGCTCTAAAACCTTTATATACCTTTCAGCATTCATGGTGCTTTTTAAAACATGCAAGTGTCTCACACCATATACACTAATGCATCCCCATACCATCAGAGATGCTGGCTTTTGAACGGAACGCTGATAACAGGAGGGGTGGTCTTTCTCCTCTTTAGGCCGGAGGACACAACGCCCATGATTTCCAACAAGAATGTCAAATTTGGACTCATCTGACCACAGGACACTTTGCCACTTTGCTACAGTCCATTTTAAATGAGCCTTGGCCCACAGAACACGGCGGCGCTTCTGGATCATGCCCAACAATGGCTTCCTTTTTGCATGATAGAGTTTTAGGTGGCATCTGTGGATGGCAAGGCAGACTGTGTTTACAGACAGTGGTTTCTTAAAGTATTCCTGGGCCCATTTAGTAATGTCAATGACAGAATCATGCCATTGAGTGATGCAGTGGCGTCTGAGGGCCCAAAGATCATGGGCATCCAGTAAAGGTCTTCGGCCTTGTCCCTTACGCTTAGAGATTTTTCCAGTTTCTCTGAATCTTTTGATGATGTTATGCACTGTCGATGATGAGACCTTCAAAGCCTTTGCAATTTGACGTTGAGGAACATTGTTTTTAAAGTATTCCACAATTTTTTTTCACAAGCCTTCACAGGTTTGAGAGCCTCTGGCCATCTTTACTTCTGAGAGACTCAGCCTCTCTAAGACATCCCTTTTATGGCCAATCATGTTACACACCTGATGCCACTTAACTTAATTACTTGCTTAATGTTCTTTCAGCTGATTCTCTTATATGTTAATTACTTTTTCAGCCCTTTTTTGCCTGTGCCCCAACTTTTTTGAGACCTGTTGCAGCCAGAAAGTTTGAAATAAGCTCATTTTGTAGATAAAAATGTAAAATGGCTCAGTTTCAACATTTGAAATGCTATCTATGTTCTATTGTAAATAACATTGGCTCATGTGATCTGAAAGTCATTGCATTTTGATTTTATTCACAATTTACACTTCGTTCCAACTATTTCGGAATTGGGGTTGTACGTGAATTTTCATTTGGTGACCTTCGTATTGACCTTCGAAGGTTTAGTGTGACCTGGTGAAAATTAAATGACTAGTATCATTAAAATGGTCACAGATGGAGCCTTGGTTTGTGTTACAGACATCTAGGAACTCACATTTGAGCTTTCATTTGGTGACATTCAACTTGACTGTTAGTGACCTTTGAGGGTCAAACTCAACGGTGAAATTAAAAGGACTTGTATCACCAAAATGGTCACAGATGGAGCCACAGTTTGTATGGAGACGTTTATAAAGTCATAAATGAAGTCCATTTGCTGACCTCAACTTGACCTTCTGTGACCTTAATAGTTCACAATTGACATATTGAATTTTCAATGACTTGTATCACCAAAACTGCTTCAGAGCTTAGGATTGTTTTACAGGATGTCTTGTAGTGACCTTGACATTGACCTTCAATGATTTGAAGATCAAACTTCACATGAAATTTTCATTACTTTTATCATCACAAAAAGATTGCGTGCCGGTAAGTTTCAAGACCCTTGGTCCTATTTTTTTTTTTTTTTTAATACAAGACAGAATATTGGGAAGATCTGTTTGCCACGCTTCTTCATGGCCATGGGCACTCCATGCACTGACTGACATGACCCTCGGGGTCTCTGCTGGGTGGCCAAGCCCATGCAAATAGGTTCGGGCAACACAACATATATATGGCGCCAGCATGCTCTGAATAAATGTTGTGTTGATGAGCGCGCTGTGCGACCAATGAGGTGTGATAATAGACAAGGATCATACAATAAGGTTAAAATTTAAAAGGGGAAGGAGGGCTGATGGTCAAGGGAGCGCAGAGACAAGAGGAGTGCAGGAATAGCAGAAAATATGAGTGACAGTCGCAAACGAAGTAGCATTTGGCTGCATTTTAATACCATGGACAACAGAAAGGCAGAATATAGAATTTGAAAGATAAGACTATCATATTGAGCATGGTCCACTAACAGCCTTCATAGGCTCATTCAAACTGTATATCCAACAGTACAGTTTGAAGAAGCTAGTAGGCACACCATATTCTATTTAGAGTGTGATTTGTTTGGAATGGTTTGTGTTTTCTATAGTGAATTTTTTATTTTATTTTATTTGAAATGGACATCACAGTCGCTTAAAAAAATTATAAAATTCATTTATGCTCTAGGACCAGATGCAATGTGTTTAGTATTTCTAGCAATAAACTAATTTGCAACGTTCAGTATGAATAAAATGTTCGATACTCATGTGTAACATGTTTGATGTTTTTACATCAGTGTTTTTATGCCAAACATAATGTTGCCTAAAATAATGGTATTCTAAAAATGATAAGGTTTAGTATTACTACACATATGTGCACACATACCAATCATAAGTCAAAACATTGCCAAATTTGGCTGAATTATAATAGCCTGAAGTGGTACTAATGAAGAGCCACTTGGGAGCTGAAAGAGCCTGCTGTTATTGCTGAGCTGAGCCAAATTATCTGGCTCACCAGAGAGATCTAAAATTCCCCTCACCAGGCTGCCAGTCCAAAGGGGTGAGTCAAACTCATTGATCAGTCAGACTCATTTTTGCCTGACAGTGGGCATTAGGGAGTATCGTACTACAAGTCAAAAATGGCAAATAAGTTCTCACCATCTTTCAGATGAAAAGCTTTGCAGTATTTTAACTGAAAAGAAGAAAAGGTAGACTGGTTTAAAATGTCCAAATATGATATCTGTATTGTGCATTACATTGCTTGGTTCCCTGTTAGGACATTTAGGGTAGAACATTTAAAGAAATTGTAAACAAAACCATAGCACGTTAGTTCATAACTAAAACCTCCACCCCACGGAATACATATATAGGCTAAATAAATAAAAAATAAAGTACAGTAACACGCCAGTTGATGTTGGTGGAACATCTGTCTTGCAGCGCAGAACCGTTTGATAGCTCGCCAATTTCTCACGTGGTGTTCACCAGTGGTCATTTCGAACATCTTGTTATTCTAAAACAGTGGAAAATTGTGCGCCACTCTGGGCATAACGTAATGCAATATTACTAGCGCAGCGAACCTTGGGCTGCAATATCAGTTAGTCAAGCAAGATTCAATATCAAGTCACTTTTGCTTGCTGAGTAATTATAATTTATGTTAAAATAGTTGAATACTTGTCAAGTATTTGATCATTAGCTAACAACTGAGATTTCTCCACTTGTCCCTATTTTCACTGACTGCTCCAAAATTACCTCTGCACAGTCTTGATGAGTGGACATAAAATCTAATGGGGAATTTTGCTGGCCACCATTTTTACCGCTTGTTTTTTTGGTGATGTTGAGGTGATTGGTATCTGCTGGGCATTAATCATCTCCACATCCCTGACTACTGGTTTATAATAGTGTTGGTCAGACCAACATTTGCATCAGAAACACCGAGGGAAGCCTATGGCTGAAACGCGTCCATTATCTATTTATTTATTTTTGCTATCGTGAAGTAATAAACGTGATTATTTTTTTAATTTATTCCCCCCCTTGGGAGGTCAGCTTTATTTTTTATTAACAGTCACCATAGAAACAATCCAGAGGGAAGGGTATGAGGAGAAGGTTTTAACAGAAGGGGGATAATCCAAATCAAACAACATTTCATCAAACAAAACCTTGTAACAAACTAACTGCTAGATGATTTGGAGGGGGAAAAAATGAAATCAAGACATCAAACAACAAATGAAACAAAAACAAAGACAGAAGGAGAGAGAGAGAAAAAAACAACTTAGCCTAAAAAAAAGAAACAACAAAAAAGTGGTCAAGACAAAGTAACAAGGAATGTTCATTGTGACAGTTGAGAAAATTGACAGTATTCACAATAATTATTAAAGCAAAGGGGAGAAGGAAGAGAGAGAGGAAATAGAGAAGAAGAAAAGAAAAGAAAAAACTGAAAATTGTGATAAGTAGACTAATTTAAAAAAATAAGTAAAGGGAATTGTGGAGTATGAGGTTAAGCAAGTGTGGGGAGGATGAGAATTATTCTTTATGGACAGTAAGAACTGTTGTATCCATATGATTTTTTTTTTTTTGTAGTGTGCGTAGGCATTAGTTGACCCGTTGTGAGATAATATAATGAAACCATGAAAATTTTTTATTAAATTGTTGCATTTGTTTTTTTTTTTTTTTTAGGGCTGAGTAGTGTTCAATTGACAATTGTTTTGCTAATAAGTCTAACCATTGAGATATTTGCAGCTGTTTTTTTGTTTTTCCAATTTAGCAGTATTGTTTTTTTGGCGATAGTTAGGGCTACTAGTAGAGGTGTTGTGATTTGTGTTGGAATTGTGTTCATTTAACCTAATATGCAGATGGATGGGGTTAATGGGATGCTGCATTTAAATAGTGCCAACAGTTTGGTGATTACCTCTTCCCAAAAGTGTTGTACAGGTTGACAGAGCCAAACAGCATGGATAGTAGTTATCTGTAGTGTTAAGTGTGCATTGAGTGCATATATCGGTTTCTGATAATCCCATTTTGTACATTGTTTGCTGTGTAATATGTGTTCTGTGCATTAACTTATGCTGGATTAGTCTAATATTAGTATTTTGTGACATGCTGTAGATGTTCCTGCAGATTTCATTCCAGAAGTTGGTGTTAGTTTTGATGTTGAGGTCTTCTTCCCATTTGTGTATTGGAATGCATAGTGTGTTGTCAGAACCTAAGGAGGATATGAGTGTATACAGTTTAGCGAAAGGTTTGTTTGATTTTGCAATTTTGCTTAGATCATCCAGTAGTGGTGATTCTTTGAGGTCAATGTCGGTGAGATCAATTTTTTCCTTAATTGACTGTTTTAGTTGGATGTATTGGAAGTACTGATTTTTATTAATGTCATATTTTTCAACTAACTGCAGGAAGGAAAGCAGGGTGTTATTTTCAAAAATATGGTGCATATGTGAGATCCCTTTTTCTTTCCATTTATTGCCAATCATAGGTGATTTGTTTATAGTGAAGTCAGGGTTGTGCCAAATTGGTGTGTGCATGCTGGGACTTACTATGAAGTTTATAATTTTGTTGATTTTCCACCAAGCTTTCAGAGTTGGGGAGATTGCAGGATTCTTGAAACAACTGTGTTTTTCAATGGTACTACTAATGAAGGGTAAGTCTGCCAATGATATGTTCTTTGAGTCTGTCTGTTCTGTGTCAATCCAGGGGTGGTTGGGGTCATGGTTTGAGCGTATCCATTTGATGAGGTATTGTATTTGACTTGCCAGGTAATAGTTATGAAAGTGGGGTGCTTCCAGGCCTCCATGGTCTTTCGGTTTCTGTAGTGTTTTGCGATGGTTCTGCCCTGCAGTCCCTCCCCCCTCCTGCAGTCTGCACCTCCACTTCAGCAAGCCACACCTGTTGCTCGTGGTGCAGTAAAGAGTACTTAAGCACTGCACTGCCAGTTTGGCAGTGCAGCTGCATTCTGTTTCCTGAGCGCTTATGTTTTTTGCCGCTGCTCCTCTCCTGTCTGTTTTTATCTTTAAATTAAAGATCTTTTATATTTTTACTCAGCCTGTGTATTTGGGTCGCTTCATCTATTTTAGGGTACATGGTCCCAGTGCCCGCCGGCTTCATGTCTTCAGCCAGCGGGAGCAAAACCGTGACCGTGTTTATAGTTTATTCTGGGTTTTTGATTTTTCCAGTAGAATTTTGTTACCAAGGAGTCCAATTTTTTAAACCATTTTGCTATCGGTTGGACAGGGATCATAGTGAACAGGTAAGTGATTTTGGGTAGTATCATCATTTTTATTGTAGAAATTCTGCCTATGATGGATAGTGGTAGTGACATCCATCAATCCAAGTCATCTTCTATTGATTTTACTAGTGGGGTGAAGTTTAGTTGGAACAACTCTGACACCTTGGGGGATACATTTATGCCCAAATATGTGATATTACCAGTAGGGAATGGAAAGTGCGATAGTTGAGATGCAGCATTCCCACTATCCCCATAAAGAGGTAGGATGGTTGATTTATTCCAGTTGATGGAATAGTCAGATACTTCTGTAAATGTTTTAATAGTTTTAATAATTTCATTTAAAGATTGGGTTGGGTTTTGTATGAATAGTAGTACATCATCTGCATATAGGCTAATCTTGTGCGTTATTTGCTTAGTTGTGATACCTGTGATTCTGTTACTTTGTCTGATTGCTGCTGCTAATGGCTCAATGAAGACGGCGAAGAGTGGTGGTGAGAATGGACATCCTTGTCTGGTACCCCTGTGAAGTGCAAAACTTTGATGTTAGTCCGTAAGTTATGATTGCTGCCCTAGGAGTGCTGTATAGTGTTTTTATCCACTGGATGAATGACTCTCCAAAGCCAAATTTTTCCGAAGTCTTGAAAAGAAATGTCCAGTTAACTTTATCGAAGGCCTTTTCTGCGTCGAGTGAAAGGATAATGGCTTTAATTTTTTGTTCATAAGCTGTGTGAATAATATTGAATAATCTGCGTGTGTTATTTGATGAATGTCTGCCTTCTATGAATCCTGTTTGGTCTGGGTGTATGAGAGAATGAATGACTGGTTCTGCCCGAATTGCTAGAGCTTTACTGATGATTTTTATGTCTGTGTTGATGAGGGAGATTGGTCTGTAGTTTGAACAAAGAGTGGAGTCTTTGTTTGGCGTAAGCAATACTGAGATGTTGGCGGTGTTCATATGTGAGGGGATGGTTTGTGATATTTTTATTTCATCTGCCATTCTAATAAATTTGGGCGAGATCGTCCTCCAGAAATGTTTGTAAAACTCGGCCGGGAATCCATCTGGGCCTGGTGCTTTATTATTTGCCATTTTTTCCAGCGCCTTTCCATATTCTGTAATTGACCGTGGTTTTTCCAAGTTGTTGATTTGATTGAAGGACAGATGCGGGAGTGTAATATTATTCAGGAAATTATTAATTTTGTTTATGTGTTTTTTTCCCTTTCATTACTGTATAAATCTGTGTAAAATATTTTGAAAATGTTATTTATGGTTTGTTGGTCATTGATGTTATTCCCAGCCGAGTCTTTAATAGTTGTGATATATGCTTTTTCCTTATTGCGTTTAAGTTGATTTGCCAAATATTTCCCAGATTTATCGCCATGTTCATAGTGATTATATCGTAATTTTTGTAGCAAAAATTGGGTTTTTTTGTTGATAATATTATCTAGTTGAAATTTGGTTTCTCTGATTTCCTTTAATGTTTGTTCTGTGGGATTAATTGCATGTGAATTATGTAGTAATTTGATTTTTTTCTTCTAATTTGGTTTCTAATTCTTGTTCTGTCTTTTTTTTTTTGGGTGGAATATGAAATTATTTTCCCTCTCAGCACTGCTTTTGCTGTTTGTGACGCTTGGAGAGTCATTCATTTCCAGAAAGAATACTCACAATTTTGATGCATATTTCAAAAAAGAATGGGCAAAGATGTGTTAAAGCGCCAGTTTGGAAAGTTTTTTGTTTCTTGTTTTGTGATGAGGGTGAAACTGATAGGGGCATGGTCAGAAATAACAATTGGATGTATTGTAGTGTGCACAATGTCTTTAATCATTGAGTTGTTTGTAAGGAAATAATCAATTTGTGAGAAAGATTGGTGAACTGTGGAATGGTAGGTGAATTCTTTTGCTGTTGGATTTTGTAGTCTCCAACTATCACAAAGACCCAGATCTGTCATGTATTGTTGAATGATCCTTGTTGAATGCCAGTTTTGGGTATGATGTTTGGTTGTAGAGCTATCTTGAGTAGGGTCAATGACAATGTTAAAATCTCCTCCAATGCTAAAAAGTGATGTGGGGAAGTCCTGCAATATTGTGAAAAAGTTATGAAAGAATGCTGGGTCATCTGTATTAGGACTATAGATACTTACTATTGTTATATTTTTATTGTTAATTGCGCCATTGATAATTATATATCTTCTTTCCAGATCGGATATGGCGTGGTTATGAGTATATTGCGCCTCTTTATTGATTAGAATTGAGACACCTCTTCTTTTTTTTGAGTTATATGAGGAAAAAAATAACTGAATTTATGAGTTTTTAGTTTGTTGTGTTCTGCGGCTGAGAGTTTGGTTTCTTGAAGTAAACATACATATGTCTGCATTTATCTTCTTGAGGTGGTTTAATATTTTGGTGCTTTTTGCCGGTGAATTAATACCCCACACATTCCAACTAAGAAATTTCATTAGTGTTTGTTTTTGTAGTGTATCTTATAGGCATCTGATTGTTTGAGTCCCTCTTCCCCAAAAAATATGGCATAGAAACAGTAGAGTGTGGGTGAAGGGGAAAAAAAAGAAGAATAGATAAAAATGAAAAAAGAAACAAAACAGGAAATTTAACATATTGTACATCAAAAAGAAAGGGATTAAACTTCCAGTCAAATTCCATTTGCCCTTGAGTTCGACATTTCATCACAGTTGGGTGTCAGTCTAGATATGTAATGTCTGGTTAGTAATTTGGTTTGCGGATTTGGTCAGTTGTTGTTTAGAGAGCGAAAGATGTTACAATCATATGCAATTGTAGTTGTCTTGTAAGCCAATAACGTGTGCACACACACACACACACACACACACACACTCAGCTTCCTTTTACATTTCCAACAGCACAGATAGAATGGATGGATAGGTAGATGGATAGACGAAGCATTTCTAAATACGCGGGCAACGTATCTTGTTGATTTTAGGTATGGTTGATATGCAGACATACACACCATTACAAGATTTTCATTCAGGTAGGTAGATCCAGAACAAGACTTTCATTCAGGTATGTAGACAGACGGACATATGGAAAGATAGATAGAAAAAGCTATTTATACGTACATATATATATATACTGCTACACATACACATACACATATACATATACATACATATACACAGACACATACTTGCATATACAGTGTGTATAGACACATATACATACATACATACATACACATATATACATATACACATTCACACATACATACATACTTACACACACACATACATGAACACCTACATATGTACACACACACACACACACACACACACACACATATAAACGCATATATACATATATTAATATATAGAGATGTGCAAAAATACACACACATTAAATACACATACAGTATATATAAATACATGCATACATAGACACACATACACATAAATACGTATACATACACACTCATACATATACATACATTAGTTTGATGATTGATATAATTGATGCACACCTCAAACACACACGCAAGCACCCGTTTGGAAGTAAGACAGGCAGATAGATAGAAAAATATTTATAGAGACTGAAAAATGGATGGAACAAAGAGATATAGGTAGATAGATCAATTGATCAGAAGATAGATGAGTTGAAAAAGTTTTATATAGATAGATGGGAAAACTATTAGACAGAAAACTTTTATAGAGACTGAAAATGGATAGAACAAGAAGATAGATGGATGGATAGGTAGATGGATAAAAAACTTTTAGATAGATGGATCAATTGATCAGAAGATAGATGGGTTGAAAAAGTTATAGTTAGATAGGAAATGTTTCATATGGATTGAAAGATAGACACACACACATAGGAAAACTATTATATACAAAGTTGGATAGATGGATCAAAAAACGTTTTATATAGACTGAGAGATAGTCAAATAGGAAAGCTATTACATAGACATATAGATAGATCAAAGAAAGTTTTATATAGATCGAGACATAGGCAGACAGATAGGACAGTTATTATGTAGATAGATAAATAATTATCTATGATAATAATGAGAGAGCCTTGAGCTGCATTTCATGTTGACATTGACCGCTTTCTGATCCTAAATGTATCTAAGCTTTTAACTCTCTCAGCTTTCCCCACTCTGCTTGTTAATTAGTTAGCTCATTGTCTAATTTGTTCCCCTGCCCCCTTTCACTCCTCATTGCTCTCCCTCGTCTGCTTTGAGTTTGAGCTAATGACCAGTGACTTGATTTGACTTGGACATGATGACTTGGTCACAACTCTGGTCTTTAACACTGAAAAATCAACTTTAGGTGAAAACCCCTGCTCTGTCCTCAAAATGACATTGTGATTGTAAAAAAAAAAAAACATAAAAACAGTGAACAAGCTTGTAAATATACGAGTAGTGATGTGTCACCATATCTATGACCATAAAAAAGGTTTCCTAATTCACTGACAAAGCAGAGGGACTTTGTGTCACATTGGGTAACTAAGATTCAGTGCACAACATTGTGATTAGATCTGGCAATACAAGTAATTTTACGCTGCTAAACACTGTCGACACATGCAAAATGAAATTAAGTTGGTGGGATGTCTAAGTTTGAATCAGATCCAAATCTTACCCAATCATTATCTTGGTGATTACTGCATTTTGCATTATTTCCAGATAAATCCAGTAACAGTCAGCTCCCCCTGCAGTCCAGGTTTTGGGCCAGGCCTCCTGATTTACACACAGCTTGACAAGCCAAATCTCGTGTGAAATGGAAAGTGTGAAATGGAAAATGGAAAATAGAAATTGGTGAACAAAATTTAAAATACCAAATTGAAGCTTTTATTTTAAGTCTTTCAATTTAAGCTTTTCCATTTCCCATTTTGATTTTCATATTTAAGGTTTCCCTTTTCCAATTTCCATCACCTTTTTAAATTTAATCTACACAATTTAAGCTTTCAGTCTTGAGGATTTCCATTTAAGGTTTTGCATTTTGAATATGACTTTTTACATTGTCACTATTCATTCTCAAATGACCGTTTTACATTTTAAATTTGCCTTTTCAATTTTTTTTTTCCTTTTAACTTTAATTATGTCCTGATTATTTTAGCTATGTAGTAATCTTTTTAATTTTACCTCTTTTCATTTTCTGTTTGGTCTTTCAATTTCAATAATAACTAAAATATCCTCCATATTTGAGTTGTGGACAACCAAGCACATTTGCCAAATGCTTTGTCAAATGATTTTAATGTAGACGTACTGTAGGTGCCTTACCGCCTTCCTTTTGTGACGATCAGTAAATTTTGAAAGCAAGTTGTGAAGACCCTTATCTTTAGAAGAAATGCATCTGCCAGACTTTGGGGCCCCTTCCACTGGTATAAAGCCATCTTGAAGAAAAAAAAGACAAAAACCATTACATAAAATTAGCGAAATTCAAACAAGCAATTGAGTACTAAAGTGATGATGTAACGCTGGTGTCGGAAGTAAAATTTCCCATTCATTTTACCCATAGATGTTTTTTTCAGTTCACTTTTGAAACAATTTCCGTTGTTTTCCAGCCTCCATCGATTTTGAGATTTTACGTCATATTTCTGAATAACAAAAAATGTCGTTTTTCTTGACCAGAGTCAGCTACAATTTAAATAATTTTAATTTTTCACCACCACGCTAATCCTATTTTTAGTCGAAAAACTACACGTCCCATGATCTTGCCTGATTCTCGGGCAGAACGAGTTTAAAATGCGTTACAAATTACCTGCACCTGGCTTGCAAATTGCCTTAGCTATTTATTTGCTTGGTGAGACTGTGAATTCGTCAGCCACTCTACGCTCTACTTAGTTATATTTACTTGCTAGATATCAGGTTTTACAACTAGCGGCAATTTACTTTAATTGCCAAGCATCTTTGGCCATCTTTTGTTTGGTTAAAAACCTGCTAGCTAGCAAACGAGCTAATCAGCTTTGTCAACGCATAAATGACCGAGCTACGTAGCTAATTCAGGTCTGCTTGCTCATCTAACGCTAGTTAAGTGCTGAAATAATCGCAATTCATTGTTTTTAGCGATTAATATTCACCATGTAAGGCAATCTTCGCAAATTGACAGCAGACGACAGTGAAAGTTCAGGTTAGAAAAAAATCTAATCTGATTTCTCGATGTAGACTTCTTAACCCTCAAGCGACCGAGTGGGGTCATTGACGACCCCAAGAGTATATTTTCATGTGCCGTTTTGATATATTAAATCAGAAAAATGTTTCACTCCATGAATTTATCAAGCTATTCCTGTAACAACTTTTTACAGGTTTTTAGAAGAATTTGACCATGTGTGTGGCAAGGATAATTAAAAGATGTGTGGGGTCATTTATAACCCCAGAGATACAGGAGTGTTTTCGAGTGGATAAAAGAGCAATCAGAGGCAGCATACCTCATCCAAAGCAAATTATTATTATTTCCTAGTAGAGATAGTAAATGTGCACCCAGAGGGGGCACATACTATCCATCAAATGACAAAAATAACTCACTTGATCCGTTAATCCAGTTAATTGGGCCGATATGTCAATTTTTAATTTTTAAATATTTTTGGCTGCTTAGTACTTTGCCTAGTTGAGATCAAATTTTATTGATTTGTTCCTTGGAACAATATCTACCCCTGTGTAAATTTTGGTGCAGATCGCACTATTAGTCTTTGGGGTAAAATTGGCAACAGACACACACACACACACACAAACATAATTCCTTTGGCAGGGGTAAAATAGCTTTAAATCATATTATTCTGGATCTGATCAGCAAGGTTTACAGCAAACAATTTAGCAAATAAAAATTGATCATGACAATAATATCAGTGCCCATAAGGTCGAAAAACATACGTACTTTCTGGGGTCATAAATGACCCCACACAACTTTCCATTATTGTTGCCACACAAAAAAAAAAGTCAGTCAAAACTCTTAGTTACATTAGATCATTTAATTATATCTGCGATACTTATATGAAGCTGTGTTGATATAATGAACGCAAAATACTCATTAAAAATATGTATTTTTGCATAATACATAGTGGGGTTATTTATGACCCCACTTGGTCATTTTAGTCGCTAAAAACACTTGGTCGCTTGAGGGTTAAAGATTATATTTTTGCTAAATGGCAGAAAAGTGACATAAAAATGTTGCTGTATGTGACTCATGAAAAAGTGTGACCGCTCAGTCGAGTTGCCCGATAATGGTAACTAAAACCCCTTTCTCACTGAGCTGCGTTGGCCCGCGGACGAGTGCGGATGAAACAGTTCTCTTATTTCGCAGAGAAGAATTGATTCGAAGAACCGTGAATTGATTCGCAGTGGTACGGGACCAACAGGTTTAATTTTTTTGCAGATGTCTGAGCTGGAGCTTTTTAACGCCAGTATCATGTAGACAACGTGTTGCTTTCGCAAGAATTCGTATTGGCTTCCTGTTGAATCCGCGGACTGATGCTAGTTACTTTTCTCCTGTTGGGGCTGTAACTGCTGGCAACCTTCAGGGCCCTTGGCACTCTAGTTTTCCTGTAGTGCAATGCAAAATTAGGCAGAGATATGAACATCAAGGGTGTATTTACTTTTGTACATTGAAGGGGGCACTTTTAAAGTAAATAGATGGAACTAGTGAAAAGTGTCATTCAAATAAGGTTACACTAGGTTTTTCTAATGTTTTCATTCTTTTGGGAGCAAATATAAATTCATAACTAGCCTGCTAGTCTCACACCCTGGCACCCAAAGATGTTAAAAGGGTGCTAGGGCAAGGAATGGAGCTGAGGACCCAAGTGCAGAGACATGGATTTTCCGAAATATAGAGGGTGAATTAAAATTAGGCCAGGGCCGGCGTCTGTCCCTTCATATACCCAGGCTGGGCTGTGCGGAGCTGCTGGGCTGGAGCTGGGCTGTGCGCTGCAGCTGGACCAAAGAATGCCCCTGATACAGCCAGGCAGTGCACCTGGTGCAGCTGAAGAGAAGTACAGGCCACTGAGTCCAGGACAACAGGCCGCTGGAGCCACAGGACATGCTGACTGCTGGAGCCGTGAGGGCGACAGGCTTACTGCTGGAGCCGCAGGGGAGACAGGCTTACTGCTGGAGCCACGAGGGCCACAGACTTACTGCTGGAGCCACGAGGGCCACAGACTTACTGCTGGAGCCGCAGGGGAGAAAGGCTTACAGCAGGAGAAGCAGGCTTACTGCTTGAGCCGTGAGGGAGACCAAGACGTGCTGACTGCTGGAGCCGTGAGGGCGACAGGTTTACTGCTGGAGCCGCAGGGGAGACAGGCTTACTGCTGGAGCCATGAGGGCCACAGACTTACTGCTGGAGCCGCAGGGGAGACAGGCTTACTGCAGGAGTAGCAGGCTTACTGCTTGAGCCGTGGGGGAGACCAGCTTACTATTGGAGCTGTAGGCTGACTGTTGGAGCCGAGAGGGGGTGACAGGTTGACTGCTGTGGCCACAAGGGGGAGCCAGGCTGACTGCTGGAGCCGCGAAGGGGAGCCAAGCTGACTGCTTGAGCTGCGAGGGGGAGACAGGCTGACTGCTAGCGCCAAGAGTGGGCACCAGGCTGACTGCTGAGGCCGCGAAGGGGCACCAGGCCAACTTCTTAAGCCACGAGGAGTGACTGGCTGTTGCAGCTGCAGGGTATGCAGACCACTGGAGCTGAGGGGGATGCAGAACACTGGATCTCGTGGAGAACTGGCCTCTTGTGCTGGGGTGAACTGTAGGACTCTCTTCCTTTCGCCTGTAATACCAGGCATTTCTAGAGCCTAACCTCTTGTGCTGGGGCAAACTTGCCTCTTTTACCAGGGAGAACTGGCCTCTGGTGCCAGGTGCTGGATTAGGGCGTCGAAAAGCATGCGAATGAAGGAATAATGAACCTGCTGCATGCAGAAATACATAGCTTCTTAAGGGTGATGGGGGGGTTATGCAAGGCTAGGTGGTGGTGAAAGTCCCTGCTGGTTCCTCGGGGTGAGGTAGGCATCTGTCACGCCCTGGCACCCAAAGATGTTAAAAGACCGCCAGAGCAAGGAGTGGAGCTGAGGACCCAAGTGCAGGGATGTGGATTTTATGAAATAAAGAAGGTGAATTTAACAAAAACAAATACAAAAATTCCACGATAACTAAAAGGGAGAGCACTAAACAAAAGGGGGGGACCAGAGTATTAGGCAGAAAATGAGTAACAGGGTGTGCAAACACAATTACAGGGTGAGCAACATGAAGCCGGCAACAGCAGCCTTTAGCCAGGCAAAAAAATTGTCATTTTATGTGCGACTTACTACAAAAGAACATAAATTCTACACATCACAAACGTGGGCAGTAGTAAGCAACACAATTTTATTGTATAGCCTAGAATATGACAATATATATAAATATGGCAAATATAAATATGACATACACAAATCAAGTATTAAATCTCCTCATTGGAGAGACCAGGTAAGTATGTATTTCATTATGATTTGATCCGTTTTCCGCTAGTCATGCATCAAACTATTTTGTACTCTCTGTGTATCCTATTGAAACAAAAACATCTCATAAAACTGTAATGTACTACAATTGGGTAAGTGACTTGGTTGTGCTAACCAGTCAAGACCATTCTAAGTACATAACTCAATACCATCTGTGAGGATTTTCCATGTAAATCTCTTGGGCCCACTGGAAAGGAAAATACTCAATAGGAACTTTGTCATACGATAGTCTGATCAACTGATCCAGCCTTTCCAGAGAAAGTTGGCACCTCAGCTTGCTCTTGATGTGATTTGGTGCAAGCGACCGAGATTGAGTAGTGTTGAAAATCTCTTTTGACTGGCTCTGTGGCCGAGCGCCAGTTTTACGTGCGAGCCCCTGAGCCCGCCTGAAGTAGCTCGAAGATCAGACATAGCCATAACTATTTCACTATGGCTACAAAAGCCTGATATGTAGGCTACGTGAAGTACTTTCTAAAAAGTGAAGCCAATCAGGAACATTGTAAATGATGCTAATCAAAGTTAATGATCATTGCACTACGCTTATCGTGCCATTTTTTAAAATTAATTAATTCTTCCATTTATTATCTCTTTTTTTTGTCGCCAGTCGAGGTCTTTTTTATTTCATTTGTTGTGTTTTGTTCACACGATAAAAACGAACGTCAGATTTCAGGGAAGGAAAGACCAAGATCGGTAAATAAATATAAATATGGCTTTACGGCCAAAATGTATGTGAAGATGCATAGATCGATGAAATCATAATTTGCACATGACCCATTCACTGCCTGTTCTTCCTCCACTATCACGATAATTGGGTCACTAACGCGTTAGAATTGACCATTTTAATTTCGGCAGTTTCTGCATAAATATCTTGCAGGAATAATTTTGTTTCTTTTTGATTTTGGTCACATTCAAATTACGAGGCTAATAGGCTATACATGAAACGAAGTTTCATTCTCTTCTATTCATACATGTCAGCTGACGTCATAGACGCACGTGACTGCTCTCAAACTCTAGGCGCCGCCATTTTGGGTACTGACTTACAACAGGCTGTCTATCTGTCGCCCCGTGGGCTGTGATAAGAAGTCTCACAAAAAGAGCGGATGAACATTTTTTATGATACGGCTCTTTTGAATGCTGCATTTTGATTAATGAATTACACTCTGATTCTACATTTTACGGTCTTCTATTTCTGTATGACAGACTGTTGCTAAGTGAGACAGGCTGTTGCTAGGGACGCTGCTCTGATTGGAGGACACAGAGGAGAAGAACTATGCAGGATATTTACCTTATGTTTCATTTTTACCTTCATTAAACAGCTTCGGACTAATTGTGATGTTAGATAAATGACTTCTAACTTGTTACAGGGAGAGTGGAGGCTCGTTCCACGTTGTGGCTGGAAACCAAAACTGCGATCAGAGCCTCGGACCTGGTGTCACAGCTCTCGTCTACGAGGCATGCATGTCCGTGTTAATTCTCTACCTCAAGGTTTCAAACACATTTACGTCAGTAGTGCAGCCAGAACTTAAAATTACGTGGGCAATAAATATCTCTTTAAAACAATTAGTTCTGCCTCGATCGCAATCATTTTTTTCTGATTAACTATGCCTTCAATACGATAACACTCCGCAATATCAGGTGTTGCTTGTTCACCTCGTTCAGGCAAAACGACAATCATTCATTTGGATGCGCTATTTTGTGCATTTCAAATCTCTGTCTTTGGTTCAGTTTGAATAATTCAATCGATCATCATGAAGCACAGGTTGGATCGCCTGATGAGCCGAAAAGGTAACGCGGAAGTTCCAGAACAGTTTACCTCTCGAAAAGTATTATTAAAACTAAGCACAACTTATGAGTAACTTATTTTGCTGAACTGAATTATTTCTATTGATTAGTTTTCTCTTAGATCGCACCATGAAAGAAGCCGTGTCTTTTTTTGCCAGTTGATTATTCATATAAATGGAAATTGCTTTAACAAAGGAAAATGGCTGCGAACAAGTTAGGTATAATAATTGTAATAAACCGATGTTGTGTGGCTGCTCAATTTTCAGGTGTGGCTACGCCGCTGATATGAAAAGCACAAAATTGTGCATCCAAATGAATGATTGTCTTTTGCCTGAACGAGGTGAATAAGCAACACCTGATAGTGCGGAGTGTTTTCGGATTGAATGTATAGTTAATTAGAAAAAAATGACTGCGATCGAGTCAGAACGAATAAATGCTTTGAAGAGATGTTTAGTGCCACCCCAATTTTAAGTTCTGGCTACGCCACTGGTTTATGTACACTAAAGAAAGAAAGACCGAGAAACAGAAAGATAACTTACAACGAAAAGCTCGTTCGAGGTGGTATTTCATTGTCAACTCACGAGCATTGGATGGACTGATCAGGTATTTTACGAATACGATAGTTTACTTTCCAAATGTATTTTCCAAATTAACTTACTATATCAAAGTGTACGGATGTCCGAATGATGTGATTATTATCATTAATAGTAAGTATTTCATTATTCCATCATAACAATCCCATCGTCAAAACTCAAAATCATATCTGCACCCCTGAATTTCCCATTTCCTCATTATCATCATCATTTGATAATTATTCCATCAACTTCAATCGTTACCGAATACCGAATCGCCGTATTCATCATCACTATTACCATCAACCGGGACTATCAATCACAACGACAATAAATATATCATGTATTTTGTATCAATATCATCAAAATTCATCATCATAACTATTGAAAAGAAAAAGAAAAAAAAAACCATTACGCCGATGAGATCGAAAGGCAGCTAGCGAGCGTGAGCTGACTAGACCAAGGGGGTAGGGATTAATACATTCTTGATTAAAATCTCCAAATTGACAATGATTGATTCTCCATCTGTTTCCCATTCAAGTAAGTTGATAAGCTAATCGTTGGCGCACGACAGTCGTGAGCTACAGGAATAAATAATGCAGCCTACATAAGCGAATGTCTGGGTGATGCCATTAATGATTACCCATCATTTTACCGTGTGCACAATCAATGTACTGATTTTCGGGAAATGGGTATTGCAATTAATAATTTCACTCATAAGCCGTGTAATAAGTGGGATAATGTAGAGTTAGTCTGTTGTTATGGAGAAATAAAGACTGAGACATCCTTCATCGTAGCCCATACAGTCTATGGTCGTAGCTGCGCCTTGGTCCCTGGTAGGTACTCAAGATGGCGCTCACAACAAAAACGTCACATGACTGAAATCCATTAATAAATACCACAGGAACTGAATACTACGCCGTAAAATGTGAAAATGCAGATTCGCAGTAGTATGACAGCCTTCAGTAGCACAAGAGGCCGCTGTGATCCCACCTGAAAGGAGAATTTCAGGAGCTATGTTCTATGGTTCACGCCTTTGCGTTACCTATATAAATAGGTCTATCATATAGGCTAATGCTTTTATTGTGACAACGTTTTGTCAGTTGTGAATACATTTTTTTTATCAAATGGTATTTAAATATTTAAATTTTAAAAAATTAAAATAAAAATCTCGAGGTGTTCCGATTGCTCTCCGAGTATGCAAATCAGCCAGTTTGGCGACGTGTTCAGTGCTGGAGCAATCAGTACTTGGCTGGCGAATTGACAGCCGTGGCATGCTGGCTGCAAAAATAAATCAAGAAACCAGGCGTTGCGATATCAGTTGGAAACAAAATTGTTCGTTGAACAGGTTTTTAGCAACGTAATTGCTTGCCATGTAGTGCACGGCCTGGAAATAATTTTGTAAGCCGTCATCCAGAAAACAGGCCGTGTTTTTCTGACATTGGCCGTGCAAATCACGGCTGCACGGCTCGCTACCTAACACCATGGGGGGAACAGACTATATGGCTACCTGCCCGTGAAGGGTGAAGCTTTAAATAGTGAAATCTTAATTAACTAAAAGGAAACAAGTGAAAACCATTAACTGCAGAGAACAGCGGATAATTGAGTTATTGGCTAATGGCAGGTAGCTAGGCATAGGAATGCCAAAGGGGAGGGGGATTACAGCTAGAAACATAAGCCACAGCGAATGCTTACTCAGATACATGATGTATAAATGATGATGATGATGTATACATGATGCTACAAATAAATATATTATTACATTATTTTTTCTCTTCTAAATGTAACATTAATCAGTGTCAAGTAACGTTAGCTGATTACAACCTGGATTGCTTTCAGACATGGGTGCTTGTTTTCGGATTCTGTTAAAAGCGTTAAGCATTAAGCCACTCAGTTTTTAGATCAACAGGCCTAAAAAATCTGTGCAGTTAGCAAGATGTAATGAAAAATATTCACTGCATTGTAAACTACTGCTTTAATTGAATTTTTCTTTGTTCCCTTATATATATATATATATATATATATATATATAGTCATGCCCAAAATTATTCATACCCCTACCAATTTTGTTTTTTTTCTCGAGATATTTTTTGACAAATCAAATTTATTCTTGCACAAATGACACAGTAAGTTGACATGAGGCTGTAAGAATTACGGTGAACAATTTTTCGAGAAATGCAATACTTTTTGGTATTTTATTTGACAGATTTACAAAAAATGCCGTGTCCAGAATTATTCATAACCTTTTCTCAGTAATTGATGGCAAAGCCTTTATTCACAATTACAGCCTCCAAACGCTTCCTGTGGTTGATCACCAGGTTTCTACATGTTTCCAGGTGGATTTTGGCCTACTTCTCTTTGGCAAACTTCTCCAGGCCCTTAAGTTTTGAAGGTTTCCTTGACATGACCTTGGTCTGCAGTTCCCTCCACAGATTCTCAATAGGATTGAGGTCGGTGCTCTGGCTTGGCCACTCCAAAACGTTCACTTTGTTGTCCACTAACCATTTCTTGACGGATTTGACCGTGTGTTTAGGATCATTATCCTGTTGGAAGATCCATTCCTGCCCAAGACCAAGTTTTTTGCCGGATCGCCTGATGTTTTCACTGAGGATCTGGATATACTGGTCCTGTTTCATAATGCCATTAACTTTTACAAGGTTTCCGGGCCCATTCGCTGAAAAGCAATCCCAGAGCATTATGCTCCCGCCACCGTGTTTGACCGTTGGGACAGTTTTTCTCGGGTTGAACACTTCACCTTTCCTACGCCACTTAGACTTCTCCAACCCAGACACACAAGAACTAGTCTAGCCTTTGCAAAAGCTCACCGGGAGGAAGATACAAGCTTCTGGCTGTCAAATTTATGGATGGATGAAACAAAGATGGAGCTGTTTAGGCACAGAGATGGGGCTTTTGTTTGGCGTAAGAAAGGTGAAGCGTTCAACCTGAAAAACACGGTCCCAACCGTCAAACTAGGTGGCAGGAGTATCATTCTCTAGGGTTGCTTTTCAGCGAATGGGCCCGGAAACCTTGTTAAAGTGAATGGCGTTATGAAACAAGACCAGTATATCCAGATCCTCAGTGAAAACATGAAGCAATCCGGCGAATAACTTGGTCTTGGGCAGGAATGGATCTTCCAACAGGATAATGATCCTAAACACATGGCCAAATCCGTCAAGAAATGGTTAGTGGACAACAAAGTGAATGTTTTGGAGTGGCCAAGCCAGAGATCTGACCTCAATCCTATCGAGAATCTGTGGAGGGAACTGAAGACCAAGGTCATGGCAAGGAAACCCTTAAACTTTAAGGCCCTGGAGAAGTTTGCCAAAGAGGAGTAGGCCAAAATCCCTGTGGAAATGTGTAGAAACCTTGTGATCAACCACAAGAAGCGTTTGGAAGCTGTAATCGTGAATAAAGGCTTTGCCATCAATTACTGAGAAAAGGGTATGAATAATTCTGGACATGGCATTTTTTGTAAATCTGTCACATAAAATACCAAAAAGTATTGCATTTCTCAAAAATTGTTTACTGTAATTCTTACAGCCTTATGTCAACTTACTGTGTCATTTGTGCATTTGTCAAAAAATATCTCGAAAAAACCCAATAATGGGTAGGGGTATGAATAATTTTGGGCATATATATATATATACACACAGTTGCAATAAAAATTATTCAACCCCCATTGCAAATTGGGTTTAATAGCAAAATTTACTAACTTTCAGCTGTTTGTGATAAACAGATTAAACAAGAACATTTTAAATAGCTCAACACAACTAATATTACAAGTGGTTTCTCCAAATTTAACACAAAATGCCATTTTAATGACTACTGCAGTCTCAAAATTATTCAACCCCATGAATAGAATCCCTCATTAGAGCATATTTGCAAATCAGGTGTTCTCTCAAGCACACCTAATGCAGCTAATCAAGAGCTTAATTTGTTGCATCAAGTTTGCTTGAGATAGAACACATCAAATACTTGCACTCGCTAGGGGTTTGTTGACAGTGACATTTGATTGCATATTAGAAATATGGCTGCCAAAAGAATTGTCAAAAAAGCTAATAGAGGAGATCATTGCCTGGCAGAAACAAGGAAAAGGATACGAAAAGATGGCACAGGCACTGAATGTCCATAGAGATACAGTTAGAAGCATAGTTCGCAAGTTCAGAGTTAAAGGAAGAGTGGCTACAGTACCAGGATGTGGCAGAAAGAGGAAGCTATCAATGGCTGTCACCAGATTCCTGAGGAGACAGGTAGTCAAGAACCCTCGAGTGACTGCAGGAGACCGGCTGCAAGACTTGGAGGCAGGAGGCACTGAGGTTTCAGTTTGCACAGTAGGGCACATACTAATCGGTGAAGGTCTACAAGATATACACCACAACTGATCCAAAAGCAAAAGCTCCAATATGCTGAAAACCATATAAATAAGCCACAGAAGTTTGGGGATATTGCTCCGTGGAGAGATGAAACAAAACTGAAAAAAATAAAGAAACATATGCTGAAAAGTACACCCTGCCTACAGTAAAGAATTGTGGGGGGCTTTTTGATGCTCTGCGTCTGCCTTGCTTCCTCTGGCACTGGAAATCTGCAAAGTGTGGAGGGCAAGATGGATTCAGTTAAGTACCAGGATATCCAAAAAGAAAGTGTTATGCTGTCTGTAGGGAAGCTGACGCTTGGGCATCATTGGACCTTCCAAAAGGACAATGATCCTAAGCATACCTCAACATCCACCAAGGCTTGGTTTCAGAAGTCTGGGAAGATTCTAGAGTGCCCATCACCATCGCCTCACTTGAACCCCATAAAAAATCTCTGGCAGGATTTGAAGAACACAGTTGCAGCATGCAAACCGTAGAATATTAGTAAACTGGAGGCCATTTTCCTTGAGGACTGGGCTAAGATTCCTTGGGAATGTTGCCAAAAGCTGTCATCTGCCTATACATCACATTTCCAGCAGGTCAAAGTGGCAAAAGGGTGCTCTACTAAGTATTAAAGATGCTTGTAATGAAGGGGTTAAATAATTTTGAGCCTGCAGTAGTCATTAAAAGTGGTATTTTGTGTTGAATTTGGAGAAGCCAGTTGTAATGTTTGTTGTATTGAGCCATTTAAATTGTTCTTGTTTGATTTTTTCATTGCAAACAGCTGAAAGTTTGTACATTTTGCCAGTAAACCTAATTTGCAAAGGGGGTTGAATAATTTTCATTGCAACTGTGTATCAGTGGCGACTGGTGAACTGGCGATAGGGGAGGCTGAAACTCATCCCTTAAAAATAATGATTGGTCATGACCTGTTTTCAATCATTCATTTAAATTACCATTACAGAAACTCCGAAAACTCTCAACATTATCAGGTGTTGTCAGTTTTCATTAATAACACATACCTGTCAACTCTCACGCATTCGGTGTGAGTTTAAGTGGCATATTTACGTTCCTCTGATCTAGTCAGCAGTTATTCAATGCATATGTGAACGATTCTTGCACGGAACTGAAGTCCTTGTGCAAAGGGGCGGTTCCAGGATTTTTGAGGTGGGGTGGCACGGGAGGGACCAACAATCAATCAGGGGGAGGCACGTGGGGGTACATGGTGGGGGGGGGCATTTTTATCGGAATACAGCATTGAAAATCTGCTCAGAAATGTAGGAAATATATTAGGATAGAACACAATGTGATTCTGCTAAATTAGACACAATTTTCATTAATTTTACTTGTTTTTATTTTTAACAAAGTGTATCCAAATACAGCACACATTCTCTATTGTGTGCCACTTGTTTCAGAAACAATTCCGTGGTATCAGAATTTTGGAACTTCTATTACACACAAATATCCATGTTACATATTTTGTTATAAAAGTAAACAGCTGTTTCACATTGCAGTCTATAAATGCAGTAGTGTCAATATCCCAGTCCAGTGCGGTCAAAATCCCCATGCTAGCCCAAGCAATTTAGAAGAGAGAGAAATAAATTGAATGGCAACGGCACACACCGTGCAACATCTTAAAATTTCAATGACGTTCATCTGATCGCTACATTCTCAGACTCCTAAAACTTCTGTGTTTGTTTAACCACATTATCTTGGAGGAATTGACTGTGATTTTAGTCTTTAATCAAACATGAAAGACTACATCAAGATAATTGCAAAATTTCAATTCAGGGAAAGTAGACACCAAGCAAGTAAATATAGCTTACTGGGAAAGTTTCTTTGTATTGCCAAAAATTTGCAGTCGCTTTTGGTTAAGTAGCTACTCAGCGTAATAATGACCAGCGTTAATTTGCGACTAATGTTTGACTTTGAAGCGACGCTTCTTCAATGTTTCAAAATACAGTATGGAAACTGAGTTTATACATACCATGCAGAGAGACACGATGATTATGGACCACTCTTAAATTCTATGCATAGCTTTCATTCCTATGCCAAAACGCCGCGCTCCTCTGTTGTGTCCCCCACTGTAATGGGGATGATAGATTGCACGCTGATCTTATTCTTCATCGTTTTCCGAAAAACCATCTTAGTTGAAGGTCACGGTTGAATGAGATAAGGAGAGATGAATGGCTGGAACTATGGGGTTTTATGATCGCGATACACATTTCCAATGGTTTTATTTATCGAGGTATCAGCGGTGGCCTGATCAGGTCACGACTGAGAGTATAAGATTACGTTTATGCGCAATTTAACATAAAACAAATGTAATTTCTGTAAGCGCCTGGATAGTAATTCCCAATGTGTTACCACTGAGCTGACCCCATCACAAAAACATGCATCATAGGAATGATCCAACCAGTACCTATGACCAAGGAACTGGCTTTAGAACTGGAGTTGGACCCCGGGCGCTGCTCTGTGGCTGCCCACTGCTCCTAACTATAGGATGGGTCAAATGCAGAGGACAAATTACCGCACGAGGTTCAATAAAGAGTATCTTATCTTATCTCTTATCACTCTGTTAACTTATAACGCGTTTACACCGGGTTACCGATCGACTTACGACCAAAAATTGTGATTTGCTCGCTATTCATCGCGTAAACTGGCCAGCGGGTCCCCATGGGGTCTGCATTGTCTCCAGAATGTCTCTATTGGTCCCCCTGACTCTCCATCAGTCTCATAGGGGTTTGCGAGTATTTTGAAATGTTCAAAACACTCATATAATTTGCATGACCAGCGAAACTCGCGATGGGGTTTCACAAACAGTCTTAATAAAGTCGCATAGCTCTTAACTAGGTCTCATAGGTCTTAATAAAGTCGCATTTCACTCGCCATATGGTTTCAATAATGATCGCCTATTTCCTGGGTTATTTTACTCGCTAAATCGCATGCCAGGAGTTGCGAACAGTGCAAGAGCCTATTGCAAGCCCAAAACAACCGGGAAGACCGCCAATTTTCTATGCGGCTCCAAATCAGACTAATGGAGAGCTGTATAGCAAGAGCTGATCGACCAATGGCAAGCCGTTAGCGATCGGTGTCCGACCAATCGCGACGCTTCCCGCGAGCGCTGAGCCCTATGAAGGCCATGAATTTCTGCTCTTCATTACTCGCCGCTATCGCTCAACGAGTAAACATCACCACTGCAAAAGAAATGGGACGAAAAGCAAGGGCACTGTAAGATTTCGGGGTTTCTCAGCGTGTTTCCCCCAGTTTTTCTTTCATATTTCCAAACACATTGTGAGCCATGAAAGCCAATTGGTTTCGGCCAATACATTGATTGCTGACTATCAGGTTTCCCTCAGTATAGTAGCTTTGCAAATCAACTGGGCGCCGGCGCACGGTTTGGGAGTCATTCGCCCAATCTGAATGAGCTTCGGCCAATACTGTGATGGCTGGTGTTTCGAGACGCCAAATGCAGTGGCCGGAACGAAAGGAAGTACAGGACTGTAAGAGAGACAAACACAGACAAAATAGGAGAGAGAGACTTGCGCTTCCAAAGGACATAAATCTAGTCCGAGTGAAATAAGGAAGCAGCGCGAGCTAGACAGTACGAAACAAAGGAAAAATCTCAGAAACCGAGATAAAAAGACACAGCACCAGATGGTGCACAGAAAGAGGAAAGGGGAGAGAAAGATTCCCTTTACTAACTAACACTTTCCTTTTTTTTCAACTAATTCCTCAACACTTCTCTAGCTAGAGATCTTGCGGGCTACAGTGCAATGGTAACACTGACACTCTAGCAAAGGCAGCGAGGCGGAACTTGGGTTTAAATCCGGGCGCCGCCCACAATTGATGCCAGCTGGCCAAAGAATCCGATTGTGGGCAAAACGATATCGTCCCGGACGAGAATAACAAAGAAAGCTTGCCAGCCTCCAAAAACAATGACAAATACGTTGATTGCCATCTACCTGCTTTCCCCATAAACATGCAAATCAGTTTGGCACCTGAGGACGGTCACCATTATATTGCTAAGTGAGGGTGAGGGGTCTGGACATCCTGTCTGTGAAGTTTCTAGACTAGGCTTACCTATGAATACTGGGAATAGAGAGCCATCTCCTCGGGACGGCCCGGGGGGGGGGGGTGACTATCTGGCTAGGTGCTACCTCACATCATATATACTGCTTGTGTGTCTTTGTTCTGTGTGTAATGCTGACCTCTCCCGTGGGCACGTCTGTTTTTCCATCGCAACTGAACCTGTGATAAAGTGCTACACATGTCTCATGATTACCATTGGCTCCGTATACAAGTTATTTCCATTCGGGATTAACCATGAATTAAACAGCCTGTTTTGGAATTTCCGTATCAGCGGTAAAAGAAGAAACTAAACAACAGAGATTTTCTTCAGCACCAAAGAAGACTCCCAAGCTGCCTCAAGAGGAACAGCCGCCTCAGGTATCCCCTCGCATTACACCAGTGGAGTTGGAGCCCCAGCCTAGCCCGAGGAGTCTGATCCCCTCGCCTGAAAAAGTTGATGCATCCCAGGCTAATGAAGATGATGAGGAATCAGCCAGCCAGCCAGCCCATAAAAGTAGAAGGGTGGAGAAAAGAACGGTGCACCTAACCCCGGGCAAGAAGAGGCTGTTATTGAATTTCCTAAAGCCCACCCCAGTATCTATGACACCCGAAAGGGTGATTTCCACCAAACACAATTGAAGCAAGTGGCATGGGCTGAGCTGGCAGTAACCCTCAACGTCCCGGTAGAAGACCTGCTGATGTGTTATAGAAATATGAGGACTCAGCTGGAAAAACTCCGGACAAGAATGGCGAAGAGTGGGTCTGGCTTAGAATACCTAACAGACCGTCAAAGATGGCAGTGGGACAATCTTCACTTCCTAGTCGAACATATATGAAGAAAGGTAGTCAGGAGGGAACTAAGACCCTTGGAAGGGCAGACGGGGGAGCCCCAGCCATCCAATTCCGCACAGGACCTTGCAGCTACTTCTTCGTAAGCGTCCCATGACACTGCCAGCCAAGTGACCGAGCAGACAATGATGTCAGGCCAGCCCCATGCAGAGCTCTCGAAGAAGCCTCCCGCCCAGCTGAGCCCCGACACTCCCCCGCCGGCCGTCAAGGACGTGGCGATGAACTGATGGTCTTGATGCAGTTGACCGAAGCAATTCTGCAGGCCCGCCAAGGCAACCGCGAGCTGCGCACCTTCACCAATTGGATATTTGAAGTCCTGCTGCCTATGCCCGATGTTCTGCAGGATGACTGCAGGAAGGAAATCGACAACGTCATGAACAGATACAAGAGACAGGCTAGATTTCAACAGCCACAGCCTCCCCAGCAACAGCTGCCTATATCACAGCAGCAGCCTATGCCCCAGCAGCAGACTATGCCCCAACAGTCTCCACAACCGGGAACGTCTTCATCAATGTCCTCAACAGTATGGCAGCCCCCTCCTAGCCAGTGGCCCCAGCAGCAAGTTCCTGCCAACCAGCCCTTGCAGGTGTGGTGGTCACAGGACCCAACATAGCTCCAATCTCAATCTCCCCAACAATATGCAACATGGTTCTCTGGTGGTGGGAAGTAGCCACAGCAACAAGCTTCATCGACTTGTCTGGGAGCATTCACTCTTGTGACCTTAGCTTTATAAGGTCACAGGGGGCTGCCAGCAGCTCGACCTTGAATACCCCAGCCCAACCCGAGGTAGACGACCATACCCCTTCGGACAGCCAAATGGACGGTGGCATGTCCTCTTTCCTGAAGGAAATCAGAAGGGGAGGGGAAGAGGACCCCACTGACACTGACTTATGATTGTGTGTGTAAATATTGTTGCGTGATTGAAAATGTAAATATGTATGAAAATATGCATAAAAATGTAAAAAAAAAAAAAATTTGTTTCTTGTATATATCGAGGGCTGACTGCAATAAACAGTTATGTCCAGATGTTATATATTGGACATAACTGTTTATTGCAGTCAGCCCTCGATATGATCCTATTATTTTAATGTTCCTTGTTTTTAAATTGTTCTATTTTAAGTTTCAACTTGCGTTCTGTCGTCATTCCAAGGTGTTCATTGCAGATGAATATCTTCTTTATTCCAAAAGCACTTTCATCCAGGATGCAAAGTGAAATCAACACCAAGGTTACCATTGTTAATTGTCACCTTTTTTTTTGTCATTGCACGATTCGCTTTTCTTGAGAGACCAATATGAAGACAGATGCAAAGATGCTAATGCATAAACCACCTTAAAGATATTTCGTTATAAATGGCAAAAATCAATATGTAGGAACATGGTCATTTGTTAATCAAATACAAAGATGAAATACTTTCAATTTGATTAATAAATTATCTATTCTCCATAAATTGACCTTTCACATTGTTGAGACATGTAATTCATATTCCAATGATAAAGATTGGTAAGGATCAATAAGTGGTTATTTCTTGACCGAGGACAGAAAAAGGAGACATATGCATTGTTCTTGATTAACCTATATCCACTTGAAATTGACCTTTGTACGTTATGACCAAACCGACGTCTTTTCAAAGTATTACTATATTTGCAGATTCACCCAAGTATCTTGTCCAAATGATGATGATACAATGAGAAACATGGATGTATTTACTGCATGATTGAACTTTTCTTTCATTGATATGCACCATTTTCCTCTATTTACCTTTAGGTACTGTATACATTGATGTTACCAGACCATTGCTGAATAAATGTGAACAAAAGAAAGGAGGGGCTTAGTTTTTGGGTTAAGAAGATTTGAAAGAGTCACAACTTCAGAGAAAAAGTAAAAAAACAAATCACAGTTTGCATTATTCACTTTATGTCATGGTTTACAGCCCACCGGATGCCAACAGCAATCCGATGGGCACTAGGACCATGGGCCTAGTAATATGGGCCTGATAATCTGATAAGTGACTCTTTATATCGAGGGCTGACTGCAATAAACCGTTATGTCCAATATATAACATCTGGACAAAACTGTTTATTGCAGTCATCCCTCGATATAATAATCATGTTGCAAAGTATGCCAATGAAACTATGATCTTGCTTCTAAACTTTTGGCCTGTAGTGTATATTTATTATTATTATTTTTTTTTTTTATTTATTTTTTTTTTTTTTTCAGAAAAGCCACCCCTCCTCTAAAGGCAGATTTTCCACTTCATTTTACTGCAAATTTCTCACTCATTATGCTTTTGGCCTAGCAGAGCTGCCAACATTGGGACATAGCCATCAAAGGTAAGTCAAAGTGCATAGCAGAATCTTGGGTAAGACTTAGTGGAGCTTCCTGGGAAGTCATCGACTAAACTCTTGACTGAAGGCATTTTAAAGATCATGACCCTATTAAGGAGTATACAGTGCATACTTGTTAATATTCTCATTTTATAACAAAAGGTTGCAAGGTTCATACTTCTGTTTATTTCGTAGTCCCAAAAATACTACAGCTGTTCTTCTCCGGATAGATGTAGAATTCTGCAGCCAAATGGCACCAAACAAAATAAATAAAATAGGCTAAAAGCCTTTTTTTTTAAATATCCCATAAGAGGTTATATATTGGTAAAATGAATGGTTATTCAACTGATAGCTAGCCCCAGTCTTTTCATAATCTTGGTTGTTCAATTTTGATTTTGCAAAGTTATTTTTTCATTTCTCCAAAAAATATATATATTTTTTGCATTCTCCAAAAAAAAAAGTGTTTTCTGGCATGGCTTGATTGGTAAACCTAACCTGACCATCAAAGAGATATTGGGTCTCATGCAGCAACATTCTCTTAAATTTCTCTTATATTTTCTCTTATTTTTTTTTGCTAAGAGAAGAAATAAGAGAAATAAACTCCGGATGCACCAAACGCTCTTACCATCCAAATCTGCTCTTACCCATGTGTGCTGAATGTTGAATCCCACTTGATCGTGAATTGGAAGCGCGTGGCCAGTTATTTTAAATTAGCATAAATGACGCCCACTAAACACCATATAAGGGCAGGTGGCGTGCCGTGTCCAAAGAGCTGATGTAAGACGGGAAATCCAGCTGGGACGACAAAAGGCTGACAAACTGGTGGGGCCCCAGAACCGAGGCTCACCCTAAACTTCACAAGACTGATGTTGCCTACAGTGTGACAATAGACTGTTAGTTTTCCTTAGGGTGAGCGGGCCGTTAATCCTCCAGGATGTGGGCTAAGTGGTGTCAAAGGAAGTGGAGTGCTCATGGTGGTGTCTGTGGAAGACTGAGGGGGTTTACGACGGCCCAGGACAATCAGAACTCTGGCGACGTGAGGGGGGTAACTATCACAGTTCGCCCCCATGAACCTCATCCCCGGCCCTGGTCATTCCTTTTATGAAACTGGACCTTAATTCATCTGTTTAAATTTTCTTACACTGTAGTAATGTCAAACCTTCTTCATATATTCCATATATTACTATGCAATAACTTCTGTGTTCATTGCCTATACAATAATTCAGTTTAAAGAGCTTTTCATGACAACTGCATCATATTAGTACATATTCATATCATGTTTAGTCTTGTTATTCTCAGGGGAATCCAAGGAGTTGAATGGAGTATGTTTCAGTCCCACTGAAATTATGGTTCATTCCCTTTTGGAAACTCCTGAAAATTGGTCAGAATCCTCTCCGATAATCATTTAGTTTTTACCTCTCTGCTAAATTGTTTTGTCACCTCCTGCTAATGGCAGAAACCCAAAATGCAGATTCGACCCCCCTTCCAGGTAATTTATGGCCATGCCGCCTGGATCAAAGATGTGATTTGGCTTAAAGCAAAGGGAGACAATTCATTCTGGGAAGATCGCAACCGACTTCCCACACGTGCACCTCTATGCCGTGTGTAGCCTCTTTAATTATGGAAGATCGCAGACGACTTCCCGCACGTGCATCTCTGTGTGTCATGTGTAGCCAAAACAGGTTTGGTAAGAGACTCTAACCTTCAATTATTCTTTTCTAAATTAAGTAACGGACTGATTAAAATTACTATGTGGACCTACCTACCTGTGTAATAAAATTTATTTTGATATAATAATTTGTCTTCTTGTAATTTGTGTGGTTTTTATGATTTTAAATCCATCTTGGGTCTTTTAGCCAAAATTACGGTTAAATACTTAGGTAAACGGGTGCTGACTGAGACCTACTGTCAGAGGCCAGTTACAGACAAAGTTTTAGGGAGCTCTGGTAAGTTAGAACGGGGGCCACGTTCAACTGCTCACGGGATTGGCGGGGTATTGGCTCTGGAGGTTTGGCTTAAGAGAACCCATGGGCGTATTACGCCAGTTCTTGTCAAACTCTCCTGAAGGAGCCCGATAGGTACTATTAGTATCATACTAGTTGACCCGGGTCCGTAACTATCACGAGGGAAAGGTACTTGCGTATTACGGTGGTTGCTGGCTAACCAATGCGGAGCTCCCCGAACTAAGGTTTTGCGATTGTGTGGGTCCGGAAGCGCAATCGTGTAAAATTGGCGAAAGACTGAGTATGGTATTATTATTTTAAACTCACCACATTTACAACAAAATTTTATATTCGTAACTACTTATATGGAGTCAGATCAATCGTAACTGTTGTGTTTTTGTGCCCTGTTCTACGAACAGAGAAAATTGATCCATTCTTATTATGCTTCACACCAACCCAAAAGGTAACGCACCAGCCAGAAGACTGCGCTGAGCCTTCGCCTTCGGCAATTTACGTCGTTGGTATTGCTGTGAGGTACACTAGTAATATCGTACCATACCCGAATACACTTGCATACATGTCAAAATTCTGATACAGCGCGTTGCAGTATGCACCTAAGTGGTTTTAAATGGGGAACGATTTTAAAAGGAGGCGCCAATATATTTTGGGGGGTTTTATTATTGAGAAGGAATAAGCCTATTACGAGCCTAGTGGCCGGTGCTTAACCCCAGTTTCCATGGCATGAAGCGACGAGGAGTATTACTACTCACCCTGGATGGGATGCCAGTCTATCGCAGGTACTCCCCCAGCTCTTAGTCAAGTTTCCCTGACTATTTGCTGGTACCCATTTATACACCTGGGTGGAGTGAGGCATGGAGTGTGGGAGTGAAGTGTTTTGCCCAAGAACACACTGCAAAGGCCGTGGCCAGGGCTTGAACTCAGGACCTTACGATCCCAAGTCAAGCCTACTTGACCACTGCGCTATCGCGAATGTATGTGTTGCGTGTGCCCTAGCAACCCGGTGTGTCATCTGTAACATGGATTACCATGTATAGCAGCACGAAAAATTAAACTCGAAATTTTCTTGACTGAATGCTTGATGTTTTTACACATCCGAATCTTTTTCTGGGTACCCACACATCAAGGTAGATGAAAATGTAGGGGAAACTGGGGCAAAATGGGGTACTTAAGAAAGATCTCTCCCCACATGTGTATAATTCATTCAAGGAACTCAAACTTGCATAAACATTAAAGGTTTGCACATAAAGAACAATATGACAAAGCAAGAAATGCATAAATTTCAAGTTCAGGTATTCATTAAAGATTGAAAAAAAATGGCTCGCGACCCCGTTATACCCCATGCAAGGGGAAAAACGGGGTGGCTCCTGGGGCAAATTGGGGAACCAGCAAACTATTGTAGCAAGTCCAAAAAATAATCACAGAACAACATCTAATTCCATTTTCAGTCTTCACACGGTTCACACATGAATACTGGGTTTCTGCTGCTTTCATCCAGTCCAGCACATGAGTAGCGCGCCCATCTGCTGCATTTGCTGCAGGCAACCCAACTTTAATGACTGACCGAATAAAAATCTTCACAATAGAGACATTCAGTATCCTCCTGTGCATCTGAACTTTTCTTTCCTTTCTCTTTTTTGCAACCTTTTACTTTTAGAGCACTTTCCTTTCATTTCCAGCAGTTCCTTTTTGTAAGGTGAACATGTGAGCACAGCTGTTTTCCCTCTCTGTCTTGACACCCGTTTGACACAAAAGTATCTGTGACATTACAAAATAATACACTTGGGGCAAATCAGGGAAGTGTCCCATTATGCCCCACAACGCCTACCCCATTTTACCCCACATCAGGTACAGTACACAATACAGAAAAGCAAGGCGAATTTAGGTCAAGATCAACAAGGCGTTCCCGTAGCCAGTAGCATACTACTCCAACAGAACCTCACCTTTATATCAGTGTCTGTTCTACAAAAAAACTGTCCCACAAAAAGTACACGTGAAAAATAGTATGAAAATGGACGTATTTTGATATTTACCTCTACGAGGCGAGTTCAACAGTCAACATGTGCGCTGGGAAGAAATGCAGTGCTCTCATCACGTGATCTCTCAAAGCCAACGAAGGCTGAGGTCACTCGAAGATTTTAAAGGAGGCATTCTGACAAAACCCATTTTTCGGCAGAGAAAAGTGGAGACATATCTTGTTGGGATGGTGGCAACAACCCGGAAAAATGGGATTTTTAAAGACCCGCATGTAGTTGGAAAATTTGTGGGAGAAAAGCTTGGTGACGTGAGGTCGATAAAAGTTACTAGAAGTGGGATGGTAATCATTGAATGTATTACGAAATGACAGCGAGATAAGACTACGTATCAAAACATTTCAGGAGTTTTACGTTGTAAACTGCTTTCCGCTTGATTTGGAGGTAAAGGTGAGGGGAGTGATCAGTGGCGTGCCTATATCAGTTGAGGCTGAGGAGTTTCAGGGGGTCCCGGGCATTTGTGGGGCAAAAAGAATGACTAGATTCAGAGACGGGCAACAGGAGGACAGTACATCTGTTTGTTTGACTTTTAAAGGAAAGTTGCCGGAAAGAGTGTATCTGAATTATATCAGTTACAGAGTCAGGCCATTTGAGAGAGCTCCCCTGCGTTGCTACTGTTGTCAGGAATACGGCCATGTTGCTGCGGTCTGTAGAGGAGTGAAACGGTGTGGGAGGTGTGGTAAGGAGGATTGCTGGATTAAGGTCTGTGAAATCAGTAAAGAAATGGCAAAGTACCTACATTGTGAGGGCAATCACGACACGGGAGCGCGACAATGTCCAAAGCGACTTAAGGAAGGAAAAGTTAGTATGAAAAGAACAGAAAAAGAATGTTCATATGCTGAGGCTGTTAAGAGGGTGGAGAGAAGTACTGAGTCTGAGGAGTCAGTTCTAAAAGAACCGAGACGTGAACATGGTTGTATCAGTGTGGACAAAAGGAGGTTTTTAGCGTTTGTGGCAATGGTCATAAATTGTGCGAGCGAGATTGAATCGAAGACCGAAAGAATCAAAATGGTTGTGCGTGCTGCTAGGGCGTTTCTTGGGGTGACGGACGTGAAGGGAGAAGATATTCAGGAGATTTTAAAAGGATTTGGTGGGAGTGGGAGCCAGGTAGCAACTGAATAGAGATGTTTAGGAATGATAATCGAGAATTTTTTCTATTCTTTTTTTTTTTTTTTGGTTGAAGTTACTCCAAGCGAAAGTAAAATCCAGTAGCTGGCGGTAATACACCAAAAGGTCTGTCAACCGCCATAAAACCTAAAGAAGAAGAAGAAGAAACCCATTTGTGCCGATACCCATTTTTCCCCACTTTCTCCTAGCTACTGATTACCTTCGATATTGGTGGATGTTGCATACAGAATTCTTTCGCCCTTGCGTTTTTAGCCGATTATGCTGTCCACTGCCTCTTACCACGAAAATTGATCTATTTCATAACTTAAGCTGCCAGACTTTCGCACCGCGTCCCATACTTTGAAATATCGCAGCCGCATTTTCTTTAGTTTGTCACGGCACTGATCTATTATTCTATGATAACCACGTGAATGTAGTTTTCGCGTGTATTATCCAGTTGTGATTGTATGTTTTCGTCCGCCTACATTTCGAGCAAGCATTGAATTTCTTCGTTTGAATGGAGATATCTTTTCGCCGGTGCATTTGTTAGAACAAGAGAACCGTAACACATAACAGTAATCATCCGTGCTCAAGTACGGTTGCTTTCACATTTGGTACGAGTAGCCATTCATCTGTCTCAGCAAACTGATCTGCGCGATCTCTAAAAACGCGCTATCTGCGCAAGGCCTGGATGGCCAAAGCGTCCAACAGCAATAGGTAAGCCAGGGCTGCCCAACCCTGTTCCTGAAGAGCTACCATCCTGAAGGTTATCTCTCCAACCAAAGCAAACCACACTTGCTTTCCCATTTGAATTAGGGTTGGAGTGTAAACCTACAGGATGGTAGCCCTCCAGGGACAGGGTTGGGCAAACCTGAGGTGAGCCATTCAGAAGCAGAACGCACGCAAGTATCTTAGGGTTTTTTTTTTTTTTTTGTTGCTTAGTCCTAATCAGGATCAACTGGCCAAACTCTTTAGCCCAGGAAATAAATAATAGAATCATTTCATTTTCTCAAAAAAATAAAACAATCAAAATGTGATAATATGATGCATTTTTAATGTTTAAGTTTTAAAAATTGTGTTTCTGTGCATTGGACAAGCAATTTGTGGACAGAAATAACAGTTTTCTGTTTTCTCTTATCTCGGTAAGAGTGCTCTCGACCACTTGTAAAATTTTCTCTTACTTAAGAGCAAAAATAAGAAAACTTTGGTGCATCCCAGAAATCAATGGGTCTGAACAAAATAAGAAAAAATCGGGGATTTGTTCTTACATCGCTTCTTGCATGAGGCCCATTGATCTTCTCCACAGTCTTAACTGTTATGCAAAGCATTTTTTCTTCTATAAATGAGTATTTCTTATCCCTCTGGGGCAGAGAAGAGGAAAAAGACAGGATTAGAGGAAGAAAAAAGGCAAGAGCATAAAGGTAAGTTTGCATGGGTAATTTCATTATTTTGTGCTGTGCACTACCCCATAGCTGGCTGGCTAGGCATCGTATTGATCTAGGCTAGTAGCGTTTGTATCAACTACCCAAAAAATGCACATGAGAACTAACCTATATTCCCCTGACATCAAAAAGGAAATCTGTCCAGCTAATACACGTTTATCCATGAGAATCATATTTACCAAGGCTATTTACAATGTTCAGAAATCAGTCAACTTCATCTTTTTCACATGCCAGCTGGGCATATATTATAAGCTAAAATCAACCATCTGACCGACTGTTGCTACTCGGCTAACAAAATGTTGCTGGTTAATTGAAATTATCTTGTCTTATTGGAAAGATTATTTTTTTTAAATTCCAAGGTAGCATCTATAGTCTAATGTCACATACTGATGACGAGCACGTTTTTGGAAACTAGGCATGGCTAGTTGTTGTCAGCAACTAAAAAGTTAATTAAACGCTGGCATAAATACTGAGTAATGTTAGCTAAACCGTCTATGAACAATTTGGTTTGTTTAGCCACATGCTAGCTTTCATGTTAATGATGCTTACGTTGGTAAACAGTGTTTACGATTATTAAATAGCGTACTGAGAGCGCCAGCTTGTTGATTACTGCTGTCACTAATTTTTCGTTTGTAACTTCATTGTTGATTTTGCCTCTGTGTGTGATAAACAGTGGAGAAAACCTTACTGGGGGTATACTATGAAGCAAGTTCACTATAGACAGGCTTTGTTTGAGTAAGCTGGCTCAAAAAACCCTGAACTCAAAATCAGAGATACTTGGTACCAAGACGGTGGTTATCATGCTTAATTAGCCAAGGCTTTGTGCTTAAAGCCTCAGTTATACAACCCCAATTCCGAAATGGTTGGGACAAAGTGTAAATTGTGAATAAAATCAAAACGCAATGACTTTCAAGTCACACCAGCCGGTATTTTATTCACAATAGAAGAGAGATAACATAGCAAGTGTTGAAACTAAGAAATTTTACAATTTTATCCACAAAATGAGCTCATTTCAAATTTGATGGCTGCTACAGGTCTTAAAAAGTTGGGACAGGGGCCTGTTTACCATGGTTTAGCATCCCCTCTTCTTTTTAACACAGAGTGGAGGTGTCTGGGCATTGAGGAGACAAGTTTCTTGAGTTAAGCCATTGGAATTTGATCCCACTCTTGTTTAATACAGGCTTCCAGCTGCTAGAGTGTTTTGGGTCTCCTTTGACGGACCTTTTGTTTAACTATGTGCCAAATGTTCTCAATTGGTGAAAGATCAGGACTGCAGGCAGGTCAGTTCAGTACAAGGACTTTTCCACTACGAAGCCATGCTGTTGTAATAGCTGCAGTATGTGGTTTTGCATTGTCCTGCTGAAATACACAAGGCCTTCCCTGAAATAGATGTCATCTAGAGGGGATGTTGCTCTAAAACCTTTATATACCTTTCAGCATTCATGGTGCTTTTTAAAACTTGCAAGTGTCCCACACCATATGCACTAATGCATCCCCATACCATCAGAGATGCTGGCTTGTGATCTGAACGCTGATAACAGGAGGGCTGGTCTTTCTCCTCTTTAGCCCGGAGGACACAACTCCCATGATTTTCAAGAAATTTGTCAAATTTGGACTCATCTGACCACAGGACACTTTGCCACTTTGCTACAGTCCATTTTAAATGAGCCTTGGACCACAGAACATGGCGGCGCTTCCGGTTCATGCTCAACAATGGCTTTCTTTTTGCATGATAGAGTTTTAGGTGGCATCTGTGGATGTCACGGCGGACTGTGTTTACAGACAGTGGTTTCTTGAAGTATTCCTGGGCCCATTTAGTAGTATCAATGACAGAATCATGCTGATGAGTGATGCAGTGGCGTCTGAGGGCCCGAAGATCACAGGCATCCAGTAAAGGTCTTCGGCCTTGTCCCTTACGCGCAGAGATTTTTCCAGTTTCTCTGAATCTTTTGATGATGTTATGCACTGTCGATGATGAGACCTTCAAAGCCTTTGCAATTTGACATTGAGGAACATTTTTTAAAGTATTCCACAATTTTTTTTATGCAAGCCTTCACAGGTTGGAGAGCCTCTGGCCATCTTCACTTCTGAGAGACTCAGCCTCTCTAAGACATCCCTTTTATAGCCAATCATGTTACACACCTGATGCCAGTTAACTTAATTACTTGCTAAATGTTCTTTCAGCTGATTCTCTTATTTTTAATTGCTTTTTCAGCCCTTTTTTGCCTGTGTCCCAACTTTTTTGAGACCTGTTGTAGCCAGGAAATTTGAAATAAGCTTATTTTGTGGATAAAAATGTAAAATGTCTCAGTTTCAACATTTGAAATGTTATCTATGTTCTATTGTAAATAACATATTGGCTCATTTGATATGAAAGTCATTGCATTTTGATTTTATTCACAATTTATACTTTGTCCCAATTATTTCGGAATTGGGGTTGTACCTTCGCCTGGCTTCGTTCGCGGATTGCGCACGCACCTCAACAGAGCGCGGAGGCATTTATACTTGGTGCATACTTCGTTGCAGTATTTGCCGCAAAGACAGGGGGCGGTGGAAAAAAAATACTATAGGAAGTAGAAGAAGCAGGCAAAAACAGTAGGAGAAGAAGCAAGCGAAAACAGTGATGTAAACAGCAATGATGGCGGCACAACAATTATGGATTGCAGAGGAGGAGGGCTTGTTGTGTGTATGGCTTTCGACCAGACAAAAGCGTCGCAAAAGAAGATGGTCTGTCCGCCCGTTACATGTTGCAAGATATCTGACTGGGGAACACAGCCAGCTTGTGAAGCCAATGCGGCCTGTAGATGGAGAGATGCATTTCAGCGACTTTCGCATGACAGCGCACCGCTTTGATGACCTGCTGCATCGAATCCAGCCATACTTGTGGCATGAAAGGACCCATCGTAGCCCGGTCAGTTTACAGGAGAGATTGGCTGTTACTTTGAGAATCCTGCTTCTGGTGGTAGCCAGAAAAGTGTTGCGGCCAGTTATAAATTGGGGTCGACAACAGTTTCACTGATTGTGTCCGAGGTTTGCCAGGCCATCTGGAGGGCCCTGCTAACGGATTTTGTTTCCACACCCAAAGGCAATGAATGGGCAGAGATTTCTAGTGATTTCTGGAAACTATGGAACATCCCCAATTGCTTGGGATGTATTGATGGGAAACCATGTGCAGATTAAAGCACCACCATTTGCAGGAAGAGACTATTTTAATTATAAAGGAACTCATTCAATTGTCCTTATGGCAATCTATGATGCCAAATATCCTTTTGCCATGGTGGACATTGGCTCATACGGTCGAGCGAGTGATGGGGGGATTTTCAAGGACAGTTGGTTTGGTTCAAGACTTCTGCAGGGGACTCTTGAACTGCCACCACCTGGTAACCTGCTTGGCACCAACACGGCTGCCCCTCATGTTCCTAGGAGATGCAGCATTTCCACTCCATGTGAACTTGATGCGGCCCTACCCAGGCAGTGTAATTACTTATCTCAATAATAAACATTTTGAAAATATACATGTTAATGCGTATATACAATAGGCCTATGTTGTTTGTGCTTATTCTTTTTATCTCAGGTCTCAACCTTGATGATGCACAGAAAGTGTATAATGACCAGCACTCACGAGCCAGACGGGTGATCAAGAACAGCTTTGGGATACTGGCTGCATGTTGGGGAATTCTGGGGCGGCCCATCGAATTCCACTCTGAGAGGACTGTGGATGTCATGAAGGCGTGCATGGCCCTTCACAACATGCTGGCCCACACAGATGCAGCAGCCTCACCTGCATCTAGATACATTCCACCAAATTTCGCTGATATCACTGCGGCATCAGGGGAACTTCTGCCAGGTGAATGGAGGAGGCAGGTGGCAGGAGATGGCAACCTCCTGGAGGCAGGACGACTGTCAACCGCAAGAGCAACCCGGGCTGCTATTGCAGTGAGACATGACCTGAAGTCATTCTTTATGACACCGCAGGGTCTTGTGTCCTGGCAGGATACAGTAATCAGGAGAGGGTGTTTGAACTAGTGTCCTGCTCAGCAAGAGAAATGACCTGAACTGAACCCAGGCAGGGCCAAGAAAGCTAGTGTCCTCAGGCTGCTGTGTTCACAGATACTACTGCATGTATGTTAATTAGATAGTATGTTATTTACTGTAGATTTGTAGCACAGACTTGTTTTCTTAGCTCTCCAGTCACTCAACCACTATATGATATATTAAACCTTGTTTATTAATGATCAGATCGGGATTTCAGAATATTCCTGGCTTAGTTTATTAAGCATGCATCAGTGTGTGTGTACGATTAGATATGAACTGACATCACAATGTGTGCGCAAAATAAACAAACAATGCATGACCAAGAACTTCACCTTTTATTTTATACTTTTGAGTATAAACACTGAAAAGGCTTATATTTTTCTTTTGAAAACTGCACAAGAACAACGGTCCTGATGATTTACAATAAAATCACCAAACCTGAGTGCACTGTTTTCATATATTTCTTTTTATAAAATAATAAAATGTTGCACAAGCTTAAAAGCACCAACAAAAAAGTACCAACTATAAGAATTGTGCTGTGTACTATGACTAGGAGGTAGACATCCAGACTAGTATCTATGTATGTAAATCACTGTGGCAGAGGCTAGGATTCAATTTACAACATTAACAATTTAAAACATTCAAGGCATCAAGGAACAGGTAAACATTGATCTAAGCGCAAAAGTGGAAAACTGTAAATAACATGCACAATAGACTTCAAAAAGGATGTATCAGTTTGTATTTAGGATGGCTTGGGGTATTTTGATGGCACCTCAAAAAGTACTTGGTGTACTTTCAAGTGCATTGACTTGTGCTGTGGATCAATTTTGGCAAACATATCAGAAACAAAAACTCCAAAATGGACATCTTCGTTGTTCTGCTGCCTGTTCGCCTCACGTTCTTTATCCAGCCATTCCAGTCTCTGGAAAACAATGTCTTCCACATTGCGTTTCCTTTTACGTGATGGATTGCAGGGAGAAGATGAGGCAGACGGATGGGATGAGGGCCCAGAGGGGGATGCAGGGGGTGGGGTGGGTGTCAGGGATGAGGGCCCAGAGGGGGATGCAGGGGGTGGGGTGAGTGTCAGGGATGAAAGCCCAGAGGGGGGATGCAGGGGTGGGGTGGGTGTCAGGGATGAAAGCCCAGAGGGGGATGCAGGGGTGGGGTGAGTGTCAGGGATGAAAGCCCAGAGGGGGATGCAGGGGGTGGGGTGGGTGTCAGGGATGAAAGCCCAGAGGGGGATGCAGGGGTGGGGTGAGTGTCAGGGATGAAAGCCCAGAGGGGGATGCAGGGGGTGGGGTGGGTGTCTGGGATGGGACAGGAACTGAAAAGTAGGCAGGATGAGGGGATAGAGGAATGGTCAGAGGTGAAGTGCTGCTGGAAGAGGTCTCTGCTGAGGATGCTCCAGGCACTGGTGTTTCAACAGGTGAAAAATGCACTGTTCTGTGATGGGGTGAAGATGTTGAACAGACTGGGGGGGGGGGCTGGTAAATAGGGGTTCATTTTAACTGCACAGTCTTGGGTCTTCACTCTATTAAAATAAATAGAAAAAAATGTTTGATTATAATATGGTACACTGATGTAAACATAAATGATGTAACCACTGAATAGAGCCATTAAAAAACAAGCATGCCATTTTCTGTCTTAACAAACTGTATGCCAACTACATAGTAGGCCTATTCATAATTTTGCATTTTTCCAAGAAATAACTGAAGCAGAACAGAAGTAAAGGATAAGCAGTGAAAGCATGAGCTAACATAACCTACACAACAATGCAGGAAACACGGTTCTAGATATGTTGTTTGTTGTCTTGAGGGTGATTTTTGTGAGTTTGTGTAGCTTATTTTATTTTTCTTACCTCACTCTCAAAATTAGTGCTAGTCTTTCGATGTTTGATGAACTGGGACAGCCGTCCGAGTTCTTTCAGGATCAGTGGCACCAGTTGGCTTCCACCGGAGTCACCGCTCTTTCCGTGTGCTCTCTTTTTGGCCTTTACAGAATGGTCCCGCAGGTTCATCCACGTTTTACGGCAGAAATTTGGATCCTTGCCCAGTGCATCCATCTGCTATCTCTCTCCACGAATTTTGGGCCATATGATAGTCTCTATAACCACGCAGCGATGCGTTGTATAAATGCTGATATGCGCGTACCAGCTCAGCTCGTCTTCCCTCAAATTTATCCATTTTAACTGAGCGACACTTTCACAGCTTGCAAAAAGTTTCAAAATCCTGGAGGTGCATGACCGCGCGAAGCGCCAGCGCGCAGGGCTGTCGCTAGGTGCGCGATTACGTCATTTGTGGCGCGCGAATTTCGCGCACTCGCGACTGCATCGAGAATAAACTAGGCTTCAGGCTCTTTTAGGCTCTGTGCGCGCTCCCATAAAAGGGGCGTTCCATGCGTCACTTGTCTCTTCTTCCGCCCAAAAAATGGACCGATCACATGCTGTATATTTCTCCAAGGAGGAGCAGGTCGTAATTATGGACAGTTATGAAGAATATAAAAATATAGTAACAGCAAAAAGCAACGCTGTTGCTACTAATAAGCCCAGAGAGGAATTCTGGCGGAAAATTGTTGACCGCATAAATGCGTCTGTCCAATACTGACGGATTAGTGGAAATTACTTTAATTTCTGGACCAAATCAAAGTGAAATTAATTTATAGATTGAATATTATCTGACTGTGATAAATATTACTAGTCTACTCAATTTTATTTATTGATTTGTTTTTGGTTGCTACTTTAAAAAAAAAAAATACAGCATGATATATTTGAATAAAATCCCATCCCACGAATAACCCCACATTACACATTTACAATAAACCGATGGCATATCAAAACAATGGTAAGTATGATAAAATACTACTTAATTTTGTAATTGGTGCTTTAATAGTTGCAGTACCAGCACTGTCAAGAGGACATGACAGTAAGTTAAAACAAAGCATAAGAACATTCCTCAAAGTGGTACGCCATATGTTGCTTTGCTTTCATAATTATTTTAATGGTATGTCGTTTAAAATGTATAGCGCGGCATACAATATTCTTGCTCAGATTTTCTGCATCACCAACTGAATGCTTGTAGCTTCCCGTGGCAAAAAAACTGCAACGCTATGTATACCATTCGTGCAACTGTAAGCGCGCGGCTTCTCTTTGTTACATTGCCAACTTATGGCTCCAGTAGATCGCATAAGTAATGAATTTCCGCAGCTGAGAATCTGGAGCGTTCATAGAGAATATCATCAGAAAAAGCCAACGGGTCATACACTATTATAAACGTGAACCTTTTTTGCCAGTCAATTTGACTGGCACCTTTTCTGCCAGTTATTTAAACTGTAATTTTATTATAAGTTTACAGCAGAGGGTTGTGTATGTTAGGTCTAAACCACACTTCAATGCGAGCAGGACGCCACTTACAATTCAAATCACCATGAAATAATGCGTAAATTTAACTGTTAAAGTCAGTTTATAACAGTATACTGGTCTCTCTAGACTCTCTCCCTCTAAAGGGAACTGCGTCCTATTCGGGAACCAAGATCCACAGGGTCATCTAAGAAAGGTGATGCCATCTTCAAAAGAGGTGCTTAGTGACAAAGCAGTTCATTTATAGCCAATTTAAACAGAAACTCGGTGCATAACCTGCTCCCAACCAGGTTAAGTTTGCAGCATACTTTACCATGGTGATCTAGCCCCGTTAAGAGAGAGCCACCGTCTTGACATTGAAAAGCCTGGCTTTATGCTGCATTCGGTAACGCTCGTAAACATGAGTCGTGTCGTGAATTAAAGTCGAAGGTACGAGGAAGGGTCATTCGGACAGTGAGGTCGTGAGGTCAAAAGAACGGAATTCACCAGTCGTGTCTCGAAAACACAGCTCGTGGGACGCATTACCGAATGCAGCATAAAGCCCACTACTCTTGCTCCGTCGTATACCCCCGGATATTAAATGAGCACGAGAGAGTCAAGAATTCCAGATAGTTTCATCTGCCCAGTCCGCCCTTTTGATTGATTGCAACCATAAACGTCTACGGTTGGCTTCTAATAGCGTCCTGGACGATGGTTTTCTATAAAATTGAAGGTTGCTTTTTTTGCATTCTATTCCGACATCCGACGGCACAAAAAGACATGTCTTTTGCCTATTTGGAGCGGACGTCACGGTTACGTCACTTGTACTTGCGTGTGCATAGTGGTTGCAGAAAAACAATGGAAGAGATTGTCACTTTGCCAGAGGGAGACTGGAGGCATTCGCGAAAACAATAAAAGACAAGTCTTTTTGTGCCGTCAGATGTCAGAATAGAAATGCAAAAAAAGCGACCTTCACTTTTATAGAAAACCGTCGTCCAGGACACTATTAGAAGTCAACCGTAGACGTGTGTGGCTGCGATCAATACAGAGGGCGGACTGGGCAGCTGAAATTCTCCAGAAGTCATGAATCTACCGTGCTCATAACATATTTGGCGGAGTATACTACGAAGCAAGAGTAATAGGTTAGTGACGAATGACAAGTTTAAAGCCAAACTTTTCAATATCACCACGGTAGCTCTCTCTTAATGTGGCTTGATCACCATGGTGAAGTACGTTGTAAATCTAACCAGGTCGGGTGCAGATTATGCGCCGAGTTCAGGCTTAAATTGGCTATAAATGTGCTGCTTTGTCACTTAGTACCTCCTTTGAAGATGGCATCCCCTTACAGAGACCGATACACTGTTATAAACTGATTTTAACAGTTAAATTAACGCATTGTTTCATGGTTATTTGAACTGTAATTTACGTTCTGCGCACATTTAACTGTGGTTTAGACTTAACATACACGGAACTCTGTTGTAAACTTATTGTAAAATTACAGTTTAAATAACCGGCAAAAAAAGGTGCCAGTTTATGGAATGAGATTTGTTTCTTTATTACGAGAGAAAATAAATGATCCGAGAGGGAAAAAAAATGTTGAGAGAAAATGTTTTCACACTGATAGCAAAAAAGCATTTTATGAGAAAAAAAAATATATTTGAGAGAAAAAGTTTTCATACTGATAGCAAACAATTATATTTGAGACTAAAAATCTCATAGAACATAAAAAATATAAATTTGAAATTTTTAAAAGTATTTTTTGAGAAAAAAATATCTCTCAAAAACCTTTTTTTTACTCTAAAATATATATATATTTGCTATCAGTGTGAAAACATTTTATCAAAAAAAAGTGTTTCTCTCAAAACCTAAGTGTTTGCGCTCGATGCAATTTATTTGCTCTCGTGTCAGGATTTTGCTCTCGCTGCAAAAATAATGTCACGGGCGGGGCCACGTTCCTATTGGCCAGTCGGGTGAGAATCGTCTTGGGAGTCAAATTCAACTGAATCATTACACCATTGTCGGTTCACCGGCATAGATGCGCTGCCTTAAAGGAGGACTATACTGACCTACACGTTTTGACTTAATCTTATAGTAATCAACTCCAACATAATATCCACGGTCGATTTTTTTGTCCATACATACCCCCTGTTCTTTTAAATGACCATTAATTAGCCGGAATTGCTGTTTCCAGGAGGCCGCCATTAATGCCACAAGTGGCATGAGAAGTTGTGAGATCATAACGTCACTGCAGCTGCCACATGCATTCATGTGCATGATGTATGCGATATCAAAATGTCTGAATACATGGATATCTAAATAAATTAGACTACCAACCAATTTAAAATTGTTCATTGAGCGAATCAACTATTTGATTGCAAATTGAGCCAAGTAAATGGGAAGAGGGTGAACGCAATTGTCGAGTAGAGGAGGATGATTTTGAAGACCTTAACTTTGCTTTGTTCAGCACGCAGTTTGCCTGAATGTGTTTGCTTGATTATTACATTTGGCCGTTGTGTGCGAATCTTGTTCAATTATTAAATAAAAAATGTTTAAAATTTGCGGCACAGATTTGCCTGAACGTGTTTGCCCAGTCTTCGGTGCATTTGTCCATTGCTTGCAATGCGAAAATAATTTCTCTCTCCCATTTACGTTTGATGCGCTTCACACAATGTTTTCTATACTCAGTCAAAAAAGAAACTTCACACTCGTTTGGAGGTCGATAAGTTGAACATACAAGAAAAGTGGTTTTAAATTATGATTTAATTCCATTCTGTACCCATTAAAGACGGTGTACCATAAAAATCATGTTCATAATGTAACCAGTTCCACCGGAAATGCTACGGAAATGTAAGAGAGTAAAAATGGTAAGTTACAACTTGATGAAAGCATGTCAATAGCGCCAGATGCCCTCCATGAGCGTTCACAACTGCGACGCAATGTCTCCTCATGGATTGAATGATGCGCCTGAACACAGCTTGGGGATGCGTCGCCATAATTGAACGAACATGGCACCAAGTTCCTGCAAATTCTGCGGAGGGTTCCTTACTTGACGGAGTCTTCTGCCCAACACATCCCATACATGTTCTATGGGATTAAGGTCGGGAGACCTTGAGGGCCACTCCATGACATTGATGCCAGCATTCCTAAGAAAATTCCGCGTTATATTGGCCGTATGAGGTCTGGCATTATCGTGTTGGAATGTCAGACCTGGGCCATGAGCTGCCATGAATGGCAAAAAAGCTCTGTATCCTGCAGCAGTTAGGTTTCCTTGAACGACCATCAGTCGAAACGGCAGGACCATTAAAGGCACCCCAAACCATAACACTACCGCCCCCAAAACGGTCCACTTCCTGCACACAACACTGGGCGTTATGCTCACCGCGTCTCCTCCAAACTCTAACTCTCCCATCAGCGAAGTGCAAAGTGAATCTGGATTCGTCATATGGCCGACGTGCATGGAGACGAGCAGTGCGCAGGCGATTACGTATGGTTTGGGCAGTCACACGACCTCTAAACAATTCATTCCTAGTGGACGTTGCAGTGAGAAATCGACACGCAAATGACGCAAGACGATTTGTCGGTCTTCTGCTTGTGTCGTCACACGTGGGTCTACCCAACGAGGTCGGTCTGCTGTGGTGCCAGTTTGTTGGAGACGTGTCCGAAGATCATGGATAGTCCATCGACTGCATCCCATAACCCTGGCAACGCCAGTGACCGATGTTCCCGTATTCAGCATGCCAATGGCACGTTCACGTTGAATGTTTGACAGTCGTGGCATTGCAAATCAACAGATAATTGACTGTAAGAACTTGTTTTTCTGAGATGTCACTCTACCGTGCTAACGTGGGCTCAACTGCACGTGTCTCATAAGGTCACGTGACTAGGAACACGAGGAAACGTGCTTTTACCTTGATGTATGCTCGCACGTGCTGCATGCTTGTGCACGTCGGAGTTGCTGTGTGTCATGACGTCTTTGACAACGCATTTACCCCTAATAATAATAATAATATCTCTTGTATTAAGTTTCAAGAAAATATTTAGAAATTTTGAGTGTGAAGTTTCTTTTTTGACTGAGTAATACTTTGCGTATATTTTTAGACGCTTAAAAACCAGGGCCATCTTAACATGATTTTATTTTTAAGAAATCTTTTTTAATAATACATGAAAGTTTTCCGACGAGAGGTGGAATTCAGAGGTCTGCTATTTATTCAGATTACTGACATTATTTCAATCTAGCACGGTAGCCTGGTTCGGTTTGTCTGCTTCTCATTATCTCTTCTAAATCATTATTGGCTTGATTTTGGTTTTTATTGGTCAGTTAGCTGAATAAATGGCTTGATTACAAGTTAGGCAAAGTACACGAGAATTGATTTAAGGTGAGCTAATTATGCCAAGGTGACGGCAGCTGTCCAGCCTCGCTGGTAATTAGCAGACTTCAAATCGCACCTTTCTTTCCAGAAGCATTTCAAATGGCCTCTGATGTTAGTTCACCTCTAAATTAAAGTTGCGTCGGATAGAAAAAGGTAATAATCAAGCTCGTCTGTCTGCCCCATAGAGGAAACGGGAATATCTCGGTCATTCAACAATCTCAATGCAGGACCGCAGGACAATGGAAATTCATGGCGCTGACAGCCGCACTGACGTCACGATTACATGATTACACAATTACTTGCAAACAGTTTGCAAGTTCACCTAGCATGATGGCTAATTAGCGATTAGCTTTCCTAGCAATTAGCATGCTAATAATATAATAGCTACACATTCATGAATATGAGTGCTGTTTGTCCATGACAATCTGACAAGCACATCAGTAATGGCAAACTAGCTTACATTTTCTACATTTAATGTATCTTCAGTGATGTTAGCTGAGCTGAACGCCACATTACTAACCAGTTACACATCCTTTAATACCTCTGATCTGTTACTCTCTAGCCTGTTAGGGCTATGATGGGAATAATTTTGACTACCAACTTGCTCAGCCAGCTACCCGTCGAGTTGTGCGCGTCGTCACCTTACCCAAACATTGGAGTCTCCGCTTAAGGCAGCGCATCTATGCCGGTGAATCGACAATGGTGTAATGACTCAGTTGAATTCGACTCCCAAGACGATTCTCATCCAACTGGCCAATAGGAACGTGGGCCCGCCCATGACATTATTTTCGCAGCAAGAGCAAAATCCTGACACGAGAGCAAATAAATTGCATTGAGAGCAAACACTTAGGTTTTGAGAGAGAGAAGAAAAATATTTTGAGAGAAACATTTTTTTTTTGATAAAATGTTTTCACACTGATAGCAAATATATATGAGAGTAAAAAAAAGGTTTTTGAGAGATTTTTTTTTTCTCAAAAATAATTTTTAAAATTTCAAATTAATATTTTTTTATGTTCTATGAGATTTTTAGTCTCAAATATAATTGTTTACTATCGGTATGAAAACTTTTTCTCTCAAATATATATTTTTTTCTCTCATGAAATGCTTTTTTGCTATCAGTGTGAAAACTTTTTCTCTCAAACATTTTTTTTCCCTCTCGGATCATTTATTTTCTCTCGTAATAAAGAAACAAATCTCACTCCATACCAGTTCAATTGACTGCCAAAAAAGGTGCAAGTTTATGACAGTGTATGATCCGTTCGCTTTTTCTGACGATATTCTCTATGAACGCTCCAGATTCTCAGCTGCAGGAATTTGTTATTTATGCGATCTACTGGAGCCATATGTTGGCTATGTAACAAAGAGAAGCCGCGCGCTTACAGTTGCACGAATGTTTATGTATTGTGTTGCAGTTTTTTTGCCATGGGAAGCTACATGCATTCAGTTGGTGATGCAGAAAATCTGAGCAAGAATACTGTATGCCGTGCTATACATTTTAAACAACATACCATTAAAATAATTATGAAAGCAAAGCAACATATGGCGTACCACTTCGAGGAATGTTCTTATGCTTTGTTTTAACTTGCTGCCATGTCCTCTTGACAGTGCTGGTACTGCAACTATTAAAGCACCAATTACAAAATTAAGTAGTATTTTATTATACTTACCATTGTTTTGATATGCCATCGGCCTATTGCAAATTTGTAATGGTGGGGCGATTGGTGGGATGGGATTTTATTAAAATATCATGCTTATTTAAAAAAAAAAAGTAGCAACCAAAAACAAATAAATAAATAAACAAATTGAGTAAACTATTGATATTTATCACAGTCAGATAATATTCAATCTATAATCTTCAGACCAAGCCATACGGAAGTAATTTCACAGATTTTTTTTATTGTCAAAATCATTCGCTTGCCAGAACTAGTCAAAATCAGTGGCAAAGCCCCCAAACAGGAAGTGAGCTCATATCTCAGCAATGCTTTACTGTATCAAAACATGAAACTTTCTGGTACAACCCCAATTCCAAAAAAGTTGGGATGCTGTGTAAAATGTAAATTAAAACAGAATGCAATGATTTACAAATCTCATAAACCCTCATTTTATTCACACTAGAACATAGACAACATATATCATATGTTGAAAGTGAGACATTTTACCATTTCATGAAAAATATCAACTCATTTTCAATTTGATGGCAGTAAAACGTCTCAAAAAAGTTGGGACAGGGCCATGTTTACCATTGTTTAGCATCCCCTCTTCTTTTAACAACAGTCTGTTATCTGTGAAGTGAGAAGACCTACTGCTGGAGTTCTGGGAGAGGAATGTTGTCCCACTCTTGTCTGATGTAGGATTCTCGCTGCTCAACAGTCCTGGGTCCTTTTTTCAGATCTTTTTGTTTTATGATGCGCCAAATGTTTGGTGTTGGTGAAAGGTCAGTTCAAAACCCGGACTCTTCTACTGCGAAGCCATGCTGTTGTGATGGATGCAGTATGTGGATTAGCATTGTCTTGCTGGAATATGCAACTAATGTAATTGAAATTGATGTAATTCTTCACATCTTTACTTCTGAGAGACTCTGCCTCTCTAAAATGCTCTTACAGCCAGTCATGTTACTGACCAGCTGTCAATTAACCTAATTAGTTGCAAAATGTTCCTCCAGCTTTTTTTATGAGTACCATTAACTTTTCCAGCCTTTTGTTGCCCCTGCTCCAACTTTTTTGAGATGTGTTGCTGACATCAAATTCAAAATGAGTTAATCTTTTTCAAGAAATGGTAAAATGTCTCACTTTCAACATCTGATATGTTGTCTATGTTCTATTGTGAATAAAATGCAGGTTTATGAGATTTGCAAATCATTGCATTGTATTTATTTACATTTTACACAGCATCCCAACTTTTTTGGAAATGGGGTTGTAAATCTCCGCCATTGAAAAGACAATGGAGTCAATTTCAAGAACTATGTTGTTTAAGATGTTTCACAAAGTTTCAGTTGTGCCTGTTGCTTTAGTTAATCAAGAACTTAACCAGAACCTTGTTTTGGAAATTCAGTTTTTTCTCTTCATCTTAATACAAAACTGTTTAAGAGCCATTCGATGAGAAAATGGCACTTTTTGAACAAGTTGAGGAGTTGACCCCCCTGGAATTGAATGAAACTTGGCATATAGGTATATTTGGGTGTCTCACGGAAAAAATCCAAATTTTTAGGTCCATATCTCACTTTCCCTGCCGGTGGCGCCACCTGGATATCACTAAAGTGGCTCAGTTTAGTCGTCCAAAAGCTGTTGACACCATGTTTTACATCAACTATCATGACTTAAGGGTACACAGTACCAAATATGTTCTATTTTTATGATGACCTGTGACACGTCAAGTCTGGTCAAACATCACCACCACTTAGTGGCCAAGCTGACCAACTGTGTTATTAAGCGAGAATATTTGAGAAATAACAATAAAAGTTGAAAATGGGAATGGGAATAAAATAAAGTCCCAGACATATTCCAATCTGTAATGTTTTATAATGTGTTAACTCACAACAAGACTATCATTTTCAGTGAATAGTACCTTGGTATCTTGCTGGGTAAGTGCAGTGGATGGCCGGAAAGATGGTCAAAATTTATTTTTGGTGCAAGTTTGTGGTATATTTTCTCAATAATTCAGTCATTTACTGTGGTGGTCAATGCTGTTTGTTGTGCTTTTGAAACTCGATTTTCAGGAATACCAAGCATTTCTTTGGTAGTATCTACACTTTTCAAGCTAGACAGAGCCAAAGTTGGAGGAAAACTCAAAACCGACCATTTCATAGCAGATTTTGCCTATGTTTAGGTGGCATTATTTTGTTTACCCAGCAAGATAGAGATCTGAAATTCTCTGGATCCACAGTTTTGGGGTACATTACAACATTAGTAAAATCTCAGTGGTAGTATTTTCAGTGTAGATGATATTCAACATCAAAATTTTGAAAATTTCGCCCTCAGGGGGCACTGTAAACTGGAAGCAAGTACTGGCTATCCCCAGCAATGTACCAAAGAATTTTTTTTGAATTGTGATACATATAGCTACTTTTCTCTGAAAATGAAGAGTTTGGTTCTATGCTGGGTTTCTGACTAAAGGTGGCGCTCTAAAGAGCTATGGTTCTACCGACCATATTCCATATTCCCAGACATATACCAAAGTTCTGTCTTTGGAAATATATGAAGTACTTGCACAGTTATGCATAAAATTTGTCATCCCTTTGGCATAACACTGGGTTGGTTATAAACTGGTGGTGATTGTGATCGTTAAAAATGCACAATACATGTAATATTACCAAGTACATGTACAGCGCAGCCAGAAATGTACATCACGTTATAAAACATGATCAGTGAAAAATTTTTAAACACCAAAAAAGAACTCATGTAAAAGGCGTACCACCATAAGTACGAATGCAGTATGCATCAACAGTATGCATACACTTGTATAAAATAACAGTCCATATTTGAACTCTGAAAAAGAATCTTAGTCACACAACCGTGTACATGAAGACTGAATGCATTGTGAAAAAGTTAAAACTATTTTATACTTTTCATGTTATCCAAAGCAAAATGACGTCAACCCAGCAGGTGATCTCTGTCTGTTTTTGGAATTCAACTGTAGGTTCGCAGCACCTGATGGTGCGTGCCAGAGGTGCTCCTTGGCCTTGGCCCTGGCCCTGAGCAGCCATCCATGGCCTTCTTTGTTCGATCCGGGTCAATGTTACCAGTGGAGCCAGTCCAGCCCTAGGCAAGCCCTATTACACTAGATTCTGGGACTCTATAGGGCTGCTTACGGGCCGTTCATAGTGAGCTTGTCTGTCTCTGAATTAAATAGTGGGCTGCAGCCTACATGGCACAATAGTTGCGTCAACACCCATGGCTTGGTACGCACAAGACAGAACTTTGGTATGTGTCTGGGAATATGGAATATTATACCGCTCACAAAAATCTTGGGATATTGTAAAGGTAGCTGAAATATCCTAACAAGTGTATGTGGCACTTCTTAAAGCGCTCTATGACAGTTACCTTATTCATATTGCTCTCAAAATTAACCAACCTGGAATGCACGACATTATATGTTTTTCAACAGTACTCAGTGTTGTGTACAGAGGGTAGTTGAGTAAAACTCAGGGTCACGATTATTCCTATAAAAGTGGGCATGCAGCTTTTTCTTGGTCAGAGACATTCAGCTGCTGTGATAATACAGTGATTTGGGTTTAAATGCTGAGCCAGAGATGTCTCACTGTGGAGCAATGCCATCTCGCACTGGCGCGACTCCAAACAGGAAGTTGCCAAGTTGAGGTAGCCGCAGAGCTTGGTGTAAGTCAGATGTCATCGCTTGACTTACACACTTAATACAGACTGGCAGTGTTCAGGAAAGACAGGACAGACAGCGTCGTCGTATAACAACCTGCTAAGGTGACCGGTACATTCGTACGTATGCTTTACATCAGTGTTTCCCAACCCTGTTCCTGGAGTACCCCTGCCCTGCATATTTCAGATGTCTCCTTGATTTAACACACCCAGATCAGGTCATTAGGTACTCCACTAATGAGCTGATCGGCTGAATCAGGTGTGTTAAATCAGTGAGGCCGAACCCTGCTCCTGCAGTACCCCTGTCATGCACATTTTATAGGTCTCCCTAATTTACCACACCTGATTCAGCTGATCAGCTCATTAGTGGAGTACCTAATGACCTGATCTGGGTGTGGAAAATCAAGGAGACATCTGAAATATGCAGGGCAGGGGTACTCCTGGAAAAGGGTTGGGAAACACTGCCTTACGTCACAGAATTGTCAATGTCACACAAGTGTCAATGTCACACAACTGCAGATGCGTCTTAGAGAGATCAGGCGACTCAGGGTGTCCAGACAAACTACTTGGAACCTCCTTCACCAGCATGGGTTGAATGCTAGACGTCCATTGCAGATTGAATCCTTGATGAACAGACATTGTAGGGAACATTGCTGCAGTGGGCAAGGCAACATGACAATTGGACACATCCTCTGGGGTCATCAGTGCTCTTTATTGATGAAAGCAAGGTTAACTTGTTCAGAACAGATGATCGGAGATGATTGGAGATGGAGGGGTGAGCGTTACGCTGATGTCAGCGTTGTTAAACATGAACGACATGGAGGTTGTCGTGTTATGGTGTGGGCAGGCATGTCTAGTGACTTTAAAACCAATTTAATCAGCATTAATGGGCAAATTTCTGATCAATACTATCTGAACACAATAATTAACTGAATTATCGTGCCTCGACATTGTCGTCACCGCCCTAATTTCCTGTTCATGGATGACAATGTGAGAGTACACCGCGCGTGAATTGTCACTGAGTGCATCCAGAAGGCTGAAGTTCCACATTTAGAGTGGCCTGCACATTCTCCAGACTTGAATCCCATCAAGCACCTCTGGGATCAATAAAAAAGACACATTATTGATCGCCCTCAACCTCCAACAGACATGCGAAAGCTCCAGGTGGCGCTGCAAGAGGGGTGGCAAAACCTCCCTCAGGATCGCATCAAGAGACCCGTGAAAAGTATGAGAAGTCGTTGTCAGGTGGCGATTGATGCTGGAGGTGGTCACACTCGATATTGACCCCTATCACCCACCTCTGCGTTGTCATCAGGATATGGGTACTCCATTACTTGCTCGCTGCGGACTGGTAGACTGTTTAAGATTCGATTTTTTTCACTTGGCTCAATGAAATGTTCAAGAAGAATGAATGGTACATTCAATGTTCATTCTTCAATATTTTCTTATTATGGTTATGTCTTAGCGACATAACCATAATATCCCTATATTTTTGTGAGCAGTGTAGGTCGATAGAACATTAGCTCTTTAGAGTGCCACCTTTAGTCAGATAGCTATCCACCCAGCATAGTATGAAACTAAACTCTTCAATGTCAGAGAAAACTAGCTGTGTGTATCACAATTCAAAAACAATTTTTTTGGTGCATTGCTGGGGATAGCCAGTATTTGCAGCCAGCCTACAGCGCCCCCTCGTGGAGAAAGGTGGTGTTGCGTCAGTATGGGAAAATTGCCCATGAAAGCTTTTGATTCCTTACCACATTGACTGTGTGGAGAGATTTATGTGGGCCTAGAAAATGCATTTGTTTTTTGTATCATATGTGCTCGGACAGATGTGGGCCATAATTCTGAGGTAGAAAGAACATCCTTTCACCATAATCCAGCCACTACCAGGTGCTCCTTGCAAGATCTCTAACAGAGGAGTCAAAAGAATAATCAGAAGAGTTGTCCAAGAGCCAAGGACCACTCGCAGAGAGCTTCAGAAAGACCTGGAATTAGCAGGTACAGTTGTTTCAAAGAAAACAATAAGTAATGCACTCAACCGCCAAGGTCTCTATGCACGCTCACTGTGCAAGACTCCATTGCTAAAGAAAAAGCATGTTGAAACTCGTTTAAAGTTTGCTGCACAACATTTGAACAAGCCTATGAAACACTGGGCGAATATAGTCTGGTCAGATGAGACCAAAATTGAACTCAATGGATGTCAAAGCACACACCATGTTTGGAGGAGAAATGGCACTGCACAAAACACTGTACCAACAGTAAAGTTTCGAGGTGGGAACATCATGGTGTGGGGCTGTTTTCAGCTTATGGTACTGGCAGACATCATATAATTGAAGGAAGGATGAATGGAGAAATGTACCGAGACATTCTTGATAAGAATCTCCTGCCATCTTCCAGGATGCTGAAGATGAAATGAGGGTGGAAATTTCAGCAAGACAATGATCCCAAACACACAGCCAAGGAAACGCTCAATTGGTTTCAGAAAAAGAAAAAAATAGCTGCTTGAATGGCCCAGTCAATCAACCCAGTTGAATCCAATTGAAAATCTATGGAAAGAGCTGAAGATCAGAGTTCATAGAAGAGGCCCCCAGAACCCTCAAGATTTGAAGACAGTTTGTGTGGAAGAATGGGCCAAAATCACACCTGAGAAATGCATACGACTAGTTTCTCCATACAGGAGGCGTCTTTAAGCTGTCATTACCAACAAAGGCTTTTCTACTAAGTATTAAATAAATTTCAGTAAGCGTGTTAACTACTTCTTCCTTGTGTCATTCCACTTTATTACACATAACTTAATTTATGGACCTATTTGTTTTGATTTTTTTGTATGTGTGGATTACTTTGGTTGTTACAATAGCAATACAATGGCAATAGCCCCATTAAAAATACATTTACTGAGAAAAATAGGACCAAGCGTCCTGTAGCTTACCGGCAAGCCATCTAAGGCCACCACAGGCCATCTTGCATATTCATACAGTACAGCACCCCCACTAGACCCACTTCCGTCGATTCAATCAAAATGTTGATCGCACTGTACATTGACGGTATCAAGGTAAGTTGATTGCCTGATTTAGAAGAAAATTTATCACGTAGTTTTTGAGAAATAATTCTTTAAAATTTCTCAGTCCTATCTTTAACATTGGACGCAAAATTTCAAGGGCCCACAAAACAGACAAAAATAATTAAATCAAAAAGAAAAAAAAAGACATCTGGAGATATGGTCTAGTAGTATGTTATGACAAATTTACAGGAAAATTCATCTGGCCAAAAAAAAGATAAAAAAATGTTACGGACGACGGACTCCAGACCACGACAATAGCTTATCAGCCCTTTTCATTTCAAAAAATGAAAAAAAAACAGTGTTGACGCGTTCAGTACTTATTTTCCCCACTTTAGTTCAGGGATTCCCCTCATTTGCAAACATCATATCTCTCATTTTCAGTCAATATTCAAAAATGACCTCATTCAATCCATGAGTTTGCGTCCTCAGTTTCTGACACTGATTGATGAAATGGTCAATAGGACTGACTGCATTGCTCAATCCATTCAAGGTAAATGACAGATTAATCTGCCTGTGGTGGCTTTGTTACCAAGTGAAATTAAGAACTGAAATTTACTCGATTCATGGAAAATTTTAATCTAAGCAATTTTAACATTTATAAAATGGGGCAGAATTCCATAATTGTGTTCCAGGACTATGTTAACTCAATTGTGAGGGAGGTATCTGCAGTTTTTCAGTTACTACCCTGCGAAATTCAATAAATGCCAATTCAAATACATTGCCTTCATCACTACAATCTCAGATCATAACTAACCCTTTGTTGCATGTTGTCCAATATTTTGGACATAAGTTAAGTGGGGTGTATTTTCTCTAGGCTCATAGATACCCTGAAAACACAAAATGTACATTTGACATTTCCAGATAATAATTTCCTCAATAGATGCCTCTCTAATTAGTCACATGATTTACCACAAACAATCACAATGGCTGCATCCACAAGTAAGAGGTAAGTTGATGAAAGTCAGAAATAGTCTTATATTGTTCTAGTTTTGATCAGACTTTTTTCTGTTGGGGGATGGAAATACATTATATAGCACAAACTGAAAACATATAAGCTATGTAATGCATGTCTATTTGTTGGAATACATCTGAGTCTATGCTCTATCAAAAATATTGGACATTATGCTTGTCGAGTAAATAACTCAAATAAGCAATGTCCGGAATACAGATAGATCATCATGCATATCAATGACCAGGTTTCTTCAACTTCTCATTATTTCTGTCACGCCGCATGCATAATGTCCAAAATACAGCATGGCAGTGTGCATCCCACAAGCATAATGTCCAAAATAATGGACAGACAGACCACCCACTTGCACCCCCCCCCCACACACAAACACACACACAGAATATTGCACCAAATCCCAACAAATAGTCCAAGGCATTTCTATGTACTCTATGCATCAAAGGGTTAATAACTGCTTAGACACGAACGTGTTCTTACCTTCAATGTATTTCCTTTTCAAATAAACCCCTGCAGATATTTGTATTGCCTTTTCCAGATAGGCTGCTCCATGTGCTGAAATATTATAGTCTGAAAACAAAGGGGACTCTCCAGCACAGATTTTGCCACCCCTCGGTTTAGAATCAGATCTGTGCTCATTGTGTGCAGTGGATATAAGTCCTGTAATGACATGTGCTTGCGCAAAGTTTGTCCAAATACATATAATCAATCCAACTAATTTTAAATACTCTTCTTTTTTTCTCAACACCATACTTGCTGAAGCAGAAAATGATGAATCAGCAAGTTGTTCAGAGTTATGATTCCTCAGGCATGGGCAGTATATATAGAGATTACACAAATATTGGGCACAAAATGTTTTTTCTTGATATTCCATGTTGATAAAAACAGATAACTTGGCACTGTAACTATGTTTCTGCTTCGGCAGTGTCCTAGAGCAGTGTTTCAATGATCAGAATGCTGTGCACATGACACGTGCCAAGGTTATCAAATTCTGATTATGGCACTACAATTATCAGCTGTTTATTTGTTCTCTGCATGACACAAGGTTCTCAAGTCTGCGTGCAACAACGTGGAAGAAATCTATGACAAAACAAACAATGACCCCATAACTTCTTCTTGCACGTAACACCAAAGCAGAAATCAGAGTTTTGTACAAATCAAATTCTGATTACGGCAGTACAATTATCAGCTGTTTATTTGTTCTCTATATGACACAAGGTTCTCAAGTCTGCTTGCAACTACGTAGAAGAAATCTATGACAAAACAAACAATGACCCCATAACTACTTCTTGTACATAACACCAAAGCATAGATCAGAGTTTTGTAGAAATCGTACCTAATTATTTTAAAAGGAAAAACCAAACATTTTAGGTACTTGTAGTAGCAGTAGTTTCAGTTTTAATAATATCTTAAGTGCTGGAAGATTATAGTAAGCTGTAAAGTCTGTTTTGGCATCAGTCAACACAAGCAGCAGAATACAGGTAATGTCATGGTATCCATTTTTTATAACGGAAGATTTTTTTTTTTGAAAAGGCCACATCTTAAAACTTACTAAATCAATAGTTTGGAACAAGATTAAGAAGCACTGGTGAGCTGAGTAATCACAAGTAGTATTCTAGTTTGACCCCTTTGCACAGAAGCCAAATCTGGCTATTTACGTGGTGGGGGCAGTTCCCTGGTGTTGGACGTACATTTCGGGCACTTCTTAAGGCAATTAAGAGCACAGTGAAGTGAGCAGATTGCTGTCATTTGGGAAGATTACACATCCTGGTTATGGCAATCATCTGGTATGCAGGGGTATAGCTCCTCATCATAGTATAGGAGATGTTGCTCCAAAATACTTTGGTGTGGGACATACTCAGACAAATGTCATTGATGACATGTACATGATTTGTTTTAGGATCTCTGTGAACTGTTTAAACCTTTTACAATTATTAATCCATGACTGATTCCCCAAGACAGTATACTGAAACAAGATTCCATTTAGGAATCCATACTTTTTATTATGAGCATGTAATGTACCACTAAACTCGGTGTCGGACATAAATTTTTTGGTGTCGGACGTACAGCGTCTGAATGAAATTTAAAATCCAACTGGATCTTCATCTCTAACAAACGTAATTTAAACTTTATCATATAAAATGAACAAAATACCACAACTTCAAACGTCTACAAGTACATTCATGAGTAAGGTTACTAAAAAAGTAACATATCAAACCATTTTTGGAGTCAGACGTACAAGGTCCGAAGGTAAATTTACATCAACGGGATCCTCGTCACCAACAAACATTCTTTTCAACTTTATCATATCTTAATGAACAAAATACCACATTCAAACCTCTACAAATGGGTTTATGAGTAGGTGACTAAAAAATAACATATATAAAAACCTTTTTTGGTGTTGGACATACAAGATCTGTATATAATTTTAAGCCAACTCGATCCTCATATAATGAACAAAACGCAACTTCAAACCTTGGCAAGTTGACTGATAAGTAAGGTAACTCAACAAATAAATAACACTGCTGTTATCAAACACAACCACATTTTTACTTCTGGATAAGCGAAGCTTAGAAAGGAGTGCTGAGATGAGACTCGAACGTCACTCACTACTTGATCAAATCAATCGCTCAATTCGCTCACATTCAGCACAGTGATGGGGAAATATATAAAAATGAAAATATTACAGGTTTCAATGATTATTTTACAACCCCAATTCCGAAATAGTTGGGACGAAGTGTAAATTGTGAAAAAAATCAAAACGCAGTGACTTTCAAATCACATGAGCCAATATGTTATTTACAATAGAACATAGATAACATTTCAAATGTTGAAACGGAGACATTTTACATTTTCACTCGGGCCGGTAGGGGCCGGTAGGCCACGAGTCTAAGTTTCGGATCCGTTCCTTTTTTTTTTTTTTTTTCGGGTCAATTGTCCTGCTCATGCGCGTGTGCAGTTTCGCGATTGGCCCAGGCCTAGACCTGGCCTGAGTACAGGCTCTGAGGAGCCTCTTGTTATTCACAAAAGGAGCTTATTTCAAATTTTCTGGCTGCAACAGGTCTCAAAAAAGTTGGGACACAGGCAAAAAAAGGCTGAAAAAGCAATTAATATACAGTGCCGTGAAATAGTATTTGCCCCCTTCCTGATTTCTTATTTTTTTGCCTATTTGCCACACTTAAATGTTTCAGATAATCGAACAAATTTTGATATTGGACAAAGACAACCTGAGTAAATACAAAGTGCAGTTTTTAAAGGATGATTTCATTTATTAAGGGGAAAAAGCTATCCAAACCTACCTGGCCCCATATGAAAAAGTAATTGCCCCCAAAATCCTAATAACTGGTTTTGCCATCCTCGGCGACAACAACGGCAATCAAACATTTGCGATAACTGGCAAGGAGTCTTTCACATTGCTGTGGAAGAATTTTAGCCCACTCTTCTTTGCAGAATTGTTTTAATTTGGTCACATTGGAGGGTTTTTGAGCACGAACGGCCTGTTAAAGGTCATGCCACTGCATCTCAAGTGGATTTAAGTCTAGGCCACTTAAAAATCTTCATTTTGTTTTTTTTAAGCCATTCAGAGGTGGACTTGCTTGTGTGTTTCTGATCATTGTCCTGCTGCATAACCCAAGTGCGCTTGAGCTTGAGGTCATGAACTGATGGTTGGACATTCTCCTTCAGGATTTTCCGGTGGAGAGCAGAATTCATAGTTCCACCAATTACTACAAGTCGTCCAGGTCCTGAAGCAGCAAAGCAGCCCCAAACCATCACACTACCACCACCATGTTCGACTTTTGGTATGATGTTCTTTTTATGAAATGCTGTGTTAGTTTTATGGCAGATGTAACGGGACGCGCACTTTCCATAAAGTTCAACTTTTATCTTGTCAGTCCACAGAATATTTTTCCAAATGTCTTGGGGATCATCAAGATGTTTTTTGGCAAATGTGAGACGAGCCTTTGTGTTCTTTTTGGTCAGCAGGGGTTTTCGCCTTGGAACTCTCCCATGGATGCCATTTTTGCCCAGTCTCTTTCTTATTGTTGAATCATGAACACTGACTTTAACTGAGGCAAGTGAGGCCTGCAGTTCTTTAGATGTTGTTCTGGGTTCTTTTGTGACCTCCTTGATGAGTTGTCGATGCCCTCTTGGAGTAATTTTGGTAGGCCGGCCACTCCTGGGAAGGTTCACCACTGTTCCAAGCAGACAATTGTCCAAGTCCCTCCGATCCGAGTCCCAAGCGAGTCTCAAGTCATTTGGTCCAAGTCTCAAGCAAGTCCCAAGTCTTTTCTTTTGTGGGCAAGTCAAGTCAAGTCGAGTCACAAGGCTATGTCAAGTCAAGTCGAGTCGAGTCACAGGATTTGTCAAGTCCCTCACCATTGTCCCCCAGCCCACCCACAAAGCACTCAGATTTATATCTTGAAGAGAAAAACCTAATGTCAATCTCAAAAAAGAGAGTGCAGACTAGTCTGCATGGCTAAACCAGCATAAAGCTGTTCATTTATTCATTACAACATTACATGTCTGATCATTAAGACCTAGGTAGATGGGAAAGGCTACATTCCATTAAAGAAATGGCATGTTTGATACAAAAATTGTTTGTTTTGAACATTTTGCAAAAACATTAAAATTCATCAGAATTCATCAGTAGCAATGTGCTTATGAAAAGAGACAAATGCCTTATGGAAACGGTGAAATTCGCCTTGATCTCATGAATATCGACACAAAGTTTATACGGTTGATCTCATCGGATTTTTTCTTGATCGGTAAAAGGCTTATGCGATAAATGCTGATGGAAACGTTATTTGCCGAATAAATCTGCGACTGCATCGTGACGGTGTTTTGATGTCGTCGTTGCCTTCTGATAATGGTTTGCTATGTTGCTAATAGATGGCACATACGCACTATTACAACTTGTGCTATTATCATCATTTTTTGGTAGATCCATTTTGGCTAACTAGCTAATTTTGTTGGCTAACACACTACTTTTGTTCACTCGAAAGTTCTGCGATTCAGTGCGAAAATAAATGGAAACAGCTTAAAATATCATATATCTATTCGATACACCGATTTGATCGCATAACAGCAAGTGACGTCATTACGCTGAAGTTTTTATTAAACTTTAATGCTGTTAGATGGAAATGCATTTTCACCGCATTTATTCGCATGAATATTTTTGGCGAACTTCTGATAATTCGATTAACAAGTGGATGGAAACATAGCTAGTGAGCAGTGCACCACTATTCTCCCGACTCAATGTAGCTAGCCAACGATTACCAGCTAACGTTAGGTTAACTGACGTTAGCTGGGGTAAACAAAACACGACCGACTATTCCACTTCACGTCACACGCACGGCTGCTAGCTATCAGGTTTCACTTACTTGTCATCATGGGTCTTCAGGTGACGGACAAAGTTTGAAGTGGTTCCCTCCTTGTCGCTAATGGTTGTTGAACATGTCTTACATTGAGCAGACCTTCGTTTTCCATCGGAGTAGAAGTTTTTAAAAGCAAACTGAATTATTTTGGGCGTACTAGAACTCGCAGCTGCCATTATTATCCATGCAATCAAGCGCACTTATCACCAAAAGTGCGTACTCCCGCTTCAGACACGAAAAAAAAAAAAAAGAAAAAACCGGGGCCTGTCTGAACCAACCTGCTCGAGCGCGCGCCGTGCACTGCACACAAACGGACCGCTCGTCATACTAGAAAGAATAATATCAACGTGAAAAAAAAACATACAATGAAATGAACGAATCGTCCGAGTCATCTTGCCTCAAGTCGAGTCGAGTTGGAGTCATTGTCTCCCAAGTCCGAGTCGAGTCTCAAGTCTTTGCCTTCCAAGTCCGAGTCGAGTCGCAAGTCGTCAAATTTGCGACTCCGAGTCCCTATGACTCGAGTCCAATTGCCTGGTTCCAAGTTTTCTCCATTTGTGGATAATGGCTCTCATCACGGTTCGCTGGAGTCCCAAAGCCTTAGAAATGGTTTTGTAACCCTTTCCAGACTGACAGATGTCAATTAATTTGTTTCTCATCTGTTCTTGAAATTCTTAAGATCGCGGCATGATGTGTTGCTTTTTGAGATCTTTTAGCCTACTTAACTTTGTGAAACAGGTTCTATTGAAGTGATTTCTTGATTCAACAGGTCTGGCAGTAATCAGGCCTGGTTGTGGCTAATGAAATTGGACTCAAAAAAAAAAAAATATGGTTAATCACAATTATTTCATGATTTAAGAAGGGGGGGAATTACTTTTTCACAGAGGGCCAGGAAGGTTTGGATAGCTTTTCCCCCTTAATAAATGAAATCATTATTTAAATTTGTTTGATGATCTGAAACATTTAAGTGTTAAAAAGTATGGAAAAACGTAAGAAATCAGGAAGGGGGCAAATACTTTTTCACGGCACTGTATAAGAGAATCAGCTGAAAGAACATTTAGCAAGTAATTAAGTTAACTGGCATCAGGTGTGTCACATGATTGGCTATAAAAGGGATGTCTTAGAGAGGCTGAGTCTCTCAGAAGTAAAGATGGCCGAGGCTCTCCAACCTGTGAAGGCTTGCGTAAAGAAATTGTGGAATACTTTAAAAACAATGTTCCTCAATGTCACATTGCAAAGGCTTTGAAGGTCTCATCATCGACAGTGTATAACATCATCAAAAGATTCAGAGAAACTGGAAAAATCTCTGTGCATAAGGGACAAGGCTGAAGACCTTTACTGGATGCCCGTGATCTTCGGGCCCTCAGACGCCACTGCATCACTCATCGGCATGATTCTGTCATTGACATTACTAAATGGGCACAGGAATACTTCAAGAAATCACTGTCTGTAAACACAGTCCGCCGTGCCATCCACAGATGCCACCTAAAACTCTATCATGCATAAAGGAAGCCATTGTTGAGCATGATCCAGAAGCGCCGCCGTGTTCTGTGGGCCAAGGCTCATTTAAAATGGACTGTAGCAAAGTGGCAAAGTGTCCTGTGGTCAGACGAGTCTAAATTTGACATTCTTGTTGGAAATCATGGGCGATGTGTCCTCCGGGCTAAAGAGGAGAAAGACCACCCCTCCTGTTATCAGCGTTTAGTTCAAAAGCCAGCATCTCTGATGGTATGGGGATGCATTAGTGCATATGGTGCAGGACACTTGCATGTTTTAAAAAGCACCATGAATGCTGAAAGGTATATAAAGGTTTTAGAGCAACATATGCTCCCCTATAGACAACATCTATTCCAGGGAAGGCCTTGTCTATTTCAGCAGGACAATGCAAAACCACATACTGCAGCTATTACAACAGCATAGCTTCGTAGTAGAAGAGTCCGTGTGCTGAATTGGCCTGCCTACAGTCCTGATCTTTCACTGATTGAGAACATTTGGCACATAATTAAACGAAAAGTCCGTCAAAGGAGACCCAAAACTTTCCAGCAGCTGCCAGCCTGTATTAAACAAGAGTGAGATCAAATTCCAATGGCTAAACTCAAGAAACTTGTCTCCTCAATGCCCAGACGCATCCACTCTGTGTTAAAAAGAAGAGGGGATGCTTCACCATGGTAAACAGGCCCCTGTCCCAACTTTGAGTCCTGTAGCAACCATCAAATTTGAAATGATCTTATTTCGTGGATAAAATTGTAAAATTTCTCAGTTTCAACATTTGCTATGTTATCTGTTCTATTGTGAATAAAATACTGGCTGGTGTGATTTGAAAGTCATTGCGTTGTACTTACATTCAATGAAACGATTGATGCTTTCATGAGCACAAATTCAAACAAAATGTTGGCATGAAAAATTCAGCTGGCTCCCGTTTGTCAAATTGAAAAATTCAAAATGTCACTTGTGTGCCAATGTGTGAACTTCATCATCAAAATAAGACTTCCCAACAAGGACGTGACCAAAAAATGTGTACCAGAAATACTATTTATGTGTATTTCGGTGTATTATTTTCGTACCAGTGGTATGAAAGTAATAACTATTCTTGTTATTCTTGTTCCAGAGGATGCTAGCCAGAGGATGCTTGCCTCACACTTTTAGACACTGTCACCAAGTACATGGACTCTGCACACCCACACACTAGGATTTTTTTCATGGATTTCTCTTCTGCTTTTAATACTGTACACACAAACACCCTGCAGCACTGCCTCTCCAACCTCCAGGTCCACCCCACACTGATTTTATGGATTAACAACTTTTTAAAGGACAGGCCACAACAGGTGTTTTTAAATGGGTTTAAATCCAGTAAATTGGTTTTAAACACAATCTACCCCAGGGTTGCGTTTTATCTCCCATTCTCTTTTCTGTTTACACTAACAACTCCTGTAGCAGTGAGGGAATGTCTCTTTTTAAATATGCAGATGACATGGCCCTGGTGGCTCACCTGACTGACATGCATGCTCTGTCCAAATACCAGCAAACAGTTTACAATCTGGTCCAAACATTTGGTGAAAACTCACTGGAACTAAATATTTCAAAAACTAAGGAGTTGTGCTGTGGAGGCAGAGAAGAAACCCCATCACCTCTGTTCCAGGTGCTCTCTATCCAGGGTCAGCTGCTAGAGCAGGTCCAGTCTTTTAAATACCTGGGTACAGAGATAGACACCTCTCTGTCCTTCACACATCACACAGAATATATGTGTATAAGAAAGCTCAACAGCGCCTCCACCAACTGAGGAAACTAAGGTCCTTTAATGTTAACAAGGACATTTTAACTTTATTTTACCATTCACTCATTGAATCCATCCTCACCTTCAATATTACATCCTGATATAGCTCCCTCACCATTAAACATAAAACAAACTTTCACGCATAACCAATTAGGCTAGCAAAACAATTGGTTCAACTCAAACTCCCCTATCTGATCTCTATATGTGCTCAGTGATCAGGAAAGCCACCCTGGTCACTGAAGGCCCCTCTCACCCCCTCCACCACTCCTTCGCATTATTGCCATCAGGTAGACACTACAAAAACATCTATAAAAAAATCATTCATTCCATCCGCAATAACCATCCTGAACAAACAGACATAGACACAGCAAGAACAAAAGTTAAACTTGTACACTGAGCACACGATATTGAAAATGGGATGATAATTTCTCTCGTTTCGCTTCAGTGATTCGCGACATAACCAATTTGTTTTATCCGTCTAGGTTGAGCAGTAGCCCTTCCTAAAGTGAGTTGAACCAGATTTTGACCATTCCCAAAAATGACGAGGCCCATGACTATAAAAAGACCACAAAATGAAATGGTTCGGACAAGTCTGCACAATGCCTTGACTGAGCAGTCCGCACAGGAACCGAACCATTGGTTTGCTTCCGGCTGGTCAAAGCTGAAGAGAAGTGGCCAGATGAGTGAATGTCAGCCAATCAACAATAGTGCGTCTTCAGCAGTGATATAATGTCACTGGAACTGCTGCAGACCGCCGGGGTCCAGGTTAGCCACGCGCCACTATCGTTCGTCAAGATTGTCACATCCGCCTCGTTTACATGAGAAACAGATTTAAACCAGCGTTGCAAATTGCTGCCACCATTGTGGGGAGGCACCACCGACGTGTGTCTGGAAGAACAGTGAGGAACCACCTGCGTGACGATAGAATTCGAGATGAATTGTGAAGCTATGGCAAAAACTAAATCACATCGATTAAGTATAAAACTGATGACAAACGTTTCCCCTAATTTGCGTCAGCAGGGTGGGAAGACGGCTAGCGTTTTCTCTGGAGTGATGAAATATGCTATAGCACGCATCGAAGCATAATGCTGCTTTAACTAGCTATGAAAAACCTGTCTCAGGCTGAAGTGTCAGCTTGCTCTTAAGGTAAAAGAAGCTGCTAATCAACGGTAAAGAGGTCGTGTGTGTGAGATGGCGTTGAAAGTGACAAATCAGAGCTGCAAGAGCTTCTCCAGTACGCATCATAGCTAGCTAGCTGTACCTAAGCGATTGCTTTTAGACTCACTAGCAAGCTAGCTTATGTCTCTGAAATCTGCAAGCACACTTGGGTTGCAGTTATCCAACACTGCCGCAAAGTCTCGGATAAGTTCATGCATATTACAGCTAACTAAGTTAATAGAGTTGGGGCAAAAATCAAATCATATCGCTTTAATGTGATGATCATTTACAAAGATTTACCTTAGTTAACGTTAGCTAGCATACAAGCTGCCGAGATGGCTATATCCAAAGGGCAACTTAGCCTAATGTGCGATGGCACACAATACCTAGCAGCCTAGCCATCATGACATTATCAGTAAGCCTCCATGCGTACAAGCACTACCCAGAAGCTGATTGGTTGGTATGCAAATAAGGAACATGCTTTTAGTTCGCGCCCCTAATGATTGACGTCGTAGCTGAAGACCCGCCTTGATGAGACGCTGACATTGCATTTTGATTTTCAGTGTGTCCCAAAAAGAACGTGGTGACATGTATTTGAAAATGCAATGGACTGGGAGGCACTGTTTCCCTTACTGCATTTGAATATTGTCCCATGTATTGCAGGATAGGTCTTTGAAAATGAAACGTCAAATGTCGTCATCCTTATTATTTCCAAGTGATTATAAAACAGCATTTTTATTATCATGTTGGCCCTAATGGAGCGTGATGACATGTATATGTAAATACAATAGACTGGGAGAGCTGTTTATCTTATTGCATTTGAATATTGTCCTCAGTAGAGCATGTTAAGTCTTTGCAAATTAAATGTTGAATGCCGTTTTCAATATCATTTTCAAATAGTCAGAAAATAGCATTCACATTTTCATGTTGACCCTAAAAGAGCGTGTTGACATGTAAATGTAAATGCAATAGGCTGGGGGTGCTGTTTTGCTTATTGCATTTGAATATTGTCCACTGTATTGCGGAGCATGACTTTGAAAATGAAATGTCAAACATCTTTTCGTTATCATTTGAATATAGTCATAGATTTCCCATATGTGTATGTGAAAATGAAAGTGATAATTGGACTAATGCATTTTCAATTTAATATTGTCACAAATAACTCATTCATAAGTGGAAAATTATAATGCAATAGTGGGATTACATTTTCATTTGAATATTGTCCACTATGGGCTTCCATACGTAACAGTAAAAATGGCAAAGCAGAAAAAAATTGCTCGAGATCCTATTCCAGCATATAGCTACCAGCAACTGTTTGCATTAGCTAAATATATTTATTATCTTATCTAAAATAGGCAAAATATTGGTATCAAAATAGACTTAGTTAAGTACAAGGAAATGAAAGTGATGTCCCCAGTCGCTATTAGTTTATCGCTTGATGTGACTTTTTCCTGAGTTTTAAAATAGCGGGTTTAAGAATGGAGTAAGCACGCTGTTGTAAACTCACACCTTTTTTGCCAGTTATTTTACCTGTAATTTTACGATCAGTTCATAACAGAGGTTCTGGGAATGTTAACTGTAAACATCAGTTACATGCCCGCAGGACTCAGCTTTCAGATAAAATAGCTAACAAGGAGACAGTGCGTTAATTTAACTGATAAATGCAATCCATTAATAACCGCGCAGTAGCAACTAGTAGTTCGGCTTTCCATTAATGGATCAATGCCGCCATCTAACGTTATTTGCTAAATAATAATAATACTTATTATTATTATTCGGCCTAATTTTTACATTATCGCTTGACTCTTGCTGGAACACGAGACCAATCATTTAACGGAAGTTTCTATTGGTAAATGATGGCTCCCCAATTTACAGTGCTGCTTTTTGTTCTGGTCATCTTGCCTACCTAAGCTATAACGTTACCTAAAATAAATTGATTTAATAATTTATATATAAATGTATATGCCTGTTAATGACATCAAAATATTTATTGGGCGTGATGATTCCGTAGCTATAAACCTTTCTTCAATTTAAAATGTGCTTTTGATCTTAAAAGGAGTTCTGCTTATTATTGAATGAAAAATTAATGAACTCGTTGGAAAAGCTGAACGTGTCGCCTTTTATTTCGTGTTTTTTTTTTTTTTTTTTTTTTAGGAAGAGGCTATTCGCCCTGCAGTGCTTCCGCGGGAAACTACGCAGAGTGAGTGGATTACAAAATTGAATCTCTTATTTGCCCAGCTGCTGGGCAAATAGCAAAACTGCTTCTCTTGTCGGCCCCGCTGCGGGGCAGATAGCTGATGTCTTTCCCTCAATTCACCCTGCAGCGGGGTGAATAGCCACTTCCTTTTTTATGTCATGCCCGAATAATTCCCATAATCTTCAGCAATATGTGTGAATATAATTTTGATGCAATTTTGCGATATATTAACTACTTCGTTCTCATACAATACTTTTCTTATGGAGCATGTGCATTTTTATGGCAATGTTTAAGCAGGCAATGTCATCAATTTATATCGAATAAATATATGAAGTCGGTTTGATGTGTCGTAACGTTGCATCTTGGGGAGGTCTTCTTAAATAAGCGCTTTCATACAACTTCATGTCAAAAAATCGGAATTATCCCTTTAAACGATACAATATCCCCACTGTCACAAATAATTTTAATTTTAAGAAGCTTTAAACTCATTTCCAGCAGCTTTAACCTCACATTGTCAGCAATCCGAACTTCTCATTATCGGCAGCTTCCGGCTTGCCCACGCAGTTTCCCCGGAACTGCACTTTTCTAGTTACATACTCCGACTTCTACCTCAAAGATGTTACCGCCATTTCGTAGATTGGATGTACTATAGTAAAGAGGAGAGTCTGCTGAGCAACATATCTCAAAATTGTATGTCTAGTTCCAAAGGTGTGGGAACACGGGCAAGTTAGAATACTGTGTGTCTCGGCTTCCCAACCTGAATTTTCTTGTCTCATTTAATATAGGAGTTCATGAAGTTTTGGCTAGCGCTTCCGTTGCTTTTTGGGTCATCCTGCCAAAACCGTCTGTCTGATTACTTCCGTAGTTATATTTTTGTGACCAGCACAACTTTTGCTACTATTTGGATATAAAAATATTTATTTGGAGTGAAAACTGTGGGAGTTACAGCAAGTTTAAGAAGACTTCTTGACGATTTTACCACTGTTCGCAACTCAAGCAGTAACGTCACCACACTCTAAGTTCCCAGAATTTATTGAACAAAAATTATTTTCAAAAATTATAATTAGAAAATTATAGAAGTTAAGTAAAGGTTGAATGGCAAAGAAATTATACAAGCTTAGCTTAACATTTTCCAGCTTGAATGATACTTCTAGCTAAAGGTATGACAGAGTAAAAAATATCTGAAAATAACTGAATTTTGACTAATCTGTCCCACTGTTTCCTGTGGGAGGAAAACATTGGTATAAAATGTTATAACTCAGAAAGTATGAAAGATATCAAAAAGTTGAGTACAAGCAACATAATTCAAAACAAGCTGAATTTTTTAAAGTTCCCTAGGTGAAAGTATGCAGGAGTAGGTAGTCAGCAAAAAATGCAGAGAAAAAGATAGAAAGAAAGATAGTGGGGATAACATGAGTGTGCCCGCTAATAAATTGTGCTGGAAGCCACATATAACATATGTAAAAGCAAAATTATCTAAATCAATTGCAATAATATATAAAGTTAAAGATTTTCTCAATCAAGCATCAATAAATGTACCTTGTCCTATTCCCTCATACTTCCATATATCACCTACTGTGTGGACGTATGGGGGAACACTCATAAAACAAACACAGAACTAGGGATGCACCGATACCACTTTTTTAAAAACCGATATGAGTACGAGTATTTTATTTTGTGTACTTGCTGATACCGAGTACCGATACCGATATTTCTGAAACGTTTTCCAGGAAAATACAATGACAATTTTGGTGTACAGGTTTTATTTTCTTTTTATGACAAACCTAAAAGAGGCCAATGTCAAACGATTCACACATGGCTATTTCCAAAAAATTAAAAGGAGTAGGCCTAACTGCTAAAAATCTTTCTGTATTTAGGCCCGACAAAAAGCCTTTGAACTAGCACTGCCATCAAATGAGGCAACACATTACTGAAGCTTGACAAAATGAAAAGTAAACTTGCTGCATAGGCAAGGTAACACACCCAACTTCATAAAAAGTCAGTAGAACTATTAATTGGCACAGATAGTTTCTACACACATTCATAGGCATTCTCAATCCAACTAAAGTCAATAATGGCTTTCCAAGCAAACAAGGCATCACTTAAAGTGTGTGGTATTGCCGTATTTCAATTACACAAATGACAAATGAAAAAATTTAACTTAGCCACAAATAAAATGTTTAAGGTAACCATATGTTACTAATATATTTGTAGTAAAATAAGAAGATTCACAATTCTAAGTCTCTGTGTATGTGATTGTGGGTGTGTGCTTGTGCAAGCTCGGCTTGCTTGTAAATATTCAATAACTGATCCGGGTGTGCCATCTAGTGATACAATATTGTAATTGCGTGCATAAATTTGCAGCTCCATGTCCGCTGGCAGAAACATCTTCACCAAAGGCTTAAGATACCCTGCCGAACAACGTTGTTCTTCTTGAACACGCCGCATCCAGATAATCCTTAAATGATGAATTAAATACATATTTTAATTTGTAACGTGTAGTGAAGTGGCCAGTGTCAAAGTAACGAAGAAAAACTTTATCTTTTAAATGTAGTAGAGTAGAAGTCCCGGTAAAAAAACAAAAAACAAAAAAACTCAAGTAAAGTACAAATCCTCAAAAAAAAAAAAAAAAAACTACTTAAGTACTGTAACGAAGTTGCCTACATATACTTCTTTACTATACACCTCTTGTGTGTATCTTGGCGTATGCCTGCATGTGATGTGATGACTATAAAGCTCTCTTTCTCGTATTTTTTCTAACTCGCTGTCTCCCCTAGACATAGAAGTCAGATAGTACAACATACTGTAGCCTATGCGACCGTGAGCAAGCAGTTACCTTGCGTCTTACATTAAGTGGTATCGGTGCGTGGTATCGGCAAATGTGGACGAGTACGAGTACAAACATATTAACGAGGTATCGGGCAGATACCCGATACTGGTATCGGTGCAACACTACACAGAACCAATCTTCATCCCTCAAAAAACAGCCATAAGAATTGTAAACAAAGCCAACTCTAGAGAACCAACAAACCTACTCTTAACCAAACTGAAAGCAATAAAGTTTAAGGATTTAGTCGACTTCAAAATTATTCAGATCATATACACAGCAAAAAATCTGCAGTTACCGACCAGTATCCAGAAGTTGTTCCACAAGAGGGAAAGTAACTTTGATCTTAGAGGTGAATGCGTGTTCAAAAGACAGTTGGAAAAGAGAAATGCAAAAAATCACCCCATCACTGTCAAAGGAGGTAACCTGTGGAACAAATGTAGCCATGAAATAAAGATGTCTCCATCACTGAGTAAGCTCAAACAAATCTTTAAGAATAGCATACTAAAAAGATATCTGTCATGCCTGCACCTGGTTCTACCATGGCCACTCCCACAGAGCCCAGTCACTCATCTCACCTCATTCCCGTTCTCCTGAGTACTAATGAGCAACACCTGCCTCAGCCTAATTTGCTGGCTTTATAGCTGCTCTCTTCCACTCACCTGCACCTAGTGTCGTCTGTGGTTTTTTTTTTTTTTTTAAGATTGTTCCTAGCTATCTGTTTGTTCTCGTTTTTTTGAATTTCGACTTCAGTGAATTTATACTTATTTGTTAATTTGCTTCCGCCTTCTTTTTGGACCTTTTGGATCCTGTGTGTTTTCTTTGGAAACTTTTCAATCAAGTTGCTACTTTGTTTTTGACCTTTTTTGTACCTTCTTGATCGTCTGTGCTTTGATACTTTGTTACTTTGAGATTTTATCCTTTTTGAGTATTTCAGATTGTTTGTATGTTATACTTTTTACTTTTTGTTGTACTTTGTAAAAGTAGACTTCTGGGCGATTGATCATGCTTTTAGTTGATGCTTTGTTTTGTTCTCTTACTGACCAGGGGCCTATTGCACAAAGGCAGGATAAGGGATTAGCCCGGGATCGGCACGGGATTAGCCTGATCTCAAGCCCCATTTCGGTTGCACAGAGCGTGTGAGCTAAGCCATGGCACTAGTTACTATGGAAACAAAGTCTGTGGAGCTACCCAGCACCGGAGCAAGCTTACGAACTAGCTAAGCTCCTGTCTGCAGCCAATTTCACCTCTCCTCGTTCAGCAGTCGCCCAAATTGAAAATCAACGTCCTTAACAGTCATTCTGAATTGTCCACTACACGTTGCTATCTCAATTATAATAGGCCCAGAGTAATTATTTTAGAAACTTGTGACCGTAGATGTCAGTAAAATAGCCAATATTCGATCATTATATTCAAGTAGGCCTATCCATGTGACAGTGACCATCACAGTTCAATCAGTCTCCCTTCCATGTCACATTTTAACCATATTTAGAATCCGTCATTATCAGATTTGTCCTTATTCCCCAGGTTGAGACTTCCATCAGAGTAGAAAATGAGCAGTGCTGAATGAAGTAGCTTACCGTGTTTCAGCCGGTCTTAAATCGCTCGGTAACCCCCTACCTACAGCACTGCTGCTACTTTTCTCCGTCTTTTTTCAGACTGCGACGGGTAAGGTAGAGTCGTTGCCTTAATGCTAGACACGAGTGCAATGTCGCTCGCTTCGCAATACTGGAATTAAACATTTTCAGGAGGCTCCTTGACGTAATTTTCTGACGCTAACATTCTACTTTTAAATTTGAGTATGTCTTCATCAGAGGTGATTAATAGCAGCAAGTAAACTCAACTAATCTGACAACGTCTTCTAGATCGGACTTTCATTCAGTTCTTACAGGACAAAAAAGGCCTATAAAGGTACTTATGAGACCCAATTCACACATGCATATATTTCCATGGGTCAGTTTGGCGTAATTCTACCATATAAGCTATCCAGCACTTGTCACACACAAACTCGGATTTGAAAAAGTTTGCGAGACTTTAAATCTGTCTGACAACGACGGCTTATCTCGTTCACAGTAACGCTGAAATGCATCAGCAACTCCTTTTTGACGGCGCTGAAACACCTCCCGAGTTTACTCTCATTTGAGTTTAGCTAACTTTAATACTCCTCTCAAACGTCTCGCACCATTCAGACAGAGACTAAAGGAATAGCAAGCAGAAGCATTTAAGCGAACCCATCGTCCCTCTGTTTGAACGTGGTCTTTGAGTGTTGCTGGTGCATGCGTTTGCTGCAACTACTTAGTGTCCATGGTGATGATCAGCGATTCTGTGATCGATCTCTGGGTCTATTTGAGGTAGCCGAGTGCGCGCACTCAGCAGGATCAGCGGCAACGGCCTTCACTTAGCCTATCCTCCTTCACCCGCTGTTGGCTTTGTGCAATCAATTAAGCCAGCGACGCGCTGTTTGGGATATGGCAATCCTCGCTTTGGCGTTGATCCAGGATCTCAGGATCCGACTTTTCTGCAATAGGCCCCAGCTGGCGTTAGAACTTTATTTGTATGACTATGACTTGTCTTGTCCTTGGATTATATTTACTCTGATGAGTATCGTCTTTGGGGTTTACTCACTATCTCCTTGTGCTGGTGTTCTTTACAAATATACCCTGACAATATCGGATAGATGACCAAAGCCATGAGGTGAATGTGTTAAGTGCTTTGTTTGACCTGTGTTTTGATTATTGCTTCTGTTTCCATGTAAATGGCCTTTATTTTTTCACTTTGTTTGGAATATTCTATACCAGTGTTTCTCAAACCTCTCCTGGGGCCTATTGCACAAAAGTCGGATCTGAGATCCTGGATCAACGCCAAAGCGAGGATTGCCATATCCCAAACAGCGCGTCGCTGGCTTAATTGATTGCACAAAGCCAACAGCGGGTGGAGGAGAATTGACTAATGGACTGCCCGTTGCCGCTGATCCTGCTGAGTGCGCGCACTCGGCTACCTCAAATAGACCCCGAGATCGATCACAGAATCGCTGATCATCACCATGGACACTAAGTAGTTGCAGCAAACGCATGCGCCAGCAACACTCAAAGACCACGTTCAAACAGAGGGACGATGGGGTCGCTGAAATGCTTCTGCTTGCTATTCCTTTAGTTTCTGTCTGAATGATGCGAGACGTTTGAGAGGAGTATTAAAGTTAGCTAAACTCAAATGAGAGTAAACTCGGGAGGTGTTTCAGCGCCGTCAAAAAGGAGTTGCTGATGTATTTCATCGTTACCGTGAACGAGATAAGCCGTCGTAGTCAGACAGATTTAGAGTCTCGCAAACATTTTGTGATTTCGAGTCGACGAGTTCGTGTGTGACAAGTGTAAGAACCCTTTTATGGTAGAATTACGCCAAACAGATCCATGGAAATATATGCATGTGTGAATTGGGTCTCACAAGTACCTTATAGGCCTTTTTTTGTCCTGTAAGAAATGAATAAAAGTCCGATCTAGAAGACGTTGTCAGATTAGTTGAGTTTACTTGCTGCTGTTAATCAACTCTGATGAAGACATACTCAAATTTAAAAGTAGAATGTTAGCCTCAGAAAATTACGTCAAGGAGCCTCCTGAAAATGTTTGATTCCAGTATCGCGAAGCGAGCGACATTGCACTCGTGTCTAGCATTAAGGCAACGACTCTTCCTTACCAGTCGCAGTCTGAATGAAGACGGAGAAAAGTAGCAGCAGTGCTGTAGGTAGGGGGTTACCGCAGCGATTTAAGACCGCGCTGAAACACGGTAACCTACTTCATGCAGCACTGCTCATTTTCTACTCTGATGGAAGTCTCAACTTGGGGAATAAGGACAAATCTGATAATGACGGATTCTAAATATGGTTAAATTGTGACATGGAAGGGGGACTGATTGAACTGTGATGGTCACTGTCACATGGATAGACCTGTTTGAATTTAATGATCGAATATTGGCTATTTTACTGACATCAATGGTCACAAGTTTCTAAAATAATTACTCTGGGCCTACTATAATTGAGATAACAACGTGTAGTGGTCAATTCAGAATGACTGTTAAGGACGTTGATTTTCAATTTGGGCGACTGCTGAACGAGGAGAGGTGAAATTGGCTGCAGACAGGAGCTTAGCTAGTTAAATAAGCTTGCTCGTGCTGGGTAGCTCCACAGACTTTGTTTCCATAGTAACTAGTGCCATGGCTTAGCTCACACGCTCTGTGCAACCGAAATGGGGCTTGAGATCAGGCTAATCCCGTGCCGATCCTGGGCTAATCCCTTATCCTGCCTTTGTGCAATAGGCCCCTGGAGTACCACTTGCCCAGCATGTTTTGGATCTCCCACTGCTCAAGCACAGGTGACTCAAACGATCCCAGAAAGCTGATAATGAGCAAATCATTTGAATCACCTGGGCTGGAGCAGGGAGAGATCTAAAACTTGCAGGGCAAGTGGTACTCCTGGAGAGGTTTGGGAAAGACTGTTCTGGACAATTTATACTGATACACAGTGAAAACACAACACCCATATTTAATAACCAAAAAGAAGTGACTAATGTTTTTCGATTCAATTTTAATACAAATAGAAAAAGTATTTCATTGTCCATAACACTAAAGTTTCACCACATTATCTCAACAAATGTTTCTGTTACGCCACTGTGAACGCGGGGACATCATCGCACTTCGGTAGGATGACAGATGGAAATTCTGGTCCGTGTGCCTAGTGTCATCTCTATGGTAGCCCTAACTGTGCATACATTAAACAAATAGACACCACCAAAATTCAATTTGACCGTTTATTTTTTTTTAAGATGTGTCATCTTCTTGGAGCTTGGGGAGGAAAGGAGAATAATGATTAATACATTATTTGTGTTACAGTCAGCATACAGTGTGCATTGAAGCCATAATTCACCTCCCGCTCAAGTTTTTTTATTTCGAGGTCCAATTTTCTCATTGTCCTCCTTTTTTATTTCGGACTCCAGCGCGAGATCTTCCATCTTTTTTTCCCTTGTACTCTGTCCACATCTGCCAGTTGTATTTGCCGCTGTAGTTGGTTGGCATACAGCTGTCTGATGTCATACAGCTTGTGAGTTCTGTAAACACATGACAATTAGCACAGCAGGAATTTTGCATAATGGGAATGTCCTTCCATTAATACTCACTATGTTGCCAGGCTGGCTTTCTCCCTGAACAGCATCTGGGTCCTGTAACAGAAATTAAATTTTGTGTGGGCACCAAATGATGACTCTTTACCATTGTAGACTGAATAGTATTTCCACAAGCTTGACATGATACCTCATGCCTTCTGGAATCCAAAGAGATGGTCTCCTCATCATCATCGCCGTCATCTCCTGCTGATGCTGCACTGGCGCCTTCACCCTATCAGCAGCTGGTAGACGAGACATGCCAGGCCTACAGTATGCCTTTGATTGAGTACTCACTGGATCAGCATCTTCTGGTGTTTGTGTTAGTGATCCTGGTGTTGGTGGCTCCAACAGTGTGACGGTGCTGCCAGAAACTGCAAGGCAAACCAAAGTCAGACAGTCCAAATGGATTCGATATGAATGTGATTATGTCCCATGTAGAGATGGAAGAATGTACCTTGTATGAAGCGGGTGGCATCTTGGGAGGGACATATGTTTGTGTCTGTCCCCCCAGGGATCCCCTCCAACACAGGCCTGCCTTTGTTTTGTGCCAAGGCTATGTCCTCTGCTGGGGTGAGGTCAGCTTTTGGTGACCCACCATCCGTGCCTTGCTTGTGGGTTTTCTTTTTGACTGCTAAAACAGTACAGACAATGTGTGAGCAGGCATCTTCTGGGTACAATGTACACTTGTGCATTGTTAAATATTATTCAGGGCACTTACCATTCTGCAGGATGTTCTTGTATTTAATCTTGACTTGCTGCCATGCATGTCGGTTTTGGACCAGGCATGTTTAATCTATACACACACACACACACACATATATATAAACACTTATGATCAATCAGGATACGCACGCGCACACACACACACACAAACACACTTGCATACATATAGGCTAATGAAACAGCAGAGGAACATGGAGCATGTGGAGCAAACATAAGATAAGATAAGAGGAACTTTATTTATTCCAAAGGGAAATTCAATTAAGTCAGTGAGCTCATCTATTTATCAAAGAATTATGCAGTCTGATGGAGTTACATTAACACAATTTCACTCACATCTGCAGTCAATCTCACTTACAATTTCAACTGATTCATAATAATAGTACAACTACGTTTTCAGAGATGTTAATTAACTATTTAGATTGTAATTATGATGGTTTCAGTTGAGCTGTGAGTGTGTATTTGTGCACTACTTACGCATTCAGGTGGTCTGCAATACTTTGCCACGCTTTCTCTCGTTGTTTTATAACTGTGGCGGTGTTGCCTTTGTTTATGATTTGGTCCTTTACCTCCTTGTAACCCTCCATGAGGATTTCTGCCTCCGATGGGGAAAAGTACGCCGCTCTAGTTGACATGGTGAATCGGTGAATCTGTGATCGATGGCGGGGTCTATTTGAGGAAGCCGCATGCGCGCACTGATCCAGGATTGGTTTCACCTGGCTTGATGAATCCATGTCTGCTCATCCTGGCTTAGTCTTTGAGCAACCAATTAAGCCTGGACGCTCTTGTTTTGGATTCATTGAACTCAGCTCAGTCATTTATCCTGGATGTCTGAATCCTACTTTTGTGCAACGGGCCCCTGGTCTTGAAATCTTATCCACATATTGCTGATCCACATATCCACGAATCACAAGTTCAGTCCAAAATCTCACATTAACGGCCGCCCAGACCATGACACTACCCCCACCAAACCGATTTCTCTCCAGAACACATCTGTCTTGATGACGTTCATTTAGCCTCCTATACACCCATTGTCAGCCATCGGCAAATGAGACACAGAAACTCGATTCCTCTGAAAAAACCCAACGATGGAAGACTCGTGGCAGCTGAAGCTGACGTCGAGCAAACTGGAGTCTGTTGTCTCTATGACGTTGTGTCATGATGTTGCCTTGATATGGCCTCCAGCACCTTAACCCCACAGCTCGCCGAATCACAGTCATGGCATGGATGGGGCATCCATGGCGTCATGTTCTGAGCCTTGTCTGCTGCTGTTTGGAACTGGTTCCTCAGATGGATCCGCCGGATGTGTCAGTCCTGACGTGCCGTCGTAACCGGAAGTTGTCCTGGTCAGGGGCGGTGGTGAATGCTTCCTGTCAGTTGGTAGCAATGGTCCAGTCTGTTGATGGTGGATGGACTGACCCTGAACAGGCAGGCAACCTCTCTTTGATATGTTCCCCCAAGCAGCATCCCCAAAGCTCACTCCCTCTGCTGTTCTGTAAGCTGTGGAATTCTGACACTGTTGCTGATGGGGATGAAACACTGTGCCTTTTATGTGTCCAGTGTCTTGCCTTGCACTTGCATGTCATTCAAGTGATGCATTCAACCTTCTGCTAATGACACGGCAAAGTTACGTTTTGGAAAAGTGATCCCCTGACAGATCCACAAACTGGGTTTGAACGCAGACTTGCACAAATTCCAGCTTTAAACCTTCATACCACTATATTTCTTCTTTGTTAATTTTGATGGCTGCAAAAAATCAGCTACAATTTTAAGAATTAGGTGTTGCATTTTCACTGTGTTTCAGTTCATAATAAAGGAGTAGGACTTAAAGTATTTCAACTTCTTCCTACACCCTTTCCGAACATGAAATGGACATCGTTCCCTCAGAGATCCTGCAAAATAAGTGCAGTTACTTTAATTTGTTAAAGTAAAATTCAAGGGCAATTAGACTGTGTTTGCTCTCATTTTATTTTGAGATCATCTTCTCACATGTGCATTGACCTATCAGTTCACAAATAGCCAGGGCTTCTTCTACAGTTGCTGCACTTTGCAGAACTATGGAGCACAATTTTATTCACCATGCTTGGTGGTAGCAATCAGTCTCCTTTATTAGGAAGTCACTCATTGAAATTGTGCATTATAATCATGAAATTAAGCTCAAACACATTTTGTCCATTTTAGACCGAGCAATCTATTACTATGCAAAGCACGGTCAGGACATTTTAGGACAGAATTTACTAAGAATTAGTTCTGATGTGGCACAAAAGGCGAAGAGAAAAAAATCTTAACCTTACTGCAATTTTTCCAGAAGAAGTTCAAAGCCCTGGTTCATCAAAGTAAGACATTTTTGTGACCAGGGTTGCAATTTGAGGCCGTATCTGAAACCGCTTCCTTGTGGCTGTGCCTTTGAAATATGTGCTGCCAACTAGAGATGCTACCAATGCACGACTGCCACCCCAAATATAAACTGTTCCTCAAAACAGTAGATTGAGTACACGAGGGGCCTATTGCACAAAAGTCGGATCCTGAGATCCTGGATCAACACCAAAGCAAGGATTGCCATATCCCAAACAGCGCGTCGCTAGCTTAATTGATTGCACAAAGCCAACAGCGGGTGGTGGAGGATAGGCTAAGTGAAGCCCGGTGCCACTGATCCTGCTGAGAGTGCGCGCACGTTTCCTCAAATAGACCCCGAGATCGATCACAGAATCGCTGATCATCACCATGGACACTAAGTAGCTGCAGCAGACGCATGCGCCAGCAATACTCAAAGACCACGTTCTGACAAAGGGATGATGGGATCTCTGAAATGCCTCTGCTTGCTATTCCTTCAGTTTCTGTCTGAATGGTGCGAGACGTTTGAGAGGAGTATTAAAATGAGCTAAACTCAAGTGAAAGTGAACTCGGGAGGTATTTCAGCGCCGTCAAAAAGGAGTAGCTGATGCACTTCAGCGTTACCGTGAACGAGATAAGCCGTCGCTGTCAGACAGATTTAATATCGAGTGGTACCATTGGTGAATGAGTATGTGTGTGGAATGTGCACGATAGCTGTAAGATGAAACTGCCAATTGACAAAGTTTTAGAAGCATGGTTGTGTCCCATATATGCCTCACGTTTTTGCTACTAGCCCTTTTTTGTCCTACACAGACTGAATTGATTGTCCGATCTAGAAGACATTTTCAGATTAGTTGAGTTTACTTTCTGCTTTTAATCACCCCCTGATGGAGGCATACTCAAATTAAAAAGTAAAATGTTAACGTCAGAAAATTACGTCAAGGAGCCTCCCGAAAATGTTTGATTCCAGTATCGCGAAGTGAGCGACATTGCACTCGTGTCCAGCACTAAGGCAACGACTCTACCTTACCCGTCGCTGTCTGAATGAAGACGGAGAAAAGGAGCAGCAATGCTGTGGGTAGGGGGTTACCGCAGCGATTTAAAACTGTGCTGAAACACGGTAATCTACTTCATACAGCACTGCTCATTTTCTACTCTGATGGAGTCTCAACTTGGGGAATAAGGACAAATCTGATAATGACGGATTCTAAATATGGTTAAAATGTGACATGGAAGGGGGACTGATTGAACTGTGATGGTCACTGTCACATGGATACTTGAATATAATGATCAAATATTGGCTATTTTACTGACATCAATGGTCACAAGTTTCTAAGATAATTACTCTGGGCCTGCTATAATTGAGATAGCAATGTGTAGTGGACAATTCAGAATGACTGTTAAGGACATTTATTTTCAATTTGGGTGACTGCTGAATGAGGTGAGGTGAAATTGGCTGGAGGCAGGAGCTTAGCTAGTTTGTGAGCTTGCTTCGGAGCTGGCTTGCTCCGCAGACTTTGTTTCCATATTATAAAACGGGTGCTTCCCATCCTTAAATGTGATTGGCTGAGTCGCGTTCCATGCCGGTATAAAATCACTGTAACCCACTGTATTCTGAGGCAGACCGCAGCACAAAATATCCCTGCGCGGCTGGCCTCGCAACCAACTACTCTGCGATCGACTGACTCGTTACATTACGTTTGTTTCAAGACTTTTGGCTCGCTATGTCAGTGTTAGCGAAGTTTAGCCTTTTAACCCGCTAACCAGTCGGCTATCTACCTAGCTAGCTATAGCATTATAGATTTCGATATCACTTTAGCTTGCTTGCAACGTTGCTAACTAGCTCGCTATTTCAGTATGAGCGATAAATTGTTGCTTTTTTTTTTCTTGTGTGTTTATTTTATGGGCTATGTGTAGGGTAACCACATCCACTGTCGTGAACGCTTGCTAGTTGACAAGCTGGCTAGCAAACTAATGCACAATTCAACATTTTCCTGGACACCGGCAAGTGTGGAGGACAAAAGTAAATCTTGTTCCCTACTCTCGCTGCTGGTTGTAATGATATGGCCGATAGGCGCGAGTTGAGAACAAGGAAACTCGAAAACCGAAACGAACGTAAAATTATTTAACGGGGCCTTCGGGAGACCGAAGGAGACATTCCAAATAGCCTGCTTTCATAGTATATCTGGGTCATTCTTCATTATTGGTGACTTTTCAGTGTGCTAACTTTTGAACAAAAAAGAATAAATTTTTCATGTTTTTAACACTATATGTGGTAAATGGTATGTTTAACCTTCAGGAACTTGTATTGCTAGAGCTTGTACACCTAAATTATAATAATTATGGATGGATTATTCAGACATGGACCACAAGAGAGTTCCACCCTGTTAGGGACATATACACAGGTTTACAAAGTGTTAATAATGTAAATATTCAACAATACTTAGCTTTTCTTGCACCTTATGTGCCCCTCATTCCATTGTATAAGTTTTTTCTTTGAATCATGTTGAAAAAAAAGAATTTTTGAGTAGAACGTGTTCATTCTTTAAAACGGTCACTTTTTTTTTTGCAGCCAATTTAAATGATAAATAACAGAAATTTGCACAAAATTACATATGTCTGCTGCTGATCCCTTTCAACTCTGCAGTTTAACATTAACATATGCATAACATTTGTGGCCCAACAGGGTGGAAAGGACCTTAACAGGGTGGAATGACCAGCAATAACTCAGTGAGTTTCAACAATAATTTTATTATTAACTCACAGAACATTTAACTTTAATTGAAAATACAAAACATTCAACACTTTTTAAACATAAAAAATTACATTACAGTACTAAACAAGTGCCTCTACCGACAAACAAAAGTGGGCCTCACCAAACTTTCTTTATGGGCCAGAATTTGATTTCATTTAATCTTATTTTTAACTTTATTTTATTTCATCTTTTTGTGTGCATGTGTGTTGTGGATGAGTGTGCGTAAATGTGTGTGTGTGTGTGTGTGTGTGTGTGCACGCGTGCCTGAGAAGGTGTTTATGGGTATGTGTGAGTGCTCTTCTCTTTGGATCTGCATCTCGCATCGCTCTGTTGCGGTGCTGCATTTCAGCTGCAGTAAGTGGGAAAGCCATTTCCTAAGAAATATATACAATTTAACATTACATTATCATGCAAATTGTATCAACATTTTATAATAATGATCAATTACTGTTTAAATATACTTTAGACGGTGTGATCTGTTGATATTGGATCATAGCTGTTATGCAGTAGGACTGCGGTAAAACCAAGTAAATGCCTTGTACCTTAATATAATAATAAAGTTTTACCTTTTACACATATTGATAAATTAGATGAACAGTATAAGTAACAAATAAATATTATCAGTATTTATAAGCATTTCCCTACATTCTGTGATAGATTTTCCACCCTGTTAGGTGCATGTTCCACCCTGTAAGGTTTACATGCCTAACAGGGTGGAACCTAACAGGGTGGAAAATTTCAAACCAAATTAGCCATTGCTCAATGACAGAAAACTTTTGTTACCTAGTTCTCCACAAATAAACAGTACTTTAGTATAAATATCAATTATGTTTTTTAATTTTTTGTTATGATTCTGCTCTGTCTGTCTTGATTCTGCCATGTTCATTATTGTTCCTGCCATGCTTGTTATGTTTTCCCTAGTCCCTGTTATGTTTATGATTATGTCTGTTAGGTTTTGCCATGTTCTGTTTAGTTTTTGTACTTTGCCATGTTTTCGTTTTTGCCATTCCCAATCCACTAATCTGTTAGATTCCGGTCCATGTCTTTGTTCATGCCCTTCATTGCACCTTGTCTCCCCTGTCTGGTCTTTTGTTAAGCTACAGCTTCTCCCCAGTCCTGCGTGTCACATGCTAAGGTGATTTCATGGTTTCTGGGTTTCAAACATTCCTTCCAATCTCGTTTGCTTCCTTCGCCTCTCTTTTCTGTTTTACTAACCAATACTAACAGTTTGTTGTTTTTGTTAAAGTTACTAACCCAGACTAACATTGTATATAATACTAACTTACTAACGAGCACTAGGGATTGTATAGCTGCACTTACTAATTGATTAACAAGCTCTCAGCACTCGCCCTGTTCTAGTCTCCGCCTCTTGCCTGCACTTAGTCTTTGCTGCAATTCAGCGGATCCTCCGCACCTGCTCCACTCTGTCCTACCTCTCATTATCTGTGCACATTAGAACTCCCTAACCGGAGCTGTATGTCTTGTCATAGGCTGTCTCGTGTTCCCTGTCCGCGTTTTTGGCTTTTTTTGCAATTTCATGTGGTTAGGTTCTCCCTTGTGTTTTCTCCCACGTAATTAGTCTGATCCTCATCACCTGATCCTAATCATAGCATGTGACTTCCCTTGAGTGTATTTAAGCTGTCTTCTCACTGTAGTTCCCCGTCAGAACGTTCCTCTTGTTTACATGTGCTGCTATCATTTTCGCCTTGTACTCATAGTGTTACTCTTCTGACTGGACCGTCCGACTTACGATTTTTGGCTCTGCTTTTTGGTACTATTGTCTGCATCTGTTTACGAACCCTTTTTGCCCGACTACGAGTTTTGTGTTTGCTGCTCTGTTTACGGTTTGGATTACGCCCACTGGATTTTGGCTTTTGCTTCTCTGATAATCCTGTGCCTGTGTACCGAACCTGTTTTTGCCCGACCACGAGTACTGTTATTGCTGCCCTGGTTTTCGACTCTGATTCTGCCCAACTGGATTGTGATTTTTGTATTGTGGACTTTGTACCTTTTGCCTTCTGCCCTGCGGGGATTTCCCCCCCTCGCTTAATAAACCCTCATCTACTGCATTGCTTGGTTCTCGCGTCTGGTTCCTGAGCGTATCCTCACATTTTTAAAAATGGTTTACTTTCTTCATAAATTAGGCTAACAGGGTGGAAATCTAAGAGTAGGACATACAGGTTAACATCATAAAACATGCAAAAAAAGGCAAACAGAAAGTTGTCACTCACCTCACTTTGCTCCTTTTAAATTTCCCTCTAAAAGTGTGATTTCACAGCCAAAGTGTGGGCATGGGAATGGTAGTTGTTTTTGTTCAAACAGCGAAAACCCACAATCTAACAGGGTGGAACGTGATTTTGGGGACATATAGCAAATTACTTTTTTAAATAATAATGACTATTTCCATTGCAAGAGATTAATATTTAGAGATTTTAACATGATCTATACAATAATCAAAACAAATTTCTATGAATTTATAAATATTTTACAATTTATTTCACTGAAACTGAGAATTTGCTTTGGGGACATCAAAAGAAGTGCATGTGTCAAAACAAAAGGCAATAAAGATAAAAAAAAATATTTACAAGCATAATTTTGTGTTAATTATATAAAGGAGACCTCAATGTATAAACCCTTTTGTATTAAACATATTGTTTATTTTAATTAAAATATTAAGAGTTTTTTCTTGGGGATGGAAAAGTCACCAATAGCCAGGAATGACCCACCTACATTAACGAGCCCAAATAGCCTGATGTGGCATGATAACGGCGCTAGATGAAAAAGCAATCTTAGCGTCTGTGTTGCTTGCCAACCATTCTGTCCACTTGATCTTGCTTGGTGGAAGAACGAATAGTTCTCAATTTTATTGTTGCATTATTACCAATAAATTGTTTTTTTCAAAAAAAAAAAATCAAAACTTTATTTATAGAGCACTTTTCATACAATAAATGTAGCACAAAGTGCTTTACATAGACAAATTAGGTATTAAAACAATAAAATAAGTAAATAAAATGGAACCCCCCCCCCCACACCACCACTCCCCCTCCCCCTTCCAACTCCAACCCCTCACCCGTATTTCCATTAAACAAGCACACTAAAAAGAATACTAAGGCTGAGAGCGGAAGAACCTAGGAGGAAACACTATCTTAGGGAGCCGTCTGAGTCAAGAGGCGGAAGCCTCTCCCAGGAACCCGGCCGCTAAAATGGAGTCGCACAGCGACCCCAGGTAGGAGGAAGGGCCACCCACCACCCCCATAAGGTGAAGGCATGGACCTCCACCCCACCGGGGGGGCCCCAAGCCAGCGCCGCAGGACCTACAATCAACAGCCGCCCCCGACGCAGACGGCTCCCACTGAGGAAACACTGGAGTTAAAAAAAAAAAAAAAAAAAAAAACAAGCTAAAACAAATAACATAAAATAATAAAATTATGAACAACAGAATTCTATCAATTAATAAATAAATTAAAACGTATGTAATAAATGAGGTAATAAAAACAAACTAAAAGTGGAGCTAAAAGCGATAGTAAAAAAGAATCTAAGTTTCCTAAAAACCCAGTTATAAAAATCAGTAAAATAATGAAAACAGGTAACTAGTTAAAAGCCAGATTAAAAAAGTGGGTCTTGAGCCTGCTTTTAAAAACCTCAACATTCTCCGCGGCCCTCAGGTTCTCCGGCAGGCTGTTCCATAAACGTGGGGCATAATACTGGAAAGCTGCCTCACCGTATGTTTTTGTGTTAACTCTGGGAATGACTAAGAGACCGGTGCCGGAGGATCTCAGGGTCCGCGAGGGTTCATAAGATAAAAGCAAATCTGACAGATAAGAAGGTGCAAGACCATTAAGACATTTAAAAACCATTAAAAGGACCTTAAAATCAATCCTGAAACACACGGGAAGCCAATGCAATGATTTTAAAACCGGTGTAATGTGCGCCCGCCTCCTGGTCTTTGTCAGCACACGTGCAGCTGAATTCTGTAGCAATTGAAGCTGAGATATACTTTTTTTGGGAAGACCAGAAAGCAGGGCATTGCAATAATCAATACGACTAGAAATAAAAGCATGCATCAGCATCTCCGTGTTGTCCCGAGAGAGAAATGGGCGGACTCTGGCTATATTCTTAAGATGATAAAAACTTGTTTTAACAACATTCTTAATATGTGGGATGAAACTAAGCTCAGAGTCAAAAATGACGCCCAGATTTTTTACTTGTTCTGATGGCTTAAATGACAATGCCTGTAGCTTTGACAGAAGTTTCTCTCTCTTAACCTCAGGACCGATAATTAAGACTTCAGTTTTGTCCTGGTTGAGTTGCAAGAAGTTTTCTGCCATCCAGGATTTAATATCTAAAATATTTTTTTCTTGTGTGTTTATTTAATCGGCTATATGTAGGGTAACCGTTTTATAAAAGCAATAAGCCCCTTGGAGCAGTGGGTCACAGTGATTTTATAACGGTGGAGGGGCACTAAGGCACTCCGCTGCGCGTCGTGCCTTAGAACGCCCCTCCACCGTTATAAAATCACTGTAACCCACTGCTTCTCGGGGCTTATTCCTTTAGTAATTGGTGCCATGGCTTAGCTCACATGCTCTGTGCAACCGAAATGGGGCTTGAGATCAGGCTAATCCCGTGCCGATCCTGGGCTAATCCCTTATCCCGCCTTCGTGCAGTAGGCCACAGGGCTATTCACCATTATCCATTCACAAATAATACAGTTTTTATATGAAGTTCTTCAGGGCATGCATGGCTATTTCTGCTATAATGCAGTTTAAATGGGTAAATAATCCCAATAATCATGAGTAGTGCAATTAAAGGGGGCAATATCTCCAAAATATAACCAAATATAGTTTAAATGAGTTGGCTATATAAATAAACTGCACAGGAACAATGCACATTTTCCTGCTCTAGCTTGAGATATTTGCGCATTTATCTATCTCATGGCTTCCAGATTAATTTGCCGTTAAGGGACGTTCAGGGTAAAAATTTCAGTTTTTTTTTCCGTAAATGCCAAGATTTTAGATTTTCACATAAAATATATAAAGGAATGCAGTGAGATGCCAGTAAACACCAAGAATCTATGTTTTTCCTCTGCCTCAATTGTTACTTGTGACTTTAAATTCAAATGACCGAAAATCACAATTTTGACTGATTTTCAACTTGTGGTATTCATAAAATCATTAATATATATCTGATTGACTTGAAATTTGGACTGAAATTTTATCTGTTTGAGATCTATGAAATGACATAGGATTTTCTACATAGGTGCATCCCTAGAGGGTTAATTTTGAAAGTGAAGCAAGTAGATGATATGGTTGCATAACAGAGCTCATTAAATATTCTTAAATGTTCCAAACAAAAAAAATCCTATGTCATTACATAGAACTATCTTAAACCTTTCATATGAGACTAATTTGAGTAAAATCTGACCATGGTTTATTGAAATATCAGTGCCACAAAATATTTTCAGATTTTGTCATTAAAGTGCCATTTCCATGGCAACCATGTACATTTTTATCAAAATACTACATTTTATGAGGTTAAAATCATGTTGAGTATGTTTATTTCTTAGTTTTTTCATTATTATTGTTATTTCTACACTTTACCTTGAAGAACCCTTAAGACAACAGCAATGACCGCAATGCACTGCAATAGCTGAATACTTTAGACATGCCCTCAACCCCATTTGAATTTGTGACATTCAGCAGTCGTGGCATTACATGGAGAATCATTGATATTACTATGAAGCAGACTGGTTGTGATAATTCCAACAGTTTGTGTTGTGAGCAGGTGCAGAGCCTTCAAGAAAGGTCAGAGCTTGAGGTGTAATTTTTCACTCTTGACATTCACGTACAGTATGAGCAATAGAATGGCAATGGGCCATTGCAAACATGATCCATAAAGTAGGCATGGCATACAAAGAAAAGAGTTTGACGAGAGCATTTTAAGGGCTACAGGAATGATCTCCAATAAGAGTAACTGGGTTGTGTTCCGCAACAAATTCTGAATGACATGGCCATACTGTCCATATTTCTGTAGTGTGACCCAAGCAAGAAACCTTAATCAAGACTCATTTTCGCCCTCAAAACCTCTGCTGGAAAGGAAAGAATGATTTCTTTGAGAATGAGGGTAAGCTAGCCAGGGAGCAGTTTACTTGCATGTCAACACAATGATCACAAAATGGTGTGCAACAGAACTCATGACTGGTGATATGTCCAGTTGTTACCTACCTCCAAACATATCATGTTGCAACCATAAGTTTACATTAATGTTACATGAAGATTACAGTGTCAAAACAGTACAGTTATTCTGCCCAAATGACAGGTGAAGTTTCCTGCTTGCTGGCATAAGGTCACCAGCGATACCTTTAAACGCCAGGAACAATCACAGAAGGTTTGACATTCCCATCAAAGCTGTCTGAGTTATTGAAATTGGAAGAGAAGTACAAGAAACATTTTAGAGTCATGTTAATCATTAACTTCTTCCTCAATGCACCAGATATTTGAAAACACATTTGGCATGATTCCAATGAAAGCTGTTCAAATTTTTAAATATTATAAGTTTAGCCTGGTGATGGCTCTACAAGAAAGGTCATCAGAAAAATCACAAGAAATTTGTTCGAGATATTCCATTTGGAAATATACAGGTTGTCCAAGTCATGACACAACAGGAAAGGTCGTTTGGTCACACAAATAAATAGGTTTTTCCTCTATGCGTCAGGAATGGACACAACTTTCATGTGATTCCCACAATAATTTTTCTAGTTATCTTGCTAACACAAAAGATCCAAGGCAGTGGCAACCATGATGAATCCATATAATCAGTTAGAAGTCTGAACATAATTGACCTTAGTGGCGAGGATTTGTAGGCAAAGCCTTGGAATCCAGATGATGGTCCAAAAGGGGTGAAGGGATGGCATGGTTCCATCAATGAGGGCAAGGTGCCTGGCAACTCCACTTTTTTGGTCTAATATGTTCTAATAAATTATATTTGTCTTGTACAAAGCACCTGTTCTGCAGGACGTTGTTGTTGAACTTGATGTTGCGCTGGTGACAGCTGTTGTCTAGAGTCAAACTATTGTTGCAGACCCTGAAGAAGTTGAAACAATGGCTGTTGTACTTGTTGGTGTCTGGTCAGTGATTGTAGATGCGTCTGGAACTTGCAGCTATGCTTGTGAATGCTGCAGTATGGGGTGAGACATTTGTTTCAGTAGCAGAATTATTGGGAAGAATGCTTGTTACAGCTGTGGCAGTTTTGATTGACGTTGTTGAACTTGCCCTTGTACTGGTCACCACTGTTGGCTTTGTTGAAATTGTCATTGCAGCTGTTGCAGATGTAGATTGAATTGATGAGATAGTTTTGCTGGCAGTTGTCATAGATTGTGTGGTGGTCATTGGGACAGTTCTTGTCTTGGGTGAAACTGTTGTGGAACTTGCAGCTGAATGCTGCTGTACTGGGAGAGACATTTGTTGTAACAGTGGAATTCTGGCGACAAAATCGTTATTACAGCTATGGCAGTTTTGCTGGATGCTTTTTTTTTAAAAACTTTCTGGTGTGCTGATGACAGTAGCTGTCCAGGATGAAATGGTTGTCGCAGAAATTGGAGTGATTGGAAGAATGGTCAGTTTTATTATGGTAGGTCTGCCAGCAACTGCTGCAGGCATTGTGTTTCTGCTTCTGATAGATGTTGTCTTGGGTGAAACTTTGGTTGGAAATGTTGAAGTCATAAGAATGGTTGTTGTAGCTGTGGACGTTTTGCTGCCAGTTGTTGTAGAATATGTGGTTGTAATCAGGACAGTTGATGTCTTGAGTAAATCTGTTGTCACAGATGTTTTTGTTGTGGGTGCTATGGTTGCTGGCGAAGACGTGGTAGTTTTGCCATCATTTGTTGTAGAACTTGTGGTTTTGCTTATGATAATTGTTGTCTTGGGTGAAACTGTCGTTACAGACATTGTAGTAGTTGGAACTATGGTTGGTTTTGCTTAAAGCTATTGTTGAACCTACTGCATTGCTGGAGACAGGAGTGGTCATCGGTGAGAGAGATTTAGAAGATGTTGTTTCAGTGGAATTAATGGTTGGTGGTCCTGTTGTACTGGGAGACAGTTATTGTAGACGTTGCAGACATGGACTCAATGGCCATCGTTGCAACTGTGGTTGTTTTGCTTGAGGCTGTGGCAGAACTTGCTGTTGTGTTAATGAAAGCTATTGTACTGGGAAAAACAGTTGCAGATGCAGAAGTCACAGAAAGAATGGTCATTGGAGTTGTGTTAGATTTGCTGGAGGCTGTCTTAGAACTTGCTAGTGTGCTGACGACAGCTGTTGTCCGAAGTGAAAAAACAGTTGTCATAGAAGTTGCAGTGGTTGGAAAGCTGGTTGTTGAAATTGCTGTGGTAGTTCTGCCAATAGCTGCTGTAGGTGTTGTTGTGCTTGTGATAGACATTGTCATAAGTAAAACTTTTGTTGGAGTTGCTGATGTAGTGGGACTAATGATCGTTGTAAATGTGCATGTTGTTATGTCAGCTGTAGTAGAATCTGTGGATGAACTTAGAAAAATTTATGCCGTGGGTGAAAGTGTAATAATGGATGTTGCCATAGTGGGTACTATGGTTGTTGTTGCAGATGTTGTAGTGATTGTGCTTGTGAGAATTGTTGTCTTGGTGAAACTGTTGTTTCAGATGGTGTCATGGTGGGAACCGTGGTGGTTTCTGCAAATGTTGGTGTTTTGCTTGCAGTGGTCGATGAACTTCTTGCTTTGATAGTGACAAGAGTTGTTCTTAGTGAAACTGCTGCAGCAGATGTTGTAGTACTGTGAATGGTTGTTTTTGCAGCTGTGGGCTTTTTGCTTAAAGCTTTTGTTGAAATTGCTACTGTCCTTGTGACAAGAGTTGTCCTCGGTGAAAGAGTTGCATCACATGAAGTTGCAGTGGGACTCATGGTTTTTTTTTATCCTGTTCTACTGGGAGAAAGAGTTGAACTCGACTATCTGGCGGTGGAAACAATGGTTGTTGTTGCAGCTGTGGCTGCTTTGCTTGATGCTGAGGCAGAACTTGCTGCTGTGCTGGTGAGAGCTGTTGTACTGGGAGAAATAGATGGTTTTGATGTTGTAGTGGGATTGATGATTGCTCCTATTACCGTTGTGGAACTTATGGCTGTGCTTGTTATTGCTCTTGTACTGGGAGACATCATTGATGCAGAAGCAGAAGTGAAACAATCGATGTTGCAGCTATGATAAACTCTTCAGTGGGAAAACAGTTGTTACAGAAGTTTTAGTGGTTGAAAGAGTTGTTTTTGATACAGTCAGGGTTGGGTTCTATTACTTTTTTCAATTACAATTACAGTAATTATAATTTAATTTTAATTGAATTTTTTTGTTGAAAAGTAAGTGTAATTGTAATTGAACATTCTGTCCAGAAAGTAATTGAAATTGTAATTAAAAATTCAATAAATTGTAATTGAAAGAAGTAATTGAACCCAACCTTGGATACAGTAGTGACAGTTTTGCCAGAAGCTGTTGCAGAGGGTGTGACAGTGTTTGTGACAGATGTTTTGGGTGACTTTGTAGTTTTAGATGCTGTTGTAGTTGGAATAATGGTTGTTGTTGCTGTGGACCTTTCAGCACCAGTTGTAGTATCTGGAGTTTGACTTGGAACAGCAAATGTTTGGTTGAAATTGTTGTTGCAGATGTTGTAGTGCTACAAATGGTTGTTTTTGCAGCTGTGGTTGTTTTGCTTGATCTGGTTGTTGAAATTGCTGCTGTCCTTGGGACAGGAGTTGTCATCGGTGAGAGAGTTGCAGCAGATGTCTTTGCAATGGGATTCTCACTTGATGTCCCTGATGTACCAGGAGGAAGAGCTCTCAGCAATGTTGTAGTGGGAATAATGGTTGTTGTTGCAGCTGTGGTTATTTTGGTTGAAACTGAGGCAGAACATGCCGCTGCGCTGCTGAGAGCTGTTGTCCTGGGAGAAACAGTTGTTACTGATGATGTTGTAGTGGGATTGCTGATTGGTCTTGCTGTTGTGGAACTTATAGTTGTGCTTGAGATGCCTGTAGTACTGGTAGAAACAGTTGATGTTGGAACAGGAGTTATGGAAACAATAGTTGTTGCAGCTGTGGGAGACTTGTTGGAAGCTGCCGTAGAACTTGCTGGTGTGCTGACAACAACTGTTGTCTGAGGGGAAACAGTTGTCACAGAAGTTTTTGTGGTTGGAAAAGTTGTTGTTGATACAGTATTGGTAGTTTTGGCAGAAGCTGTTGCAGAGGGTGTATCTGTGTTTGTGACGTATGTTGTTTTGGGTGTCACTGTTGTTTTAGATGCTGTAGTAGTTGGAATTATGGTTGGTTTTGGTGAGGACGTTTCGGCATCAGTTGTTGTGGACTCTTTGGCTGTACTTGTAACATTTGATGTCTAGGCTGATACTGCTGTCACAGATGTTGTGGGCAAAATGGTTGCTGTTGCAGATGTGGTAGTTTTGCTCTCTTTTGGTGTAGGATGTATAGTTGTGCTGATGGGAATTGTCGTCCCAGGTGAAACTGTTGTCGCAGATGGTATAGTGGTGGGAATAGTTGTTTTTGCAGCTGTGGGTGTTTCGCTTGAAGCTGTTGTTGAAATTGCTGCTGTGCATGTGACGGGAGTGGTCCTCAGTGAAGGAGTTGTCACAGATGAAGTTGCAGTGGGATTTATGGTTGTTGTACTGGGAGAAAAAAGTTGTTTTAGACATTGTAGTAGTGGTAACAATTTTTCCCACATGGAAAAAATCTATATGAACATAAATGCGCACATATGCAACCTATATGTCGCATATATGCAGCATATAGGCCAAATTCAGGTACATATATGTGCTTATAGAGGGCATATAGGTCTCTGAGATAGCTCATATACCCAGTGGCAGGTTCTGTTTGTCATACCTATTGTATAGCTCATATCTCACTTTTGCAACAATCATACATGATGCCTAGCTCATATTTTTATTCTCAAGGTAATATCTGCATATTAGTCCAAAGTCCCTTACAGACATAACAAGAATTTCACGCAATAACTTATTAATCGCATGTGAACACGTGAAATTGGCATCACATTTGATCTTAAATACATGTTGACAAGTGGCAATGGCATGTTATGTGTAAACCAGTCATTATTAACTATGGCAAGTGAGAGGAGACAAAAAGCTATGATATCAACACAAATATCTCAATACTATTTGTTACATTTTTTTCCTGAAACATTAACAATAACAAGGTCATCAATTCTTTCTTGACCATACTTATTTCCATTCTATAAAGATTGATTTGTGTATTATGAAAGAGAAAGAAATGTATAAAAACAAAATGGTTTGATTATGTTTATTTCATCAATTAAGCATTTTTTCAAGTTTAAGTCACTCCCAGATTCACCACAGTAGAAAAAATTGGATTTGCATCATTCCAGCTCATACACATCCACTGAAAGGTAATACACTACACTGTTACCTCCACCAAATGCAATGTTTTCTATCTTGTCTGTAATGCAGTTTCTAGATGAATATGGCTCAGAGGTCCTTAGTCTAAATGTAGCAAAATAAAACAAAAATAACAAAATAAAACTACATAGAAGAACATACATTCAAGTAAACATGCCTTTCAAAAGTCATTTTCATCCCCACATCTGCTTGAGCATTTCACTGTGGTTTATGAATTTGAAGACAAAGTCTACATTTCTGTTCACAGTTTTAATGAACAGACACTTGTCTTTTATCTGAGATGCTTGTATAGCCACTAAAGGTCCCAGACTTTTTCCTACAGGGATGAAATAACAAGGATTCTTAAATTCCCACACGGAAAGAACCTATATAAACATATAGGTTTTAATAACCAGCAGTGGTCGGCAGCTCTTTTCAGAAGTAGCGCGCAATTGGCCAATTCGCTACAGGGATGCAAATTAGGAAGGGCCTGCTGGGAAGGGTTCTGTAGATCAGAGTTCCCCTAGGCGTCTCTTCTTGGGCAGACTGACCCTATTAAAATTGATTCTAACTCACATTAAACTTATTTAATTTCTCCCGTTGTTCCGAGTTTGTTAATTTTTTCTGAGAGTGTAAAACGTAATAGCTAAGTGGTGTGGGGTTCGGAGAAGGACGACGAACTTGTATACACTTATCTAGGTTCACAATATGGGGCTGCATAACCAGTGAACATTGTACATAGTTGCCTACTTTGATATCCCGGATTCGGGTGTAATTGGAGATTCCAAATCAAAAAAAAGACATTAAGGTTTTAATATAGGGCGACATGAAATTGGCCATTTTCATATATCATAGGTGCATATATTTACCTATAATATATGAAAACGGCCAATTTTATGTATGTCGCATGCATGCGAAACCTATATCTGGCCCTATATTAAAACCTATATGTATGTATAGGTTCTTTCCATGTGGGTTTTCATTGCAGCTGTGGTTGTTTCACTTGAAGCTGAGGCAGAAATTGCTGCTGTGCTTGTGATAGCTGTTGTCCTGGGAGAAACAGTTGATGCAGAAGCAGAGGTCAGTGAAACAATGGTTATTGCAGCTACGGTAGACTTACTGGAAGCTGCCGTAGAAGTTGCTGTTGTGCTGAAAACAGCTGTTGTCAGGAGGAAAACAGTTGTTGCAGAGGTTTTAGTGGTTGGAAGAGTTGTTGTTGATACAGTTGTGGCAATTTTGCCAGAAGCTGTTGCAGAAGGTGTGGCTTTGTTTTTGGCAGATGTTGTTTTGGGTGACACTGTAGTTTTAGATTTTGGAATAATAGTTGTTGTTGCTGTGGGCAGTTCGCCACAAGTTGTTGTAGAATCTGTAGTTGTATTTGGAGCAAATGATGTCTTGGTTGAAATTGTTGTTGCAGAAGTTGTAGTGCTGTGTATGGTTGTTTTTGCCGCTGTGGTTGTTTTGCTTGAAGCTGTTGTTGAAATTGCTGCTGTGCTTGGAACAGGAGTCGTCCTCAGTGAAAGAGTTGTAGCAGTTGTCTTTGCAGTGGGATTCTCACTTGATGTTCCTGATGTCCCAGGAGAAAGATTTGTTCTCTGCATTGTAGTTGTGGGAACAATAGTTGTCGTTTGGTTGAAGCTGAGGCAGAACTTGCCGGAGCGCTGGTGAGAGCGGTTGTCCTGGGAGAAACAGTTGTTTCTGATGGTGTTGTAGTGGGATTGCTGGTTGTTTTTGTTGCTGTTGTTGAACTTATAGTTGTGCTTGTGATGTCTGTTGTACTGGTAGAAAAAGTTGATTTTGAAGCAGGAGTCACTGAAAAAAGGGTTGTTGCAGATGTGGTCGATTAGCTGGCAACTGTTGTAGAACTTGCTGGTGTGCTGACAACAGTTGTTGTTTGGGGGGAAACAGTTGTTAGAGAAGTTTTAGTGGTTGGAAGAGTTGATGTTGAGACAGTAGTTGCAGTTTTGCTCAAGCTGTTGCAGAAGGTGTGGCAGTGTTTGTGACAGAAGTTGTTTTGGGTGACTTTGCAGTTTTAGATGCTGTAGTAGTTGGAATAATAGTTGTTGTTGCTGTGGACAGTTCACCACTAGTTGTCGTAGAATTTGTAGTTGTACTTGGAACAACTGATGTCTTGGTTGAAATTGTTGTTGCAGATGTTATAGTGCTGCGTATGGTGGTTTTTGCAGCTGTGGTTGTTTTGCTTGAAGCTGTTGTTGAAATTACTGCTGTGCTTGGAACAGGAGTCGTCCTCGGTGAAAGAGTTGTAGCAATTGTCTTTGCAGTGGGATTCTCACTTGATGTTCCAGATGTACCAGGAGAAAGACTTGTTCTCTGCATTGGAGTTGTGGGAACAGTAGTTCTTGTTGCAGATGTGGTTATTTTGGTTGAAGCTGAGGCAGAACTTGCCGCAGCGCTGGTGAGAGCTGTTGTCCTGGGAAAAGCAGTTGTTTCTGATGGTGTTGTAGTGGGATTGCTGGTTGTTTTTGTTGCTGTTGTTGAACTTATACTTGTGCTTGTGATGTCTGTTGTACTGGTAGAGAAAGTTAATTTTGAAGCAGGAGTCACTGAAAAAAGGGTTGTTGCAGATGTGGTCGATTTGCTGGCAACTGTTGTAGAACTTGCTGGTGTGCTGACAACAGTTGTTGTTTGGGGGGAAACAGTTGTAACAGAAGTTTTAGTGGTTGGACGAGTTGTTGTTCAGACAGTAGTGGCAGTTTTGCCAGAAGCTGCTGCAGAAGATGTGCCTGTGTTTGGGACAGATGTTGTTTTGGGTGACTTTGTAGTTTTAGATGCTGTAGTAGTTGGAATAATAGTTGTTGTTGCTGTGGACAGTTCGCCACTAGTTGTTGTAGAATCTGTAGTTGTACTTGGAACAACTGATGTCTTGGTTGAAATTGTTGTTGCAGATGTTGTAGTGCTGCGTATGGTTGTTTTGGCAGCTGTGGTTGTTTTGCTTGAAGCTGTTGTTGAAGTTGCTGCCGTGCTTGGAACAGGAGTTGTCCTCAGTGAAAGAGTGGTAGCAGTTGTCTTTGCAGTGGGATTCTCACTTGCTGTCCCTGTTGTACCGGAAGAAAGAGTTGTTCTCGGCATTGTAGTTGTGGTAACAGTAGTTGCTCTTGCAGCTGTGGTTATTTTGGTTGAAGCTGAGGCAGAACTTTCGGCTCCGCTGGTGAAAGCTGTTGTCCTGGGAAAAGCAGTTGTTTCTGATGGTGTTGTAGTGGGATTGCTGGTTGTTTTTGTTGCTGTTGTTGAACTTATACTTGTGCTTGTGATGTCTGTTATACTGGTAGAGAAAGTTAATTTTGAAGCAGGAGTCACTGAAAAAAGGGTTGTTGCAGATGTGGTCGATTTGCTGGCAACTGTTGTAGAACTTGCTGGTGTGCTGACAACAGTTGTTGTTTGGGGGGAAGCAGTTGTTACAGAAGTTTTTGTAGTTGGAAGAGTTGTTGTTGATACAGTAGTGGCAGTTTTCCCAGATGCTGTTGCAGAAAGTCTGGCTGTGTTTGTGACAAATGTTGTTTTGGGTGACTCTGTAGTTTTAGATGCTGTAGTAGTTGGAATAATAGTTGTTGTTGCTGTGGACTGTTCGCCACTAGTTGTTGTAGAATCTGTACTTTTACTCGGAACAACTGATGTCTTGGTTGAAATTGTTGTTGCAGATGTTGTAGTGCTGCGTATGGTTGTTTTTGCAGCTGTGGTTGTTTTGCTTGAAGCTATTGTTGAAATTGATGCTGTGCTTGGAACAGTAGTTATCCATGGTGAAACAGTTGTAGCAGTTGTCTTTTCAGTGGGATTCTCACTTGTTGTTCCTGTTGTACCAGGAGAGAGAGTTGTTCTGAGCATTGTAGTTGTGGGAACAATAGTTGTCGTTGCAGCTGTGGTTATTTTGGTTGAAGCTGAGGCAGAACTTGCCGCTCCGCTGGTGAGAGCTGTTGTCCTGGGAGAAACAGTTGTTTCTGATGGTGTTGTAGTGGGATTGCTGGTTATTTTTGTTGCTGTTGTTGAACTTATAGTCGTGCTTGTGATGTCTGTTGTACTGGTAGAAAAAGTTGATTTTGAAGCAGGAGTCACTGAAAAAAGGGTTGTTGCAGATGTGGTCGATTTGCTGGCAACTGTTGTAGAACTTGCTGGTGTGCTGACAACAGTTGTTGTTTGGGGGGAAACAGTTGTTACAGAAGTTTTAGTGGTTGGAAGAGTTGCTGTTGATACAGTAGTGGCAGTTTTGCCAGAAGCTGTTGCAGAAGGTGTGGCTGTGTTTGTGACAGATGTTGTTTTGGGTGACTTTGTAGTTTTTGATGCTGTAGTAGTTGGAATAATAGTTGTTGTTGTTGTGGATAGTACGCCACTAGTTGTTGTAGAATCTGTACTTTTACTTGGACCAACTGATGTCTTGGTTGAAATTGTTGTTGCAGATGTTGTAGTGCTGCGTATGGTGGTTTTTGCAGCTGTGGTTGTTTTGCTTGAAGCTGTTGTTGTAATTGCTGCTGTGCTTGGAACAGGAGTCGTCCTCGGTGAAAGAGTTGTAGCAGTTGTCTTTGCAGTGGGATTCTCACTTGATGTCCCTGATGTACCAGAAGAAAGAGTTGTTCTCTGCATTGTAGTTGTGGGAACAGTAGTTCTTGTTGCAGATGTGGTTATTTTGGTTGAAGCTGAGGCAAAACTTGCCGCAGCGCTGGTGATAGCTGTTGTCCTGGGAGAAACAGTTGTTTCTGATGGTGTTGTCGTGGGATTGCTGGTTATTTTTGTTGCTGTTGTTGAAATTTTAGTCGTGCTTGTGATGTCTGTTGTACTGGTAGAAAAAGTTGTTTTTGAAGCAGGAGTCACTGAAAAAAGGGTTGTTACAGTAGTGGTTGATTTGCTGGCAACTGTTGTAGAACTTGCTGGTGTGCTGACTACAGTTGTTGTTTGGGGGGGAAACAGTTGTTACAGAAGTTTTAGTGGTTGGAAGAGTTGTTGTTGATACAGTAGTGGCAGTTTTGCCAGAAGCTGTTGCAGAAGGTGTGGCTGTGTTTGTGACAGATGTTGTTTTGGGTGACTCTGTAGTTTTAGATGCTGTAGTAGTTGGAATAATAGTTGTTGTTGCTGTGGACAGTTCGCCACTAGTTGTTGTAGAATCTGTAGTTGTACTTGGAACAACTGATGTCTTGGTTGAAATTGTTGTTGCAGATGTTATAGTGCTGTGTATGGTGGTTTTTGCAGCTGTGGTTGTTTTGCTTGAAGCTGTTGTTGAAAGTGCTGCTGTGCTTGGAACAGGAGTCGTCCTCGGTGAAAGAGTTGTAGCAGTTGTCTTTGCAGTGGGATTCTCACTTGATGTCCCTGATGTACCAGAAGAAAGATTTGTTCTCTGCATTGTAGTTGTGGAAACAATAGTTCTTGTTGCAGCTGTGGTTATTTTGGTTGAAGCTGAGGCAAAACCGTGCCGCACTGGCTGGTGATAGCTGTTGTCCTGGGAGAAACAGTTGTTTCTGATGGTGTTGTAGTGGGATTGCTGGTTGTTTTTGTTGCTGTTGTTGAAATTTTAGTTGTGCTTGTGATGTCTGTTGTACTGGTAGAAAAGTTGTTTTTGAAGCAGGAGTCACTGAAAAAAAAAGGTTGTTGCAGATGTGGTTGATTTGCTGGCAACTGTTGTAGAACTTGCTGGTGTGCTGACAACAGTTGTTGTTTGGGGGGGGAACAGTTGTTACAGAAGTTTTTGTGGTTGGAAGAGTTGTTGTTGATACAGTAGTGGCAGTTTTGCCAGAAGCTGTTGCAGAAGGTGTGGCTGTGTTTGTGACAGATGTTGTTTTGGGTGACTTTGTAGTTTTTGATGCTGTAGTAGTTGGAATAATAGTTGTTGTTGTTGTGGACAGTTCGCCACTAGTTGTTGTAGAATCTGTACTTTTACTTGGAACAACTGATGTCTTGGTTGAAATTGTTGTTGCAGATGTTATAGTGCTGTGTATGGTGGTTTTTGCAGCTGTGGTTGTTTTGCTTGAAGCTGTTGTTGAAAGTGCTGCTGTGCTTGGAACAGGAGTCGTCCTCGGTGAAAGAGTTGTAGCAGTTGTCTTTGCAGTGGGATTCTCACTTGATGTCCCTGATGTACCAGAAGAAAGATTTGTTCTCTGCATTGTAGTTGTGGAAACAATAGTTGTTGTTGCAGCTGTGGTTATTTTGGTTGAAGCTGAGGCAGAACTTGCCACTGCGCTGGTGAGAGCTGTTGTCCTGGGAGAAACAGTTGTTTCTGATGGTGTTGTAGTGGGATTGCTGGTTATTTTTTGTGCTGTTGTTGAACTTTTACTTGTGCTTGTGATGTCTGTTGTACTGGTAGAAAAAGTTGATTTTGAAGCAGGAGTCACTGAAAAAAATGGTTGTTGCAGATGTGGTTGATTTGCTGGCAACTGTTGTAGAACTTGCTGGTGTGCTGACAACAGTTGTTGTTTGGGGGAAACAGTTGTTACAGAAGTTTTAGTAGTTGGAAGAGTTGTTGTTGATACAGTAGTGGCAGTTTTGCCAGAAGCTGTTGCAGACGGTGTGGCTGTGTTTGTGACAGATGTTGTTTTGGGTGACTCTGTAGTTTTAGATGCTGTAGTAGTTGGAATAATAGTTGTTGTTGCTGTGGATAGTTCGCCACTAGTTGTTGTAGAATCTGTACTTTTACTTGGACCAACTGATGTCTTGGTTGAAATTGTTGTTGCAGATGTTATAGTGCTGTGTATGGTGGTTTTTGCAGCTGTGGTTGTTTTGCTTGAAGCTGTTGTTGAAAGTGCTGCTGTGCTTGGAACAGGAGTCGTCCTCGGTGAAAGAGTTGTAGCAGTTGTCTTTGCAGTGGGATTCTCACTTGATGTTCCTGATGTACCAGAAGAAAGAGTTGTTCTCTGCATTGTAGTTGTGGGAACAGTAGTTCTTGTTGCAGATGTGGTTATTTTGGTTGAAGCTGAGGCAAAACTTGCCACTGCGCTGGTGATAGCTGTTGTCCTGGGAGAAACAGTTGTTTCTGATGGTGTTGTAGTGGGATTGCTGGTTATTTTTGTTGCTGTTGTTGAACTTATAGTCGTGCTTGTGATGTCTGTTGTACTGGTAGAAAAAGTTGATTTTTGAGCAGGAGTCACTGAAAAAAAGGGTTGTTACAGATGTGGTTGATTTGCTGGCAACTGTTGTAGAACTTGCTGGTGTGCTGACAACAGTTGTTGTTTGGGGGGAAACAGTTGTTACAGAAGTTTTAGTGGTTGGAAGAGTTGCTGTTGATACAGTAGTGGCAGTTTTGCCAGAAGCTGTTGCAGACGGTGTGGCTGTGTTTGTGACAGATGTTGTTTTGGGTGACTTTGTAGTTTTAGATGCTGTAGTAGTTGGAATAATAGTTGTTGTTGTTGTGGATAGTACGCCACTAGTTGTTGTAGAATCTGTACTTTTACTTGGACCAACTGATGTCTTGGTTGAAATTGTTGTTGCAGATGTTATAGTGCTGCGTATGGTGGTTTTTGCAGCTGTGGTTGTTTTGCTTGAAGCTGTTGTTGAAAGTGCTGCTGTGCTTGGAACAGGAGTCGTCCTCGGTGAAAGAGTTGTAGCAGTTGTCTTTGCAGTGGGATTCTCACTTGATGTTCCTGATGTACCAGGAGAAAGATTTGTTCTCTGCATTGTAGTTGTGGAAACAATAGTTGTTGTTGCAGCTGTGGTTATTTTGGTTGAAGCTGAGGCAGAACTTGCCACTGCGCTGGTGAGAGCTGTTGTCCTGGGAGAAACAGTTGTTTCTGATGGTGTTGTAGTGGGATTGCTGGTTGTTTTTGTTGCTGTTGTTGAACTTATACTTGTGCTTGTGATGTCTGTTGTACTGGTAGAAAAAGTTGATTTTGAAGCAGGAGTCACTGAAAAAATGGTTGTTGCAGATGTGGTCGATTTGCTGGCAACTGTTGTAGAACTTGCTGGTGTGCTGACAACAGTTGTTGTTTGGGGGGAAACAGTTGTTACAGAAGTTTTAGTGGTTGGAAGAGTTGCTGTTGATACAGTAGTGGCAGTTTTGCCAGAAGCTGTTGCAGAAGGTGTGGCTGTGTTTGTGACAGATGTTGTTTTGGGTGACTTTGTAGTTTTTGATGCTGTAGTAGTTGGAATAATAGTTGTTGTTGTTGTGGATAGTACGCCACTAGTTGTTGTAGAATCTGTACTTTTACTTGGACCAACTGATGTCTTGGTTGAAATTGTTGTTGCAGATGTTGTAGTGCTGCGTATGGTGGTTTTTGCAGCTGTGGTTGTTTTGCTTGAAGCTGTTGTTGTAATTGCTGCTGTGCTTGGAACAGGAGTCGTCCTCGGTGAAAGAGTTGTAGCAGTTGTCTTTGCAGTGGGATTCTCACTTGATGTCCCTGATGTACCAGAAGAAAGAGTTGTTCTCTGCATTGTAGTTGTGGGAACAGTAGTTCTTGTTGCAGATGTGGTTATTTTGGTTGAAGCTGAGGCAGAACTTGCCACTGCGCTGGTGAGAGCTGTTGTCCTGGGAGAAACAGTTGTTTCTGATGGTGTTGTAGTGGGATTGCTGGTTATTTTTGTTGCTGTTGTTGAACTTATAGTCGTGCTTGTGATGTCTGTTGTACTGGTAGAAAAAGTTGATTTTGAAGCAGGAGTCACTGAAAAAAGGGTTGTTGCAGATGTGGTCGATTTGCTGGCAACTGTTGTAGAACTTGCTGGTGTGCTGACAACAGTTGTTGTTTGGGGGGAAACAGTTGTTACAGAAGTTTTAGTGGTTGGAAGAGTTGCTGTTGATACAGTAGTGGCAGTTTTGCCAGAAGCTGTTGCAGAAGGTGTGGCTGTGTTTGTGACAGATGTTGTTTTGGGTGACTTTGTAGTTTTTTTCTGCTGTAGTAGTTGGAATAATAGTTGTTGTTGTTGTGGATAGTACGCCACTAGTTGTTGTAGAATCTGTACTTTTACTTGGACCAACTGATGTCTTGGTTGAAATTGTTGTTGCAGATGTTGTAGTGCTGCGTATGGTGGTTTTTGCAGCTGTGGTTGTTTTGCTTGAAGCTGTTGTTGAAATTGCTGCTGTGCTTGGAACAGGAGTTATCCATCGGTGAAAGAGTTGTTGTAGCAGTTGTCTTTGCAGTGGGATTCTCACTTGATGTCCCTGATGTACCAGAAGAAAGAGTTGTTCTCTGCATTGTAGTTGTGGAAACAATAGTTGTTGTTGCAGCTGTGGTTATTTTGGTTGAAGCTGAGGCAGAACTTGCCACTGCGCTGGTGAGAGCTGTTGTCCTGGGAGAAACAGTTGTTTCTGATGGTGTTGTAGTGGGATTGCTGGTTATTTTTGTTGCTGTTGTTGAACTTATAGTCGTGCTTGTGATGTCTGTTGTACTGGTAGAAAAAGTTGATTTTGAAGCAGGAGTCACTGAAAAAAGGGTTGTTACAGATGTGGTCGATTTGCTGGCAACTGTTGTAGAACTTGCTGGTGTGCTGACAACAGTTGTTGTTTGGGGGGAAACAGTTGTTACAGAAGTTTTAGTGGTTGGAAGAGTTGCTGTTGATACAGTAGTGGCAGTTTTGCCAGAAGCTGTTGCAGAAGGTGTGGCTGTGTTTGTGACAGATGTTGTTTTGGATGACTTTGTAGTTTTCGATGCTGTAGTAGTTGGAATAATAGTTGTTGTTGTTGTGGATAGTACGCCACTAGTTGTTGTAGAATCTGTACTTTTACTTGGACCAACTGATGCCTTGGTTGAAATTGTTGTTGCAGATGTTGTAGTGCTGCGTATGGTGGTTTTTGCAGCTGTGGTTGTTTTGCTTGAAGCTGTTGTTGTAATTGCTGCTGTGCTTGGAACAGGAGTCGTCCTCGGTGAAAGAGTTGTAGCAGTTGTCTTTGCAGTGGGATTCTCACTTGATGTCCCTGATGTACCAGAAGAAAGAGTTGTTCTCTGCATTGTAGTTGTGGGAACAGTAGTTCTTGTTGCAGCAGATGGTTATTTTGGTTGAAGCTGAGGCAGAACTTGCCACTGCGCTGGTGAGAGCTGTTGTCCTGGGAGAAACAGTTGTTTCTGATGGTGTTGTAGTGGGATTGCTGGTTATTTTTGTTGCTGTTGTTGAACTTATAGTCGTGCTTGTGATGTCTGTTGTACTGGTAGAAAAAGTTGATTTTGAAGCAGGAGTCACTGAAAAAAGGGTTGTTGCAGATGTGGTCGATTTGCTGGCAACTGTTGTAGAACTTGCTGGTGTGCTGACAACAGTTGTTGTTTGGGGGGAAACAGTTGTTACAGAAGTTTTAGTGGTTGGAAGAGTTGCTGTTGATACAGTAGTGGCAGTTTTGCCAGAAGCTGTTGCAGAAGGTGTGGCTGTGTTTGTGACAGATGTTGTTTTGGGTGACTTTGTAGTTTTTTTTGCTGTAGTAGTTGGAATAATAGTTGTTGTTGTTGTGGATAGTACGCCACTAGTTGTTGTTAGAATCTGTACTTTTACTTGGACCAACTGATGTCTTGGTTGAAATTGTTGTTGCAGATGTTGTAGTGCTGCGATGGTTGTTTTTGCAGCTGTGGTTGTTTTGCTTGAAGCTGTTGTTGTAATTGCTGCTGTGCTTGGAACAGGAGTTATCCATGGTGAAAGAGTTGTAGCAGTTGTCTTTTTCAGTGGGATTCTCACTTGATGTCCCTGATGTACCAGAAGAAAGAGTTGTTCTCTGCATTGTAGTTGTGGGAACAGTAGTTCTTGTTGCAGATGTGGTTATTTTGGTTGAAGCTGAGGCAGAACTTGCCACTGCTGGTGAGAGCTGTTGTCCTGGGAGAAACAGTTGTTTCTGATGGTGTTGTAGTGGGATTGCTGGTTATTTTTGTTGCTGTTGTTGAACTTTTAGTCGTGCTTGTGATGTCTGTTGTACTGGTAGAAAAAGTTGATTTTGAAGCAGGAGTCACTGAAAAAAGGGTTGTTGCAGATGTGGTCGATTTGTGGCAACTGTTGTAGAACTTGTTGGTGTGCTGACAACAGTTGTTGTTTGGGGGAAACAGTTGTTACAGAAGTTTTAGTGGTTGGAAGAGTTGCTGTTGATATAGTAGTGGCAGTTTTGCCAGAAGCTGTTGCAGCAGAAGGTGTGGCTGTGTTTGTGACAGATGTTGTTTTGGGTGACTTTGTAGTTTTCGATGCTGTAGTAGTTGGAATAATAGTTGTTGTTGTTGTGGATAGTACGCCACTAGTTGTTGTTTTAGAATCTGTACTTTTACTTGGACCAACTGATGTCTTGGTTGAAATTGTTGTTGCAGATGTTGTAGTGCTTTATGGTGGTTTTTGCAGCTGTGGTTGTTTTGTTTGAAGCTATTGTTGTTGTTTGATGCTGTGCTTGAACAGTAGTTATCCATGGTGAAACAGTTGTAGCAGTTGTCTTTTCAGTGGGATTCTCACTTGATGTCCCTGATGTACCAGAAGAAAGAGTTGTTCTCTGCATTGTAGTTGTGGGAACAGTAGTTCTTGTTGCAGATGTGGTTATTTTGGTTGAAGCTGAGGCAGAACTTGCCACTCAGCGCTGGTGAGAGTTGTTGTCCTGGGAGAAACAGTTGTTTCTGATGGTGTTGTAGTGGGATTGCTGGTTATTTTTGTTGCTGTTGTTGAACTTATAGTCGTGCTTGTGATGTCTGTTGTACTGGTAGAAAAAGTTGTTTTTGAAGCAGGAGTCACTGAAAAAAGGGTTGTTGCAGATGTGGTTGATTTGCTGGCAACTGTTGTAGAACTTGCTGGTGTGCTGACAACAGTTGTTGTTTGGGGGGAAACAGTTGTTACAGAAGTTTTAGTGGTTGGAAGAGTTGCTGTTGATATAGTAGTGGCAGTTTTGCCAGAAGCCGTTGCAGAAGGTGTGGCTGTGTTTGTGACAGATGTTGTTTTGGGTGACTTTGTAGTTTTCGATGCTGTAGTAGTTGGAATAATAGTTGTTGTTGTTGTGGATAGTACGCCACTAGTTGTTTTAGAATCTGTACTTTTACTTGGACCAACTGATGTCTTGGTTGAAATTGTTGTTGCAGATGTTGTAGTGCTGCGTATGGTTGTTTTTGCAGCTGTGGTTGTTTTGCTTGAAGCTATTGTTGAAATTGATGCTGTGCTTGGAACAGTAGTTATCCATGGTGAAACAGTTGTAGCAGTTGTCTTTTCAGTGGGATTCTCACTTGATGTCCCTGATGTACCAGAAGGAAGAGTTGTTCTCTGCATTGTAGTTGTTGGAACAGTAGTTCTTGTTGCAGATGTGGTTATTTTGGTTGAAGCTGAGGCAGAACTTGTTGCGCTGGTGAGAGCTGTTGTCCTGGGAGAAACAGTTGTTTCTGATGGTGTTGTAGTGGGATTGCTGGTTATTTTTGTTGCTGTTGTTGAACTTATAGTCGTGCTTGTGATGTCTGTTGTACTGGTAGAAAAAGTTGATTTTGAAGCAGGAGTCACTGAAAAAAGGGTTGTTGCAGATGTGGTCGATTTGCTGGCAACTGTTGTAGAACTTGCTGGTGTGCTGACAACAGTTGTTGTTTGGGGGGAAACAGTTGTTACAGAAGTTTTAGTGGTTGGAAGAGTTGCTGTTGATACAGTAGTGGCAGTTTTGCCAGAAGCTGTTGCAGACGGTGTGGCTGTGTTTGTGACAGATGTTGTTTTGGATGACTTTGTAGTTTTCGATGCTGTAGTAGTTGGAATAATAGTTGTTGTTGTTGTGGATAGTACGCCACTAGTTGTTGTAGAATCTGTACTTTTACTTGGACCAACTGATGCCTTGGTTGAAATTGTTGTTGCAGATGTTGTAGTGCTGCGTGTGGTGGTTTTTTTGCAGCTGTGGTTGTTTTGCTTGAAGCTGTTGTTGTAATTGCTGCTGTGCTTGGAACAGGAGTCGTCCTCGTGAAAGAGTTGTAGCAGTTGTCTTTGCAGTGGGATTCTCACTTGATGTCCCTGATGTACCAGAAGAAAGAGTTGTTCTCTGCATTGTAGTTGTGGGAACAGTAGTTCTTGTTGCAGATGTGGTTATTTTGGTTGAAGCTGAGGCAGAACTTGCCACTGCACTGGTGAGAGCTGTTGTCCTGGGAGAAACAGTTGTTTCTGATGGTGTTGTAGTGGGATTGCTGGTTATTTTTGTTGCTGTTGTTGAACTTATAGTCGTGCTTGTGATGTCTGTTGTACTGGTAGAAAAAGTTGATTTTGAAGCAGGAGTCACTGAAAAAAGGGTTGTTGCAGATGTGGTCGATTTGCTGGCAACTGTTGTAGAACTTGCTGGTGTGCTGACTACAGTTGTTGTTTGGGGGGAAACAGTTGTTACAGAAGTTTTTGTAGTTGGAAGAGTTGTTGTTGATACAGTAGTGGCAGTTTTGCCAGAAGCTGTTGCAGACGGTGTGGCTGTGTTTGTGACAGATGTTGTTTTGGGTGACTCAGTAGTTTTAGATGCTGTAGTAGTTGGAATAATAGTTGTTGTTGCTGTGGACAGTTCGCCACTAGTTGTTGTAGAATCTGTAGTTGTACTTGGAACAACTGATGTCTTGGTTGAAATTGTTGTTGCAGATGTTGTAGTGCTGCGTATGGTGGTTTTTGCAGCTGTGGTTGTTTTGCTTGAAGCTGTTGTTGAAATTGCTGCTGTGCTTGGAACAGGAGTCGTCCTCGGTGAAAGAGTTGTAGCAGTTGTCTTTGCAGTGGGATTCTCACTTGATGTTCCTGATGTACTAGGAGAAAGATTTGTTCTCTGCATTGTAGTTGTGGAAACAATAGTTGTCGTTGCAGCTGTGGTTATTTTGGTTGAAGCTGAGGCAGAACTTGCCGCAGTGCTGGTGATAGCTGTTGTCCTGGGAGAAACAGTTGTTTCTGATGGTGTTGTCGTGGGATTGCTGGTTGTTTTTGTTGCTGTTGTTGAACTTATACTTGTGCTTGTGATGTCTGTTGTACTGGTAGAAAAAGTTGATTTTGAAGCAAGAGTCACTGAAAAAAGGGTTGTTGCAGATGTGGTCAATTTGCTGGCAACTGTTGTAGAACTTGCTGGTGTGCTGACTACAGTTGTTGTTTGGGGGGAAACAGTTGTTACAGAGGTTTTAGTGGTTGGAAGAGTTGTAGTTGAGACAGTAGTGGCAGTTTTGCCAGAAGCTGTAGCAGAAGGTGTGGCTGTGTTTGTGACAGATGTTGTTTTGGGTGACTTTGTAGTTTTCGATGCTGTAGTAGTTGGAATAATAGTTGTTGTTTTTGTGGACAGTACGCCACTAGTTGTTGTAGAATCTGTACTTTTACTTGGACCAACTGATGTCTTGGTTGAAATTGTTGTTGCAGATGTTGTAGTGCTGCGTATGGTGGTTTTTGCAGCTGTGGTTGTTTTGCTTGAAGCTGTTGTTGTAATTGCTGCTGTGCTTGGAACATGAGTCGTCCTCGGTGAAAGAGTTGTAGCAGTTGTCTTTGCAGTGGGATTCTCACTTGATGTCCCTGATGTACCAGAAGAAAGAGTTGTTCTCTGCATTGTAGTTGTGGGAACAGTAGTTCTTGTTGCAGATGTGGTTATTTTGGTTGAAGCTGAGGCAGAACTTGCCGCAGCGCTGGTGATAGCTGTTGTCCTGGGAGAAACAGTTGTTTCTGATGGTGTTGTCGTGGGATTGCTGGTTATTTTTGTTGCTGTTGTTGAAATTTTAGTCGTGCTTGTGATGTCTGTTGTACTGGTAGAAAAAGTTGTTTTTGAAGCAGGAGTCACTGAAAAAAGGGTTGTTACAGTAGTGGTTGATTTGCTGGCAACTGTTGTAGAACTTGCTGGTGTGCTGACTACAGTTGTTGTTTGGGGGGAAACAGTTGTTACAGAAGTTTTTGTAGTTGGAAGAGTTGTTGTTGATACAGTAGTGGCAGTTTTGCCAGAAGCTGTTGCAGACGGTGTGGCTGTGTTTGTGACAGATGTTGTTTTGGGTGACTCTGTAGTTTTTGATGCTGTAGTAGTTGGAATAATAGTTGTTGTTGCTGTGGACAGTTCGCCACTAGTTGTTGTAGAATCTGTAGTTGTACTTGGAACAACTGATGTCTTGGTCGAAATTGTTGTTGCAGATGTTATAGTGCTGCGTATGGTGGTTTTTGCAGCCGTGGTTGTTTTGCTTGAAGCTGAGGCAGAACTTGCCACTGCGCTGGTGAGAGCTGTTGTCCTGGGAGAAACAGTTGTTTCAGATGGTGTTGTAGTGGGATTGCTGGTTGTTTTTGTTGCTGTTGTTGAACTTATACTTGTGCTTGTGATGTCTGTTGTACTGGTAGAAAAAGTTGATTTTGAAGCAAGAGTCACTGAAAAAAGGGTTGTTGCAGATGTGGTCAATTTGCTGGCAACTGTTGTAGAACTTTCTGGTGTGCTGACTACAGTTGTTGTTTGGGGGGAAACAGTTGTTCCAGAGGTTTTAGTGGTTGGAAGAGTTGTAGTTGAGACAGTAGTGGCAGTTTTGCCAGAAGCTGTAGCAGAAGGTGTGGCTGTGTTTGTGACAGATGTTGTTTTGGGTGACTCTGTAGTTTTAGATGCTGTAGTAGTTGGAATAATTGTTGTTGTTGCTGTCGACAGTTCGCCCCTAGTTGTTGTAGAATCTGTTGTTGTACTTGGAACAACTGATGTCTTGGTTGAAATTGTTGTTGCAGAGGTTATAGTGCTGCGTATGGTTGTTTTTGCAGCTGTGGTTGTTTTGCTTGAAGCTGTTGTTGAAATTGCTGCTGTGCTTGGAACAGGAGTTGTCCTCGATGAAAGAGTTGTAGCAGTTGTCTTTGCAGTGGGATTCTCACTTGCTGTCCCTGTTGTACCGGACGAAAGAGTTGTTCTCAGCATTGTAGTTGTGGGTACAGTAATTGCTGTTGCAGCTGTGGTTATTTTGGTTGAAGCTGAGGCAGAACTTGCCACTCCGCTGCTGAGAGCTGTTGTCCTGGGAAAAGCAGTTGTTTCTGATGGTGTTGTAGTGGGATTGCTGGTTGTTTTTGTTGCTGTTGTTGAACTTATACTTGTGCTTGTGACGTCTGTTGTACTGGTAGAAAAAGTTGATGTTGAAGCAGGAGTCACTGAAAAAAGGGTTGTTGCAGATGTGGTCGATTTGCTGGCAACTTTTGTAGAACTTGCTGGTGTGCTGACAACAGTTGTTGTTTGGGGGGAAACAGTTGTTACAGAAGTTTTAGTGGTTGGAAGAGTTGCTGTTGATACAGTAGTGGTAGTTTTGCCAGAAGCTGTTGCAGAAGGTGTGGCTGTGTTTGTGACAGATGTTGTTTTGGGTGACTTTGTAGTTTTCGATGCTGTAGTAGTTGGAATAATAGTTGTTGTTGTTGTGGATAGTACGCCACTAGTTGTTGTAGAATCTGTACTTTTACTTGGACCAACTGATGTCTTGGTTGAAATTGTTGTTGCAGATCTTGTAGTGCTGCGTATGGTTGTTTTTGCAGCTGTGGTTGTTTTGCTTGAAGCTGTTGTTGAAATTGCTGCTGTGCTTGGAACAGGAGTCGTCCTCTGTGAAAGAGTTGTAGCAGTTGTCTTTGCAGTGGGATTCTCACTTGCAATCTCTGTTGTACCGGAAGAAAGAGTTGTTCTCTGCATTGTAGTTGTGGGAACAGTAGTTCTTGTTGCAGATGTGGTTATTTTGGTTGAAGCTGAGGCAGAACTTGCCGCAGTGCTGGTGATAGCTGTTGTCCTGGGAGAAACAGTTGTTTCTGATGGTGTTGTCGTGGGATTGCTGGTTGTTTTTGTTGCTGTTGTTGAACTTATACTTGTGCTTGTGATGTCTGTTGTACTGGTAGAAAAAGTTAATGTTGAAGCAGGAGTCACTGAAAAAAGGGTTGTTGCAGATGTGGTCGATTTGCTGGCAACTGTTGTAGAACTTGCTGGTGTGCTGACAACAGTTGTTGTTTGGGGGGAAACAGTTGTTACAGAAGTTTTTGTAGTTGGAAGAGTTGTCGTTGATACAGTAGTGGCAGTTTTGCCGGAAGCTGTTGCAGAATGTGTGGCTTTGTTTGTAACAGATGTTGTTTTGGGTGACTCTGTAGTTTTAGATGCTGTAGTAGTTGGAATAATAGTTGTTGTTGCTGCGGACTGTTCGCCACTGGTTGTTGTAGAATCTGTTGTTGTACTTGGAACAACTGATTCCTTGGTTGAAATTGTTGTTGCAGATGTTATAGTGCTGCGTATGGTGGTTTTTGCAGCTGTGGATGTTTTGCTAGAAGCTGTTGTTGAAATTGCTGCTGTGCTTGGAAGAGGAGTTGTCCTCGGTGAAAGAGTTGTAGCAGTTGTCTTTGCAGTGGGATTCTCACTTGATGTTCCTGATGTACCAGGAGAAAGATTTGATCTCTGCATTGATGTTGTGGGATCAATAGTTCTTGTTGCAGCTGTGGTTATTTTGGTTGAAGCTGAGGCAGAACTTGCCGCAGCGCTGGTGAGAGCTGTTGTCCTGGGAGAAACAGTTTTTTCTGATGGTGTTGTAGTGGGATTGCTGGTTATTTTTGTTGCTGTTGTTGAACTTATACTTGTGCTTGTGATGTCTGTTGTACTGGTAGAAAAAGTTGATGTTGAAGCAGGAGTCACTGAAAAAAGGGTTGTTGCAGATGTGGTTGACTTGCTGGCAACTGTTTTTTCACTTGCTGGTTTGCTAAAGACAAAACTTGTCCTCGTTGTAGGAAATGTTGTAGTTCCAGTTTTTGTTGGAACTGTTGTCGGTTTTCTTTCAGTTCTTGTCAAAGTGACTACTGAGCTTGTTGTAGCAGGTGATGAGCTATGATTAACAACCTCTGCAGATGTTGTCGGCGTAGGACTTTTTGCTGTGTTTATAGATGTTTTTTTCGTTTCTTCAGTGTCTGTTGTAAATGAGAGGGATGTTCTTCCCATTTTTGCAGTTGTGGGAACAGAAGTTCTTGTTGCAGCTTTTGTAGAAGTGCTTGTCCTTTCGGTAGTTTTGCATGTTGTGATTATGTTGGCATGTGTTGTGGTGGCTGTTTTCGCTGAAAAAGTTGGTTTGTATGAATCTGTTGGCATGGTGAGAAAACTCCAGAATCTATTATCTGTTGATTTTCTGATTGTGGTCCCTAATGAGACGCTGGCAGTTTTGGCTGTTTTTGTCAAAATAGCAGGACTGCTGGGACTGTACTGCTCATTTGGCATTGTGTGAAATCCCCAGAATATATCCTCTGTTGGGCTGCTTGGAGCTGTTCCTAACGAGGAAATGGTGACAGCAGTTGTTCTGGCTGAATTTGGAATACTGATAGGACTGCTGGGACTGTACTGGCCAATTGGCATTGTGTGAAATCCCCAGAATATATCCTCTGTTGGGTTGCTTATTAATGTTCCTAATGAGGAAATGGTGACAGCAGTTTTGGCTGCATTTGGAATCAAGGTAGGAGTGCTGGGACTATAGTGAAAGGGAGGCATTGTAAGAAATCCCCAAAAGTCATCACTATCCCAGTTTTCTCTTTTTCTTCTGACAGAGTGGTGGGAATTATTGAATTCAGGAACAAGTGATACTTTGTAAACACGTAATTTTTCAAAAAAGTCATGATTTAACAGCTTTTGGACGAGACAGGCCTCCTGAAAGAAGAAAATGAATAGGTATCAGCAGAATTAAAGCAAATTACTCCGGTTATTATTGCTGCAGCTGAGACACTGAATATTATGCCTGGGCAATACTCCCAGCGTTGACAGTTTTAGGAAAAACATATATTGATGATTGAATTTCAAAAAACATCCACTCATGACTATAGGGCATGGCCTCCCTTTGCTTTCAAAATAGCTTCAATTCTTTGTGCCATGGATTCCACAAGATTTTACAAACATTTGTTTCAGGTTCTAGGCCATGTTGACATGATTGCATCATATAATTTCTGCATATTTCTTAGCTGCGCATTTATGCTGCAAATGTCACGTTCTACTGCATCCCAAAGGAGCTCTATTAGATTCAGGACGGGTAATTGGGAGGGCCAATAAAGTGCACTGAACTCATCTTCATGAAACCATTTTGAGATGACTTATGCTTTGTGACATGATGTATTATCATGCAGGAAGTGGCCATTAGAAGATGGCTATGAAAATGTACTATAAAGGGAGAAGATGGTCAAAAACTATTCCCAATTAATGTGTTAATCAGACCAAGCTACATTTTTCAGTCTTCTCCAGTCTCGTCAGCTTATGCCTACTGCAGCCCCAGACATCGGGTTTTGGGTGTCAAGAGTGGAGCCTGACAAGTTCCTATGAACTTGTTGTCCATCTGCTTCAAGGTTCAGTATGGCATGCATTCTGAGATGGTTTTCTGCTCAGCAAAATTGTAAAGAGTGGTTAGCAGAGTAAGGTGGCATGCACGCAGGAAACATGCTTGGGTATAAATAATGCGAGATCCGATAATACCGTGCATATCTTCTGAAAGAAAGTAGAAAAGGTGATGAGTTGAACCTTTCTGATGACAACAAGTGACAGCTCAGTTGACCATGTCTAATATCGTGACATATTCACTTAACTGGTGAGGAAAGTTGACCATTAGAAACACTAGTCCCCCCCATTCTCTATTGTGATTGATTGCTCTGAAATTGACATTGATGAGTAGCGCATCGCACCAAAAAATGAACAGATATTATCTTTGAAGTGGTCTTAAAAACAATTGAGAGTGCTTGGTGTTTAAACACAGCAGACAAGACGTCAGGTAAACAAATGTGCATCTGGTGCATTACCATTGATAAATAACAGGGTGAATAACAAAACGTTGATTGCTATGTATCTACCTGCCACTGCTTCAAATGCCAAATTTGTTTGAAAAAATCCTCAGCTCTCACATACATCTGACCTTATGTCAGATTGAGCATGACATGCACGTCGATTTAGTGTTTGTATTGCTGCGCTCCTTTCATGCTTGTGCTTAATGGAGCCAGGATTCTCAGTCAGAAAACAATTTGAAAGTGACTTGAATATTTAGTGGATAATTATAGTGAAAATACTAAAAACAAACCAGTTAAGCGTTTTTATTGTTGCGCTCTTTAAAGCTATCGTCTACGATTTCTTCGCCACGCACAACACCCCCACCCCCTCTGTGCTTCTTCCGACACCATGCGCCCTCCCCTGAAAGCACCGTCTCATCCCATCTGAAACAGACACACCCCCTGCCCCTGAGAAGACAGCAGGTTTGCCGCACACAAAGCAACGGTTTTCAATGGAGAGCGAAATTTTTCTAGCCTGACTCCGCCAGCCCACGTACTTCCGCTCAATTTCATTTTGCTTCACTACTTTGTCTGATCACAAAGAGCTCTGCCTCGTTTACCTCGGCAGAAAAGACGCCGAACCAACCAACGAACAGAAGGTGTGGCCGAGAGCCATGATGTAGCCGCTGCGCCAAGTTTGAAATTGTAGTCTCCGAAATTAACAATGGCTACGGACATAGATACGGGAGGCCATTCGCTCTGTCGTGGAGAAAATCCCCAGTATCAGCGACTTAAAGCCACAACAAGATGAATGTTTGGTTAGTTTTTTGAATGGAAATGATGTTGTAGCGCTACTCCCTACTGGTTTCGGGAAAAGTTGTCATATCTACTTAATATCCATCATGAAACATATGAAAGAGGCACCCTGTTCATCTCTGTGAGAGACAGCCGAACCACCTCAGCTAGCTTGTAGCTTCTAGTGTTACATTGCCCGCGAATTTCACCCTATTTAAGTTAGCAGCGAACTTTATAAAAGCCATGTTTTTGTTCATGTCACAAACTTATTCGCTGTCTCAGTGTAATGCTGTCATTATCCATGAATGAAATGGCTGTCTGAGACAGCCAAATGCTTAGAGCCAAACTATGTAACTATAAAGTTAGATAGCGAGCTCAGTATGATGGTAGCGCAAGTATGGTTAATGGTTCAGTTTTTGTGTCAAGCAGATTTCGTCCTAATGTAAATAATGCGTTATTCTCGCGGATTTCCGATTTTGTTCACTATTGCTTCGATGATCACTTTGGAGTAATCATGCAACCAACAACCAACAACCAACAACCCCCCCCCCGGCTAAACAAAATAAAATGCATCTACCCACCTGGATGACTTCCCATAATTGATGGAACCATGAATTCTGCTCTCTACCAGAAAATCCTGAAGGAGAATGTCAGACCATCAGTTCTTGACCTCAAGCTCAAGCGCACTTGGGTTCAAGAAAATCATCCGAAACACACCAGCAAGTTCATCTCTGTATGGCTTAAAAGAAAAAATGAAGGTTTTGGAGTGGCCTAGTCAACGTCCGGACTTATATCCAATTGAGATGCTGTGGCAAGACCTTAAACAGGCTGTTTATGCATGAAAACTCTCCAATGTGGCTAAATTAAAACAATTCTGCAAAGAAGAATGGGCCAAAATTCCTCCACGGCGATGTGAAAGACTCATTGCCAGTTATCGCAAATGCTTGATTGCAGTTGTTGTCGCCGAGTGTGGCACAACCAGTTATCAGGTTTAGGGGGCAATTTCCTTTTCACATAGGGCCAGGTAGGTTTGGATAGCTTTTTCCCTCAATAAATGAAATCATCATTTAAAAGCTGCATTTTGTATTTAATTGGCTTATCTTTGTCTAATATTAAAATTTGTTTGACCTGAAACATTTAAAGTCCGTGTAAAGTCATAATAAATATGTCTCCTGAGTTTCTCACAACACAGAAAAGTGTGTTATTAACCACCCAGCAAAATTTGAATGATCAAAAAATTTGCCAAGTATTAAAAATTAGGTTTCAAAAACCTGAAAAATGGAGTTATCTCTGCTCTAAGATGCTGGGGGCGTGTCTGCTGGGGGCCCTGAAACGACGCCCACTCTCAATTGTCACCTGTCAATCAAATACCACCACTACGAAGTGAAAAATGGATGCTAATGCATGTAGCAGCTTCATTGGGGTCACACAGCCCTACATGTTTGAACCACCAGAGCCAGACTCCAGTTCAGAGGACAGTGTTCAACCTGAGAACAACCTGAGCCTTCAGGGAACATAGCCGTAAAGCGGTTTTGTGCCCATGGGCATTGTACTAATCCTATCTCAGGATGCTTACGCTGTCCTAGCTAGCCTAATGAGTACCTAACCAACCGTTAACAGGGAAAGCCTCTGTACGTTTTTCCAATCGGTTGGAACGAGGATCACAACATGAACGCGTTACTGTGGTCATGTCACACTTCAAATTGGTTGTGAATTTAACTTTAACTTTAGCGAGATATTTATTCCCTCGTAATGTAGTGCACCAAACTGAATTCTTACCTTCAGTCTAGCTCTCTGGAGCTTGCCCGTACCCCTGCTGAAAAGCTGGCTAGCATTCCAACCCTCTAGTTTCTCACTCGGTTCGTTTAATTCCCACAGACGGTGGTCACTGTCGGGTTAACATTTTTTCTGGATGTTTGGTTTGAAGTATAACGTGTCGTTCTCTCCTATCAGTGAGGTGCATTGCTATCAACCAGCACTATGGTCTTGGAGTTCAGCAAATGCGAACATTGCCTTGTATTTTCCGTTTGGTAGCTGGGCTTTTTCCACAGTTAACATTAATGCGTGAAAGCACTATTGCTACCTTGCATTGCTGGAACCATTTACAGTCTGTAAGTAAAAACTTTGTAAGTTGCTGACATGGTTAACAGCGAGGCTTTGGAGAAACGTGCCCGGAGCTAGCTAGCTAGTTAAAGGTCACGGTGCAGTCCTGATTCCCAGTTTAAAGCTGTAGCTAACGTACTGCTAGCTTGTTCTTAGACCTCCTCCGTGCCTTAGAATTCACAATGTTTACTGGTGGATTTCGATCTCTGCCCATTGCCCCGTTTCCTTTCCTAAGAGAATTTCCGTTTCAAATACTATAGTAGTTGGATCTTTCAAGTTTGGAGGAATTATCACTTATGCCGCATTATTTCACATGCTGCTCATGATACAGGTGCATTAGTCACATCTCTGCCTGCTGTCATTGCTAAGTTCGAGGTGAAAAATACTGCCGCCCTTTCATTTGTGCATCCAGCCTCTCCAGTTCAAGCTATCGTCAGTTGATGCTTTCCGAGACTCGAGAACGAGCGGGAATACCACAGAGGCTAATGCGCTGAAAGTATTTATACTGCTACAGCAGTAGGGGTGGGGTTATACAAATCACTGCCGTGTTACGTAAAGCGGCAGTGATTTTCAGACCCGCCCAATAAATCCTGAACACAGAAACTTTGAAACACAATTTGTGAAGCCTAGCAGCAAAATTCAAATCTAAATGGTTGGAATGCTTTTTAAACGTTTTAGAGAAATGCATTTATGACCTATTTAATGTGTTTAGAAGAAAATTGCTGAATTCACTTTACACGGGCTTTAAGTGTGACAAATATGCAAAAAATAAGAAATCAGGAAGGGGGCAAATACTTTTTCACTGCACTGTAGTTTCAATGTAACACAGACACATTGGGCTAACAATAGCCAGCGCAGATTTCCCTCAAACAGTTCTTATTACAAAATGTCAAAGGTAAGAAAAAATTTTTGCTCATCACTGAAGAATGTAAAGTGTATGCCTGTAGTTCTTTGAGTGTGGTGTCAGTGGAAAATGACATGGCTTATATTGTTTGATTCTGTGGACTTTCCTCTTTCATTTGATGTCTCATTTATATGTATAGCACAAATTCAGAAGAAACACTAGCGATCGAGCACTGATATTATTTTATCTTATGTTTTGCTACCTGCTTATTTACTTGCTTGGTGCTTGTATTGTTTTCAGCTGAGGAAAAAAGGGTCATTGTGAGCTGTTTGTCGAGTTTCTTCCCTTTGAGTGGATATGCCTTATGACGATGTTGCTATTAGGAAACATGCTGTATTTATGAAGCGCAATGATCGTCCCCGGTACCAGGGTCATTTGGGTTCAAGGTATTAAAAGCAAAAATTAGCATCTCAAACAGCAGCTTGGAAACACCCCCACTATTCAATAAAATCAAACTTTAGTTTTACTGAAATAAACACTTTCAAAAATGTACAAACATTTAATAAAAACAGATAATAACCTCCCACAACCAGTCCATGCCTGAGAAAAAGATATTGCAGTTATGATAGATAACTCCACGATGCACATCTGCAATCATATCTTCTTAATATCAAACCTAAACTGCATTTGTTCAATATTAAATTCAACATAGAGTGCACCACACCCAATACAAATTGCAAAAAATGGGACTCACAGACAGCGACACCTGCACACATTGCGCACTGAACACCACTGATGATTATGCCTTCATGCCATTTGGCTCTTCCCACCCATTCAAACATAATGGACAAACGTCATACATGCATTATCCTCAATCCAATGTCACAGTATTCCAGTCTCTCCATCCGTCTGTTTGCTGAGAGATCTCTCATCATTTGAATGTCCATTGAAATATGAACAACCCATACTGGTTGCCTTAACAATCGCTAAAAAAACAATACTCTTAAAATGGAAAGACCGAAACAAATTGTCTGCATCTCGATGGGACCCACTATTATCTGGTTACATCTCTACAGAAAGACAATTAGCATTACTGAACAACCAAATAAATTCATTTCACAGAAACTGAATTCCATTTATTAATATAACACAAACCACTATATGTACACACAAGGACACACCCTCATCCTTATCTCTCCATTTTGCCGGTGATACCAGTCCCCCTCTGACCCCCCAACCCATACCTCAACCATACCTGGATTCTGTTACATTTTTATTATAATCATCATTGTTCTCATTATTGCTATTCATATGACTCATCATGCAAAAAACTTGTCTTTTATTGAAGGATAGTGATCATGTGAAGTCATTTATCATAACATAGGTGTTTGGCTCCTTTTGAAATCGTGATGATAGCTGAAATCACCCAAATGGCCCTGATCATAACTTTACATACCCTTAAATGTTTGACCTTGTTATATAGACACAAGGTGACACACTCAGGTTTAAATGGTTATTAAGGGTAAATTTTCCACACCTGTGGCTTTTTATATTGTTACTTGTGCCTGTGTATAGTCAATGAAGTTGTTAGCTCCCAAGTGGATGCGCTGATCTGGCTAGACACTGAGCTCAGAAGAGTGGAAGGTTTAAGGACCTTCGTAACAAGGCAGTTTCCCTTTTTGAGGAAAGGAAACAGTATAAAAAGATATCCAAAGACTTGAAAATGCCAGTCAGTACTGTTCAGTCAGTGATTAAGAGGTGGAAAATTAGGGGATATGTTGATACCAAGCTAAGGTCAGGTAGACCAAGAAAGATTTTGGCCCAAACTGCCAGGACAATTGCTCAGGACACAAAGACAAATCCACAAGATACCTCAAGAGAAATACAGGATGCTCTGAAAAGAGGTGGTGTGGTCGTTTCTAGGAGCACAATAAGGAGGTATTCAAACAACAATGAGCTGCATGGTCGAGTTGCTAGAGGGAAGCCATTATTGAGCCAATCCCACAAAAAAATCCTGCCTAAAATATGCCGTACAACACCTTTACACACCTCACAGCTTCTGGAATACTGTCATTTGGAGTGAAGAGACCAAACTAGAACTTTATGGTCACAATCATAAGCGCTATGTTTGGAGAGCAGTCAACAAGGCCCATGGTGAAAAATATACAATTTCCACTGTAAAGCATGGTGGTGCCTCTCTGATGTTTTGGGGGTGTTTGAGTTCTAGAGGCACAGGGAATCTTGTGAAAATTGATGGCAAGATGAATACAGCATGATATCAGAAAATACTGGCAGACAATTTGCATTCTTCAGCATGAAAGCTGTGCGTGGGATGCACTTAGACTATCCAGCATGACAATGCGTGGGCCGAGGATTAACTGGGCCTATCTCCACCTTTCATCAAAAATTATTTTCTACCATAGAAATAATCTCAGTATTAACAGGTACTATATCCTGATGTAATTATATCCCCGAAATATGAGTTTCGGGGATATCATGGTTTCGCCCCAATCGCCGCCGCGTCCGCTGCCGCCGCCGCATCCACAGATTTTAGCCATTAGCACGATAACTCACAAAAGACTTTACATTGGCTTCTCATTTTTAGCATATGGGTAGATATGGTGGAGAGGATGAACTGATTAGATTTTGGGCAAGTATGAGCTCCTAAGTTTGCCACCAGGTGGCACTATATATTGAAAAAAATCAGTTTTTTCACTATATCTCTGGAACAATTACCTACACAGACCTCAAATTTGCCTCATATTGTAGGTCTAGTAAAGGGGAATCTAATAAAGGGGGCTTCGAGGATTGGGGAATTTCGGGGATATACCCCTTGCTGTCGGCCGCCGACAGCGTAGGCCTAGTTTTTTCAATGATAGATGGCAGCGGGAGAAATATCCAGAAAGTGCATAGTACTTTGTACGAATTTTCAGTCCAGTTTAAAAAGTTCTATGTCCACATGGTCCAATCAGGGAGCTGGGTATAGGGTCACCTGATCAGGATGACAAGCAAAATCCCTCTAATATACCAAATCGAAGGCTGTAAGATGATGAAAAATGTGATATTTTAGAGAGGCAGGTACTACAGCACTTGAATGAAGCGTCTATGTCTTAAAACCCTTCATTTGTCTTATTCTAGTGGACCATTTAAGATAGGTTTACTTGATTTTCAATCTTATATTTTATGCATTGCAGGATGCATGTGTATGCACATGAACAAGTACAATATGATGGACATAGTACTAGTTGAAACCAAGCCCAAGGCCAGAGTTTGTTTATTATGTAGTGAGCATCATGTCTGCATTAAATGTACTTGTACTGGCTATACACTGTTATAAACTGATCATAAAATTACAGTCAAAATAACTGGCAAAAAAGGTGCCAGTGAATTTAACTGTAAAATCAAATCGGACTGTGATTTACATTTACCGTGAGTTTACAAGCAATTAACAGCAATTTCACATGGCTGTGATGTGCATCAGCTGTGATTGTACTTGAATTTAACAGTAAAGTTACGCCAGGCCTTGAATAGCAAGTGCCCTGTTTTCACATGCATTTAACTGTGAAATTATGCCTGTGCGTGATTTGCATTTACAGAAATTTTACGTGCAAATAACAGCAAATGTACTTCTGTCCATGACTTGCATTTACTGTGATATTATGAGCATTTCACTGTGAAATAACGCTAGGCCGTGAATCACATTTACTGCAATTTTCCGTGCAAGTCACAGCAAAAAACGCCCCTCCGTGACTTGTGTTTACCATGGTTTAATGCGCATTTCACTGTGAAATTACGCTAGTCCGTGACTTTTATTTGCCACACTTTTACCTGTAATTCACAGCAAAAATACGGCTGTCTGTGACTTGCATTTATCATGATTTTGTGTGCATTTCACTGTGAAATTACGCCTGTTTGTGATTTGCATTTACAGAAATTTTACGTGCAAGTAACAGCAAATTTACTTCTGTCCGTGACTTGCTTTTACCGTGATTTAATGCGCATTTCGCTGTGAAATTCCGCTAGGCCGTGATTTGCATTTACCACAAGTTTACGTGCAACTCACAGCAAAAATACGCCCCTCCGTGACTTGCATTTACCATAATTTTATGTGCATTTCACTGAGAAATTGTGCTCGGCTGTGACCTTTATTTATCGCAAATTTACATGCAATTAACAAAGTTATATGTACCCGTGACTTGCATTTACTGTGATTTCACATGCATTTAGCTTTAAATTTACGCATGGTCGTGATTTGCATTGACCGTAATTTCATGTGCATTCCAATGTAAATTTATGCATGGCTGTGATTTGCATTGTCAGCGAATTTACGTGCAATTAATAACAAAATGACGCCTGGCCTTGATTCGCATTTGCCATAAGTTCATGAGCAGTTCACAGTAAATTTACACCTGCCCATGACATGTATTTACTGTGATTACTCATATTTCATACCAATACAATTCCCTTGACCTGTAAATGAACAAAATTTTTAAGTGATGATGGGAGGATAAATAATTCTTTACAATGACAGGAATGTTTACCTCTAAAAAACAGCTGAAAGGAGAAAAAAAAAAAACAAAACACACCACATGAACCATAACAGATCTTGAATAAACTTTTATTAGATGCTCGACTGAGCATTTAAATGTACAACCCCAATTCCAAAATATTTGGGACAAAGTGTAAATTGTGGATAAAATCAGAACGCAATGACTTTCAAATCACACCAGCCAGTATTTTATTCACAGTAGAACAGAGATAACATAGCAAATGTTGAAACTGACAAATTTTTCCAATTTTATCCACAAAATGAGCTCATTTCAAATTTGATGGCTGCTACAGGTCGCTGCTCACGCAAGCTATCGGCCTACATCCACCCATATTAACACCAGCTGTATGTTACATTTTTTCATTCCACAATCTCACATCAGTCCAAAAAAAAAAAAAAAAAAAAAAAAGTTGCATGTATAGGCGTGACCATGAGACAAAGGTTCAGTTAAGCTTCAACAGCATCAAACTTGCAACCTGGATAAGTTAAATTCATCATGCTCTTGTAAGGCTAATCAGGGGAAAAATATATGTGTCTGTTTATCTTAGAAAGGTAACATATTTGCTGTACACCACATTTCAATCATAAACTTCGAACTTTTTTAATGAACAGACTATACATTGTTTGTTCCTGGGTCGGTGCCGTAGTCTTACCAGCTACACAGCACTGACAGACGCATCGCGGCAAATGAATCGCTTTCAAATGCATTTAAAAGACAGCCCAGCTCTGACCATTCTAACACTTGTTCGGGGCTGCCCTGAATATACAGGCTTTGTTGAGCGACGTCACTTAGACCTACTGATTCTGATTCATTAAGGAAGCACACAATTTCTACAAAAACATTTAACCAACATGCCAAAACAAAACTGCTGAAGAGAAGTTAAAATTTACCTAATAATATCGACAACAATGATTGTTGCGCTTCCTTTACTTACTACGGAGGACCTAAGAGCTCAACGTATTGTAATTAAAGAAAAATACATGCAGATAAACAGAACACTTGCAAATAGACAAAACATATGCAAATCGAACAGCTTCATCAGTTTGACAACACGTGCGCAGCATTTCGAAACATCTTCCTCAAATTGACATTACATGCATCGAATTTCTCCGTGGTGGTGTTGAAGAATGGGCAAAATGTTTTCAAACACTTACCGCAGATTGATATCATTGCAGATTTATTTTGTTAACATAGCGGTGGCTTTCTGCTTATTATTAACCTTCCAATTAAAATAAATAGACGTAATACGCACATTTTATTGCGAAGATCACTGTACTAGTAATAGTTTTGGAACCCATAATTGAGAATATCATGTTTAACTATCGATAAGTTTTGCTGACGAGACAAGTAAAATGAAACTTGTTGCAATTATTACTTAATCCGAAAGCATTCGTAAACACAGCTGGCGGTCGTAACTAATACCCAGATAATTATCACCTAATTGGAGGATGAGAACTTCGCTAATGGAGCGACACGGGAATAATTTTGGGATCGATCAAGGCCTATAATTCAACGTAAATGCATCTTTGTCCCCCTTACTTTTTCTGTTTGTGAGCAGGACAAGATTTATGCGTATTTCTTCAGGTTATATTTGAGCTGGGAGGCTAATATGCGTAAGACCAGCGCTAGTCAACGGCATGTATCTGCAGCAGTATCAGAATCACGCTGCTACCATTATGGACATTCTGGAAAACTTGTTGCAAACTTGCGTGGGTGCAGGCTTTCATTTCAACCAAGCAGCTACACTCCTGATTCTACTAATCAACCTCTGGAATCTTTGCTAAGGACCTTGATTAGTAAAATCAGGTGTGTAATTACCTAGTTGGAATGAAAGCCTGCACCCACACCGTCCCTTTCTGGAAAAGGTTCCCCACCCCCTACTTTAAAGGCTGCCAGAGTCTCATCATCTGGTCTATGCAGTGATACGGGACTTTTTAGCTTTTTTTCACAGTTCTGTTGTTTTTTTTTTTTTTTTTTTAGTGATTCAGAAAGCCATATAAACCTGCCTCAGTTCTTTGTTGAACTGTGATTTTGGCTATACTTCGATTTTTAGGACTATCTTTTTCCACCACTGCATCCAAGAGAAGCAGACAGGCTTTCTGGACACTTAACATAAGGCTTCCTTTTTGCACAGTAAAAAGCGTTTTGCTTGCTGACCATGGTTATTTTTTACTAAGATCGTAAACTTATTGTAATTAGATTCTTACAAACTTGCGCATGCACATGGACAATGAACGATGTTCACAAAATCGAGTCCCGTTTTTTGTCCTCACGCTCCTGCGTATCACATGTCTAACTGGAGAGGGGCTGCTTGGGTGAAACCCATTAATTGTATATGAAATTAACAGATTCTCTGCGGATCGAGCCGTATCTCATCAACCTCGGCTGTGTGCAAAGCTTGGACCACCGCAGTGACGCGTGCAAATGTCGTGGTTCCGTGTAAGTTAACTGTAACCCACAGTTAAATGCGCGTAGAACTGGATTTACAGTTAAAGTAACAAGGAAACGCTGCGTTAATTTAAGTGTGTGTGTGTGTGTGTGTGTGTGTGTACACATTTCTGGAAATACAAGGAGCTATCTAGGAAATAGATCCATACCTGCGAAATGTATGACCTTTTGAAAATTCCAAAGGTCTATCTCATTTACATTTTCCTAGATCCCCTTATCTAAAATCATTCTACTAAAGGTATAACTGCATGATATAATACCTTTCAGTCCCAATAACTCCCCTGAATATAAATATCTGAAAAGTATACTTGGAGTGAGAAATTATGATGCAGCAAAATTTCACATCCCATTTTCTTCATTTAGTAAAAAGTGGAGATGGGTCCAGTTAATTCTCAGCCCACGAATGATCCAAAGCACAAGGCCAAGTTGACCCTCCAGTGATTACAGAAGAGAAAGGTGAAAGATGGAGTGGCCATCACCGTCTCCTGACCTCAATATCACTGAGCCGCTTTGAGGAGATCTGAAACGTGCAGTTCATGCAAGACAACCAAAGACTTTGCAGGAGCTGGAGACATTTTGAGAGGAAGAATGGGCAGCTATACCAGCTGAGAGAATTAGTAGCCTCATTAACAACTATCACAAAAGAATGCATGCTGTTATTGATGCTGAAGGGGACAATACACAGTATTAAGAACTAAAGGTATGCACATTTTTGAACAGGGTTAATACATTTTTTTTTTTTCCCTTATTGCCATGTTTTATTTGATGAGTGTGCCATGACCTACAGTGGAATATGACTCCAATAAGAAACAAGAAAAGACTAAATTTTCCAAAGGAAATTTGTGTGCGTGCTTCAGCGTGAAAAATAGAAGAGGTTGGCTTATAAAGTGAAGGTGCTTGGAAACTGAGAGGCAAAGAAAATTGCTGAAGAAATGTTGAAAAATTGCTGAAATGTAAACACAAAAAAGTAATTGCTGAAAGTAATTGTTTAAGGAATTCTGACTTTTCAGCTGCATCTTGACTGAGTCTACTCTTCTTCAACCCAGCTGTAAAAAAAAAAAAAAGGTCAATGAAGTTGGTGCATCTCTCTCTCTATGGCTCTGTGCGTATCTAGGTCAACACACTGCATGCTGAGAAATTAGCTTTGTTGCTATTAGCTCATTGTCAGTGTCTTGGCCAGTCCGGAACTGTACAACGCTGACCTGGCCAAGTAGTGAAATGCGACTGTTCGAGGCTCTCTGTTCATTTCTGTGCACTGCGTGTTCACTAGCTAACTAGCTAATAATAGCAAGCTGCAAGATATTGTGGTCTTTCTCCTCTTTAGCCCAGAGGACATGACGCCCATGATTTCCAACAAGAATGTCAAATTTGGACTCGTCTGACCACAGAACACTTTGCCACTTTGCTACAGTCCATTTTAAATGAGCCTTGGCCCACAGAACACAGTCCGCCGTGGATCATGCACAACAACGGCTTCCTTTTTGCATGATAGAGTTTTAGGTGGCATCTGTGGATGGCACGGCGGACTGTGTTTACAGACAGTGGTTTCTTGAAGTATTCCTGGGCCCACTTAGTAATCTCAATGCAGCTGCAGCCTGCTTAGACTGGTGGTGCAATGAAAATTGGGGGGAGATCGCGTTTCATTTTGTTGACCGGGGGGCGGGGGAGATCGCGTTTTCATTTTGTTGACCGGGGGGAGAGATCGCGCTCTCATTTTGTTGACACTTCTCATTTAATTCACATTGCGCAATCCTTTTAATTGCGCTAAAATATACGTTAGTAACTTCAGAGGCGCTGGGGGGCTGCGGTAAAAATCTGGGGGGGCGTAGCCCACCCCTACACCCCCCTAGATCGGGCCACGTCTCAATGACAGAATCATGCTGGTGAGTGATGCAGTGGCGTCTGAGGGCCCGAAGATCACAGTAAAGGTCTTCAGCCTTGTACCTTACGCGCAGAGATTTTTCCAGTTTCTCTGAATCTTTTGATGATGTTATGCACTGTCGATAATGAGACCTTCAAAGCCTTTTCAATTTGATGTTGAGGAACATTGTTTTTAAAGTATTCCACAATTTTTTTACGCAAGTCTTCACGGGTTGGAGAGCCTCTGGCCATCTTTACTTCTGAGAGACTCAGCCACTCTAAGACATCCCTTTTATAGCTAATCATGTTACACACCTGATGCCAGTTAACTTAATTACTTGCTAAATGTTCTTTCAGCTGATTCTCTTATATATTAATTGCTTTTTCAGCCCTTTTTTTTTTGCCTGTGTCCCAACTTTTTTGAGACCTGCTGCAGCCAGAAAATTTGAAATAAGCTCATTTTGTGGTTAAAAATGTAAAATGTCTCAGTTTCAACATTTGAAATGTTATCTATGTTCTATTGTAAATAACATATCGGCTCGTGATCTGAAAGTCATTGCATTTTGATTTTATTCACAATTTACACTTTGTCCCAACTATTTCAGAATTGGGGTTGTATTTTACAGCCAGGGTATGCCAATTCAGCCAGGGTATGCAAACTTTTGAACACAACTGTATATATGTAGCCTCATAGCAGAAATTGCAGAAATCTCATTTTTAAGGTTTTTTTTCTAAATAATTTAAGAGAATGGATTTTATTTTTCTTTTAATTTTTTTTAGGCTTTGAGAAAAAAGGAAAAAATTCTACACGAAAGAACGGGCAGGCAATATCTGTTTGGCAAAAATATGACTTGGGCAATTATGTGATGAGAGAGAGAGAGAGAGATACTGGCACCCTCAACTGGCAATGCACAAACAATAATAAAAAAAATTCAAAATATTTATCGAGAAACTCTAAATAACAACTTGTGAGAAATACTGTGCGATTTTAATGTTCCTATGGAACCAACCAAATCATTTACTGATTATATTTAAAATCAATTTTGTCCAAATTAAGGTTTCACAATCAATTGCACTCTTAAAGATCACGGTAAATAACATCTTCCAAAGTTTCACTACGGTTCACAACAGGCAAATGGTCATAGACCTTCATAAATCTAGTAATGGCAACAAGAAGATTAACAAATGATTGAATATGCCACTAAGCACGGTCAGGGCAATTATTTAAAAATTCCAAAGATATGGAACTGTTGAAAACCTCAAGCAGGGGACGTTAACTGCATTTGGCCCCCAGGATACCAAAGAGGATGGTGAGAGAAGCAACAAAATCCCTAAGAGTCACTGTGGACGAATTGCAGACCTTGATCTTGTGGTTACTGGGTTTCAAAGAGCACCATCAGGCACCACCTACACAACCACAGGCTCAATGGAAGGGTTGCCAGAAAAAAGCCGAGCAAGCACTTGGAGTTTGCTAAATGCGACTTAAGTTATGACTGGAACAAGGTGCTTTGGTCTGATGAGACCAAAATTGCATGTTTTGATCAGATACAGCCTCTGCATGCTTGGCATCGAAACAGAGAGAGATGCATACAAGGAGCAGCACCTCATATCCACTGTGAAATATGATGATTGATCAATCATGTTGTGGGGCTGTTTAATTCAAGAGGTCCAAGGGCACTGGTTAAGATTAATGGCATAATTAATTCCACCAAGTATCAGGATATTTTGGCTGACAATCTGGTTGGCTCTGCCAGAAGGCTGGGACTTGGCCGTTGATAGACTATCCATAGGAAACAATGAAACAGATTTTTCAAAATTTAGCTATTTTCAGCTATTTTTTACTCTTTCATACTTTTAGCTAGAAACGTCATTCAAAACTAGGAAATGTTAAGCTAAGCTTGGATAATGTATTTACTGTTCAACTTTTTTTGTAACTTCTATAATTTTTTAGTTATAATTTTTTAAATGTTTTTTAGAATTAATTCTGGGAACTTAGAGTGTGGTGACATCACGCTTAGAGTGGCGAACATCTGCAAAACCGTCAAGAAGTCTTCTCTTAAACTTTCTCTAACTCCCACAGTTACATGCGCGCAGAACTCAGCTTACAGTTAAAATAACAAGGAGACAGTGCGTTAATTTAACTGATAAATGCAATCCATTGATAACAGCGCAGTAGCACCTAGTAGTTTGGCTTTCCATAAATAGATCAATACCGTCATCTAACGTTACTTGGTAAATAATAGTAATAATAATAATAATTATTATTATTATTATCTCTGGACTCTTGCTGGAACACGAGACCAATCACTTTACGGAAGTTTCTATTGATAAATAATGACACCCAGTTTACAGTGCTGCTCGTTGTTCTGGTCATCTTGCCTCCCTAAGCTATAATGTTACCTAAATAAATTGATTTAATAATTTATATATAAATATATATGCCAGTTAATGACATTGGTCAAAATATGTCTTGGCGTGATGATTCTGTAGCTATAAACCTTTCTTCAATTTAAAATGTGCTTTTCATTTTAAAAGGAGTTCTGCTTCTTATTGAATGGATAATTAATGAAGTCATTGGAAAAGCTGAACAACGTGTAGCCTTTTATTGAGCGTTTTTTTTTTTTTTTTTTAGGAAGAGGCTAGTCGCCCTGCAGCGCTTCGCGCGAAACTTCAAAGAGTGGGTGGATTACAAAATTAAATCTTTTATTGGTCCATCTGCTGGGCAAATTGCGGAACTGCTTCTCTTATCTTATCAGATAGCTGATGTCTTTCCCAATAGCCACTTCCCTTTTTTTATGTCGCGCCCAAATAATTCCCATAATCTTCAGCAATATGTGTAAATATAATATTGATGCAATTTTGCAATAATAAACTACTTAATTCTCATTCAATATTTTTTTTTATGGCGCCCGTGTATTTTTATGGCAATGTTTAAGTAGGCAAAGTCATCAATTTATGTTGAATAAATATATGAAGTAGGTTTGATGTGTCGTAACATTGCATCTTGGAGAGGTCTTCCTAAATAAGTGCCTTCATACAACTTCATGTCAAAAAATCCAAATTATCCCTTTAAACTATACAATATCCCACTGTTATGAATAATTTTAATTTTAAGAAGCTTTAAACTCATTTCCAGCATCTTTAACCTCACATTGTCAGCAATCCGAACTTCACATTATCGCCTGCTTCCGGCTTGCCCACGCAGTTTCCCTTGGAACAGCACTTTTCTAGTTTCGATAATAATTTTCCACATTATTTTATGGTATCAATCAGAAGTTTCAAGTCTCCTTCGATTTATCATATCATGTTCATTTTTTAAAATTATGGTTCCAAATAGAACTGAGTAAAGGATAAAGCCAGATATGCTTTAGGGGCACGGCTATCCTCTGGTCCTCGTCAGATAAAATCCATCTGTAGATCCACCCCTCGCTCCTCCCTGGATCGTCATTTCACGCTCTTGTCCAATAGGAATCGCATCCAGTTTCAAAATGACGAAATGGCACTGTTCAAATTGCCGAAATCGAGACTTCCTAAATGGTATGCTGAAACCAATGGGTGATGTTACGGTTGCTTTGTCCATCTTTTTATACAATTTATGGTGGGGAACAACCAAGAGAAATTAAAATAAGTGAGAAAAAAAGCTAGCAAGAATGAAATAAAACTATTATTATTTTGATTATGAACCATAACCCCTTGAATAATATCCAACAGGAGCGAAAGGAACTTGTTTCCACTTGTCTTACAATTGAAGGTCTAGTCGGAAATATGGAAGAATTCGGATTAATTATAGATGGTGGTGACAATGTCATCCAGCTTTTTCTGTTGCTTAAAGAGAGCTACTTTGAAGGTTGACTTCGTTCATCAGCCAGACTAAATAATAAATCCATTTCTCAATGAAAAACGGGATTTTCCATTTGTTAATGGTAATGGGACAGCAGGCACTGCATTAATGGATCAGGTCGGATTCAAAATTAGTTTTTCAGATAATTGACGATAATGGGTCTACCCATGCAGGACTCATTCAAACTTCTGAAGCGCGTTTTCAGCACTTCAAACATTCGTTCAGTTACAGTTTGTGTTTTGCGAGAGAACAGAAATCCATGCACTATTCAGACATTATATGCCATCTATTCGATATTTTGGCCAACCGTCATCGCCCAACAGTCATCCTTCCAGGGGGGATCCTCTGGAAGACAGTATGAATTACAGAGTTTACCAGTATTAAAGATTTGTGACTTTATCCAGTATCTGCAAATACCTATGTGCATAACCTCACATGATGAATTGGAAATTAACAGATGGGATAGATTCTCTTATGATTAAAACAGCCTGAATCACCGCATGCTCTGATGTGGGTATGTAGAGTGATCACACTCACCATTCTGGCATATCACTGGACAGTTTTCTACTTTCCCTCAGTCCATCTGAAATGACCTTGGGCCCAGACAAGAAGGCAGCACTTCTGGATCTTTTTTATGCTGTACATAGTTTAATTTTTACATGGCAAAGTTTTAACTTGCATTTGTGAATGTAGTAACAAACTGTTTTCACTGACAATGGTTCACAGAAGTGTTACTGAGTCCACTGAGTGCACTGATTCTCACTCCAGAGTCCAGTCTGTTTCCAATGCAGAGCCACCTGAGGGCCTAAAATCACGGTCATTCAATATTAGTTTTCAGCCTAGGCCCTTGCTTTGCGATTTCCCTTGAGTGTTTGAATCCTTTAATGATATTATGCGCTTTAGAAGATGAAATTCCAAATTTCTTTGAAATTTTATGCAGAGACACATTATTCTAAAACTGTTGAACTACAGCATTTGCCCCATGGACTGTATATGACAATATGTCTCCAATTCTTAATGCTGTACACAAATGAAGCCAAAATATCCTTCATATGGACTCTGCCATCACACACATTTGGAGCTAGAGTCTGCAAAGTAGTGATCAGGGGGTTGAGCCGCGGTATCAAGGTCCCACCCGTACACCTGCCCTACTCAGCTGCAAGCACATCCCTGGAACTTCTAATGTAGCCTGGCTGGCTGCTTCAGTCTAAGCCAATGCCATTGGTGGTACAAAGATTTGCACAAACGAGGGGACACTTCGCACATCTATTTCTAACGACAGGTGCGTCGGACTAGGATGAACAGTTCAAAGGAAACAAAGGAGTCCCGCACACTGTCTAACTTGCAAATAGCAAAAGTTTTATTGTGACATTTCAGTACTTATACCTTCATCAGACAAATACTATTGAAGGTATGAAGGTTTAAGTACCGAAACATCACAATAAAACTTTTGCTATTTGCAAGTTAGACAATGTGCGGGACTCCTTTGTTTCCTTTGAACTGGTAGAAAGATTAGAAAACAGGCTTGTGCTCAACAACACAATGTTAGCTAACATTATTGTTAGCCTAATATACTTTAGATTGTCTTGTTAGATACCGTAACCAAGCATTAGGCCTATTGAATGCACCGTTCTTCTACAACTGACAGCCTGTTTAAGGGTTAGCTAGTTCATATTTTTCTTAGCAGAGTTGAATGAGGCTAAAATACATTCGCTGCTTTCCTCCTCTTTAGCAGTGCATTGCTGTGCTCCAATGCCAATGTCCTGCACACCTGCCAGCCCACACAAATTCATGCTGACTGTTATCTACTAGCTAGGAAGCTAATACTCTGACTATGGTTAAGTGCCTTATACAACCTTACTTCAAAAAAATCTGAGCTAACCCTTCAGAATAAGGTAAGTACAGTCTATGAGTATATAGACTTCACTCTATCATGCATTTTAATGTCTGTTCTATCCACTTAAGAAACTAGCTAACAAGCTAGTGTGCGCAGGAAAACACTTGTGGACCAAGTGTTCCCTTAAAGGGGACACATTATGCTGATCTTTCTTTTAACACATATTAGTAATGTTATAATGTTAGTTGTCCATACTCAACCTCTGAATAGTTTCTAAACATAAGATACAGGGGTTTTGCCGTAATCCAAGAATGTGATTTTGTGAATGTGATTTCCTCTCTGAACAGCTCCTCCCGAGATTTTCGCGAGATCTGGGCAAAACCTGACGTCAGGTTGTGCCATCCAATTAGTACAGACCTAGCCAGAGCCAATCACGGCGCTGGACCTGCCCACACCGGAAACTATTCTAGCAGGCACTAACAACGACAGATCATACTATGCCTTAGTAGCGTCAACACTTTTGGAAATACAAAAGAATAACCGCAGATCATTTGTGGTGCAGTTTTGTCAGTATCTCTCTCAAAGCTGCTTGTCCGTTTACTTTTGGATGCGAAGAAAAACACTTATTTCTTTTGCAAAAGAGGATGCCACCAGAAATCAGTGGGTAGCTTTTTTTGTTTGCTGGCAGCAAACAGCCACGGCCAAAGGGAACGTTAGCTGCTTGTGCTCAGCATTTCAGCAAAGACAGCTTTGTTAATAAAGGATAATTCGACACAGGATAAGCATTTCAGCTGCTTCTCAAACCTGAAGCAGCTGCATCGATCAAGCGCTCGGATCCACAAGTTGTAAGTAACGACATAACAGCAAATAATGTAAGTCAAGCTAACGTGTTACGGGTGGCTAGCTAATGTTTGTGTCCTAAATATGCAAGAGTGATATCAGGGGAAATTCTAAAGAAGGTGTGTGAACATAAACCTCATTTGAAGCTAACTTTTAATACTTGTTTGTAATTTGGATGCTTGGTACAACTGTTCACAGTAACAGAACTTGCTGTCTGTAAAACCTGTATTGCAAGGGTTTGTCTCTGTGGTTGTGACCGCTCGGTTACCAGCCACTGCATGCTAGTTTGCGTGCCGTGCTAATTAAAAATGCTCCTGGTTAACCTATATGCAGTAATTCTGATCGGTATGCTTGTGTTACTTCGGTAAGCATCAATGTGGCAGTTTCATCATAACGTTGCCCGATTGTAGTCACTACAGTTAGTGATGGCTTCACTTATCCATGACCGGGATCAGCCGGATACTTCACAAATGTCTGAGCAAGCTCTCTGGTGCTACCGTGAAAGCAATGCGAAACGCAGAAGCTCTAACGGTTTACAAATGATTTCTCTGCACTACCTTGACATAATTTCATCCCCCTTTAGAAATTATTGTGGCTAATAAAAAGCCGAAAAAGGCGGAGATTAAATAGGTAATTCTTTCCTGTAGAAGTGATCGATTCGCTTGCTCCACAAAAACAACTTGTCCGCACTAACGGAACTTACGGTCTGCAAAACCTGTATTATGTTCATAATATAACCAAGCTCTCTCTAGCTGTCGCGTACTATCCATAAAGCTGCTTTCACATCGGACACGAAACAAATTTTTCGCAGGACAGATTAGCCTACATTCAAAGTCAATGCAAAGACGCGAATACACGCTTTATGGGCGCATTAAGCAGCTTTCACACCGGACGCGAAACTAATTTTTCGCGCGACTGATTACACTCAAAATCAATTCAAAAATGCAAATACACGCGTTATGGGCACGTCAAGCCGCTTTCACACCGGACGCGAAACGAATTTTTCACGCGACAGATTAGCTACATTCAAAGTCAATGCAAAGACGCGAATACAGCCATTATGGGCGCGTTAAGCAGCTTTCACACTGGACGCGAAACTAATTTTTCACGCGACAGGTTACATTCAAAGTCAATGCAAAGACGCGAATACACGCGTTATGGGCGCGTTAAGCAGCTTTCACACCGGACGCGAAACAAATTTTTCGCGCGACAGATTACATTCAAAGTCATGACCGCTTATCAGCTACTGCATGTTAGTTTGCGTGCTCTGCTAATTAAAAATGCTCCTGGTTAACTTATATGCAGCAATTATGATTGGTATGCTTGTGTTACTTCGGTAAGCATCAATGTGACAGTTTCATCATAACGTTGCCTGATTGTAGCCACTACAGTTGAAGCTAACCGGAGAGGTGCTGTATATGTCTGCCGAGTTGGGCTGCAGTTAGACCAGACGTAAGTTTTGCAGAGCTTGGGGTGCGTTTTTGGGTGCTTGTGAAACGATCGCTTTACTTATCCATGACCGGGGTCAGCCAATGTCTGGGCAAGCTCTCTGATGCTACCGGTGAAAGCAATAGGGAAGCGCACAGGCTATAACGTGTCCGGTATAACAAACGATTTCTCTGCATTGCCATCGATTGAATATTAAATTCTTTCCTGTAAAAGTGATCGATTTGCTAGCTCCACATAAGCAACAGTTCACGCGGACGGAACTTACGGTCTGTAAAACCTGTATTATGTTCATGAAATAACCGGAGCTCTATCTAGCTCTCGCACACTATCCATAACGCGCCCATTTTCCGCGAGGAAAAGCTGGTCATTCCGAAGCAATAAGTAAACCATTACCACGGGCAATTTCCGAAAAGGCCGTTTAGCCTGGAGCTTTCGCCCCTCCGTCATATACCAGCGCGGAAGCTGTTCGTTTCTCCACGCTAACAACACACCACAGCTATGCACACGAACCAGCAGGTCCTAATACACACCGAAGCAGTCCATAAGCTGTTGGTCCACTTTTAGCTGCTCCTCACTGTCCATGTTTCCCTCTAAACTCAGACCCACCGGATTTCTACAGTCTCCGGTCTACACTTGGGCATGTCGACCCGTTCTACAAATGTGTCTATATGGGGTGGATTCTAGCTTTCCCTGCATCCTAGCTACAGAGTAGAAAAACCGCTGTGCTCACCACTGTAGCAAACTGTAGCCGATAGCAAATCCATGCTTGAGCTGCCAGACTTTCGCACTGCGTCCTCCACTTTTGCCGTTGCGTTTATTAGAACAAGTTAATTTCATTAGATCTATACACATGTACTGCGTTAGATTGCAGAATATGCCTGTTGATTCCTTCGGGAACACGTGTCAGTTTCACTCTGAAGAGCCGAACCGGGAAAACTGCGTTCTGCTGCCGCGTCCCGCCTAGATATGCCCTCCACAGAGCTGGCCAGTCAGACGAAAGTGGGCACACGGGGAGTGGGGGTCATAGCGGAAGAGCCACCCCAATGAGGCGTTTCAGGCAGAGACAACTATGGACTACAAATGGGGTTTTTTGAGGATGGCAGTATGAGCGAAATAAGTACCCTTTTTTTCTTTGCGCGATCAGGAGTACTCTAGGGGAGTCAAAGACCAAAATATAAACCTGGAAAAATAGCATAATAGGTCACCTTTAACCCTTGTAAATCTACTCTCAAGGAATGGACACATTCTCCAGAGTCTGATGCGATCGGATTTATTGTAAGTCGCTCAAAGTGAAATAGAAAACCCAGGCTGGTCTGCACAAACCATGTAGCATTCATTCTTCATCAATCACCCCACGCCGACTGACCACCGATTGTCCGAACCTTCATATTTATTAGCCTTTTGGGACATCCCTTAAGGTGGGGTTAAACGTGACTCTTTCTACCTTAACAAACATTATTACTTTCTGATCAGTTCATTTGTCATATAGCAACACTCCACTGTTAGTTACAAGCTAGCCATTATATAAAAGTGTAAATTCATTTTAGGCCTCCAGGGACGCTCGAAGACCGTATCTGATCCTCCCAAACCTAGGGTTTACTTGAAGGTCAGTGTGGATGCCCAAGTTGGCTGGATTCCTGGATATTTCCAGAATAAACTGGTGTGACCCGGCTCATATAATGAAGCTGCTTGTTGGTTGACCACCAATATGGTCATTCCGGAAGATTAGCTCATCTATCCAGCCTTGGTCGGCCTGCTAGGGGTTTTGCTATCTTGGTTTTATGGCAGATTTATGAGTTTTTGTTTCTTCTCAGCTCCACTTTCTTACAGCAGTTTTAAGGGGCCACAAGAACCTGGCTGAGTTCTCTCTGTTGAACTGTGATGATAGTAATACTTTGAATTGAGAAAATTTTGGGATATTTTTCCCACCACACTAGATGACTAGGTGATCCTTTGCTAAGTCTGGATTTACTGATTAGTTAGCTAGCTAACTGATTTTAGCTTGCAGGCAAGATTTGGTAATCGGTCACTTTAATTAGCAATGAAAATCGATGATAAAAACATCTTTTCTCTGAACATAGCATTGATACAAATAATACATAACACCATGTTCTGGTAAATAGATTTTTATCATAATTTCCGTCACTGCCTAAATTACGGTGACCTGTCCTAGAATCTTGCTAAACAGGCTTGCTAGCTAGCTAACTGGTTTTACTTATGAACAGTAGCATTGCTGCTAACAGTACATGGCATTATTTTCAGAGTCAAGACTCTAGTCTTTTCGCTTTCAATTTTCGCTGGACTCTCAATCACTATGGGTTACTGTATATTCATTTATACGCGGACCTAGCAACTTATCCATGAGTAAAAGTAACAATATATCACTTCTCGATGGTCGCTCTCTAGCTTTATGCAGTTCCCTATAATTAGTTAGCAGGTGATGACTTCTCTTAGAGTTGTTGTCAATTGTAGTCATCAATCATGACCTCACATCCCCATTTTATACCATCAAATAACTAACTAAAACCAAACTTTTTTTTAGAAAAAATTAACGCTAAAACATACATCAGCATGGTAAGAACTACCAAAAATGACAGAAACCTGGGAATCTTGGGGAAAAAAATGAAATGACACTGACTTGAAATTTTTATTGAGGCCCATGTCCAATTCACTAACGTGGAGGGGGCGGGTTTATAACCTGAATTGCAGCCAGCCACTAGAGGGCAATCAAGATGTTTTGGCCTGACATTTGGGGAGCTGTTAGGTCATCCATTTTAAAATACAGGCAATGATTTTTTTTTCCATGCACTCTTTCACAGCGTGGTGAGGCCCTTGCCATCTTTGCTTGTGACTTTTTTTTTGCCCAAGTAACCTAACTAGCTGTGAGATGTTCCACCAGATGTATTTTCTAAGCATCATACAACTCTACTCGTCTTGTGTTGCCCCTGTCCCAACTTTTTTGAAATGTGTTTCTAGCATCAAATTCAAAACAAGCCGGTATTAAAAAAAAAAAGAAAAAAACAATTAAATGTCTCAAATTCAACATTTGGTATTATTGTTTTTATTTAATTTCAATTAAATATACGGTGTGAGTGATTTTCAAATCATTTATTATTTATGATATTGTATTATTTATTATTATTAATTTATTAACATTTTACATACGTGCTGTTTTTTGCTTACATCACATGTTTACAATCAACAGGGCTGGCAGTAATCACGCCTGGGTGTGTCCAGTGAAATTTAACCCAATTATCAATTAAATTTGTCTATTTGGCCGATTTTGTAACAAGGGAGCAATTACTTTTTCTCATAGGGCCATGTCGAGTTGAAAAGCATTTTTTCTTCAATTAATTCAATCATCATTTAAAAACTGCATTTTGTGCTTACTGAGGTTATCTTTGTTTTATATCAAAATTAGTCTGACGATCTGAAATATTTAAAGTGAGAAAAATATGCAAAAATAGAAGAAATCAGGAAGGGGGGAAATACTTTTTCAAATCACTGTACCCAATGAGGCAAAAAGTTCAACCCTGCCAAACTGATTTTGTGGAGCAGTCACAAAGAGCAAAAATGTGCCCTATTACTTGGTGGCTTTATTTGCATGTCTGTGTTGCCTCCTTGTACAGGAATGTATTGTAATCTCCTCAAATATCAGCTCCGTTTTAACTTCGTTCATCGTATACTTACCATTACGTTCCAGATCGGGAATTAAGGCAGTTTGCCTGTACTGATCATGTAATAGCCGGTCATAAACGTCTCACCTAGGGAGAACTGTACAAATTGTTCCACTTGAAAACCTAGCCAGCTAAAATTAAATCTAAATGTGCAGATGGAACAGAAATAGGTAATATTGTATTCTGTCTAGTGGTCAACTATGCCTTATCTGATTGAAGTTACGGAGCTGTAAGAAAGGTCAGTAAATTCTGCAAGTGCACAGGCTACCTGATAAAGCGGCACAAAGTTTATTTGCGACCCCATGTACTCCCGTGTTCCAGTAGGGCTGTGACTCCCTTCTGCTGTTCTGTCAATTCCACTGTAGAAGTGTCCACACACTGTCCTGACAAAGTTCTCATGTCACTTATGTCAATTTCCAAGTATTTTTCTATAGCTTTAAATAGGACAATGCATAAATAGGCAAGGATTTGTCTGCCTGAGGGCTCAATCTATCACCTGACACAAAGTGGCGCCAAGCACAACAAAAGTGTCTTTGCTAGTTTCAGACCCATTCAGTGGTCATTTTCCCATCCAGCTCCCATTTTGTTTAATTAGCAAATGTACTTGCGCCCATCTAAGACCCCATGGACATGTTAGTCTTAAAATAAGGTGTGTTAAGGCACATTGATTGCAAATCGCTATCTTGAGGAAGTGGAAAGCGATCGCATGACTCACCAACAAAAACCTGGTGCTACATTTCAACCAAGCACACTGTCTGAAGCGCGTAGCCCAAGTACATTTTGGGCATGTCCAAATCCACTTTTGCAGGTTTGATGGCGAATAATCTTAACGCAAGGCGCATAGTTCAAAGAGGTTGTACTGAGTCTCACAATTAATCATAGACCTGTTTTGGGCGTAATATGAAATAAAGCAGGCATCTCCCATTCCCTACAAAAGCCAGGTGTACTTGCACCTACGCATATTACTATCATAGTGGCAGATTTTCCTAGCAGAAAAGAATGCTTCTCTACCGAGGAAATGGATCTGCTTATGCCAAAGTGGGCCTTGTAGGCTACCCTCCATCCAGAGCTGTGATCAACTTGTTTTACAACAAGATAAACAAATATTCAATGCATTTAGCTTTTAAGTTTTCATGTGAATTAAAACAAATCCACATGCTTTTCCCCTTATTATGTTCCAATCAACAATTGCAAAAGAAATTGAAAAAAGAAACAAAAACCAAAACCAGAAAACTTCTTTTTCACTTTTATCTATATTAATCTATATTAATAATTAATCTATATTATATCAATCTATATTTATCTATATTAATTGGCCGTACTGCGACTCAAAGCATTTTCAATGGTTATGCTTGATGTAGCCTACATCAGGGGCACTCACACTTAAGTGCAGTCCACACATTCACGGGTATTTTTGAAAATGTGGCATTTTCTATGCATTTCAGCCCTTCATCCACATGCAAATAGCGTTTTTGGTCACTGAAAATGGACCAGGAAAACGCATTACAGGGTGACGATATCTGGAACTCCATTTTCATTGCTCACGCCTGGACTCGGAAAATTGAGTTTTTGGCTGGTGACATCAGCGTGTCTGCGCCTTCCAGCAAATTTTTGAGGCTTGTGATTGGCGTACATGGTCTTACATTAAATTACTTTATTCCAGCCTGTTGGTCTTGACAACGCTTTAATTGCATTTCTACATCTTCATGAGGACAGAGATTTTCCTGTTATCAATAATACGAGTGGATGTGTGGACAAGGCCTTAAGTCCTTTTCACATCGAGGATAGAGGGAAAAACTAAAATGCGTCAATTAAAAATTTAAAACCTGTATATCTTCATTAGCCCATCCACAAAGAATCGTATTTTGCCATCAATAAGCGTTTTGCATTTTAGTTTCATTTCTTCCTTGGAGTGAAGAGACCGTTATGCAGAATGAACCTGTGCGGGTGTTGGCTTTCTTTCCAGTCATGCGGTTTTACCCCTGATTCTACCAATAAACCCCCGGAGTTTTTTGTAAACACCTTGATTAGTCGAATCACATGTGGAATGGCATAGGTGGACTAAAACTCTGCACTGACAACAGCCCATTTTGGATAATTGTAAGTAACCCTGGCCAAGACGGATAGACGGATGGATTGATGGATGGACTTGGGTCATCTAATGTAAATATAGCAATTAAAGCACAAAATGAGTTGTTTTCTGGTTTTGAATTTATTTCTACTCCAATAGCTGATCTGAAAACGAAAACAGGAAAAGCCCATGGATTTAAGTTTTTTTTTAAATCACACAAAAAAATAGAAAAAATAACGCTTTTTTTTAACATTTGTTCATCCAGCTATCAAATAAAGTGAATACAGCTTTTGATGGAGGGTACACAGATCGCTTTGGCAAGAGCAGATTTCTCTCCGCTGCAGAGAAGCATTCTTTCATACTATCAGGTGTGAATAGAATGGTTGATATTGAGGCATAAATTCTTGGTTCACTCTCGGAAGAATTTTTGTCAGTGGTGTCATCAGCAGGTCACTGAAATACACTGAGCCAAGCAACCCGATGACATCATATGTTACACCCAGACAATATGGCTGCGTTCTTGTTTGACAAACAAAACTTAGAGAGTCGATTACTTTATTTACAGCTTATTTGTGGTGTTCTTCAGAGGCTGATGTTTTTGTTTGTAAAACCCACTCTTATTTTTTGTAAACTTTAAAAAGTGAAAAGTTCACGTCTACTTTAAAACAACAGAAAGATCCTTTTTTTGGGACAACCCCCATAAATTTTTAATTATCTTGGTTGTAAGTGCCGATACACTTGGAGGTGTAGACAAACAAGCACATTTGTTAAATTCTTTGGCAAATTATTACAATGCAGAGTGTAAGTGCCTTACCGCCCTCCTTTTGTGACGACCAGTAAATTTTGAAAGCAGGACATGAAGAACCTTGTCTTTAGTAGAAATGTATCTGCAAGACTTGGGGGCACCTTCCAAAGGTATAAGGCCATCTTGAAAATAAAGACAAAAATATTGAGTAAATTTAATTAAATTCAAACAATGTAGAAGTTAAGGCAATGCAGTCAATAAAATATACATCATCAACAACAATATATTGTAAAACATTTGGGGCTCAAATTTTCTGTATACCCAAATATGATGATTTGGACACAAGCAGATCATGTCATCCATTTCTAGTTTCATCCAGCCACAAGAACTAACTGCTTATTGACTGCCAGTGCACTCCGCAATTGGGAGGAGAGATGAATATCAAGGGCGTGGTTATATTGCAGGGAGTGTTTTTCATGTAATTAGATAGCTCCAGTGGGATTGTCATTTAAATTAAGTTGCACAAGGCAATATTTGGTATTTTACTGAAACATGAAACTGTCCATGTACAACCCCAATTCTGAAATAGTTGGGATGAAGTGTAAATTGTGAATAAAATCAAAAAGCAATGACTTTCAGATCACATGAGCCAAAATGTTACTTACAACAGGACATAGATAACATTTCAAATGTTGAAACTGAGACATTTTACATTTTTATCTACAAAATGAGCTTATTTTAAATTTTCTGGCTGCAACAGGTCTCAAAAAAGTTGGGACACAGACAAAAAAGGGCTGAAAAAGCAATTAATATTCAAGAGAATCAGCTGAAAGAACATTTAGCAAGTAATTAATTTAACTAGCATCAAGTGTGTAACATGATTGGCTATAAGGGATGTCTTAGAGAGGCTGAGTCTCTCAGAAGTAAAGATGGCCAGAGGCTCTCCAACCTGTGAAGGCTTGCATAAAAAAATTGTGTAATACTTTAAAAACAATGTTCCTCAATGTCAAATTGCAAAGGCTTTGAAGGTCTCATTATCGACAGTGCATAACATCATCAAAAGATTCAGAGAAACTGGAAAAATCTCTGTGCGTAAGGTACAAGGCCGAAGACCTTTACTGGATGCCCGTGATCTTTGGGCGCTCAGACGCCACTGCATCACTCACCGGCATGATTCTGTCATTGACATTTCTAAATGGGCCCAGGAATACTTCAAGAAACCTCTGTCTGTAAACACAGTCCGCTGTGCCATCCACAGATGCCACTTAAAACTCTATCATGCAAAAAGGAAACCATTGTTGAGCATGATCCAGAAGCGCCGCCGTGTTCTGTGAGCCAAGGCTCATTTAAAATGGACTGTAGCAAAGTGTCCTGTGGTCAGACGAGTCCAAATTTAACATTCTTGTTGGAAATCATGGGCGTTGTGTCCTCCGGGCTAAAGAGGAGAAAGACCACCCCTCCTGTTATCAGCATTCAGTTCAAAAGCTGGCATCTCTGATGGTATGGGGATGCATTAGTGCATATGGCGTGGGACACTTGCATGTTTGAAAAAGCACCATGAATGCTGAAAGGTATATAAAAGTTTTAGAGCAACATATGCTCCCCTCCAGACGACATCTATTCCGAGGAAGGCCTTGTGTATTTCAGCAGGACAATGCAAAATCACATACTGCAGCTATTACAACAACATGGCTTCGTAGTAGAAGAGTCCATGTGCTGAACTGGCCTGCCTGCAGTCCTGATCTTTTACCGATTGAGAACATTTGGCGCATAATTAAACAAAAAGTCCGTCAAAGGAGTCCCAAAAATCTCCAGCAGCTGGAAGCCTGTATTAAACAAGAGTGGGATCAAATTCCAATGGCTAAACTCCAGAAACTTGTCTCCTCAATGCCCAGATGCCTCCACTCTGTGTTAAAAAGAAGAGGGGATGCTACACCATGGTAAACAGGCCCCTGTCTCAACTTTTTTGAGAACTGTAGCAGCCATCAAATTTGAAATGAGCTCATTTTCTGGATACAATTGTAAAATTTCTCAGTTTCAACATTTGCTATGTTATCTCTGTTCTGTTGTGAATAAAATACTGGCTGGTGTGATCTAAAAGTCATTGCATTTTGATTTTATTCACAATTTACACTTTGTCCCAACTATTTTGGAATTGGGGTTGTATGACTTGAGAAAACCACATCTAAACTGAAGGTCAACCTATATTCCAATTTCATCAGAAGGTGCCAAAAAACGGAATAATGTGCCCAGTAATTAAAGGTGAAGGTGGTACACTTTTTATGAATAACTTAAACATGACTCCTGGAACACTGAACACATTCTCAAGACTTGACCCACAAACCCTACAACATTTATGCATTTGTTTGAAACACTTCGATTTTTGATTGCTTTCACACATAATGCTAATGTGAAGCACATTTCCGTGAACAAGTAAACACAAATTTCAGTAATTGATGCAAATTAATTGATTAAGTCATCCGAATCAAAAAAGGATTATACCATTTCTCAATTAAATACCATCACTCCCATATCTATTTATACCCGGGGTAGTCACTTTTATTCAAAATGAGCAAGTGTGAGTTGAGGCTTTCATTCCAACCATGCAGTTACATACCTGATGCTTTGTTCACATACTGAAGTGTCCAGTCCCTTTTTAAGTTCAGATCTCAGTGACTTGTGTACAGCATTTGGGCAAAATCTGGACAATTTACGAAATGTAGGTCACACATCATCTTACAGCAACACGGCAATGCCTCCCACGGGCGCATAAAGCAAGGGGAAGAGATTCAAAGACGGAAAACACCACGACCACAACACAACTGAGACTGTCTTATCGCACTGTGGTCCAAGGCCACCGTAGATGCTTCACTTGACAGCAGTTACAGAACGAAAGTAATATTTGAGAAAACTTGCCAACGTTCCACTCTGTGGAAAACAACAGCAGCCTTAATCACACCTCTCTGTTGCTCTCCCCTCAATAAAGCATGTCTTGTACTAGCTCTGCCACCTTTGCAAAATAAAAAAAGTATCAAGAAAATATAAAGACTCTGCCTTGCACCATGAGCCATTTAGAGTGCACCTATTGCACGAGAATATATCCGATAATTATTTGATTGAGCAGGTCACATTGAATTGTCAAGTATGGACACACGTGCGAAAGCTCAGTTCCGATTTTGTGGATCCAATTACAAAAGTCGCATTGAAAAGTGCTGCCACGGCCTCTGATTTGAAAATTGTATTTAAAGACCAGATTTCTGGGTCCACACAACCCTGGAAAGATCAGATCTGTTACTGTTAGGCAAAAAATCAGACTTGAGTCATTGCAGCTTGGTAATGTGAAAATCACCTAATTCTTCTTATCAAGAGTTGTTTCTCAAAGCGTAGGCGGCAGCCTTTGAAGGCTGCATTTTAGGCCGCTACACCATCATAGTATGTTCCATTGTTAAGGCGCTTTTGAATACACCCTACAAATGCAGCCTTCAACACACCTGATATCAGATGGAATTGTCAGCATGGAAACGGAGTGTAAACCAGCTGACAATTCCATGTGATTTTAGGCACAATGTTGGCTGTATTTCTCAGGTGTACTCCAAGGCGCCTTCACAATAGAACGGCGTGCGAGAATGTAACAGCCTGAAAATGCAGCCTTCGAAAGCTATAGCCTATGACTTTGAGAAATGGCCCAGGTCTGGAGCAAAAACTTTTGGGCTTGATTAGTAGAATGAGGTGTGTGACGGATTGATTGGAATGAAAGCCTGCACCCACACGGGTGCATTTTGGATAAGAATAAGCACTCCTAATTTATTCATATAGGGTAGAGCGGGGTAAGATGCCCCCCTTAAGCAGGAATTTTCATAACTGAAGGTAAAAAACATGAATTAATAATTTTTTTTGCTTGAATGGATAGTATGTAAAGTTGGCTACCCCATCTCGAAAGATTTATGACATAGTCACCATAGAAATATTTTTTATGTTTAATTACTTTTTTTTTTAAAAAAAGGTCATCTTACCCTACCCCTGGGGTAAGATGCCCCTTATCTAGAATAACTTGTAAAGCCTAATACGTACTGATTTTACTGCATTTCACATGAGTAATTATCATATTATAGCTGTCTTAATTGGCAGGTACACATCATACAAAAGATCAACATCTTTTTAGAAATTTCCTTGCTAAAGAAATGAAGAAAGAAAGAAGTACATTCTCCTAAACTTAACTTTTTATTAACTGATTAAATACCAATGCACAAGTGATGGCAAGGTACTGTTAGCATTAAATGCATCAAGGAAAAGATGGTTATATCTTGTGGACTACTAAAAAATATGAGGCACCACATTAAATAAACATGTAGCGGTATAGAACGTATGTGAGTATCCATGAAAAGTCTTTAAAACTAGGAGTGACCATAATGCATTTCACCCAATATATTTCTTTTTAGGCCCTCATTGATGCATATATGATTCATTATTGTGTAACTCCATATCGCCCTACTTGTGACATGTATGAATACACTTAACTTTCCATTCCCAAGTTCTTTATAAATATCATCATGTCTGATATATATTTCCTATAAATAGAACATAATTTTTAGTTAAAACTCGTAGAACAGAATGAATACGACTCAAAATGGGGTAAAAGCCCTTCCTTCCCTAGGGGCACCTTTCCCTAAACCAAAAAGGGCATCTTACCCCCAGCACTACCATGGTTCTGGCTCATTAGCCCCAATTTCTCCTATTATCACCACACAGGACCCCCTTTTATACATGGAGAAGGCATCAGAGAGTTACGCTGACATGTCCAGCAGACTCCTGGAGCATTCAAATACTTGTGGCAAAATGGTTCATTTGGTCATTTTTTATAAGAAAGACAGTAAAAACACAAATACTTTGAGTTCTCACATGTCACTTGCTCTGTTGACTCATCTGTAGCTCAGGATTTCCCTCCAGGTGGCAGGACATTTGTCTTAGTCAAGAGCCACATACTAGGCACAGCTGAAATTTAATTATAAACAAAGGGCATCTTACGCTCGGGGCATCTTACCCCGCTCTACCCTATTCATTGTGCAAATTTTTACACACTACAAACAACAGCCAATGCACTGGCACTCAGAAATATAACTGTTATATATCCAAAATTCAGGCCAATCTTGTATCCACAAATCAGCTCATTTTCTTTCAACTCAAAGCAACCAATCACACATGCTGCCCACTGCATAGAGTTTAGCAAAAAGTGCAAACAATTACCTCAGAACAAATATATACCATTAAGCTACTAATGCATTTGCGTCTGGATGAAAAATGGTGGGAGAGGAGCAAGGATGTCTTGCAAGCGGGAGAGGAATCTGAAACTGTGGTGGATGTGAGAGAGCAATGCACGGGCAACAAATGGATATTCTGTAGGGATCGTGCGCAGGCATGTTTCGCTCAGACGGCGTCAGATGGTACTTGCGCTCACCCTCAAACGTCTCAGACCCCTCGTCTCATGATCAGTTTGGGTTGCGGACCAGAATCTGTCATGAACAGGCTGTGATTAGATGTGGCACTCTTGAGCTACCGTAGTCACTCGTGGCAGCCCTAAGTGGGGTCGGTCAGCGGCAGTGCCTATTTTCCATTCTCGGACAGACAGTCGACTGATTGTTGACTGGTGACAGTGCAGATGATGTACCACCTCTCGGTGGCTGAGACCTGCCCGTAACATGCCAATGGCCCTTTTTCATTCTCGATGCTGTAGCCTTTTTCATTTTTTTGGTTGGCTTTATGTAGGCTATTGACCACACCCAAAAGGACAAGTCAAGCGTCACTGCACATGTCACAAACAACTCAATGTATCTTACTGGAAAAGCAATAAAAACCAATTGATTCTTCAATTTGCGAGAAATACAGTACTTCACCAGTGCATTTTTAATGGTGCTAAGAATATTTCATGACAAGAAAAACTAATTTTAAGATATCTTACATATTTCACGGTCATTAGTGATTATGTCTCCCCCAAGGGAGGGGGAACATATTGTTTTTGTCCAGTATCCTGTGTGCGTCCGTGTGGGTGTCTGCGTCGGCGTTCCCACCATTTCCAGACCATAACCCAGAAACCGTAGATGAGTCTTTAGCTATTTTGAGGTTATTAACTTTTCTAGTTTCTTCCTAAATGTCTATGAACATCAATGAGGGGTGGCTGCGTTGGGATGGGGGAAGACATTTGTTCTTTTTTTTTTGCTGTAAGAACAATCTCTAGTTCATTCTTCTGTCTATTTAGGTGTCCTAAGCACCACAGCTGCCAGCATCTTGATGGATTTAGAATTCCACAGCTACTACCAAAGGGAAATGGCAAATAAAATAAACACAATGGGCTCAGTTCCTTTTTCAAAACCACCCCAGATGGGATGTACTGGTGAATTGAAATGTTATTCAACTTGTGTATAACCCCTGTAATAACACCATCTTGTTTTTACAGTTGTTAAATTTTCATTTCTCAAAAATATTTTCTGGCATGGTTTGATTGGTAAAACTACTTTGACCAAACTGTTTGGTAAAGCATTTTTACGTACGCCCAGGAGGTGATGTTTTCGCCCGTGTTTGTCTGTTTGTCTGTCTGTCAACAGGATAACTCAAAAAGTTATGAACGCGTCGGCACAAAATTTGGACGGATGCTAGGTGGTAGTCCAAGGATGAGTTGATTCAATTTTGGTAGTGATCCAGAACATATTCTGGATTCTAGATCTGAAAGAAGTTAAAATATACCTGAAAAGAATGATTTTTCCATATGTAATCAACAGATTCTCATAAAATTTCAGCATTAAACAGAATCTAAACTAAGGTAGAATAGATTTTTGTTGTTGGTGATCTGCATAATATTCTTATGGAGTCAGAACCAATAATACTGACATACGGAGTGGCGGAGGAATGCGCTCTCCTGAGTGGCCTTCTACATTTTCTATGAATGAGTGTGTTGATAGTTATAATTCAAAAGCCATGGGACTGCTTTGTTTGAAACTGATGTGTTCTGCATAGTATTTCAGTAGTTTAATTTAAAGGTCCCAGATTCTGAAAAGCATGTTCTAAATTTCCGTAAAACATATACCTCGTCCTCCCACAATGCAACATCTTAGGGCGCATGCTTATAGAGGGAGCTTTTGACAGCACTGAAGTGAAAAAGCCCCATCTGAACCATAGAAAAACTGATGGAAAAGACCTTGCAAGGACAATAAAGCTTTGCCTTCCACCAAGCGATTACAAAGAAGATGACGGGACTTATTTTTAAAAACACATTAAAGTAATCAAGTTATTTTCCGGGAAAAATAAGTCATAGGGTTCACAGTCCAGAAGTTTTTGGAATGCATTGGAATGTCAGGGAGACATTAACTGGGACTATACTGATAAATCAAATAATAATAATAATAATAATAAATTAATTTATATAGCACCTTTCAAGCAATACAGCACAAAGTGCTTCACAAGCAGACAAAAATACATGTACATAAAAGCAATAAAACAAAATGGGAAAAGTGGGGAATTAAACATCAAAATAGGAAGAATTAAGATAATAAAAGAAGACATACATGAAATACAAAAAAAGAATTTAAACCGTAAAATCAGCAAAAGCAAGCCTAAAAAAATGAGTCTATAAAAGAGATTTAAAAGACGATAAAGACTCAGCATTTCTAATATTGTTTGGGAGGCTGTTCCAGAGTCTTGGAGCCATAAGTGAAAAGGCTCAATCACCCTTTGTTTTTAACTTGGACTCTGGAGCAGCCAATAATGCTTGCTTGGTAGATCTCAGCAGTCTTTTAGGTCTGTAAGGATTTAAAAGCTCACTTATATATTCTGGTGCCATGCCATGGAGTGCTTTGAAGGTAATTAATAAAAATTTAAAATCAATTCGGAATTGAACTGGCAGCCAATGCAAAGATGCCAAAATTGGGATAATGTGGGGTCTTTTATTTGTCCTAGTGAGCAATTCGCGGCTGAATTTTGAACTACTTGCAGTTTGTTCAAAGATTTTTTATTCAGACAAGTAAATGTCGAGTTGCAATAGTCTAATCTTGACGAGATAACAGCATGAATAATTTTTTTGGTATCTTCAAATGACAGAACAGACCTAATTTTAGCTATATTACGGAGTTTCAAGTAGCATGACTGTACAAGCTTCTTAACGTGGAGCTCAAATTTGAGTTCAGTATCAAATATCACACCGAGATTTAGGGAAGAGGGCCTAATATTAGAAGCAAGAGGTTTAAGAGATATTTGGATTTTATCAGACACCAACTTTGGACCAAGTATAATGACTTCAGTTTTATTTGGGTTTAACTGCAAAAAATTATTAGCCGACCAATTTTGAGCATCAGCTAAACAGTCAAAGTGGGTTAGCAGCTTTGGATGCAAATATTCTTTGTATCTGCCAACATGATTTCTGTTTTATGCGTTATTCAAAAAATGCATTTGCTGTACTCATTTGACCCATGAGTTTTTGTACTCAGCTCTGACAGTAGTTGAGGAAATGGTGAACAGCACTGGCTGCTTAGCACGATCCATTCAAGGTAGTGGACCTTAATTTGACTGTTGTGGCTGTGTGGCTTCTTCATATGAAAACAACAAATGATGTTTATTTCCCTTGATCCGTGGTAAATTTAGTCTAAGAAATTGAATATTTATAACAAGGGAGAAAATACAGTTTACCAAGGTAAACTGAAAGTGTGTGGGGAGTTGTCTGGAGATTAACAGCAAACATCAACAAATACAAATACAGTACCTTCATCAGTGTCTCATAATTACTAATTACATTCACAAAATAATTTAAGAGACATTTTCTTACCTTCTCTGTATTTCCTTGTCAAAAAACCCCCAGCAGGTTTTTGTGTCGCTTTTTTCAAATAAACACTTCCATAAGGTCTAATGTTAGAGTCTGTAGACAAAGAGGACTCCTCAGCCCAGATCTTGACTCCCTTCAGTTTTGTATCAGCTCTGTGTTCATTGCATTCATTGGATACATGTCCTGAAATTTTGTCCACAGAAAGGTTTTCATGTTTTGTAATAATATGGGCTTGTGCCAGAATAGACCAAACAAATACAATCAATCCAAGCAATTTTAATGACTCTTTTTTTCTCAACACCATACTTGCAAAGGCAGAAAAAGATGAATGAGCAAGTGGTTCAGAGTTAGAGTAACGTTCCACTGGCATGTCCAGTATATATAGTGATAAAACAAATATCAAGCACAAAATGTTTGTCCTTGATATTCAATGTTGATATAAACAAATAACTTGGCACTACATTTCTACTTGAGTTTGGCACAGTGTCTTCCAGGCATAGAACAGTGTTTCAGTGATCAGAATGCTGTGCTTATGACAAGAGCCAAAGTTATCAAATTCTGATTAGGACAGTAAAATTATCAACTGTTTACTTGTACCCTGCATAACACAAGGTTCTCAAGTTTGCTTACAAAAATGCAAAAGAATTTCATTGGTGATAAAATAAACAGTAAACTAAAACCTTGAGGGTGACATAAATGCACAACCTCAGTTCCAAAAAAGTTGGGATGCTGTGTAAAATGTTAATAAAAACCGAATGCAATGATTTACAAATCTCATAAACTGACATTTTATTCACAATAGAACATAGAAAACATATCAGATGTTGAAACTTTCATGAAATATATTAGCTCATTTTGAATTTGATGGCAGCAACACATCTCAAAAAAGTTGGGATAGGGCCATATTTACCATTGTTTAGTATCTTCTCTGAACAACAGTCCGTAAACATCTGGGAAGTGAGGAGACCAATTGCTGAAGTTTTGGGAGACGAATTTTGTCCCACTCTTGTCACATGTAGGATTCTAGCTGCTCAACAGTCCTAGGTCTTCTTTGCCAGATTTTTCATTTTATGATGTGCCAATTGTTCTCTATTAGCAAATGGTCTGGACTGCAGGTAGGCTAGTTCAGCACTCACTCTTCTACTGCGAAGCCATGCTGTTGTGATGTGTGGTTTGGCATTGTTTTGCAGAAACATGCAAGGCCTTCCCTGAAAGAGACGTTGTCTGGATGGGAGCATACGTTGTTGTAAAACCTCTATAATCATTTCAACATTGATAATGACTTTCCAGATGAGTAATGGCCCGGTCTCACTGCACTTACGGATGCAAAGAGGATGTAAAACGTAAAAAAATCTTGCCATCCGTTGGAAAACGCTATGCATCCGTTGTGTACTCATTGCATACGTGTTTCATACGCTCTATCCATCGAGCATCCGTCCACTGTGATTTCATCCGCACAAAAAGTTTTGAGCTGCACAAAACTTTTAGAACGGATTAACTTTCCGCCGTGTACGATGTAAATCCGCGACATATACGAGCAACAAACGTTCTATGTCCGTCATCATCCGTTAAACGTCTGCTGTATCCTCTCTGCATCCTCTGGGCATCCTCGCAACTCACATCCGCTGCAGCTGAAAACGGAAAGAGGGAGAAAAGATAAGGTACATGGAACGTCTATACATCGTTAGTAGCACGGAAATAGAAGGGATGTAAGCGTATGCATCTCGTATATAAAGTATTCAAAACGGACAAAGCGTTTGTATCTGGGATGTATCTCGTATATTTAGGATGTCTGGAGTATGTCTAGAGTATGTAGAAGGACACCTAGCGGACAACCGATATTTTGTATAAAAAGGGGGAGAAAATCATCTGGATCTCAGTATGAGTCGAACAGCCGTGGTACGACTACGTTGGTGGACCACAGCATGCTGTTATGGTTGCACTGTTAGTCACAACTCCCTGTGCTCAATTATTCACAGATAGTATAAGACTCAATTATTTTAATAAATAAGGTAACAAAAAAGCCATTACAATCTTTGGCTACATAACTGTAACAAAACATTTTTATAAGTAAACAATGCTTCGGAGCTGTCATCCACTTCCATCCGCTTTCATCCGCTAGGCTTCCTATGAACATGCGTTTAACATCCCCGCTACATACTACCCACGTCCGTTCTTTTCCGTTCTGTTTTCGCAAATTTTCGCCAATTTTGTCCATTTCTGGAGCGGATGAAAACGGATGGAGCCACCCCCGAAATTTTGCTCGTCCGCTGTGTCCTTTTTGCATACGTTTTGTGTCCATCGGCCAGTGGGACCGGGCCTTAAGCTCCCAACGCCATGGGCACTAATGCAACCCAATACCATCAGAGATGTAGGCTTTTGAACTTGAGCACTGATAACAAGCTGGACGGTCCCTCTCCTCTTTAGACCACATGACACGGTGTCCGTGGTTTCCAAAAACAATTTCAAATTTTGAGTCATCTGACCACAGAACAGTTTTCCATTCTGTCTCAATCCATTTTAAATGAACCTTGGCCCAGAGAAGATGGCGGCATTTCTAGATCGTGTTCACATATAGCTTCTTCTTTGCATGATACAGCTTTAGCTCTCATTTGTAGATTGCATGGCAAGCTGTGGTCACAGACAATGATTTCTGGAAGTGCTCCTGAGCCCATGCAGTGTATTCCAGTGCAGAATCATGCCTGTTTTTAATTCAATTCAATTCAATTTATTTGTTTAGCGCTTTTCACAGAGACTGTCACAAAGACACTTTACAGTGAGAGATTAAATAATGAAAGGGCAGTGCCCAGCCTATTCCCCACTACAGCAAATGAGGCAAAAAAAACTCCAAATAGGGAGAAAAATCCTCAAACAGTGGTGAGAAAAAACTCCCCAGTGGGAAGAAATCTCAGGAGGAACCCGACTATATTGGGGAAGCCCATCCTCCGCGGGCTAGCTAAATAATAACAAAATAAAGTCAAATAGAGTAAAACGGCAAAAGAGTTCCATTTAAGCCCATCTGAACAGTGGCGTCTGTAGGACCTGGAAGGGGCATGCCGAGGATGGTGCAGAACTGGATCAGGACCAGATCAGGACAGCAGGACAGCAGCAGCCAGCGCTCATGGTGAGGGACAGGGCTTGGACGGTCCAGGACTCAGGGTAGTGGACGGAAAGATCCTCGGAAAGAGACACAGAGAAAAGGGGGGTGAGGCACTGAACAAAACTACTGCATGTTAATTTAAAAAAAAAAAAAAAACCGTCCTGTGCCATGTGCCAAGTGAGAAATTATTAGCAGACTGGTCAGGAAACAGTCAACACCCCTCCATCCATTTCCTGCAGCACAGAGGCCCTACACTTACACCAGGCTGTAAGATCACTTTTGATTTTCTAAACACGAGTACCATATGGACCTCCCCGGTGACTAAGGCTGTAGCAAGCCCCACTGGCACCGTTGATGCATGCTCAGTGCCACCGGTTCCACATGGATTTGCTTAACACTACTACCAGTACTATGTGGACCTCCCCAGTGACTAAGGCTGTAGCAAGCCCCGCTGGCACCGTTGATGCATGATCAGTGCCACCAGTTCCACATGGATTTGCTTAACACTACTAAACACTACTACCAGTACTATGTGGACCTCCCCACTGACTAAGACTGTAGCAAGCCCCACTGGCACCGTTAATGCATGCTCAGTGCCACCGGTTCCACATGGATTTACTTAACTCTGGCTTCCAATATCTTGTGAACCCATCATAAAACTAGAGTGCCAAGGGCCCTGAAGGTTGCCGGCAGTTACAGCTCCAACAGGAGAAAAGCAACTAGCATCAGTCCGCGGATTCAACAGCCAGCCAACCTTGTCTACAAGATATTGTCATTAAAAAGCTCCAGCTTGGACATCCGCAAAAAAATTAAACCTGTTTAATTTTTTCACGAATTTCGGCGGTGATGGCGAATGGTCCCGTACCACTGCGAATCAATTCACGGTTCTTCGAATCAATTCTTCTCTGCGAAAGAAGAGAAATGTTTCATCCGCACACTTCTGCTGGCCAACGTAGCTCAGTGAGAAATGGGTTTTAGTTACCATTATCGGGCAACTTGACTAAGCAGTCATACTTTTTCATGAGTGACAGACAGCAACATTTCTGCCATTTAGCAAAATTATAATCTTTAAGAAGTCTACATCAAAAAATCCGATTAGATTATTTTCTAACCTGAACTTTCACTGTCGTCTGCTGTCAATTTGTGAAGGGCGCCATCTTCTCAATTCACTTCTGGTTCTTGCTCTGCTTTCAGACAATGATTTTTTTTTACACAGCACTGCCACCGAGTGGGTCTAATTAGTATTATTCTTTCTATTCCATGATGCTAATAGGAACAAACATCCAAAATGGGTTTTGACCAGTTTTTATTGGCGCAATTGATCGTGAAAAAAGGTCGACCATGCGGTTAAAATGCCCGTAAAAATTTTAATTATGTATAGGTTAGTGCCTAATACATACTCATTTCTAAAGACATTATTAAATGAGGGAATAAATAGATTGATTTTGTCACATGACCTTGACCTTGAAGACCAAAGTCAAATCCAATATGGTGTGTTTGATCAGCATACATGATTTGTCATTAGTATCCAATACATGCCGAAGATCTAAAGCCAACATTAAAGGACTTTTAGGCCGTTTTGTCATTACCTGGACCTTGTTGCCCAAGGTCAAATCCAACATGTCAAAAACAACCAGCATACATGATTTGCTATTAGTGCCCAATACATACCTAAGCTCTACAAGCAATATTAAACAAATATGGGCCATTTTTGTCATATAACCTTGACCTTGAGGCCCAAAATCAAATTTGACTGACTGCCTAAGAATCTTCCTCATACATGGTTTCCTATAGATGCCCCAAACATACCTGAGCTCTAATTGCCATATTCAGCAAGTTATAGCAATTTTTGCCATTTGATCTTGACGCCCAAGTCATATTCAACTTGCCGAGAATGTTTGGCTTACATGATTCCCTATAGGTGCCTCATACATACCTAAGCTCTAAATGATATATTAAGAGAGTTATGCCACATTTTTACCATTTGACCTTGACCTGGAGGCCCAAGGTCAAATGTGACTGACTCACAATGTTCGGCATACCTGATTCCCTATAGGAGCCTCATACATACCTAAGCTCATGCTATCTTAAGAAAGTTATAGCACATTTTTTCCATTTGACCTTGACCTTGAGGCCCAAGGTTAAATGTGACTGACTCACAATGTTCAGCATACCTGACTCCCTATAGGTGCCTCATACATACCTAAGCTCTAAATGCTATATTAAGAGAGTTATAGCACATTTTTGCCATTTGACCTTGACTTTGAGGCCCAAGGTCAAATGTGACTGACTCACAATATTTGGCATTCCTGATTCCCCAGAGGTGCCTCATACATACCTAAGCTCTAAATGCTATATTAAGAGAGTTATAGTACATTTTTGCCATTTGACCTTGACCTGGAGGCCCAAGGTCAAATGTGACTGACTCACAATGTTCGGCATATCTGATTCCCTATAGATGCCTCATACATACCTAAGCTCTAAATGCTATAGTAAGAGAGTTATAGCACATTTTTTCCATTTGACCTTGACCTTGAGGCCCAAGGTCAAACGTGACTGGCTCACAATGTTCGGCATACCTGATTACCAATTGGTGCCTCAAACATACCTAAGCTCTAAATGCTATATTAAGAGGGTTATAGCACAAAACACCCCGAAAAATGATGAAGTCCAGACACGTTGCCTAGGTGGCGCAACGAAGGAGCGATTCAATCAAAACGCCGTTTACACCGTTGAAGCAGGTCATGATACTGATTCCACTGCTGCCATTAAAAAAAAATTCGTCCGACAGTTTTTGAGAAAATTGCACTTAAGTGCCAAAAATGGCCATTTTCGACATAAAAATGGCCGCCAAGTCTAAACGAACAATTCAATCAAAAAATTTTTTGCTCGGGCATTACGATGACCGATTTGATCACATCCCCAATTAAAAAAAAATTCATCAGACCGTTTTTGAGATACGGCTTTAAACGGACGACGCCGAGGCCGCCGGATGCAAAGTGACGACAATAGGGTACTGGCCTACGGCTAGCAACCTAACTAGGTTGTAATCAGTCCTACCAGAGCCAAATAAATGTTTATACATAACTAATCATGAACTAATCATAGGCTTGACTAAAAAGGTAAGTTTTTAGCCTACTCTTGAAGACAGAGAGTGTGTCTGAGGCCCGGATGTTTGTTGGGAGATTGTTCCACAAGATTGGGGCTTTGTAAGAGAATGCTCTGCCTCCAAATGAAGAGTTTCATAGCAAAACGAGACATATCCATTTTTGCTGTTTTGAGACAAAGACCTTTTTACTTCCAGACAAAATGTTTTCTGGAAAACCAGTTATTTTTTATTTCTCAGTCTTGCTCTTGACTTACCAAACATATTTAGCCAGAAAATGGAAATCTAGCATCACTTTGGTACTGATAATGGCATTACTAGTACCATTATTGGCATTATTTGGTACTGGTAATGCATTAAAATAGTTTGAACTTTTTTTTTTTAACAAAATGAGATATATCCATGGATATGTCTCGTTTTGCCAAAAAAGTGAAATGGACATGTCTCACTTTGCGAAAAAACGCTAATTTCGGCACAGTGAAATAAGGGGTTAAATCGCCGTTTGACCCAAAATGGATACTTGGACATGTGCCACTATCCCTTTGCTATGTTTTTAGTATCACTACTAGAAAATTTAGAATTTGGCGCATATCTTGTTTTGTGATGAAACTCTTCAAATGTAACTGTGGATATATTTGGAATTTTCAAATATCCAGCACCTTGTGAACAAAGTAATCTTGGAGGGGAGTAAGGAACGAGAAGTGCACTAAGATATTCTGGGGCCAAATCATTTAAGGCTTTGTAGGTAAGCAGTAGAATTTTACATTCAATTCTAAATTTGACAGGCAGCCAGTGAAGATTTTTGAGTACTGGGCTAATGTGGTCATATTTCTTCATCCTGGTCAGAACCCTAGCAGCAGCATTCTGCACTATTTGAAGGCGATTCAGGGTAGAACTGGTGCAGCCTGACAGTAAAACGTCACAGTAATCCAGCCGAGAGGACACAAATGCATGAACCATTTTTTCGGCGTCCTGAAGAGACAACATTTTTCTCACTTTAGATATGTTTCTAAGATGGAAGAAAGCCACTTTTATAATGTTATTAATATGACAGTGGAGAGAGAGTTCTGAATCGAGGGTGACACCAAGGTTTTTGACAACTGCTTTGGCAGAAACCGGGAGTCCATCAACATCGAGTGAAAACTTGAGGAATGTGTCTCTGAGCGATTTGGGACCAATTACCAATATTTCAGTCTTATCTGGATTTAAAGAGAGAAAATTCTGTCATCCATGCTTCAACAGCTTTAAGACACATCTCTAATCTAGTTAGAGGATCAATTTCACCTGGCTTAAAAGATATATAAAGCCGTGTGTCATCTGCATAACAGTGGTACTTCACATCATATCAACTTATGATGTTTCCAGGGGGAAGCATGTCTAAGGAAAACAGCAGAGGGCCCAGAACAGATCCTTGAGGTATTCCAAAATTTACCTTGGAATGCTCGGAAGAATTACCATTTACTCTAACAAACTGACATCTGTCAGAAAGATAAGACTTACACCATGAAAGGGCGAGTCCAGAAATACCAACCAGATTTTCTAGCCTGTAAAGAAGAATATGGTGGTCTATTGTGTCGAAGGCAGCACTTAGATCAAGTAGGACAAGGACAGAGATGCGGCCACAGTCCATGGAGAGAAGCAGATCATTCATTACTACAGTGAGGGCTGTTTCAGTGCTATGATGTTTTCTAAAGCCAGACTGAAACCTCTCATGTACCTTATTCATTTGCCGGAAGAAAGTAAGCTGTTGGGCAACACATTTCTCAAGTATCTTGGATAAAAATGGAAGGTTTGAGATCGGCCTATAATTAGCCAAAACTGTTGGATCTAAATTTGGTTTTTTGAGTAGAGGCTTAATTTCAGCCATCTTAAATGAAATCGGAACCAAACCTGAAATCAGGGAAGAATTGATTATGTGCAGAATTGGACTGCCAAGAATGGGCTGGAGTTCCTTCAATAACTTACTTGGGATGGGATCTAAGAGACAAGTTGTTGATTTGGAAGTAGTGACTAATTTGGCAAGTTCGCTCAGGGATATGGGAGAGAATGAATCAAATTGGTTTATATGCATAGCATGAGGTTTTATGTTAAGGCCTTCACCAACTGCTAGGGAAGCAATGATATTTTCTCTAATTCCAATTATTTTGCCACTAAAGAATTTTAAAAAATCATCACTGCTGCAGGAGGCTGGAATTTGAGGGGTACTTGTAGCATGGTTGTTCGTTAATTTGGCCACTGTTTTGAACAAGAATCAAGGGTTATTTTTATTTTCTTGTATAAGATTTGCAAAATAAGAAGACCTAGCACCAGACAGACCGTGCTTATACGCAACAAGGCTCTCTTTCCAAGCACAGTGGAATACCTGGAGTTTAGTGGAGCGCCATTTGCGTTCTAGTTGATGGGATTTTTGCTTTGGAATCCGCGTCTGGTCAGTGTACCATGGGGCTGGTCTCTTCTTCTGAGTAGCCTTTTTAAATTTCAATGGAGCAACTGCATCGAGGGTACTACGGAGAGCATTAGCAAACTTATCTGCCATTTCGTCAATACAGAGGGGGCTGACTGGATAATCAAGATAAGTTGGTAGTGATTCAATGAATTGTGAAGACGTTGTGGCAGTAAAAGTACGACTAGTGCACATCCTAGTTTCTGATAATACAGGGTGGGCCAATTGTAGACAGGATGTTATAAGAAAATGGTCCGATAAGCTGGGATTGTGTGAATGGATGTCAACATTGGCAATCTCAATACCAAAGCTCAAAATCAGATCTAAAGTATGACCGTGAATATGTGTTGGGCCGATGACACTCTGAGTGAAGCCAACCGACTCCACGAGATTAGCGAAGATGGATGTTGAAGAATCATCTACCCTCTCGAAATGCAGGTTAAAGTCACCCAAAATAACAATTCTATCATAGCTTAAAATTAATTCAGAAAGGAATTCCGAGAAATCATGCATGAAGCCAGAATATTGACCGGGTGGCCTATAGACTATCACCAGAGCAATAGGCTGAGCAGGGATGGAGTTCATGCTTGCATCAAGCAATGAAAAATTTATTACTAGTACCTCAAATGAATCAAATTTATGTTGCAGTTTGGGCACTGAGTGAAAGGAGTCATTATAAATAACAGCAACGCCCCCTCCTTTCCGGTCAAGACGGGGGTTATGAGAGTATATAAAACCAGGTGGAGAAGCTCCATTCAAGGAGGAGTTTTCATCTGATTTCAGCCAAGTTTCTGTGAGGCATAGTACACTATAATCAGAGATTAATTTGTTCACAAAAGCTGCTTTCGAGTTAAGAGATTTCATATTAAGTAGTCCAAATTTGAGAAAGGGTTTTGTATTCATACAGGTGTTGATATAGTTTGTTTCGATGAAGGTCAAGTTATTGTGGACGACACCACGATTCTTCCTTTTTGATTTTATTGGGATTCGGGGAACAGACACAGTCTCTATTAAATTTGACCTAAACAATGATTTATCGAGACTAACTGTATTAAATGCCTGCGTTCTAGATTTGATACTTGGCAGTCAATTGCCCTGGTTTAAATTGTAGGCCAAATTTTTTTGACAAAAGGACGGTGCCCTCTCGGGAAGGATGAACACCGTCCCTCCTCAAAAGGCCAGGTCTGCGCCAGAAAGTTCGCCAATTATCTATGAAGCCAACGTTATTTCCTGCGCACCACTCGGACAACCAGCGATTGAGTGAATCTAATCTGCTGTACATTTCGTCACTACATCGGATCGGGTATGGAGACAGTTACCGAACGCGACAGTTTCTTAGCTTGGGCGCAGACAGACCACTCTTCATAATCTCGGATTGTCTTAAACAAACGTCATTTGTGCCGGCGTGGATAATAATTTTGGAATACTTGTGTTTACCCTTAACAAGTAATTTCAAATTCGCTTCGATACCTGTGACACGAGCGCCAGGAATACAGTTCACTGCAGTATCTGGTTTAAACACCCTAACGTTTCTCACTATGGAATCACCGATAATTTGTGCGTTTTCCGGCACTCGTTCGTACAACTGTGGATCTTCGAGGGGAGCGAATGAATTAAATTGTTCGACAGGAGAGAGAGAGAGCAGATGGCTGTACGCGTTTTTTTCCCCTCCGTTTACCTCTAATTGTTACGAATGTGTCCTGCTGCGGGGCCGCTACCGCAGCACGCATGTGTGGGAAACCGAAGAGAACTAATATTAGCCACAGTCCTTGGGCTGGACAGAAAAAAGAGTCAATGAACTCCTCATTGGTCCGAATATTCTGAAGAGTCTCAGTGCAAGCTTCCAACTCCAGAACCTTTTCAGCTAAACTGGCATAAGCAATGCATTTCTTACATGTATAAGTGACACTGAGGGTGGAAGTATCGTAACAAAACATACTGCATTCAGAACACAGGACGGGAAAAAAGGTCGGGGAACAAGGGGAAGCAGCCATAGTTGGTTACTTACGCTAGCTAGGTGCCGATGTGGTTTGTCAGGCCGAGTCAAAAGGTTGACCTCACGGGCGTCTTGGTGGAATGGCGATCGGCGAAATTTGCGGGGAAAAAATTCGAATTCCCAGGGAATCGGAAACTAATGTGGTGCCGCTTGAGGGCCTGAAGATGAGGAGCATTCAATACGTATTGACCTTCAGACTTGTCCTTTGCGCACAGACATTTCTCCAGATTCTCAAAAGTCTTTGCGATGTTACATTGAGGGACATTTTTCAAAAACCCTGATGAAGGCAGTTGTCTGCCAAAACGTTAGTTTTATTAATGTCTTCATTTATAATAATTATAATAAACTTTTTACATTGGAGCTACGAGTATGCAGCCAGCATCAATATTTTTCATGTTTATTTACAATTTACACAGCATCCTAACATTTTTGGAATTGGGGTTGTTATCACGGAAACGATATGATGTGTCTACCTCATGTCCACGAGCTGTGGCCAACTCACGGGTGCTAAGCTAGCACCTTGGGTATGGGTGCACGTCGCCTAGCTTGCGCTGTCACTAATACTATGCTAGTATCGACCTCACATCCACTAACAGTGGCACAGTGCATCCGTGCTTAACTAGCACTAATGCTTGTTAACTTACTAAAGCGCAACATCCCGCTGGCGTCACAGGATGTACTGTGAGCCTGACCTTAAACCGTATAATTGCTTTCAAGCTGCTCCAGTTTAAGATCCCTTGATTAATAATTGCACAATTTATGTGCTGAATAATCAAGACCAATATATTTGCCTGTAATTATTAAGACAGTGAAGAAAGGACAGATCACTGAAGGGCTGCATTGACAACGTACTTAACAGTGATACTGAATGGATGAAAAAAAATATGAAAAAGGAAATATAAGAACCCAGTGCTTTCCCTGAATGCCACCTTGCATTCTAGGATTATTTTCCATCAGTGCAACCTAATTTATTTTAAGATTAAATCTGATCAATTGGTACTTGAGTAATTTTGGAAATTGGTTATTAGTGCATCATGAAAATTTGACAGATAGCATGCTTTTAAAATCATTATCTTATTAATCAATCAGAAAGGAAATCTAAATCTTGTCTAAATAACATCTTCTTTGGCATGCACTTCATCAAGTTCTACTTCAAGATGGAATTTCGAGAAATTTCAGTTAATTTCCGTTCTTTCGATCTCATATTGTAGTCTGCCTTGTCAACGCAAAGCTGTATGTCTTAATCATTAATGGCAATGCACTTCTTGGAAGCCTATTTGTTCAGTGAATTAATTCAATGAATTATCTGATTCTTACTCAGTGTTAACCTGCATTATGGTAATGCCACTGATTGCACACAGAGTTTATTTTACATATGCAAAGTTTACATGCAGACCAGAGTCGGCAAAACCACATTTTTAGAGACAATTTCTTGGACGTCTCAACCCAATCGGACGTGGAAAAAAAATATGCCGTTTTGTGAGCTGGAGGAATTCAGAAGCTTTCGAAGACATTGATGATTTATGTTACCATCAATGTGGATGAGAAAGTGCTTGATAATTTATGCAATGAACAATAATGCAAGCTGAGGGGAAATGGATACGGATTGATCCCGCAACTGAACAAATTAACACTTAGTTGAGATATAATGCGCTTGTGGCTGAGGTGAGAGCAGTACCAAAATCCTTCCGATGGCAAGACCTGTGCGGAAGACGTTAAATTTTGTGATGCATTGTCGGGGAAGTGAAGTCTAAGTTTACATGGAATGTCCGAACCCAGCAGTTTTAACAGTTGGATGCCCTCGCTTAATGTCCGGCACTCAGAACACCGAACACAAGTGCTTCAGCTGTTAAAACCCCTCACTTATCAAACTTGTAATACAAAATTAATTTAGTTACATTTTTTATTAATTAACACCAAAGATATTAATTAACAATCACATTGCCAAATCGTTGATTAGAAAACTAATCTGTTCGATCAACCTTCATCAAAAGCACAACTAAGAGTCAGATTCAAAACTAGTAAAATTTAATAAAATTTGAAACAGAATATACGACCTGTATGTCATCAGACAAGGGTCTACTACCGTAACCCCTTTGAGCAGATTTGGAGCTGCAAATTTATGCACGCAGTTACAATATTCTATCACTAGATGGCACACCTGGATCAGTTATTGAATATTCCCAGGCAAGCCAAGCTCACACACGGTTTAGAATATGGTCGAGTTCAGTACCATCCCGGTTTTTCAGGAGTTACATGAATTAAACTCCTCAGATAAGCCTGATGTGCAAACTGCTCAATATAATTGCCCATAGTATCTATCCAGCAGTTCAAAAAAATAATCTCTTGTGACAGGAAAAATCGTTGTCCTCTTTAGCAAGCACTTCAGCTACAGTGAGTCAATGGTATCCCTATTAGTAGTAAAGAAAAATGTTTTCTGAAGCAAAATTTCGACATGGTATTGATACAATGTCATTCTACTATCAATTATAGTCATCACATATCAAAAACGCGTTGTTCCCTACTGTGTATTTACTCGTAGATTCCTCCATTAACAAATTCAGCGCTCCTTTATATCCTCCTATGTACTCATGTTGATAGCCAATCACTCAATTACAACCCCAATTCCGAAATAGTTCGGACGAAGTGTAAATTGTGAATAAAATCAAAATGCAATGACTTTCAGATCACATGAGCCAATATATTATTTACAATAGAACATAGATAACATTTCAAATGTTGAAACTGAGACATTTTACGTTTTAATCCACAAAATGAGCTTATTTCAAATTTTCTGGCTGCAACAGCTCTCAGAAAAGTTGGGACATGGGCAAAAAAGGGCTGAAAAAGCAATTAATATCTAAGAGAATCAGCTGAGAGAACATTTAGCAAGTAACTAAGTTAACTGGCATCAGGCGTGTAACATGATTGACTATAAAAGGGATGTCTTAGAGAGGCTGAGTCTCTCAGAAGCAAAGATGGCCAGAGGCTCTCCAACCTGTGAAGGCTTGCGTAAAAAAAATTGTGGAATACTTTAAAAAAACAATGTTTCTCAACGTCAAATTGCAAAGGCTTTGAAGGTCTCATCATCGACAGTGCATAACATCATCAGAAGATTCAGAGAAACTGGAAAAATCTCTGTGCGTAAGGGACAAGGCCGAAGACCTTTACTGGATGCCCATGATCTTCATGCCCTCAGACGCCGCTGCATCACTCACCGGCATGATTCTGTCATTGACATTTCTAAATGGGCCCAGGAATACTTCAAGAAACCACTGTCTGTAAACACAGTCCGCCGTGCCATCCACAGATGCCACTTAAAACTCTAGACGTGCCGTCGTGTTCTGTGGGCTAAGGCTCATTTAAAATGAACTGTAACAAAGTGGTAAAGTGTCCTCTGGTCAGACGAGTCCAAATTTGACATTCTTGTTGGAAATCATGGGCGTCGTGTCCTCCGGGCTAAAGAGGAAAAAGACCACCCCTCCTGTTATCAGTGTTCAGTTCAAAAGCCGGCATCTCTGATGGTATGGGGATGCATTAGTGCATATGGTGTGGGACACTTGCATGTTTTAAAAAGCACCATGAATGCTGAAAGGTATATAAAGGTTTTAGAGCAACATATGCTCCCCTATAGACAACATCTATTCCAGGGAAGGCCTTGTGTATTTCAGCAGGACAATGCAAAACCACATACTGCAGCTATTACAACAGCATGGCTTCATAGCAGAAGAGTCCGTGTGCTGAACTGGCCTGCCTGCAGTCCTGATCTTTCATCGATTGAGAACATTTGGCGCATAATTTAACAAAAAGTCCGTCAAAGGAGATCCAAAACTCTCCAGCAGGTGGAAGCCTGTATTAAACAAGAGTGGGATCAAATCCCAGTGGCTAAACTCAAGACACTTGTCTCCTCCATGCCTAGACACCTCCACTTTGTGTTAAAAAGAGGAGGGGATGCTACACCATGGTAAACAGGCCCCTGTCCCAACTTTTTTGAGACCTGTAGCAGCCATCAAATTTGAAATGAGCTCATTTTGTGGATAAAAATGTAAAATGTCTCAGTCTCAACATTTGAAATGTTACCTATGTTCTGCTGTAAATAACATATTGGCTCATGTGATCTGAAAGTGATTGCATTTTGATTTTATTCACAATTTACACTTCGTCCCAACTATTTTGGAATTGGGGTTGTATTTAATTAGGCTCATCTGTGTAAATACACACTTATAGTTCACGCCTACTTGAGGCTTCATCAGTAATGATGCCTTGATTGACTTGTTCCAATGCCAGAGCGTATAAACTTTCCACAGCGACTGAAAGACACTGATTGGACAATCAGAAGACTATACAAGCCTTTCCATCAGAGCAAGGAAGGTTGTATTCTCCTAACGTTGGCACAGTTGCACAGCTGAAAATGACGTGATTTAAAGAAAAAAAAGACTTCTAAACCGGTCTGAAGTGTTCAGTTACATTTACGGGATTTGAATGAGGTAGGGACATGGTCAATGGGAATTATACCGAATGAAACAGGACTGGAGGGTTCCTTCTACTAGATACATCTGTCTCTGGAGGAGGGATTCAATGAATAAATTCTGCTACTGCTACTGTGGTTGAATTTTGCTCAATTTGGCTTTTTGTTTTGGAATTTATACTGTATTCAACTAAATTGAATGCCAAAGTTTTGGCTCGTTTATTATGTCAACAGCTCAAGGACTTTGGTAGACCCCCGGGTACGTTCATCGCACCATTCTGTTCAATCTAGGGTTGAATATTGCCTGATTTTTCCTGATAGTAAAATGTCTGTTCTGTTATAAAAAGGTATATTTCAGATATTACTGAGTTAGTGACTTATACTTGTTCCTGATAAGGTGTGGAAAGTGTTTATATAAGGTTGCAAGCTCAGAAGTGGGAACTGCTAGCTTTTCTTTGCAGGGTGAATGTTCTGACCGTTAAATAAGCAGTTCCTTTAATGAGCATGTGTGCTGTCTTGTGGGACTCTGAAGAAAAAAGGACAAAATTCTAAACTTTATCATGGAGAAAAGGCATGTTTTGTGTTTGAAGAGGTTACTGGTGACCACTGATGTCCAACTGCACCTATATTGATAAACTCATGATAAATTCAACCAGAAAATCATCAATTCATATTGAATTTCATGCATCAAAAGTTGATTTGTGTTAAATATATGATTATTTTATGATTTGACAGTGTGCCATTTTGAGGGATCTTAGGGTTCGGGGAGCCAGCTGGATAGCTGTCTTATTTGGCTCATAGAGAGTAGGAAATTTGAATTTAATGCTCAGATGAATTATGCTTGTGGTCAAGGAGTTTATGATCCCAGAAATGTATAGTTTTAACCCCCAGCCATTTTTACATTCTCAGTATTATCTTTTCTTTGCAACTTCAATGCTGAATTTTCATGAAGATTTTTTATGTTTGCAGCCCTTTTTTTCATTCACTCTTGTACAACATTAATAACCACAGCATGTCTTTTAAGAATATTTATTTAAATGAAACAAATGAAACACACAATCTAAACTACACTAAACACTAACACTATATGCACAATGAAGGAGGTGTGTGTGTGTGTGTGTGTGTGTGTGTGTGTGTGTGCGTGTGTGCACGTGTGCTCGGGTGTGGGTGTGAGAGAACAAAGGGATGATCTAAGGTGTGAGTGGAGGAGCCTTATTGACCATGTGGAAGTGGGGGAGGGCAACCCCACTATAACAAGACCAAGTCCTTGTTACAAAGAAAAGTTTAAAGATAGTGTTTAAAGTCAGTTTAAATGCCTTAAAATGCTCAGAGTTGTGTTTATGGATGTATTACATTAGAATTAAGCGATGTGTCCGTGTTTTGCACAGGAAAGGTGTCGTGTTAGTATACAGGAGGTTATTTACATGCAAGACCCTGTCTGCTACACATTAATACCATCCTGTCCTACTAAAACACAATCCTAAAAACAATCACAACAACTATCATTTTACAAATATACACAGTTGGTCTTTCTTAAAGAAGGTTTGAATGCCCAGTTGTTACCAGTCCTTAGTAGAGGAAGGAGGTTTTGTGGTTGCTGGAGGATCCAATCCTGGACGATGCTGATCCGGCTGGAAAGATCAGTTCTGGTGCTGCAAAGGTCCGTGTCTTTGTTGTAGAAAGAGGAGGGAGGCTGGCCGCTCCTCAAAAGCAAGCTGTTGCTTCCAAGGCTTGTTCTACTCCTGGTAGCGTGGCTGATGCTTCAGCGTGGCCACAGGGGAGAGAGACAGGCCCAGAAGAGGGGGAGGAGTACCCCAGCCTGAGCAGTCCTCAGGGATCCAGGAGCCTCACCGAGGCGGGAGAGCAGAGCCAGAAAGAGAGAGTCTAAAGGGCCAAGAGCCAAGAGCTGGTTGACCACTGCTTTTATCTGCCTGGCCTGCTGGCGGGAGGGGCTTACAGGCAGCAAGTGGTCATGGGAAATCCTGGGCTCCATTTTGTTTTTCCTCACATATGAAAGTTTTCCTCCGTGTGACCCCAACAAAAGACATGAACAATCATTGAAGAATAAGAAGAAAGAAAACATCAAACCAAAGCCTGTACCTCCAGAAATTGTCCCAAAGTGGGCTAAGCTCTAAGTCTCAGAAAAAAAAAAAAAAAACAGCTAAATCTTCCAATGATAATGGCAGATAACAAATCCCAAATCCAATGCACAGATGTTAAAACTCCTAGCTGATCTTAGTTTGGAAAAAAAACCATTGTTGGTTTTCTGAGTGCCAAAGAGTCCCAAAGCTTCTCTGTGCTAAAAGGCTCCAGCTGGTTTTCTGGGTACCACAAGGGGGACAATCTAAAATGCTTAAAGGCTATGCAGGTTTGTTTGTTTTCTGCCCTTTTATATTTTTGTCTCAATTCGCGGACATCTCCCCATGATCCGCTAGCTGCCTGCCCCTGAATTCACTGTAAAAAAAAACCCGGGCTCTGGGGACCGCACAGGCATCACAAACTGCAAATAAACACAAGGGGCGCAGGCTGTGCCCCATAAAATAACAAATTGTTCCAGCCAATCACCGACGAGAGTTGACAGTTACGGAAGCATAGGAGAGAGGGAACTATGGGAGGGAGGGGCGAGCTACCTCTGTTTTGTTTGAATTCGAATGTCAACAGAAGTGATGTCAACAAACTTGCATAGTGCACCTTTAACGTTAAAAAAGCTCAACGAGGCTTACTGTACCAAAACAGCAACCAATAAGCACCAAATTCTTCACGGACATTTCTTCTCAAGAGCACTTTCTCTAACCTAAAAATTTAAACCGAAGACTGAGGAGTATGGTAGTTATATCACGTTAAGCGTTTTCCCCTCCATTGACATACGTTATGAGGAAAAAGCTTCACGTAGTTTAATGTACCTAAACAGTGACCAATAATCACCAAATTCCTCTCTGACATTTCTTATTAAAATAATTACGCGCAAACTTATTTTCCGGTCTGCCTTTAATTAACTTGCGTTTCTTTTGTTGTTCAGTATTTTTCTGACTGGATGAGCATGTGACATACCACACTGCATATCTGCCAAGCTGCGCATTGCGCTTAATCAAATTGATTGTAATTGTCAGCCGTCTGGCCTGACAAGCAGGTTGTCTCAAAATATAAGTTGAATTAATTTCTCAACACAGGTGTCTTATTTATTTATTTATTCATTCATTTAGCCTACTTAGCTTCTTGATTAATTTTACTAATAAGAGCAACAACAGCATGACACCTGCATCGCTGCATATGGTTTATTACTCATTTTGACAGCTGCAAGCAGGCTGTCTCAAAATATAAGTTAAATTAATTTCTTAACACAGGTTTGTTATTTATTTATTTATTTTCCATTCATTCATTCATTCATTCATTCATTTATTTATCTATTTAGCCTATTTATTCATTTTACCAGTAAGAGCAACAACAGCATGACGCCCGCATCGCTGCATATGGTTTATTACTCATTTTGACAGCTGCACTCATTCCTGCATGTTGTTCGCTGGATTCAAATCTGCGTACACCTGGTCAGACCTGGCGTGAGATTTTTTTGGACCGTTCGCTCACGTTCAGATTGATAAATGCCAGTCCTTGCGGGAGATTTGGCGTACACCCATTTTTTTGGTGTACGCACGTTTGATAAATCAGGGCCATTAAGCGGTTTCCTCTCCACTGACACGCATTATAAGGAAACAGCTTAACATAGCTTAGAACTTGAACTGGAGGGCATAGTCAGTCACTGCCTTCGTGCCCTGGTCCAGCAGTTTGTTGCCAGCTTTCTTCCCAGGGTGGTCAAAGATTGAGCAAAATTGCTGGAGAAAGCTGGCAGTCGCCCAGTCAAGCGCCTTGCCAGAGAGGCGGGTCACCACTGCAACAATCTTCTTGGCATCACTCAGGGGTAAAATATAGGTGCACTGGAGAAGGAAGCCTTTGCACAGAATGGGGTTACTGTCGTAGCGCTCTGGCAGATGCACTGGCGATTATCCCCAGGGAATGGCTGAGGGAGCCTGTATTCTGGCAGGAGAAATGGAGGTCGGTTGTGGCGGTGAAACGTGGGGGAAGGTGAGTTTGCGGACCCCGCAAACCAGTTCGTCCAGGGCAGCCCCCAGGCGCGCAATCTCCCTCTGCTGTTCCGCCACCAGTTAGTAGACGGTAGGAGGCTGGGCAGCAAACTCTCCCAACTCTTGGGGCAGAGGAATCCTCGCTGAGTCCATGGTTAGGCGAAGTCTTCTGTAATGGTTGTGCTCCGAGCACTGATGATGCACAGGAAGTGTAGGACTGGACTCAGGTGCAAAGATGGACTTATTTGTATTTATTAAGCCTTCGGCAAAGCAAGAAGGCAACGTAGGATAAAATACAAAATAACAAGGAATCGAGGTTCCTGGAAAATACTATACAATGCTGGACGTTAGCTACAGTCCTGTGTATTACAAATAGGAAACAACAAGGAAACGACGTTCCTGGATTATTATAATAAAGCTCTGAAAAAAGCATTTACACCATTATGTTCAAGAGATATCACACAAATATACGTGATAAGCAGGAGTTAAGTCTATACAAGACTTGAGAGTAGATACAGGCTTGTTAGGCTTACAAGATTTCACAATTACTAGGGGCCTGATCTACTAAAAGATCCCAGATAAAGAGTGCTAAATTGCATGCTCATGGTAACATTTTGCGCGTTTGGTCTGCTTACATTTTGCGGGTGATCTACTAAGAGTAATTGCCTTAATGACTGCTGGTGCAAACAGCATTATTTAAATGAGGATTATTTAAATGAGGGCTGCGTGCTGCAGCCTATTTCCAGCATGGAAAATTTGGAGAAAATGGACGAACGCAAACGCAAAATGAAATTCAACTCGATCGAGTTGGAGGTGCTTGTGGAGGAAGCAAATACACTGTTATAAATGGACTGAATTTTATGGTTAAATTAACGCATTGTCTCCTTGTTATTTTAACTGTAAGTAGAGTCCTGTAAACTGTGGTTTACAGTTAACATACACGGAATCTGTGTTATAAACTGATTGTAAAATTACAGTTAAAATAACTGGCAAAAAAAGGTGCAAGTATATAACAGTGCATGCTCAGTGTTTGAGGGGGGAACAATTTGCACGAGTACAGTCACTCGCTCTGATTACTCTTGGGAAGCGAGCAACCGCATAAAATTTGTGTTTGGTTTAATTCGGCACTTCCCCTGTGGATGGAAACTTTATGTACCGGCCCTTCCTGCGCAACATGGCATCCAGAAGTTGAGACTGTACACACAAGAAACTGTTTTGGGAGATCCCAGCAGTGAGAGCCACTGTATGCTGGAATGAACCAGTTGCGAGAAAATGGAGAGTAGCAAATAGTTTTATCATTGCAGGTATGGCATGACTTCCTGTCACTGGCTCCAAATCAGCCCTTCATCTACCAGCTCCAAAATGGCATTGCTGGATAGCTAATATGTCTGGATTATTATCTCCTCTGACATCCCAAGCATTGTCACATGGATGGATAACACCCGTTCTCGGCGCACTCACCGCCTGTGTCTTCTCCTTGCGGCAATAATGGCAGCCATGTCTGTGCGCACTTATGTGGAGCCTTCAAAGGTATGAAATAGCAAATGCAATCACAATCACTGAAATTGCTTTCTGGCTTGATAAGTCACTATGCATGTGCAAAAATTTTTAATTTGCATTTCCTCCTCCCATATTTTTCACGCTAGGATAGGCATGCCCCTGATTACATCGGCCAAAAGTACTAACTGCACAGAATGTGCAAATTTGCACACTTCAAAGACGCAATCCTCAATGCACATCCTTAGTAGATGAGATTGCAGGTTAATTTGCGGGTGATGTGGCATTTGCACGCATTTCTATACACGCAAAGCTATAGTGGATCAGGCCCTAAGTGCGAAGCTTGGTCTTAAATAGCACAACACTACCACACATTGGAAATGAACAGCAGGTGCATGCAATTATTGCGGAGCTGAAGAATGCAGCCCAGGGGCCTCATGTAGGAAGAGAGCGTATGAACAGAAAAGATGCGTACGCCACTTTTTTTGCAGATTTCAGATTTATGAAAACAAACATGACTTTAAAAAAATGCATAAAAGTAAGAGAATTTTGCAGTTTTGCAAAATTAAAAGTTGATTCAGATTTTTTAGTTCAAAATTGCAAGCAGATTTGGTAGCCCGCTATATTATAAATGTTATACTTTTTACAAAATACTACTTTTCTTTTTATGAATGCACGCAATATTTAAGTATAAAATCCATGCAAATTTTGATACATGGCCCCTGGTCTTAATACACTGGTGAGCTGGAGCGCTGGAGGCGTGGCCTTAGACTATGAAGACTCACAAATTTTCATATGGCCCCCATAATTCTCATAGCCTACAATTTTCACATTTTTCTCTGATTTAGATGACCCAAAGGGCTTGGCTAAATCAACGTTACCTGGTTCTAGTTTGTTTTAGACTTGCACAAACATGAAACACCATGTTTCTCGAAAGTTTGCCTTTCGAGTTAACCTTTGATTTATTTGTTAAATTTTGTTCTTGATCATCTGCAAGATTCTTTGTAAGACTAAAATTACAGTGATTTCCTGTGTTTTTGACCCCTTTAAATTCTCAATTTCAATTCTTTTTTGCTGTGACATTGTCACAGAAGCTATTGCAGCTTGCTTTCACAGAAATAGATTTTGGCTGGTGGGTCATTCCATGCCAAGCGGAAACGCACTTGGGCCATCATGGTCTTGGATTTTACTTTAACTTTGTCTATTTGTTCATTCTGGGCCAAATAATGGATATCTCTGATTTTTTTTTCGCAAACTGCCCTCTGGTATTGGTTTTATGGACCTTTGAAGAAATGCCCTGTAGGGGGCGCTTCTCAAAACATGATGTAGAAAAACCCTAATATCTCTAGCCCTGTTACTGATACAAGCATGGGGTTTGGATGGATTTATAATATGAGGCTTCCTCTAGCACCACTATCATTTACAATGGTTGTATCTGTTCTTGTTTCCATGGAAAGTGTTTGAAGTTGGGCAAATTTGAGATTTTTTCCACTTTTTTGACCCCTATTATTATTTTCAGCTCAAATAAAGTAACCCACATGATGTTCAAGTGGGTTTCTTTATTTCCAGCACATAATAGTACATTGCCATGTGCATTTCAATGCAAAGAAAAACAATGATTTTTATAACTTTTAGGCCAGCTTTTTGGTGGGAAACAGGCCTATATACTGGATTTTTGGGCCATAGCAGTGTAATTCAGGTCATTAGACACTGCTCAGGTGCAAAGTGGTGTCAGTGCAACTTTCCGCCGGGGGCAAGCCAGGCCCTTAAACTTGGGCTCTTTGACCTTAATTTCCATGGCATTCACCACTGATACAAGCAACCTTTAAGACTGTCAGCCTTGAGCAAGGTTCATGTCAAGGATCAAGCCACCTTCCAGATCTGTATCTGTCATAGAATCAAAGATATAAGACTTTTTCAACGGCATGTTTTGAAAAGCGCCCCCTACAGGCCATTTTTTCAGAGACCCATAAAATCCATACCGGTGGGCCGTTTGTGAAAAAATGGAGATACCCATAATTTGAGTTCAAATGAATATACAAAGTTAGAGAAAAATCTGAGACCGTGATGGCCCAAAAGGTACCTTAAGCATTTCCACTTTGCATGGAATGACCCTGGTATTTAAAAGTGAATACTGATAATTGCCACCATGCAGTATATTTGAAAGTGTACTTGGGTAAAATGAATGTATACATGTGCCCACGGGTGTCTTGCTACCCAACAAAAGAGACCACTCTATCACCATATTTTGCCATGAAAGTATTTATTGCTCTACGACAGTAAATGATAAAATAAAGTACAACATATAAAAGTCAACCTTCTGGTAAATGAATGACCAAACATACGACAGAAAGATTTATATCATAAAAAGATTGAAATAAAATAAGTAAAAATGAATATTTGCACATGTAGCATAATTTTTCTATAATCTTAGTGAAATAACTGCAACAAAAGCAACTGTCCCATTTTTTTGTTGTTCAATAAAGTGCATTAAAATTCTTTCTGTAGAAATCTAGCAGGCATTTTTGGAGCGCATGACCTCCGGCGTTGTGAAATATGATTTGTAAGGTGATGTAGGTGTTAGTGTCATGTGACCAAGGTGTGCGACAGCACAGTGTCGAGCAACACACAAAATTTTCATTGGCACCCATCCAGAACTTTTTGAGGTATCCCATTAATTGATTGACAAACAAACCAACAAGTAAACACCAATTAAAACATATTCTTTTCTTGCTGAAGTAAAATAGTAGAAAGTAATAAATATCCAAAAAAGAACAGCTACAGAAATATTTAGTCTTTTCTTCATAGACTGGTTAACTTGTGAAATTTAGAGGTATGCTGAGAATTCAGCCCATGTTTACGCTTATAGGTTTATCAACATTCACCGAAAGCATTGCTTCATTATTTTCATGAAGGTCACCCAAAGGGCGTTTACCTATATGTTTTACCCTGGTTTCCTGTCTGCGTTGGCGTTGGTGTCTCACTTTCTTGACCGGACAAGATATCAGCAACCGCTAGGTGCAATGGCTTCATTCTTTCGGCATTTGTTTATGCTAATGTGTAGTTGCTCATCCACCATGTTAGGTTCACCAAGGTCACAGGTCAAGGTCACTGGACATGAAAATGTGTTTCATTTTGTGCGGACAAAATCTCAGCAACTGCTTGGCACAAGGGCTTCATACTACCGGGATGTGTTTACACCAATGTGTAGTTGTGCATCCACCATGTGAGGCTCACCTGGGTCAAACATCACAGGATAAATGCACCCACTTTAAGTGACCTCTTTTTTTCGACCTGCAAAAAATGACTTCGTCTAGTTTATTTTTCTTTTGCTTCTCAGTAATATTGCCTGAACTCTGGGACAATGCCGTAGGTATTTCAATGGCTGGCATGCACATTTATTTGACTGGGCAGTTTTGTGAACAAACACTTACATGTAGGCTAGCCAAACTATAACATACATACATTCTCTTTGGTACGGTTCTCAAATGGTGAGCTGAGGCATTCACGTAACAGGTAGTGGGCAGATGGAACGCTTTTGCGGCTCCATGGCAATATTCCATAGTGGCAAGTCACAATACAAACTTATGAGTTTAACAAATCTAGGGTTACCTGACAAATGGTACGTAATGTAGTTTTGTCAGATTGCGAGTGATTTGCTACAGCTGCATGAGCTGATACTCGGCTGATTGATTATTGACAACCGTAGTCCACTCCCAGAGCAGAGGCCTTTTTAAAATGGCCTTCCTCGGCACACTTGGCAGCTTCCTCCCGCATGCATGGTGCTGCATGCTGCCTGTGAAACCAGATGTTTTCTAAGTTTCTAAGTTCTAAGTTTTGTTTTCCTTTTTGCTGCTGCTGCTAATAAAAAAAAACCCTCCACCACCACAACAGTTTGCTTGAGTTTTTTCCAGATGCTCCAATTTGCAACCATCAGTCTATCCTGTGTAATTATAAATTACAATTTTCTGAAGAATCTGTGCTGTCAACCCCTACCTTATCCTTTCATGTAGAACAAATGAAAATTCAATGGCAATTGACATTTTGCCATGAAAAATGTGTGAGGAAAGACAGAAATTTACTGGCATTACTTGTTGGCAATGTTCAATTTGTAATTGAGTCGACAAGAACTTGGGCTGGGGAATGCCCAACCTGCCCACTTGCATCACCTCTACTGCCATTAAGACTGTTGGGAAAATTTCTGGATTTAGATTATAGCTACTGGGTGGTTACAACATTGAGTTCATTTTATACACTTGGTAGCATTCTTTCATTCAGTTGCTGTTTTGGCATGGTGCATTTCGAGGGCTGACTGCAATAAACAGTTATGTCCGGATGTTGTATATTGGACATAACTGTTTACTGCAGTCAGCCCTCGATTTGTTGAGTCAGAACTGCTAACATTACCTGATCTCTCTTCTGCTGAGCGGCATATTGCCAATTAGTTCATAGTTAGGGAAAGATCAATTGCTGACACGGTAACACCAGGACTCTGCATTATTGTATAAACAAAGACATGCATGGATAAATAAGAAAAAACAGAAATAAATATACAAAATACTTATGAAAATGCATGTAAAATATACACCGAAAAGACATACACAAATAAATGAATACATTAAAGATAAAATTTTGATTTCATCAGTCCCCACTATTTCCTTTATTCTCCAACTGTTATTGGTTGGAGTGAAGTCCAGCACAGTCAGACCTCTATTAACACTGCTGAATCACCTGAGTATACTTTGCTATTTTAGAATTTCATTATTAGAATTGATATGACAATTTTCCCAATCACAAGAGATTTTGTCTTAATGGAACTCATTGTAGCATACTAAAAGTTTTAAATTGCACTTACAGAGGTGTACAGAGAGCCCATTTCTTCATATCATAATTAACAGCACTCGCACACAAATTTACATTCTATGTAGCTGGAGGTGGACATGAGCCAGCTGGCCTTAGATAAAATCCCCCGCATTGTGCTCTGACTTCTGAGGATGATGTGGTACCAGTGGCAGCACCTGTTTTTGTGGTTGATGGGAGTGATTTAGTAAAGATGGAGTTCTTTGGATTAAAAGGCATTTAAGAAAATCCACAGAATTATTATTTTTTTGAGTCTGCATGAAGATGGAGATGTACTACATGTAGTGAGAGTGCCAACAGTGTTTTAATTGGAGGGTGGAAGTGGGGTAGGAGAGACTTGAGGGCATACTGAGATATCCCTAGAAAATGTCCCATTTTGTCAGTGGCTGCAGATGGATCATTTGTGGGGGAGATTTCTGCTTGTTTAAGTGGGATATGGTTATGGGTCAGGATTGAAGGGACCAGAAGGCATTGTGGGAAATCCCCAGTAAATGTCTTCTGTTGTGGGTGCAGCTTTTGTTTCAGTGGGAGGTAGGTCAGGCGTGCTGGGATTGAAGGGTCCAGTGGGCATAGTGGGAAATCCCCAGTAAATATCCTCTGTTGAAGAAGCTCCAGTTACAATTGAGCTAGAGGTCTTTCTAGCTGTTGTTGCTACTTTTGTGCTTGTAATTGCTGTTGTAATAGGATAAGCAGTTGTTCCAGAGGAGGTACTCATGGGAAGAGTAGTTTCTGTTGGAGGTGTGGTAGTTTTGTCAGATGATGTTGTTTCAATGGTTGTTGCGGCTGTAGTGGTTTTGGTTGCAGTTGTTGTAGCTGGTGTGCTTGTCTTGCCAGCAGTGGTTGAAGATCTCAATGTTGTGCTTGTGAGAGCTGTTGTACTCTGAGCGGCAGTTGTTGTAGATGTTGAGGTTGTGGGAGCAGTGGTTGTCCTTGCAGGTGTGGTAGTTTTGCCAGTTGTTGTTGTAGCAATGGTTGTTGTTGTAGCTGTAGTTGTTTTGGCTGCAGTTGTTGTTTCAGTGGTTGTAGCTGGTGTGTTTGTCTTGCCAGCAGTGGTTGTAGAACGCACTGTTGTGTTTGTGCTGTTGTACCAGAAATGGTTGATCCAGATGGTTGTGGGAATAATGGTTGTTGTTGCAGCTGTTAGTTTTGCTTGCAGTGGTTGATGATCTCAATGTTGTACTTGTGACTGCTGTTGTAGATGTTGAGGTTCTTGGGTTGTCCTTGCAGGTGTGGTATTGTTTTGTTGAATGGTTGTTGTTGTAGATCCAGATGTTGTTGTTGTTGTGCTGTGATTGTAGTGGTAGTTTTGTTGCAGTGGTTGATGATCTGTAGTTGTTTTTGGGTTGTGGGAGCTGTGGTAGTTTTGCTTGTAGCAATGGTTTGATGATCTCAATGTTGTACTTGTGGAGACTGCTGTTGTACTTGTTGAGAAACAGTTGTTGTAGATTTTGTTGAGGTGTTGTGCTTGTTGGAGCTGTGGTTTGTCCTTGTTGTAGATGGTGTGGTAGTTTGTCCAGTTGTTGTTGTTGTTGTCAATGGTTGTTGTTGTAGCTGTAGTTGTTTTGGCTGCAGTTGTTGTTGTTGCAGTTGTTGTTGGTGTGCAGCAGTGGTTGTAGCTGGTGTGCTTGTCTTTGGTTGTGTTGGAGACTGTACTTGGAGAAATGGTTGATCCAGATGTCGTGGTTGGGGAATAATGGTTGTTGTTGCAGCTGTGTTTTGCTTGCAGTGGTTGATGATCTCAATGTTGTGCTTGTGAGAGCTGTTGTACTCTGGAGAAATAGTTGTTGTAGATGTTGAGGTGCCAGTTGTTGTTGTTGAATGGTTGTTGTTGTACTGTTGTTTTGGCTGCAGTTGTGGTTGTAGCTTGTGGTGAGACCAGCTGGTTGTTGCAGCTTTTTGCTTGCAGAGAAATGTGCTTGTGAGAGCTTTTGATCCAGATGTTGTCCTTGGGTTGGTAGGAATAATGGTTGTTGTTGTAGCTGTTTTTGGCTGCAGTTGTCGTTGCATTGCAGCTGTTGTGCTTGTCTTTGTTTGTGGGAATAATGGTTGTTGTGGTTGCTTGCAGTGGTTGATGATCTCATTGTGCTTGTGAGAGCTGTTGTACTCTGAGAAATAGTTGTTGTAGATCATGGTTTTGTTGTTGTTGTAGAGCTGTTGTAGTTGTTGTTGTTGATCCAGATGTGCAATGGTTGTTTTGCTTGAGAGGCAGTTGTTGTGTTGAGCAATTGTTGTGTGTTGGTTGCAGGAGCAGTGGTTGTCCTGCAGGTGTGGTAGTTTTGCCAGTTGTTGTTGTAGCAATGGTTGTGGTTGTTTTGGCTGCAGTTATCGTTGCAGTGTAGCTGGTGTGCTTGTCTTGCCAGCAGTGGTTGTAGAACTCGCTGTTGTGCTTGTGGAGACTGCTGTTGTACTTGGAGAAATGGTTGATCCAGATGTCGTGGTTGTGGGAATAATGTTGTTGCAGCAGGTGTTGTTGTAGAGAAATAGTTGTTGTAGATGTTGAGGTTGCAGTGGGTTGTCCTTGCAGGTGTGGTAGTTTGCCAGTTGTTGTTGTAGCAATGGTTGTTGTTTGTGTAATGGTTGTTGTGCAGCTGTGGTAGTTTTGCTTGCAGTGGTTGATGATCTTTGTTTTTGTACTCTGGCTGCAGTTTGAGGTTGTTGTTGTCCTTGTGGTTGTTTTGCCAGTTGTTGTTGTAGCAATGGTTGTTGTGTGCTTTGTCTTGTGGTTGTAGCTGGTGTGCTTGTCTTGCCAGCAGTGGTTGTAGGACTCACTTTTGTGCTTGTGGAGACTGCTGTTGTACTTGGAGAAATGGTTGATCCAGATGTCGTGGTTGTGGGAATAATGGTTGTTGTTGCAGCTGTGGTAGTTTTGCTTGCAGTGGTTGATGATCTCATTGTTGTGCTTGTGAGAGCTGTTGTACTCTGAGAAATAGTTGTTGTAGATGTTGAGGTTGCGGGAGCAGTGGTTGTCCTTGCAGGTGTGGTAGTTTTGCCAGTTGTTGTTGTAGCAATGGTTGTTGTTGTAGCTGTAGTTGTTTTGGCTGCAGTTGTCGTTGCAGTGGTTATAGCTGGTGTGCTTGTCTTGCCAGCAGTGGTTGTAGAACTCGCTGTTGTGCTTGTGGAGACTGCTGTTGTACTTGGAGAAATGGTTGATCCAGATGTCGTGGTTGTGGGAATAATGGTTGTTGTTGCAGCTGTGGTAGTTTTGCTTGCAGTGGTTGATGATATCATTGTTGTGCTTGTGAGAGCTGTTGTACTCTGAGAAATAGTTGTTGTAGATGTTGAGGTTGCGGGAGCAGTGGTTGTCCTTGCAGGTGTGGTAGTTTTGCCAGTTGTTGTTGTTGCTGCAATGGTTGTTGTTGTAGCTGTAGTTGTTTTGGCTGCAGTTGTTGTTGCAGTGGTTGTAGCTGGTGTGCTTGTCTTGCCAGCAGTGGTTGTAGAACTCACTGTTGTGCTTGTGGAGACTGCTGTTGTGCTTGGAGAAATGGTTGATCCAGATGTCGTGGTTGTGGGAATAATGGTTGTCATTGCAGCTGTGGTAGTTTTGCTTGCAGTGGTTGATGATCTCAATGTTGTGCTTGTGAGAGCTGTTGTACTCTGAGAGGCAGTTGTTGGAGATGTTGAGGTTGTGGGAGCAGTGGTTGTCCTTGCAGGTGTGGTAGTTTTGCCAGTTGTTGTTGTAGCAATGGTTGTTGTTGTAGCTGTAGTTGTTTTGGCTGCAGTTGTCGTTGCAGTGGTTGTAGCTGGTGTGCTTGTCTTGCCAGCAGTGGTTGTAGAACTCACTGTTGTGCTTGTGGAGACTGCTGTTGTACTTGAAGAAATGGTTGATCCAGATGTCGTGGTCGTGGGAATAATGGTTGTTGTTGCAGCTGTGGTAGTTTTGCTTGCAGTGGTTGATGATCTCATTGTTGTGCTTGTGAGAGCTGTTGTACTCTGAGAAATAGTTGTTGTAGATGTTGAGGTTGCGGGAGCAGTGGTTGTCCTTGCAGGTGTGGTACTTTTGCCAGTTGTTGTTGTAGCAATGGTTGTTGTTGTAGCTGTAGTTGTTTTGGCTGCAGTTGTCGTTGCAGTGGTTGTAGCTGGTGTGCTTGTCTTGCCAGCAGTGGTTGTAGAACTCACTGTTGTGCTTGTGGAGACTGCTGTTGTGCTTGGAGAAATGGTTGATCCAGATGTCGTGGTTGTGGGAATAATGGTTGTTGTTGCAGCTGTGGTAGTTTTGCTTGCAGTGGTTGATGATCTCATTGTTGTGCTTGTGAGAGCTGTTGTACTCTGAGAAATAGTTGTTGTAGATGTTGAGGTTCTTGGGGAGCAGTGGTTGTCCTTGCAGGTGTGGTAGTTTTGCCAGTTGTTGTTGTAGCAATGGTTGTTGTTGTAGCTGTAGTTGTTTTGGCTGCAGTTGTTGTTGCAGTGGTTGTAGCTGGTGTGCTTGTCTTGCCAGCAGTGGTTGTAGAACTCGCTGTTGTGCTTGTGGGAGACTGCTGTTGTACTTGGAGAAATGGTTGATCCAGATGTCGTGGTTGTGGGAATAATGGTTGTTGTTGCAGCTGTGGTAGTTTTGCTTGCAGTGGTTGATGATCTCATTGTTGTGCTTGTGAGAGCTGTTGTACTCTGAGAAATAGTTGTTGTAGATGTTGAGGTTGCAGGAGCAGTGGTTGTCCTTGCAGGTGTGGTAGTTTTGCCAGTTGTTGTTGTAGCAATGGTTGTTGTTGTAGCTGTAGTTGTTTTGGCTGCAGTTGTCGTTGCAGTGGTTGTAGCTGGTGTGCTTGTCTTGCCAGCAGTGGTTGTAGAACTCGCTGTTGTGCTTGTGGAGACTGCTGTTGTACTTGGAGAAATGGTTGATCCAGATGTCGTGGTTGTGGGAATAATGGTTGTTGTTGCAGCTGTGGTAGTTTTGCTTGCAGTGGTTGATGATCTCATTGTTGTGCTTGTGAGAGCTGTTGTACTCTGAGAAATAGTTGTTGTAGATGTTGAGGTTGCAGGAGCAGTGGTTGTCCTTGCAGGTGTGGTAGTTTTGCCAGTTGTTGTTGTAGCAATGGTTGTTGTTGTAGCTGTAGTTGTTTTGGCTGCAGTTGTCGTTGCAGTGGTTGTAGCTGGTGTGCTTGTCTTGCCAGCAGTGGTTGTAGAACTCACTGTTGTGCTTGTGGAGACTGCTGTTGTACTTGGAGAAATGGTTGATATAGATGTTGTGGTTGTGGGAATAATGGTTGTTGTTGCAGCTGTGGTAGTTTTGCTTGCAGTGGTTGATGATCTCAATGTTGTACTTGTGAGAGCTGTTGTACTCTGAGAGGTAGTTGTTGCAGATGTTGAGGTTGCAGGAGCAGTGGTTGTCCTTGCAGGTGTGGTAGTTTTGCCAGTTGTTGTTGTTGCTGCAATGGTTGTTGTTGTAGCTGTAGTAGTTTTGGCTGCAGTTGTTGTCGCAGTGGTTGTAGCTGGTGTGCTTGTCTTGCCAGCAGTGGTTGTAGAACTCACTTTTGTGCTTGTGGAGACTGCTGTTGTGCTTGGAAAAATGGTTGATCCAGATGTCGTGGTTGTGGGAATAATGGTTGTCATTGCAGCTGTGGTAGTTTTGCTTGCAGTGGTTGATGATCTCAATGTTGTGCTTGTGAGAGCTGTTGTACTCTGAGAGGCAGTTGTTGTAGATGTTGAGGTTGCTGGAGCAGTTGTTGTCCTTGCAGGTGTGGTAGTTTTGTCAGTTGTTGTTGTTGCAATGGTTGTTGTTGTAGCTGTAGTTGTTTTGGCTGCAGTTGTTGTTGCAGTGGTTGTAGCTGGTGTGCTCGTCTTGCCAGCAGTGGTTGTAGAACTCACTGTTGTGCTTGTGGAGACTGCTGTTGTACTGGAAGAAATGGTTGATCCAGATGTCGTGGTTGTGGGAATAATGGTTGTTGTTGCAGCTGTGGTAGTTTTGCTTGCAGTGGTTGATGATCTCAATGTTGTGCTTGTGAGAGCTGTTGTACTCTGAGAAACAGTTGTTGCAGATGTTGAGGTTGTGGGAGCAGTTGTCGTCCTTGCAGGTGTGGTACTTTTGTCAGTTGTTGTTGTTGCAATAGTTGTTGTTGTAGCTGTAGTTGTTTTGGCTGCAGTTGTTGTTGCAGTGGTTGTAGCTGGTGTGCTTGTCTTGCCAGCAGTGGTTGTAGAACGCACTGTTGTGCTTGTGGAGACTGCTGTTGTACTTGGAGAAATGGTTGATCCAGATGTCGTGATTGTGGGAATAATGGTTGTTGTTGCAGCTGTGGTAGTTTTGCTTGCAGTGGTTGATGATCTCAATGTTGTACTTGTGAGAGCTGTTGTACTCTGAGAGGTAGTTGTTGCAGATGTTGAGGTTGCAGGAGCAGTGGTTGTCCTTGCAGGTGTGGTAGTTTTGTCAGTTGTTGTTGTTGCAATGGTTGTTGTAGCTGTAGTTGTTTTGGCTGCAGTTGTTGTTGCAGTGGTTGTAGCTGGTGTGCTCGTTTTGCCAGCAGTGGTTGTAGAACTCACTGTTGAGCTTGTGGAAACTGCTGTTGTACTGGAAGAAATGGTCGATCCAGATGTCGTGGTTGTGGGAATAATGGTTGTTGTTGCAGCTGTGGTAGTTTTGCTTGCAGTGGTTGATGATCTCAATGTTGTACTTGTGAGAGCTGTTGTACTCTGAGAGGCAGTTGTTGCAGATGTTGAGGTTGTGGGAGCAGTGGTTGTCCTTGAAGGTGTGGTAGTTTTGTCAGTTGTTGTTGTTGCAATGGTTGTTGTAGCTGTAGTTGTTTTGGCTGCAGTTGTTGTTGCAGTGGTTGTAGCTGGTGTGCTCGTCTTGCCAGCAGTGGTTGTAGAACTCACTGTTGTGCTTGTGGAGACTGCTGTTGTACTTGGAGAAATGGTCGATCCAGATGTCGTGGTTGTGGGAATAATGGTTGTTGTTGCAGCTGTGGTAGTTTTGCTTGCAGTGGTTGATGATCTCATTGTTGTGCTTGTGAGAGCTGTTGTACTCTGAGAAATAGTTGTTGTAGATGTTGAGGTTGCGGGAGCAGTGGTTGTCCTTGCAGGTGTGGTAGTTTTGCCAGTTGTTTTTGTTGCTGCAATGGTTGTTGTTGTAGCTGTAGTTGTTTTGGCTGCAGTTGTTGTTTCAGTGGTTGTAGCTGGTGTGCTTGTCTTGCCAGCAGTGGTTGTAGAACTCCCTGTTGTGCTTGTGGAGACTGCTGTTGTACTTGGAGAAATGGTTGATCCAGATGTCGTGGTTGTGGGAATAATGGTTGTTGTTGCAGCTGTGGTAGTTTTGCTTGCAGTGGTTGATGATCTCATTGTTGTGCTTGTGAGAGCTGTTGTACTCTGAGAAACAGTTGTTGTAGATGTTGAGGTTGTGGGACCAATGGTTGTTGTTGCAGGTTTGGTAGTTTTGCCAGCGCTGGGATTGAAGGGACCAGTGGGCATTGTGGGAAATCCCCAGAAGATATCCTCTGTTGAAGATTTTTCAAAATCCGTCTTGAAAGCAGTGGTAGTTGTTCTGGTAACTGTAGCTGTAGAAGCTCCTGTTGCAATTGAGTCACCAGTTTTTCTTGCTGTAGTTGCAACTTTTGTGCTTTTAACTGATGCACTTGGATAAGCAGTTGTTGAGGCAGTTGGAGCAGCTGTTGTTATTCTAGCTTTTGTCCAAGTCCTTGTTGAGGTAGTTTTGAATGTTGCAGCATATATTGTTGTTGCTGTTTTAGCTGAAAAAGTTGGTTTGTATGGACCAGTGGGCATGGTCGAAAAACCCCAGAATTTTTTCATTGTAGATTTTCTGCTAGACACCCCATCTGACGTGCTGGCTACATTGGGAGTTTTTGCTGTGTTTCTCAAAATAGTGGGAATGTTGGGACTGCAGTGGACAGTGGGCATTGTGGAAAATCCCCAAAAATTTTTCTCTGAGTTGCTTTTTTGTGTTTCTGATGAGGAAATGGTAACTTGAGCAGTTTCCTCTGTCTTTGGAATAATAGTCGGGACACTGGGTCTGTAGTGGTCAGTCGACATTGTATGAAATTCCCAGAAATATTTCTCTGTTGGATTGGTTTTTAAAGTTTTTGTTGAACATCTGGTGAGTTGAGTTGTTTTCTTTGATTTTGGAATAATGCTGGGACTGCTGGGTATGTAGTGGTCAGTTGGCATTGTGTGAAACTCCCCGACATTAATCTCAGTAGGATTGCTTATTATTGTTCCTAATAATGAGGACCTAGGGACTTGAGCAATTTTGGCTGCTTTTGGTATAGTGGTAATAGTGCTGTAACTGTTGAGGCCAAGGGGTATTGAATGATTTTTCTGGAAGTCCTTGCTTGAAGAGGGGAATGAAGATTTGTCAAATTTTTTCCTGGTTGGGATATCAGGTATAGAAAATGTAATGAAACTGCTGGTTGCAAATTTTGCAGGCTCCGCTGTGAATCTAAGAGGTTGAATTTTGTTGTTAGCCATCGTTGCGGTACTTTGGGCAATGATGATGGGTGAACTGGGCTGGTTTTGTGAAATGGGCATCTCATCCAGACCCCAATTTTCTCTTTTTTTTCTGAGAGGAAGATGGAAATGATTGTGTTCAGGTAATCTGAAGACTTGATAAACACATATTTCCCCGGGAAAGTTAGGATGCATCAGATTTTGGATGTGACAGGTATTCTGAAAGAAGAAAAAAATTACTAAAGCTATGAGCAGGTATTAGCAGAAATCAAACAAAAGGCCTTGGCTGTCACGGCACTGGAGGCATGGAATATTTAGCCACAAAATTCCTCAAGACATTCATTAACATCTTTCTTTTTTTCTTCTTCTTTTTTTGTCTTGCAATGCATATATGCATTCTAAGTTGTAATAAAGAAAATTGATTTATGTACAGGCCATTTATTGGCTTTTCCAGTATTTTTTAGAAAATGCTGAATAATTTTGACAACTCCCATTTGTAGATTATTCATTTTAAATTACAGACCGATAATTACATTTGTCTTTAGTATTTAACTGAATTTCCTTGACAATGGTTGATGCGCTTCACCACCCAATGAAAAGCGCACAAATTAAACCTTTGAACCAAACTGAACCAAGAACCCAAATTCCAAAAGTGCTGTTACATTTTAGAAACTGCAAATAAAATCAAATAGAAGTGATTCCAGTGGTTCATTCACCCTTTTTATATGTCTTTTCACAATACTGGGCAACAAACGTGTGACACAAACATGAAAATTTAAAATCATTCAAGGAACAGAAGACCAACTTTACTGATTCTTCACTGGTATAAGACTTGCATATGACAGCATGAAGATAGTCTGTCCACAGCAAGTATAAGAAAATGGCATCAGAATACAGCATGTGCAGTAACAGTCACCACCTTGGTGTCCACGTGAGCCCTGTGTCTTCATAACTGGCAATATTTCTGATATATTTTCTTGGATGCATAATGGCCTACTAAAAACATATGCTGCACAATAAAATCCCCTGGTAAATGTCAAAATTATTAAATTATTAAATTATTCTCAAAATCGACAGAAATTAGCAGGGGAGAAGTTGGTTCATCAGCGTAAGGAAAGTCAGTTCTTCTGCAAAGTAGCAGTAGATTTGAGCAGTGCCACTCACTCAAGACCTGCCAGCCGTGTTAACTATTGTGAGCACAGCGGACGATCGTTGCCCGATAATTTCAGTCTGATGCCGTTCTCTGTTTTGACTAGAAAAGTTCTGTAACTAATGGTGCTTTTCCACTGTGTGGTACTGGCTCTACTCTACTCCGCACGCCTTGGTACCGGGTACTTTTCTGGGGGGTCGTTCTCCATTAGAGGATAGTACTGCCTCAGTGTAGCTGGTCGTCATAGCGGCGCAGCGCGAAACTTCCGCGACCGTCAATTTTGTTAAAGATTAATGTGTTCAAATTCGTCACCACGTTATGGCACTAAAGTCCGGCGAGTGATTAATTGTATTTTCTCTTTGACATTGTCGTGTCCGATTCAGTTTCACATTTAATTGGGTACCACCAAACAACGCTAAGCAATGATATCTGTAAAAGGCATGGAGAGCGAATGTACATTTCATCCTGAATTTGATGGCAAACAAACGGATAGTTAAAGCATGGGATAATTAAGTGATCATTGCAGAGCAGAGTTCCTCGTTGCAAATGCGCAAATCGCGGGAGATGGCAGAGAATCAAAATTCATTGCTTTATGATGCGTCATCTCATCTGTGATAACTTTAAGAGAAGCATGATTTGTCAACACCCGTAAAGTTATTTTTCTGCGCAATTTTCTTAAAACAGGGGTAGCATCACATAACTTTCTCAAGGGGAATTAGTTAGGGAAACAGAACTGGACACAACACCGTCACTTAATTTCGCCACTAACGGGGTCACAGACAAAGAGAAACGCATTCATGAATGTAGCAGCTTTGGTGAGCAAGCGAAACCGTGTTTGAAAGGTAAGGCAACGCACAGTATATTGAACAAGTTGCCTAAAACAATATAAGTTGATGATCATAATAACTCCGTTAATCTTGAGCCTTGTCAATCTAACTTGAATGAGATGTCCAGAGGTCGACTACGGAATCGTCTTTATTCTCTTTGACCAATCAATGGGCTGCGGTGTTGTCACGTCACATTTTAGTACCTATTAGTACCCGGTCGGCTTTTTTTGGAACCCCAGGAGGGAAGGTACCAGAAAAAGTGGTACCAGGTACCAAGTACTAGGTACTTTTTTCTAATGGAAAAACAAAAAAGGCGAGTAGAGTAGAGTAAAGCCGGTACCGTGTAGTGGAAAAGCGCCATTATTCACTCACAGTCCAGTGAATAAATTCCACTTATGGTGCTTTTCCACTACGTGGTACCAGCTCCACTCTACTCGCCCTTTTTGCTTTTCCATTAGAAAAAAGTACCTTGTACTTGGTACCTGGTACCACCTTTTCTGGAACCTGCCGTCCTGGGGTTCAAAAAAAAAAGCCAACCGGGTACTATTAGATACTAAAATGTGACGTGACAGCACCGCAGCCCACTGATTGGTCAGAGAGAATAAAGACGATTCCGTAGTCGACCTCTGGACATCTCATTCGAGTAGTACTATCAGTACTAGTACTATCCTCTAATGGAAAACGACCCCCCAGAAAAGTACCCGGTACTAAGGCGGGTGGAGTAGAGTAGAGTAGTGCCGGTACCACGTAGTAGAAAAGCGCCATAACATATGGGCAAATCTACATGATACTTTATAACTTTCATTTCCCACATCCTTTCAGTTAAAAACGGTTTTATGTCACATTTTGGTGTCCGCTTTGAGCCAAAAAAAAAAAAATTTTTAATTAATTTAATTTTAAAAAACTGCTTGGGTTCAAATGGTAGTTTTATCCTCACTATATCTCTAACATGCGCTTAACAAAATGAATTATGAAACATGAATTAAATGAATCAATCTTTACCTGCTGATAATAAAACAATGAACAATAACTGTCCTTGACATCTCTCCAGTATTGTGAAAACACACACTAAAAATGTTACAACCCATTATATAAAGCTTTAACTTGTGAGTGCAAATGGTTAATTGAAAATACACATGTATTTAGAACTTGATGACTGCAACAGACTCCAAAAAAGGAGGCACAAGTAAATTTTGTCAGTTTGCAATAATAAGGTGATGCAAAATAGGGGATGTTACATAGGTTAGCCAATTATGATATAGTTTCAAAGGAGTCTCCAAAGAAAGCCAGCTAACTAGTAAATCTCGACCCGTCTTTGCCCTTAATGAGCTGGCTTTCTTTGGAGACTCCTTTAACACGATATCATGATTTGAGAGCAATATTTCCCAAAAACAAATTGGTAGGATTTTTGGCATTTTACCCTCTACAGTGCATAATTTAATGAAATGTGGAAGGAATGAGGTCATATATTGATGCAGAAAGCACACTCTATCACATTACTGCTGTCGCAGCAACAAAAAAGATTCCAATCGTGTATGTGACCAAAAAATACTTTGTGCTCGTTAATTGTGGAACATGATCTGTTCTTTACGATTTCTCTGGCACTGGTCGATACATTTAAAAAACTTGCCGAATTGAAAATTGCCCTGTCATAACTGTCAGCTTCAAATGCACATCTCAGCAATCTAAGTTGGCCAAGATTTCAGGCAGTGTTAACTTGAGAAGCTAAAAAGAGAAACATTTTCTTGTTGATGACGCTCCTAGCCCATCCATTCTAGGATGTTTTTGGAGATTTCCCAAGGCTTTTCTCACTTAGGAGTGCTTCAGGCAGCATGTGTTATATGGTCAAGCAACCAGATGACATCACACTCCCAAGATGCTTCACGAGCTTATAAATATGGTGGCCCCTTGGAAATTCAGTGATACAGCCTTACTTTTGCAGTAAATAAAATCTAAAGGCCAGAAAGGAAAAACTTTGCTTGAAAGTGTTTATCTGTCTGAAAAAGAAAAAAGGTAAGATTTTTCCACATTTCAGAGGTTTGCTTTAACTAGTACAGTAACAAAATGTAGCACATAAAGCAGGATTTAATCTCACTTGAGCAAAAAAGTTCAAACTTTAATATAGTTGTTCTGCACTATGAGCCATTCAAGCTCACGATCCTTCAGCTTCCAGCAGAGTTGGGTCCAAAGTACTTTCAAGTACTTTTGAGAACTGTATGCAAGCATTTTTTTTGACATACCATAGTGCTTGTATTTGTATCTGAGTACTACCTAACAATGCCTAATAATACCTAATAATAAGTACATGTACTTGTACTTGTCAGCACTTAGGAGACAGATTGGTCAAGAACTTTGAAAAGTACTTGAATACAAGTACAAGTACTTTAGGCATTAATAGGAAGTACTCCGATACAAGTGCAAGCACTATGGTATTTTAAAAAAAGAATACTTGCATCCAATTCTTGAAAGTACTTGAAAGTACTTGAACCCAACTCTGGCTGCCAGTCCCGTATTGATCAAGTACATCGCATGCAGGTAATATATTGTTTAGGGTTGATCTAAAACTGGTTACCATGGGCTTATCTTAGAGAGTACCTGAACACATTTATCAAGGTTTTTTCTCGAGGCTATGGCCATATTAACCACAACTTTACAGCCCTCTTCAATGCTACATATTTTAACAAAGAGATACTTTTAAACAGTGATGATTTAACTCGGGCCATACTGTCAGTAATTAGCTTGGAAACCAGTTGGGGCATAACAAGAGAATTCTGCATTATTCCCTTTTTTCACTTCTAGCAGAGCCAGTTGGTAAATTACAGGGTTCTTCCCAGGATGCTAGGAGTGCTGGACAGAAAATTTCTTCCGTCTCCTAACTTGACAATCCGCCTTCCACGAGCTACGATACATAATATAAATTAATCATGAACTATCTTGTCAATCATTCACTTACCTAAATTCATTTTGCTTTCTACCTGCAGCTAAAGTACCGCTTAAAATACAGGGGACAAGGCCAAGGGGAGCTGAATAGCATCGCGCTGGAAGATGAGTGAGGACCGTCTGGGTTGTAAAACTATCTCATTTGCCAAGTCACGATTACTTTATGCACCAAGGATCCAACTCAGCTCCGACTCTCCTTACAACTGAAACTCACACCTATGCTAATTTAACTCCAATTATGTTTTAATACTAATTAATATTCAGTCATGCCAATAAAAGTAAGAGACAGATGACACACGCCCTTCAGTAAAACAGAAGTAACTTTTTCTTCATAATTAATAGTAAACAATAAAAACTTCAAATTTCCAAGCCCTTCAGTACCTCGGACAAAAGGAAATCCCAAGCCAAGTATTTACATGATCTAAAATGCTGGTTTGCCAATTTGTTGTGTTAGAGTCAATGCCATCAGTGCTAATGTTGTTAGTGCTCACTGCCGAATATTTGCAGAACAGTACACTTCAGCAATACAACAATAAAACAAAGTGCCAAAAATCCCCTCGTAATAATGGGTTTAAGTCCATGCATCGCTTAAGAGTTGAGACCATTCTCTAATATACACTGAATCACTAATTTTTGAGATTCCGAAAATCTCAGCAATGTTCTGATCGTCTAGTCGAACGTAGGTTGATCTTCAAAATCCGACGCGGGACGATCCGGACCTTGACCATCACACAATAATTAGCAGTTTTTTGTGCAATCAGCACTTTTGGAAATTGTCCTTGTCATCGTTATTTTTATATTTAATGTCTGTGTCAGTGGACACTTAACTAGGTGTTGCGTGATAAAAGAAACAAACATTGGAAACATAAGTATACGATGAAAAAGTGATTTCAAATTACTCTACGTATTATATTATCTCTCCAGAAGTTGACCTTTGTCCGCAATCCGATCACAAACATATTTACAATTTATTGGGGAATGAATTACGTATTCAACCTCCACCAATATCGCCAATAATGAAATCAGTACTTTTTTCGGCTTAGCTTGATGTTTGGGTACCCAGAGAAACATCTGGGTGTGTAAAAACATCAAACGTACATCCAGTCAAGTAAAGTTTAATTTCTCGCGCTGCAGCTGCTCTACATGGTAATAGCACATTACGGCGGCAGGCGTGTTACTGATGACACACCGGGTTGATAGGGCATGCGCAGCATATGCATTCACAATATTAAATGTTAAATTGTGAACCCTCTTCTCACTAATAAAACCCCCCAAAATATATTGGCGCCTCTTTTGAAAATCGTTCTGGCAAATAAAAAGCTGAAAAAAATGGAGGTTGGTTACGGAATTCTTTCCATTTATAGGTAGTTGACAATATTTTACTAGACACTCTGACTACTTTGAAGACAAGCTTACAAGTCCGCCTTTATTTTTTTGTTTTGTTTCTACTGCTTTTATTGGACACTGAATGCATTCATTTTACCTGATCTTTAAAAAAAAGCACTTATTGGTGGTTGGTGGATTCAGAATGCTGAACCCTGAAATTAACACATTAGCACCATATAAGCACAATATGGCCAAAACAGAACAGTACTTATGAGGTGCTGGAAGATATTGGGAGCAACTTATGTCACGTGGCAAAATTATGTTACTCTGCCGTTGACTATGATTTTTCATGCTCAGTGTATGGTTTTGTTTTCCTGCTTCATTCAAATGTACTTAAAGTGCACCAATTATGTGACTTTTCATTGGTCAGTCTTGTATTCTTGAAGTCAACTACAAAAGGTCTAAATACGTCATTGTTAAAAAAAACACCTGAGTTGTCTCATGCTGGCAATTTCTGCAGTACCTGTCTGTGAAACATTTCGTTGAGGTTCTGCCCCCGCCCTCCCGAAAACACCAGTGTGCAGTGATTGGTCAACTTGATCACTAACTTGTGATTGGTCCAACGTTTGCGTGTGTAGGGAAATGTCACGCTCCTAACGAATGGATTTCCGCTCTAGAGTGTAAATGAGCTTTAGAAACAAATACTGGTGAAGCCTTGTGGGCGTAAACCATTTGATTTAAGGGCGTGCCGAACTGCTAGGTGTGAAAATTCAAATGATGACATCACCAATTGACGAAAAAAAAACAGCCAGAAGCTATTGGGGGCATTTCAGTCAGCTCTGGAGCAGTGTGTTTTGCGGCAGAGAAAAATGCGCGTCTTCTGGAGGTGACTTTGAGTTGTTTTCCGACGCAGACCTTTTTAATGCGCATAAAAACGATATGACTCACATTATGACATTAAAATAATCAAAAACCATAATAGGTGCGCTTTAAATATTTGCAAAATTATTAATTATTACTTTTTATCCCCCTGGCATATAATGTGGGGGGCTATAGTCATGGGTGCGCTTGTCTGTCAGTCCATCTGTGAACATTTTGTTTCCGGAGCATAACTTGAAAACCGTTAAATGTTTCTTGACAAAACTTGGTGTGCACATTAATCGTGACCTGAAGTGGTGCCTGTTGCTAATCCGAAGATGTGGGGCCGGGGGGATATGTCATCTCCTGATGGCTCTTGTTTTTACATCGTGGGTGGGTAGAGTATATCACCCTTAGATTTTGCATACTTGCAGTCAAGGAGTTTGTGATCCAAAAATTGTGCAGTTTTACATGTTGCATATTTGTAATTCTCACTTTTTCAGTATTATTTACAATCTGAAGGAAAACAATTTATATTTCTCAAATTTTCACAAAAATATTTCTTGGTATATGTGGTTCTTCTTTCATATTAAAATTATGAAAATAAAGAAATCTAAGAAATATTGTTGATAGTTAGGGATACCGATATTATCGGCCGATATTAGCATTAAAATGTAATATCCAAAATATTGTTATTGGTTTTATTTTTTGCCGATAATGAAAACCGATAAAATAATGCCTCAGTGTTTCCCCTACCATTAATTTGGAGGGGCGCCAGGCGGGACTTCAGATCAGAGTGGAAGAGAGCATCCAATCTAATCCATCAGGATAGAAGGTAAGAGACTGATGTTGATACTAGTTATAGATGCACGCGGCAAATGATTTTATTTCGCTAGCCGGAAAGCTGCTAGCACTGTGGTTGGGTGTTGAACTGCTGACAGGAGAGACTCTAGCACTCTGGTTGGGTCTAGCCACAGAGCAAACACTTGCATCCTCTTGGCCACTTTACCGTAGTTTAACTTATTCTACGGTCATGCATTGCAACAGTGGTGAAACCATTGATTTATACCTGGTGTAGGCTATTCTGTGGCTATTCCGCTTTCATGCATACAGGCCTTAGTGTATAATGGATCGTAAAATATTGGACACCCACTCGTTTCAAAATTTTCTTGTAATACTTTTCCAATGTTTTATGACTCAGGCTGTCTAATGACAGAGGTGCTAAAAGTAAGAAGTGCAGCAGCTGCATGTGGTGACATGATAACCTGGCAAAGATTATAATCAAGTAATCACCAACACGTGGCACAGGAGAGTAAGTTTAAAAGGAGAATGGGGCAGGTGGAAGGACGTTTGTTTATATATATATTGTTCAAATATATTTCAAGACTGTTATAGCAAAGGGATTCTGACACAAAGGGCTTATACATGCAACTATTCAATTTCAAGCAGTGCTCTGGAAAGGCTTGAGATGTGCGCAGGCTGCTACAGGCATGGCATGTGTACCACCCTGCATGTCCTTGTTTCAACAAAGTCATTCTTTTTGTTATGTTCTACCTCACTAGTGTAAAATTTTCACTAGTTTGTGTCTTAAGTAAGCAAATTGCTGTCAATAAATGACCACTGAATAGAAATCTCAGCTACAGTGTGATGTTTTGGGTGTGCAATCCAACCATATCAAGTTTTTATTTGAAACTATAAAAGTTATTTCTACTGCATCACTCGAATCACGTTTGCCTTTCACGCGAGTGACATATATTCACACCACCGACTGTGACACTCTGACCAATTCAGTTGGAATAATTTCATCATATGATACAAGTGTCTATTAGGTTCCAACATCAAAAGGAACAGTTTAGATATGGAAGTGACTTTCTACGCAACTGAACAATACTGAGCAGGAGTGGTAATAATTGAAAAGAAGCCGGTCACGAAAGTCACTTTTTAAAGTGATTATTGCTCACCAACTACCTACAACAGACCAACTTTCTTCACATAAAATATTAGAGGACTTATGACAAAATAAATATTCCATATTCATCAACTCTTGCTACCATCTCATAAAAATTCACAAGCTGTTTTATCTGAAAATCTAGTAAAAATGTCACACGAGTCACAGTGGAATGGCTTTGCAGCAACAACTTCCCACATGGGATGGAGTCAGCGACCTGACCGTGGTTGTTGAAAAGGTGCAAGCGCTACAGCGAATACACTCGCTAACCGATAAAGATTGTTGTAAATTATTACAATCGGTGCTTCTTCCATCAGTTTCAATTCCGTTGGAATTTGTGCAGGGTCATGGAAGCCCTGTTTTTCCCAATCATGAGACAAGGTTAAGATTAACGTCCGAGGCTTTTGGTTATCGAGTGGTTGCAGACATGACCAAAATCCCTGAGTTTGTACTCAAGGAGGGCCAGCATCCGACTGACTTTCTTAGATCATTTGTGGGCATCTACAATTGGAACAGAGGTGGAGAGGCCAGAGCAGAGCTGACCACTGATGACCCGATTTTCTGGAGTCTGGTCATCAATACAAGGGTGATGGGAATCCGGCACCATGCCGGATTTCCAGCGTGCGGCGATCGGCGTGGGAAAAAATAAAATGCGAGATACATGCATGCAGAAAGATCGAAGACAGTAGACCTAGATGGGCTTTGATAGACCTCTCGCTCTCAGCCTATGGCTTTCGCTCCCAACCAGTCCAAAGCATGGATGTATTATTAGCCAAAGCATAGATGTATTATTAGAACTGGATACTGAACCAGGGCTGAGACGCATGCCGACAAGGGGTTAGCGGTCAAGCTGATATTGCAAGTCATGTGATGCCATGGGGCGCAAAAATTAATTTTTCTATAGGGAACAATTGAAAAAGACACTCTAAAGAATCCGTGAATAATTTTTTTTTGACTACCACAAATGATCAATATAAAATCTGTTGATTTTTCTCTTTTAAATCATTGGTGCCTTTTTCACGGCAACGACAATTTTTAAAAAATTTTTATTCAGGCTACATGAACACCAAGGGGACCTTGTCTCTAAGCGTGTTCTCGTAAGCAGTGCAGTAGCTACGGTTCTCTGCATGTAGCACTGGTCAGGAGATTCCGTGCTGTCGGCTTACGTTATTACCAAGTCAGTAAAGTGAGCAGGTGTACCGACACCAATGTTTTCAGTTATTGTATTTGATGAATGGCTTTGTTATGTAGCGACTCGACTGCTTCATCTTGCTTTTATGTAACGTTACAGAATATACAATAAGGAAACACAGGCTGTTGTTGGTTAACTAAGGTTGGACAACGGGCGTGTATTTGGCAACTATTGAAAGTGACATCCTATAAGCGTGCTTTGCTTTTTTGTATTAAAATGTTCAAGATGCACCTAAACTGAGTTGTATATTTCCATTACATTGAATATCCTACTCCGATTCACGGTACTGTGTTTTGCTGCTTCATGTATGCTGGCTACGTACCTAGCTAAGCTGCATTAACTACGTCCTTATGTGCACTTTCAGCACGGTATAAATTCAGCCCAAAAAACTGCGCAGCTAATCATTTATTTACCATTACATACATATTCTTAATTATTAGAACAGTAGCAGATGTGCATACTTGAGGTCGTAAATTTTCAGCAACTTTTAAGAAAAGATACAAAATATGAAGTATTATTTTATGCATTTGCTGAACTTGCATGACAGCACTGCACAAACAGAGACAGTATTTGTAGTTCAGCCTTTATTAACTAGAAGTGTTCAGTGAGTTGGAAATGCTGGACAAGATGAGATGAGAACGACACACTGTCAGTGAGCAGCATCAGTGTATGGGAGTGATGCTGCGGAGATTCACTGATGCAGCTGAACTCCATCTGCGCAGAGAAAATACGAGAGTCCCAGAAGAAAGAAACAGATGAGAACGAAACGAAGATCGACTCTGTATATTTTATAACTGGGCTACTGATTATGTGAGAACTTACAAATTTATTAATCTTGTATAAGGGGAAGGGAAAGAATTCCGTATTCAAACTCCACTAATATCGAATAAAATCAGCACTTTTTCGGCTAACGTTGATGTTTGAGTGCCCAGAGAAACATTCGGGTGTGTAAAAACATCAAGCCTGCATTTAGTCAAAAAAATTTAGAGTTTAATTTCTATTGCTGACAGACGTAGTAATAGCATATAACGGCAGCAGCTATGTTACTGATGACACACCGGGTTGCGAGGTCATGCGCAACATATGCATTCGTGATATTAAATATTAAAATTAAATTCTAATGAATGGCGTGTGTGCACCCTGAGAAGGATTGGCGAGCTGTCCAGGGTGGGTCATTGCCTTTCGTCCAGAGTCAGTGGGGATGGGCTCCAGTTCCAGGTATAGAGAATGGATAGATTTAATGAGCTTTGAGCATACGTACGCTTTAAGTAATTTCGCTTGTCAGAATTGGCTAAATACTTTAATTAACGTCATCTACTTTAAAATGTATCAGTTCATGAAGCACGGGCAGTGCTCTGTGCGGTTGGGTTATCGTCCTGAATGCAGTAAGAACAGAGGAGGTTGCAAGCTAACAAGCTCAAAACTTTTCACTTTCTACGAATACATTTAGCTTTGAACTGTGTGGATAACGAGATTGAACTGTCATCTTATAGAGCAGCAAGTCAACTGTTTTGCTGACATTGTTTGCGACGTAGTGAATAATTTTATTTCCCTGTTAAAAAAAAATAGTTTATCAACACTTTATATCCCTATACAGTATATAAACTGTTTTTCTGAACTATATTTAAGCCTCACCGAGTGCTACATTTATTTTTTATTTTCAAAAAAATGTCTTGCATGTTTTAAAAGTGTGTTAATTAGTTAGTAGGTTCGTTTGAAAAATCATTATAGATATAGAGTTAGTCATCCAATGTGAATTCAACAGCAGTGGAAAAATAAGATTTTCTGTAATAATATTGTGCTGAAAATTCTGATCAATCCTTATAGTGGTATCCATTGAGGAACTTGGGTTACTAATCCAAGAATAACCCATCATGAACCTAACTTGACTGTAGAGCCATTGTTTAGGCCCTGATGTCCTAGTTATGAGGCAGTTCCTCATGCCAGTATCAGTATAAAATGTACAATAAATATGAACTGAACGCCCATGCCAATGTGAAGAAATAATTAAACTGCATAAGAATATACACACGCACTTGGAATTTTTCTCCTATACAGAATAAATGGAAATGAAGGCTTTGCCCCTGATGCCCTGCAACAGGCTCTGGTTGGACATCAGAACCAAGTGGGATGTTCTTGTGTATTTCAAGGCCTATATAGTGTCAAGCAAGGACAGTATCGCTGGCTGCAATTTGGACATCAGACTGAAGGGAAAAATGGTGAAGCATCAGCAACACAAAACACGTGCAATGTCTCGGGTGAACTATATGAACATACGCCATTAAGGATTAAAAAAAAGAATAACATAGATAAATAAAAAAGAAGACTGAATAGACACATTGTCACATTGTAATAATGCAATGATGCTAAGGGGCAGGTTAACACGGGGAGATGGGTCTTGAAGCAAGAACCAACATATTTCACTGGTCTAACAATGATGCATCTAAATTTATATGCTGATAACAGTAAGAAAGGATATTAAAATACAAAAATTCAACCTCTGAGGAAATGGAAAAAAATCAAGCAGTTGGACTGGTGCAGAGGTGAGTAACCCCACCTTCTTTCCATGCAATTATATGTGTTTTTCAATTAAAGGAATACTTAAATTTGGAAAAAAAATTTTTTGGAAAAGAATACAATTTTGGACGAAAAAAAAAGGCTGGTAGAAAATGTTCCCCACTGCTCCTTATTCCCAGAGAAGGCATCACTTTTGGCCCTTAAAAAAAAGATCGGATGATGATGTATCTTTTTAGATCTCATGCTGTTTTGATGAATGTTAGTGGGTCTCATACCATTCTTGATGTGTCAAATTACACTGCTGTGCAATACCAGCATTGCAAAATATTTTACGATTTGGACAGATTACATTGACCAGTATGGTGGGAGGTTTGAACTGTTTAAAATTGATTTATGTTATTGGGTCTCGTATTATTTTGTTGTATGTTATTTGGTTTAACACCATTTTTGATATCTCAAATTACACTGTTCTGTATGATCATTATTCTGAAATATTTAATATTTGAAAATTTGGACAGGTTACATTGTTTGGCAAGGTCAGTATTAGAGAAGGTTTGAAGGTTTGAGCTGTTTAAATTGTCTGTGTTAACTGAACTCCTTTGCAATTCGTGTTCACCCAGAAGAGGAGATGGAGTGGGGTGTGCAGGGATGTAGGTTTCATTGGTGTTTTCTGAGTCAGCTCATAGGATTTCCATTTAATGTTATGCAGTGTACATCTCTCCCTGTATCCTGTTTTGCACCAAGCTACACTGTTTAGATGGGGATACGCTTACCCCTGATGCCAGTGAGATCAGCATGCTGGCCATGCAGGATGATACCCATTGGGTTATTTAATCTAATGTGAGTGCAGGTATCCATTCTCAGAAGTAGAAACCTCTCATAGAGAGTGCTTTTGTGTGCAATGCTCAATGCAAAAGCAAAGGTGATTGGCCCAGGCAGACGCCACAGTCCTGAGGCAATATGTATAGTTTGCTGCAAAAAACTCATTTTCAAACTTGAAACACCTGGTGAACATTGTTTCCCCAGGAATTTAATTCACTGTTTCTGGTGACGTAATCAGGAAAAAGTAGTTGGAGAATGCCACTGATAGCAAAGAAAACTGTGGGATGGCTCAGAAATAACCTCTTGATATTTTTTGTTGTTTAGTCCGTTCTTTTTACCACTTATACTCCACATACAATTTTGTGTAAAACATTCTTTTTGTGAAATTCTTATTGGTGCACCCCTATAATTAAAAAAAAAGTAGAAAATGTTGTAAAACATGGGAGCCAGTAGCAGAGAGGCCCTCTAAAGTGTTACACCTTGTGGATGGCTAATACACAACCTCGTCTGGTCCCAATGCTTCTTGTATGTATTTCTTCGATCACTTCCTTTGTATAACCTCATCACCCCTCTGTCCTGTGTGGCAACCTTATCACCCTTCAGCCAACATCCCAACTTCCCCACACCTTGTTTGTCCCCCCCCCCCCCCCCACCTCCTGTCATTCTAGTTACCATGTGTTCCTTAGCATCCTTTGAACTTCAAAGGGTAAGTGTTCACATTTTCCCTCAGTTGTTGGTTCTTGTTCATCTGTACTTTGGGAACAGACCCAGTAGTTCCTCTACTCTATTAAACTATCGATTTAGCAACTAAAACTTACCTGCATTTATTTTTCTACTAACGAAAGTACGGAGGAATACAGCAAACTCTTAAAAATCCCACATTAAGTACCACTTATTTTTCCAGCCTTTTGTTGCCCCTCTACCAACTTTTCTGAGATGTGTTGCTGCCATCAAATTCAAAACGCGCTAATATTTTTCATGAAATGGTAGAATGTTTCACTTTCAACATCTGATATGTTTTAAATGTTCTATTGTGAATAAAATGTGGGTTTGTGAGATTTGCAAATCATTGCACTCTGTTTCTATCCACAATTTACACAGCATCCCAACTTTTTTGGAATTGGGGTTGTACCTCACGTCCACTCGCAGTGGCATTGTTCATGAGCGCTTGGAAAGCGCTTTGGTTATGGGCGCGTATTGTCTTGCTGTCAAGCAGTCACAGATACTACGCGGGTATCTACCTCACGTCCACTCGCAGTGGTGATGCTCATGCATTTAGGTCATGGTTGGGGTGGTATATTGATAAGAAATCACCGATAATTATGTATTTACCTCATGTCTACTCGCAGTGGCATTGTTTATGAGCATTTGGCTAGCGCCGCGATATAGGTGCTTATTGCCTCGCCGGCAAATGTCCACAGATACTATTCTAGTATTGACCTCATGTCCACTAGCAGTGGCAGTGCATCTGTGCTTATCTAGCGCTAATGCTTGTTAAGTTTTATAATGCAAATCGCCTCCTTGGTAAGCTCATCTTGGTGGCTCGCCAGTCATTCAAGATCCTTCTCTTTTGGCGATGGCGTCACCTCTGCCTGCTACACCGGCAGATCTGCACCCCACCTTGCTGAAGGGTCCCAGAGGACGGAGTCATCGCCAAAGATAATATCGAATTCACTTCATTGTTAATAAATCTTTCTCTTTTCATGACTGAGTCTTCATGATTGAACCTAAAATTGTCTGCTTGATCATGGTGATGCACACTCGCAGCGTATGGCATGCATGACCCTACTGATCGCTGATAATCACAGAAGGCTGAAATGATGTGAATGTCTCATAGAAATGTCTAATAGTAGAGTCCAGAATGCATTGAATGGATTCTGTCCGCCAATTTTTTTTTTTTTTTTTAACTGAGCCCTATCCCATTACATATGCTCAAAATTCGTTCTGAAAGGCATATCGGATCCAGAAGTGCCAATGCTGATCCCAATCATACAGCGTAAAGTGTTCTCAAGTATATTCAATTGTAGCTTAATGGTGTCTCGAAATACAGTCAAGTACACTTCATAGTAATGTAGTATATATTTAATACCCTTAATTATATATCATTAACATACTTGTAGTACATTGAAAATGGCACACTTTCATTATAATAATCATGTACTCAAGGAAGTATACAAATAATACAATAAATGGAGTTTGCTTCAGTACACTTTTTTTAATTTGGATCGTGTCAATGGATTGTTGGCTATAATTGGGGAACGTGTGTATATTGTATATCATATATTGTATATATATTGTATGTGTATATCTTACGGTGGCGATTGCTCTAAGACTGCGTGGGAAGCTCAGCTTCCTCTAAATATCAAAAAATAAATGGTCAGATATGTACTGTTGTGTTTATATTTCATCGACCAAAAATGCGTTAGAACGCGTTCAACTCTAAGACGAGTTTGTTCAGAATCAGCTACCTATTCTTGCAGTCGGACACACCATGTGACTTCCATTATAACAGTGGTGGCCATGACAGTTGGGGGATAAACGAACAAAATCGAGGAGAGAGTTGAGGCGTTTTTCATTTCTTGTACAGCACAATAATGCCAAAATCTTGCTACGTTCACGGCTGCAACACAACCAAGAGTAAAAATCCAGAGCTTCAGTTTTACGTGATTGTAATAGTAAAATGAATAGATTGGTGTGCTCAGTGTCAGGATGATATGACTAAGTGGGATGTTAGATTTGTCTGCGGCATACCATTTAAATAAGGAAGCACTAGAAAGGTTGCACAAGCAGAAAAGGAAAGAATAAACACTTGTGAGTGGAGTGGCATTACACGCGCGATACATAAGTATTAGGCGTGAGACGACAGCTGTGTGTCAACAAAAATGCTAGAACACCATAGACGAGATGGAGCGACTTCAAATTCTTGCTTGCAACCATCCAACCAGCGCATTATCAAGTAGCACTAAGAACTATCACTAAGCTGTTACAAATGTGTTATGAGGGTCGCAAATTAAAGGTTGAATCTGAGGATTTCCTCATTATCCTACCGTGATTCTAACATAATACATGTTGCTTTTGCATTTTTGCAGCCATCTAAATTCAAATGCAAAGGTTGCAGTTTTGTCTTATCTGGATTGCCCCTTATCTGTATTGCCCTGCTAGCTAGCTGGCTATCATGAAGCTGAGAAATATGGGAGCCGCTGTTGCTACTGCTGGGTCTGTCTTGCCAGATCGACCAACTGTCAAGCTCGTTCGGTTTTTGCTGTTAAGTGCACAACACTGCTAGGAGAGACACCGACGGCTAAGCTAAAGGGGCATGATAGCAACTTTTGCTGTTGAACGGGTGTGTTTTTTAGGAGCGCAATGGCAAACATTGAGGGCACGGTAGCTTTTGCTGTTATGTCAACCCTGATGACTGACGTGGTGATTTGATGAGATAATGGTAGACATTTTTATATTCAATTCCTGGCCATTGCTGAGGGTTGTTGACCCATTTATCGGCTGGTTCCTTAGAGGAGCACTTGCTGATTCCAATTAAATTAATTTAGTCTAAATATCGCGACTGAGCTTCGGGAGGTAATTGTTCCTGATATTCATAGGACATTGTTTCAAATTATTAACTTAAATGACCGTAAAATGATAGTATAAAAAGAGTGCTCGGTGAATGCATGTATATAGAACTTTTCTCTTGTTATCCCCCAAGTGTCGTGGCGGATGTTTTTTCATGTGATTGTGACATCGCGCCGGCTGCGAGAATCGCAGGTCGTCTGACGCGATTTTCTTCTCATACATTCCCGTATCATCAAAGTGCATTGAACCTGTTGAAGCTCAGCGTCTCTGCGCTTCTGTGAGACGGTTCTTTTTTTTCCCACTGCAGTGAGACTAGACTGTCATTGGATAAATGCCGCATTTTTGTCTCTCCCACGGTTGCTCGCCGTCTCTGAGGGCAACCTGTCCTCCAACCACACGCTCAAATAGGTAGATTATTCTTGTTTACTCTGATTTACGACCCATAGGAGCGTTTCCTAAAATCACGCCCCTACTGGCAGCAGGAAGGTACTGTTAGAGTTACAGTTTCAGTTCCAGATACAGTTTCAGTCATATTTACACTTAAAATAACAGTTTGGGTAAGGATTAGGGTTGGGGTTAGGGTTAGTATTAGGATTAGGTTTAGGTTAGGAATTTACTAACAGCGAGGCTGACGATGGAAACCAGATTGTAGTTATTTAAATGACGCTAGAGGTCACTTAACTCCTAAACGTAACTTCAGGTCGTTTTAAGCAGCTTGACAAATGACCTTTCCGGCCGTATTTTGTTGAAGGACAGGCTCCTCTGGGAGTCAATGGAGCAGTGGGCGTGCCTGGACGCTGGGCTTCTGCATGATGATTGGAGGATCTGTCTAAAGACTGAATCCCTTTTTGATTGACAACGATTTTGAACTATACACCAGCGCCGGAGCATTTTTCAGTTCAGTGTCATTGCAGAGTTTGCAAGAGAAGTTGAGAGACAAACTATAAGGCTCATTTCTTGGTCTTTGCTTGGTGATATAGCCCATTTCCATTGTACACATCACGCACTGTAAATACAACACAATTATCGCATTTCCTTGTTTCAGTCTAACTTAATTCTCACATTTTCTTGTTCGAGTTTAATATAATTTCATTGGTTTGTTCATTTATTCAAGTCTTGCACCCGCAACACAATGGGCCAAGTCCATTTAAGCAGCCTAGCTCTGCCGGCCATTGAGAGGACAATGGTCAAGTCCTTGGAAAAGACGCCCAATTGGTACGACAGGGTCACGGACCATTTTCTTGAGAAGGAACGGAGGGCAGAATTTACATATAAATAAATGAACATATCTTATGATGTAAGCTGAAAATGAGCTTCCCCTCTTTGAAAAATGAGCAGCCGCCACAACTAATTTGTCTCAGATTAGTGAAAATTGATAAAATCAAAGACATACAAGGGATTTTGTTTTTTACTAGAAAATCAGGGACCATTTGCTGAGGTCTTTTACAGCTGTCCTTTTAGAGATGAAATCAATTCAGGGTTATTTCTATGTATTCTGTCCATATTGTCCCTGATATTGTTGATGTTCCCTTATATTTAGCAGAAAAACAGCGTTTGCTGAAATTTACAGTGAGATACTCTGTTGGCATACTGTTTTGATCAAATTCACATTTGGTTTATTAGAACTTAAAATGGTTCGTATGCACCCCTGGAGAACCTGGACATCCCGCAATTTTTAGCTCTGTGAATACCCAGGAACCTCACCGAAATACTTTCACCCCATGAAAATATGCAAAATTTTGCAAAGTTGTTATTTTCAGTCGCTATTTTTTTTTTTTTTTATTCAAGCTCTGTATTATCTGTTGTAATCTTCATGTTCATAATTTTAATATTGACGTCTTTGAATTGGAAAATGGCGGAATGGCCGTAGAAAGTCTCTGTGATTAATCACGTGAAAATGTTGACACATACCAGTAATATTTGCATTACCCGTTAGGGTTGAAGGTATTGACAACATAGTTTGTACCATGATCCTTGACCTTGAAAGTGCCAATTTGCAGCAAAAATTTACAAATTTCTTCTGAATTCTCTATTTTTGTCTCTGGGACTACTGCCCCCTTGGTCCTATGTTTATAACTGGGGCAAAGAGGGGATTATTCCAACAACTACTGGAACACTGGAGAAGCAGTCAGATATTTTCCCCTATTATAGCCAAATTAATTTTTTTTAGGACTGTCCATATGTTTTGCTGTGAGTGCCAAAATTTAAATTGCTGAGTCAAAGGAGTATTATGCTCTGGTGAGTGCCTTACCTCCTTTGGTTTGAGATGACCAGTAAATTTGGAAAGCAGGACGTGAAGAATCTTGAGTTTAGTAGAACTGAGTCTCCAAGACGTAGGGGCATCTTTCACAGGTATTAAGCCATCTTGGGGTAAAAGACGTAAGTTAAGAAATATTATCAATGAAATTGAAACATATTAGCAATTAAGCCAATGCAGCTGTGAAAATCTCCATCCAAATGTCCAGTTATATTTCCAAACATTTTATTTATGATTTTCCTCGACAGTCTATTTTATATGAACTCAGATGCAAAATGTCCATCATTAAATTTCATCTAGATTATCTCAGAAATGGTTAAGTATACTTACACACAATTACAATTACTAATTAGTAAAATACTCATTTTTAATAAGCCATCAATTTTCTCAAAGCATTCAACTCTGACAGCTCCTGCAGTGATGATGAAAAAATAACTTTTTAAAATGGGCAATTCAGTGCCATGAAAAAAAAATCATCACTTAGATTCCATTAGTTGAATTTTACACTTTGCCTCATGATCTGAAAACAATCAGTGTGACAAGTATAAAACGATCGGAAATACTTATGTATTTGCTGAAGAAAATATGTGCGTGCTTGCGAAGGGTGGAAAGAATATTATACACTGTCAGGTCCACAAATCAACAACATTGCTATTTCACCTGTGGACCATAGAATATTGGAGTAGAAATTAAATAATAAATATGGGCCTGAATTGCAAACCTTCAGTTTTAATTTATTGGTACATACATCTGGATTGGCTGGACTGTACGGCACTTTTTTGAGGTTCCCCTCCCTTTTCAAGGGACCAAAAGCATTTGAACAATGGGGTGTCCTGCTGTTCAATGCACATAACTGTGGGTTGGACCATTTCAGAACCTTTACCGTCAAAAATACCAACATTAATAATGCCAACTAAATAGGACCCTCTTCTAAAGTAATTTACAAAGGTTAAGGCTATGAAGTATCATTGTCAAATGCGGCATGCCACCCTTTTCCCCTCTGCCTCTTAGTGGCAGCTGCGCCTCCCTTTTTTTGATGAGTCCGTTGTATTCCTTATATACCTCCATAAGCATTTCTAGTTCAGTTTGGTCGTATTAAGAGAGAAAAAGGTATGACTGAAGTGTTTCAGCGCGGTCTTAAATCGCTGCGGTAACCCCCTTCGTACAGCACTGAATTGGCATAGCAGCTGCTACTTTTCTTCGTTTTATTCGGACTGTGACGGGAAAGGTGGAGTCGTTGCCCCAGCACCGGTGTTCTGACAATTAGTGCTGCCTTGACAAAAAATGCTGCTGTAATGCAAAACGATCGTAAAGTCTTTGTTTTCGCCTAAATATTGCAATATGAATCAGTCTACAATAGTAACTTTGTTATTTGTTCGCTTATTATAACATAAGAAGATGTTATAATGAGCTGGATAAGTTTGTTTAAAGATACAAGCCCCACGCCATTAGCATCTTATTTCCTCATTTTCAGGGAAACCCAGCGTGCGCATGCATTTATACGCTTGCAGGTCGAATTACGCACTGAAAAAAAGTATTTTTCTGATTTTTGAAGATACTTTGTGCGCGAAGAAGCACAGTGCAAGATATTAGGTTTGTGCAAGCAGGGGCGCCGCTAGCAATTTTGGGCCCTCTGACTGGAAATCGATTTGCCCCCCCCCGGGCCCCCCATATATATACCCCATATATATAGCACACACACACACACATAGACATACACACACACACACATACACACACATATATACATATATATATATATATATATATATATATATATATATATATGGCCAGGCTCACGAAATGTGCGCCACCCCCCCTGGGTACTGAAAAATAATGAAAGTACCCATAGAGCTTAGCTGTGAGTGGTTTTTTAATCTATAGGTGTTGTGGGATCGTATTCCAAAGCCGTGCGATGGCAACGTTTTTCATTTTTTCGTGGTACCTGGTCAAAGTTGGGTCCCTCAACTCTTTTTTTGGGCTAGGTTTCTGCCTTAGTTTCAAGACATACATATCTTCTAAAGCCTCATACATGCATAGATATAGCTATATCTTCTCAAAATGCCCTGATATGTATAGAGGGATAGTATAGCTGATGGAAGAATGGTATATAGGTAATATGCTGTTGGGATTGTCAACCCTGCCATAGCCCTGAAGTAGGGGTACGTTTTGCGTGCGGCTGCAAAATTCCTGCGCGAGTGCAAACTGCTCTCTAACACAATGTGTAAAATTAATTCAGGCAACCATATGCTCTCAGTGGTAATTGTATGTGATAAAGGTATATGTCTACTCTCTTAATACCAAATATCATGGTCATTGGTGGAATATTTAATGAGTTATACGCATTTCCCTATACCCTTGCTCGTCTAAATCAGAAACATGAAAACCTACTGTTTGCCTATAATCCATCCAGAGGCCTATAACTAGTGATAATAAAGTTATTTAAGCCTCCAATCAGGGTTATAATTGTATATGAGTGATGTCCAGAGGTATATCACCTGAAATTAGAAACCCTACAGTGATTTTTTTCCCTCGGGATCCCGTCGCTGCTTAAAAAAAGAAATTCTGGTCTGCAAATACCTGAAAAATGTTATAAAAACCTATATCAAAACTCAAAAATCTCCTAGAAACACTTCTTATGGCTCAAAAGTATGTCGCCTAGGCAATACCAAGCCACAACAGTTGTCTATTAGCTCAAAATATCGGTATATCGGTCAGTTACCGAATCTAAGTCAGAAACTGCGACTAAGTCAGAAACCCGTCAAAGTGTACCAAACTCAACCCGACTGACTAGCTATTGCCATAATACTTAACTAATAGATAGAATAAGAGTCTCAAGTAGGTAATTGATCACTTACCAATGGAAGATGCCACTTGTAGGCTGGTGGACAGGCTGCTTGACAGTTCTTTTTTTTTTTTTTTGGGTCCTAGGTTCCCCGAGCCTGAGCCCCGGGAGTTTTTTATGATGATTGCATGTTTCTGTCTTTTAGTTAGTTATTGTTATTTTGTTGTAGGTGTTGTCTGGTGTCCCTGACCACCTATGCATGTTATTTGAACAAGTTTATGACTGATTGGCCACCGATTGCAGCCACAGCGGCCGCCACGCCCCACATCAGTTTCTGCCTGAGATCCCGGTTTCTGACTGAGAGCGTGGGCCATCGCCACCGATATTTTTCGATTAAATTTTCAAAAATACAAGTCGACACGTTTAGAAAACACAATATATCATGTCCCCGACCACCCAGGCATGTTATTTGACCAAGTTTATGACTGATTGGCCACCGATTGCGGCCACAGCGGCCGCCCACGCCCCGCGTCAGTTTCTGCCTGAGATCCCGGTTTCTGACTGAGAGCGTGGGCCGATCGGTCTGATGTCGGGCCACCGACCGACGCCATCGTTATACAACCCCAATTCCAAAATAGTTGGGACGAAGTGTAAATTGTGAATAAAATCAAAATGCAATGACTTTTAGATCACATGAGCCAATATGTTATTTACAATAGAACACAGATAACATTTCAAAAGTTTAAACTGAGACATTTTACATTTTTATGCAAAAAATGAGCTCATTTTGTGGATAAAATTGTAAAATTTATCAGTTTCAACATTTGCTATGTTATCTCTGTTCTATTGTGAATAAAATACTGGCTGGTGAGATTTGAAAGTCATTGCATTTTGATTTTATTCACAATTTACACTTTGTCCCAACTATTTTGGAATTGGGGTTGTATTTTCGATCAAATCGGCTAAAATACATGTTAACATGTCAAACCAACATGGAATATCATGTCCTTGACCACCTGTGTAACGACTGGGGCCACATTTGGCCGAATACGCCCGGTTTCTGCCTGAGATGCCGGGTTTCTGACTTAGAAATCTAAGGCAGAAACCCTAAGTCAAAAACTGACCAAAATGCTTTGCGTGCTGTAGCTATGTCGTCATTCAATGAATAATTGATCTAAACAGTGATTTCCACTTTGATTTAGGCCAACAACAATACCTGAATTGCATTTGGCAATATCTTTTACAGTTTTTTAAAAATACACTAAGTCAGAAACTTTTCTTAAAAAGGTCATTTTTTTGGGGACACAAAAATCCCACTCAATCCCTGTAGGTTGGAGTTTTTTTTTTTTGCCCTAATGCACCATATATTTGCTTCATCCTGAAGGATTATTAGGGTGTAGGGACCTTTTTTTTTTTTCTAGAGCGCTAAATGTAAAATCTAAGTCAGAAACCAGTACCTTGTGGACAATTTATTAAATGTCACCGCAATACACAAAACGACGATAGGTACGTTTGCCGACTGTCAGACATAGCCTACACATGTCTATTATGCACAGAAAAAAAAAAAAATAAAATAGAACACACTTAAATATAAAAAAACAAAAAATGAACTATTTCACTTTTTGCATGGACATCAAAAAAGTGCCATTTTTGGCCAATTTTCCAACTTTAAGGGCAAAAAAGACAGGGAAATATTTATCACAGACCAACAAAAGTGGGGTGTTCCAAGTTGCTCTTGGTGAGCTCTATCCATTCATGGTGGTTCTGGAATGATCTAAGCAAAATATAAGATTTGCTAGCCTGTGGACACATTTTGGGGGGGGGGCGCACATTTCGTGAGCCTGGCCCATATATATACAGTTGCAATCAAAATTATTCAAACCCCATTGCTAATTGGGTTTAATATCAAAATTTACAAACTTTCAGCTGTTTGTGATAAACAGATTTAACAAGAACATTTTAAATAGCTCAACACAACTAATATTACGAGTGGTTTCTCCAAATTTAATGCAAAATTCCATTTTTAATGACTACTGCAGTCTCAAAATTATTCATTAATGCAAAATTCCATTTTTAATGACTACTGCAGTCTCAAAATTATTCAACCTCCCGAATAGAATTCATCTTAAGAGCATATTTGCAAATCAGGTGTTGTCTAAAGCACGCCTGATGCAGCTAATAAAGAGCTTAATTAGTTGCATCAGGTTTGCTTGATAGAACACATCAAATACTTGCACTCGCTAGGGGTTTGTTGACAGTGACATTTGATTGCATATTAGAAATATGGCTGTCAAAAGAATTGTCCAAAAAGCTAATAGATGAGATCATTGCCTGGCACAAACAAGGAAAAGGATACAAAAAGGTAGCACAGGCACTGAATGTCCATAGAGATACAGTTAGAAGCATAGTTCACAAGTTCAGAGTTAAAGGAAGAGTGGCTACAGTACCAGGATGTGGCAGAAAGAGGAAGCTATCAATGGCTGTCACCAGATTCCTGAGGATATGGGTGGTCAAAAACCCTCGGGTGACTACAGGAGACCTGCAGCAAGACTTGGAGGCAGGAGGCACTGAGGTTTCAGTTTGCACAGTAGGGCGCATACTAAACATTGAAGGTCTCCTGGACATACACCACGACTGATCCAAAAGCACAAGCTCCAATATGCTAAAAACCATATGAATAAGCCAGAGAAGTTTGGGGATATTGTTCTGTGGAGTGATGAAACAAAACTCGAATATTTTTGGCTTATGAATCAGTGGTATGTCTGCAGGAGGAATGGAGAAGCATACGCTGAAAAGTACACTCTGCCTACAGTGAAGAATTGTGGGGGCTTTTGATGCTCTGCGACTGCCTTGCTTCCTCTGGCACTGGAAATCTGCAAAGCGTGGAGGGCAAGATGGATTCAGTCAAATACCAGGATATCCAAGGAGAAAATGTCATGCTATCTGTAGGGAAGCCGACGCTTGGGCATCATTGGACCTTCCAAAAGGACAACGATCCTAAGCATACCTCAACATCCACCAAGGCTTGGTTTCAGAGGAAGTCTGGGAAGATTCTAGAGTGCCCATCACAGTCGCATCACTTGAACCCCATAAAAAAATCTCTGGTAGGATTTGAAGAAGACAGTTGCAGCATGCAAACCCTAAAATATTAGTGAACTGGAGGCCATTGTCCATGAGAACCTGACTAAGATTCCTTGGGAATGCTGCCAGAAGCTGGCGTCTGCGTATGCATCACATTTCCAGCAGGTCATAGCGGCAAAAGGGTGCTCTACTAAGTATTAAAGATGCTTGTCATGAAGGGGTTGAATAATTTTGAGCCTGCAGTAGTTATTAAAAGTGGCATTTTGTGCTGAATTTGGAGAAGCCACTTGTAATACAGTGCTGTGAAAAAGTATTTGCCCCCTTCCTGACTTATTTTTTTGCACATTTATCACACTTAAATGTTTCAGATCTTCAAACAAATTTTAATATTAGACAAAGATAACCCGAATAAATACAAAATCAGTTTTGAAACAATGATTTCATTTATTGAGGGGAAAAAAGCTATCCAAACCTACCTGGCCCTATGTGAAAAAGTAATTGCCCCCTAAACCTAATAAATGGTTGTGCCACCCTCAGCGACAACAGCTGCAATCAAGCATTTGTGAAAACTGGCAATGAGTCTCACATCGCTGTGGAGGAATTTTGGCACACTCTTCTTTGCAGAATTATTTTAGTTCAGCCACATTGGAGGGTTTCATGCATGAACGGCCTGTTTAAAGTCATGCAACAGCATCTCAATCAGATTTAAGTCCAGACGTTAACACGGCCACTCCAAAACCATCATTTTGTTTTTTTTAAGCCATTCAGAGGGGGACTTGCTGGTGTGTTTCGGATCATTGTCCTGCTGCAAAACCCAAGTGCGCTTGAGCTTGAGGTCGCAAACTGATCCTCGGACATTCTCCTTCAGGATTTTTTGGTAGAGAGCAGAATTTGTGGTTCCACCAATTACAGCAAGTCGCTCAGGTCCTGAAGCAGCAAAGCAGCCCCAGACCATCACACTACCACCACCACCACGTTTGACTGTTGGTATGATGTTCTTTTTATGAAATGCTGTGTTAGTTTTATAGCAGATGTAACAGGTTGCACACCTTCCAAAAAGCTCAACTTTTGTCTCGTCAGTCCACAGAATATTTTCCCAAAAGTCTTGGGGATCATCAAGATATTTTTAGGCAAATGTGAGACGAGCTGTGTTCTTTTTGGTCAGCAGCGGTTTTCGCCTTGGAGATCTCCCATGGATGCCATTTGTGCCCAGTCTCTTTCTTATTGTTGAATCATGAACACTGACTTTAACTGAGGCAAGTGAGGCCTGCAGTTCTTTAGATGTTGTTCTGAGTTTTTTGTGACCTCCTGGATGAGTCATCGATGCGCTCTTGGAGTAATTTTGGTAGGCCAGTCACTTCTGGGAAGGTTCACCACTGTTCCAACTTTTTTCCATTTGTGAATAATGGCTCTCACCGTGGTTCGCTGGAGTCCCAAAGCCTTAGAAATGGCTTTGTAACCCTTTCCAGACTGATAGATGTCAATGACTTTGTTTCTTATCTGTTCTTGAACTTCTTTAGTTCACGGCATGATGAGTTGCTTTCTGAGATCTTTTAGCCTACTTCACTTTGTCAGACAGGTTCTATTTAAGTGATTTCTTGATTCAACACATCTGGCAGTAATCAGGCCTGGGTGTGGCTAGTGAAATTGAACTCAAAAAATGTGGTTAATCACATTTAATTCATGATTTAACGGGGTGGGGATTACTTTTTCACATAGGGCCAGGTAGGTTTGGATAGCTTTTTTCCCTTAATAAATGAAATCATCATTTAAAAACTGCATTTTGTATTTACTCAGGTTATCTTTGTGTAATATTAAAATTTGTTTGATGATCTGGAACATTTAAGTCTGAAAAATATGCAAAAAAAAAAATTAAAATCAGGAAGGGGGCAAATACTTTTTCACGGCACTATATTTGTTGCGTTGAGCCATTTAAATTGTTCTTGTTTGATTTGTTCATTGAAAACAGCAGAAAGTTTGTAAATTTTGACAGTAAACCTAATTTGCAATGAGGGTTGAATAATTTTGACTGCAACTGTAGCTGTGATACAGGATAACTATTTGATTTGAATGAGCTGGGCATGGATAACCTGCAAGGAAACATCAACTTTGCATTTTAAATAAAAATAACTCACAAACCTGTCTTAGTGTGCCAGTTTTTCAGTTAATTTCAATAATTGTACACTAAGGTAGCCTAGCAAGCTTGCAAAAATATTCAGTTTACTGAAATGTTCACCTCAAAGCCTTTTATTCAGGGACTATTGTAGGCTATGTATCATCTTGTAGCATATAGTGCTCACCTTCCTCCCATTCGACTGTATCTTGTGTGTGGGGGGTTGAGGAAGATTTCCTGGGGCTGTTGCATCTGTGCATAAAGGCATTTTATTAAAGGTGCATTTCGGAAAAAGAAATTTTTGTCGATTGTTAAACATGAACGTGTTCTTGGGATCAAAGTAAATAATCCTACTGAATAACTTTATCCATCAGGACAGAAAGTAAGAGATTGATGTTGATACGAGCTATGGATGCATGCGTCCGGTGGCAAATGGTTTTATTTAGCTAGCTCGTTTCAATATCAATCACAAACCTTCTATCCTGATTGATGAGATAGGATGTGCTCTTCCACTCTGATCTGAAGTTCCGCATGTACATGATTAATCACGTAGCATGTATGAAATTGGTGACTGGTTAGTCCGAGTGCAAGATTATTTGTTTTCATTAGAGTACGATAAAGATGAGAAAAACTGCGGTTCTTACAGATAGTCTGTTTTCTTTGGGGTTCTGATAATTGGCCAGCGGTCAGTAGAATTGTATTTTGTCGATTGCAGCAAATATTCAAAAATACTGATTCAGAAACTAACTGGTAACACCTCCCCAATGTACTCCAACGACGAACATATGCTTATCAGCGCAATGCCTCAAATAGGAGTCTGTGTCACGAACAGTCTACGGTCACAAAGCAGATTGTGTTTTTGGGGCTAATAACGTTGGACATCGTCCTCACTCTCAAGGTGTTATGATTCTGCTCTTTCTGTTCTGATTTTGCCATGTTTATTATGTTTCTGCCATTCCCTGTTATGTTTATGATCAGTTCTGTTAGGTTTTGCCATGTTCTGTTTAGTTTTTGTACTTTGCCATGTTTTTGTTTTTGCCATTCCCAATCCACTATTCTGTTAGATTCCGGTCCATGTCTTTGTTTATGCCCTTCATTGCACTTTGTCTCCCCTGTCTGGTCTTTTGTTAAGCTACAGCTTCTCCCCAGTCCTGCGTGTCACATGCTTAGGTGATTTCATGGTTTCTGGGTTTCAAACATTCCTTCCAATCTCGTTTGCTTCCTTCGCCTCTTTTTCTGTTTTACTAACCAATACTAACAGTTTGTTGTTTTTGTTAAAGTTACTAACCCAGACTAACATTGTATATAATACTAACTTACTAACGAGCACTAGGGATTGTATAGCTGCACTTACTAATTGATTAACAAGCTCTCAGCACTCGCCCTGTTCTAGTCTCCGCCTCTTGCCTGCACTTAGTCTTTTGCTGCTATTCAGCGGATCCTCCGCACCTGCTCCACTCTGTCCTACTTCTCATTATCTGTGCACATTAGAACTCCCTAACCGGAGCTGTATGTCTTGTCATAGGCTGTCTCGTGTTCCCTGTCCGCGTTTTGGCTTTTGCCAATTTCATGTGGTTAGGTTCTCCCTTGTGTTTCCTCCCACGTAATTAGTCTGATCCTCATCACCTGATCCTAATCTTAGCATGTGACTTCCCTTGAGTGTATTTAAGCTGTCTTCTCACTGCAGTTCCCCGTCAGAACGTTCCTCTTGTTTACCTGTGCTGCTATCATTTTTCGCCTTGTACTCATAGTGTTACTCTTCTGACTGGACCGTCCGACTTACGATTTTTGGCTCTGCTTTTTGGTACTTTTGTCTGCTTCTGTTTACGAACCCTTTTTGCCCGACTACGAGTTTTGTGTTTGCTGCCCTGTTAACGGTTTGGATTACGCCCACTGGATTTTAGCTTTTGCTTCTCCGACAAACCTGTGCCTGTGTACCGAACCTGTTTTTGCCCGACCACGAGTACTGTTACTGCTGCCCTGGTTTTCGACTCTGATTCTGCCCAACTGGATTGTGAATTTTTTTTTTTTTTTTTTTTTTTTTTTTTTGGATTGTGGACTTTGTACCTTTGCCTTCTGCCCTGCAGGGTTCCCCCTCGCTTAATAAACCCTCATCTACTGCATTGCTTGGTTCTCGCGTCTGGTTCCCGAGCGTATCCTCACAAGGTGCGTTTCCATTACCCTCAAATGCGCAAACTCTAAATATCAAAAAAAAAAAAATTTGGTCATGGAAAAGCAGTCCATCACAATTTGCTCTCTGATCTGCAGTATTAGTCACCGAAGCCAAGGATAATAAATAGACTATTGGACTTCTGCAGCAGACCAGCTAGTGTACTTGCAATTTCGTGTATTGTGGAGCTGTTACATCGTTACTGTAAGACGAACATTTACAAATTTGCCACGTGCACAATTCAGCTGACAGAGACAATGTCGAATGTGTTTCCATTCTCATTGATGCTGTGATTGGTTGATGGCACGTAAAATGGTACCAGAGCCGATCTGTGATTGGCTGATGTACGTAATGATACCGACCTCCAGAAAAAAATTTTGCGGCCAGTTCAGGCGCTAGCATAACTTGGGCCGTACAAAATGATGTATAGTAAGGGAGGGGGCCGATGTGCTAAGATTATTCTTAAAAAGTTGAAAATTGAGAAACAAATTCATTTTAAATTGATCAAGTTATTACAAAAATTAAAATATAAAATTACAGTGTCCATATATTTTATTTACAAATGTTTATAATAGTATCCTCTGTGGGCACTGGGGCCCCTGTGAATGCTGGGCCCTAGAATCGTCCATGGTTGCCCCGGCGCCCCTGTGTGCGAGCGCACATATTTAGCATGTAGCATATTTTGATAGGTAGCAAAAGTTGAACACCTGGTATGTGTGCAATGTCGCTCACTTCGTGATTCTGGAATCAAACATTTTCAGGAGACTCGAAGTTTTTTTTTCTGACGTTAAGATCTTACTTTTTCATTTGAATATGCCTCCATAAGTGATTGAAAGCAGAAAATAAATTCAACTAGTTTGAAAACGTCTTCTAGATTGGACTATCATTTCAGAGTTTGCAGGACAAAAAAACGGCTTGAAGCAAAATTTTGATATTTAGGAAAAATAGGACCAAGGGTCCTGTAGCTTACCGGCAAGCAATCTTATTGTGGCAATACAAGTTACGAAAATTCCATGTGAAGTTTGACCTTCAAATTATTGAAGGTCAAGGTCACTAAAATAAAAGTTGACATACATTTATAATATTGGGTATTCATGTAATACCCAATCCTAAGCTCAGAAACAGTTTTGGTGATAATCTTTGTCTTTGAAAATTCATGTCAATTGTGATCTTTAAAGGTCACAGAGGGTCAAGTTGAGGTCAGCAAACGGACTTCATATATGACTTTCTAAATGTCTCTATACAAACCTTGGCTCCATCTGTGACCATTTTGGTGATAAAAGGCAGGGTAATTTCACTGCCCAATTTGACCCTCAAAGGTCACTGACAGTGAAGTTGAGTGCCACCAAATGAAAGTTCATATGTGACTTCCTAAATGTCTGTAACACAAAACTTGGCTCCATCTGTGACCATTTTAGTGATACAAGTCATTGAATGTTCACTCGGTCACATTTGACCTTCGAAGGTCAATACGAAGGTCACCGAATGAAAGTTCATATATGACTTCCTGTATGTCTCTAATACAAACCTAGGCTCCATCTGTAAATGTTTTGGCAATTCAAGTCATTGTAATTGTATTAGGTAAAGTTTGACCTTCAAAGGTCACCAACAGTCGAGTTGAATGTTCATGTGTGATGTCCTTTAAGTCTGTGATACAAACTTCGGCTCCATCGGTGACCTTTTAAGGGACAGAAGTCATTTAATTTTCACTAGTTCAGGTTTGACCTTCGAAGGTAAATATGAAAGTCACCAAATGAAAGTTCATATGACTTCCTATATGTCTCCAATACAAACCTACGCCCTATATGTAACAATTTTGCTGATGTAAGTCATTGAAATTTCACTGTTAAGTTTGGCTGCTGAAGGTCACTGAAGGTCAAGTTCAAGGTCACCAAATGTAACTTCATACATGACTTCCAATATGCCCACAATACAAACATAAGCTCTATCTGTAATAGTTTTGGTGATAGTCATTGAAATTTCACTACGTTAAGTTTGACCTTCAAGGGTCAAGTTCAAGGTCACCACATAAAAGTTAATATATGACTTCCTATAAATGTTCAATACACTTATGTTCCCAATCTTCAATATTTTCAAGCCTAGAAGCCTTTAAAAATTGTAACATTTTGCTTGACCTCAAGTTTTACCTTTTAAGGTCATCTGAGGTCAACTTTAACACATCCAAAATATAGGTCATATATTACTTTCTATATGTCAGTAATACAAACTTAATCTCTATCTGCAATCATTTACCTTCCATAGGCGATTTTGCCCATTCTCCATAAGGCCAAATGTTAAATTACAGCGCCCCCACTAGACCCACTTCCATCGATTCAATTAAAATGATACTCACACTGTACATAAAGTGTATCAAGGTGAGTTGATTGCCAGATTTAGAAAAAAAAGTTATGAGACAGTTTTTGAGAAATTATTTTTTGAAATTTCAAGTCCTGACTTTTCACATTGTTGATATTTTCCTTGACCTCAAGTTTGACGTTTCAAAGTCATCTGAGGTCAGCTTTAACATAGCCAAAATATAGATCATATATGACTTCCTATATGTCGATAATTAAAAACTTAATCTCTATCTGCAACCATTTGGCCTCCACAGGCCATCTTGCATATTCATAAAGTACAGCACCCCCAGTAGACTCACTTCCGTCGATACAATCAAAATGGCGCTCGCACTGTACATTGACGGTACCAAGGTAAGTTAATTGCCTGATTTAGAAAAAAAATTATAGCACAGTTTTTGAGAAATAATTTTTTAAAATTTCTCAGTCCTATCTTTAACACTGGGGCCAAAATTTCAAGGGCCCATAAAACGGACAAAAATGATTCAATCAAAAATCCGATAAAATTTCTGGAGATATAGTCTAGTCCTTTGTTAAGGCAGATTTATACGAAAATTCATCTGGCCAAAAAAAAAGATAAAAAAATGTTCCAGACGACGGACGTCACACCACGACCATAGGGCCAGTAAGCTAAAAATATGCTTGTAAAAATGTGTATGCACTTGGATTTGCGTGGCAGTTCATGAGTGCATTAAATATGCACAATCACATCTGCCTGTTTTCTTGTCTCGATGTTACATCTTAAATCTGCCGAGCAACGGCGGCTTATCCCATTCACATACTGGCTGAAGTGCATCAGCTACTCCTTTTCGACGGCGCTAAAACACCTCCCGACCCGAGGTGTATCAGAGACGGATCACTTTAATACTCCTCTTAAACGCCTTGCGCCATTCAGACGGAAACTGAAGGAGTTGCCGAGGCGTTTCAGAGCCAGTATTCTGTCGATTTTTGCAATCTATCAAAATATGGTACCTCGTGGTTCTGCACTTGCGCTGAGCTAAAATCTTGGGCTCTGTTTCCTCGCTCACATCTTAAGTATCTTTAAAAGTTATGAAAATAAATTCTTTTTCAGTGTGCCTTTCGACCTGTAAGTATATATATATTTGTGTGTACACGCTTAGTTTTCATAAAAATGCAGGAATTACAAACCCAAATTCCAATGAAGTTGGGACGTTGAGTAAAACGTGAATAAAAACAGAAAAAAATGATTTGCAAATCCTTTTTGACCTATATTCAATTGAGTACACTACAGAGACAAGATATTTAATGTTCAAACTGATAAACTTTATTGTTTTTTTTTTTTTTTGGAAATATTCACTCACCTTTAATTTGATGTCTGCAACATGTTCCACGGAAAGCTGAGACAGGGGCAACAAAAGACTGGGAAAGTTGAGGAATGCTAAAGAAACACCTGTTTGGAACATTCCACAGGTGAACAGGTTAATTTGAAACTGGTGAGTGACATGATTAGGTATCAAAGGAGCATCCCTGAAAGGCTCTGTCATTCACAAGCACGGATGGGGTGAGGTTCACCACTTTGTGAACAACTGTGTGAGTTAGTAGTCCATCAGTTTAAGAACCATGTTTCTCAAAGTGCAATTGCTAGGAATTTAGGGATTTCATCATCTGCAGTCTATAATATCATCAAAAGGTTCAGAGAATCTAGAGAAGTCTCTACACCTGAGCGCCAAGGCCGAAAACCAACATTGAATGCCCGTGAACGCCAGTCCCTCAGGCGGCACTGCATGAAAAACCGACATCATTCTGTAAAGGATATTACCATGTGGGCTCTGGAACACTGCGGAAAACCATTGTCAGTAAACACAGTTCATTGCTACATCTACAAGTGCAAGTTAAAACTCTACCATGCAAAGCAAAAGCCATATATCAACAACACCCAGAAACGCCACCGGCTTCTCTGGGCCCAAGCTCATCTGAGATGTACTGACACAAAGTGGAAAATTGGACAACAGAGACCCTGGACTATTGAGCAACTGAAGTCGTACATCAAGCAAGAATAGGAAAGAATTCCATCTACAAAGCTTCTAACATTAGTGTCCTCAGTTCCCAAACGCTTATTGAGTGTTGTTGAAAGGAAAGGTGATGTAACAGAGTGGTAAACATGCCCCTGCCCAACTTTTTTGGAACGCGTTGCAGGCATCAAATTCAAAATGAGTGAATATTTCCAAAATAAAGGTTATCAGTTTGAACATTAAATATCTTGCCTTTGTAGGAGAGGGGGCTGTAACATTTTGTGTACTACCGTCCTGTAACACGGACCACAGCAGTAACTGTCCTGCTCCACTTGGGGGCTGGTCCGAACCACTGTCCTGTGTGGCACGGACCACTGCCGTAACTGTCCTGCTCCACTAGGGGTCTGCTCCGGACCACTGTCCTGTGTAGCACGGACCACTGCAGTAACTGTCGTGCTCCACTAGGGGTCTGCTCCGGACCACTGTCCTGTGTAGCACGGACCACTGCAGTAACTGTCCTGCTCCACTAGGGGGCTTGTCCGGACCACTGTCCTGTGTACTGTCCCGTAGCTGGGTCCACTGCAGTAACTGATTATAGTTTATTAATGTTACTGGCCTGATCATAACTTGCCAACTACTTTTTTTTTTACAATAGTCATCAGCCAGCAAAAAAAAAAAAAAAAAAAATCCTTGAATAAATACTAAATAAATAAATAAATAAATAAATAATCTGTTCAGAACGTTATGATTTTTGTTCATTAGCTGACACAATTTGAGTTATTTTATATTCGTCTGGTTTTATTAAAAGTCATTATCGTAAGTAGGTTATATTAATTAATAATAACACTTTTCAATCGGTGTTTATCTCAGTAGATCATGGCGCTTCCATTCAGCAGAACAGAGATATAGCCCAATTTTAGGCAGAAGGCTAATCTGCTCTGGGAGAAGGATGAAATATAGCCCGCGCTGTTATAAACTTGCACTTTTTTGCCAGTTATTTTAACTGTAATTTTACTATCAGATTATAATTCAGGTTCCGTTAACTGTAAACCACAGTTAAATGCACGCAGGACTCTACTTACAGTTAAAATAACAAGGCGACAATGTGTTAACTGTAAAATTCAGTCCATTTATAACAGTGCGATAATTATATCATTAAAATAGAGTTTTGGTAACAACTTCGTATAGGCTTTGAAAATGTGGTGGCTGTTTCCGAAGAGAAGGGGGTAAAAAACATGAAAATAACAGTCTGCTCGCTGATAAATATTATGAGCTTAGTAGTAACAACAGTCACACTATAAACACTGAACCAAGTTATTCATGGCTAATCTGGGTCGATGTAAATTGCGGTAAATGGTCTTACACAATTAGGCCATATTAAAGTCGCGAGGTGAATTCAATCTAATTTCTGATGGACAGTGCTCATGGCTAAAACACCCCCCCACCCCCCCTCCCCCCACCCCCACCGAAAATCTAAACATTTTTATCCTTTGCTCGGAAGGATTGAATGGGAAAACCGTTGTCATTTTCTAGTGTTATCAATGAAGCCAAATTACTTTTCGGAAAAGGGCCACCACGTTTTAAAATGAACTGCACGGAGCTGCAGGCTAATCAAAGCTCCATGGCAAGAATAAAATCATTAAGCTGTATCACACCCCTCTGCCTGTGTATAGCCTATTTGAAATTGTGTTTTTATGGTGCAAAAAGAAAGCACAATAATCAACTGAGATTAACAGCTGACAGCAATGTATGAACAGGCTGCAATTTATTAACATAACTTTCCAAACCTGCCGATCATTTTTAATGTGCTCCAGCTAGACTAGATAAAAAGAATCTGTTCGGCACATGCATATTTTCGAGAATAAGCTAACGCAATCTCGGTTATTTTTATTATTATTTTTTTACTTTATATTAATTGGGTTTTGTTAGAAGAGTGTAAGAGACCACTCAGCCAAACAGCTCTACGCTTGACACTGCACTTCCTTTGGTCCTCAGGAATACACACACCAAGCTTCAAGTCGATTGGATGAATAGCTTTCCGGGTATCCAAAAGACACACACACACACACACACACACACACACACAGACAAATTTGTGCAGCTATCCTTATTAGAACATTGCATTGACTTCCATTCATTGTTGACAGCCTAACCCTAACCCTAATCTTAACTAAATCATGCCAAACGCTAACCTTAACCTAACCTCAACTCACTCCTAACCCCTAACCTCAACCATGACCTCAGAAATGACATTTTGCCATATTAGGACCAGGCTTTGGTCCCCTTAAGGACTATTGCTCCCGACAAGGTCAGTGTTGATACTGGAAAAGGTACCCAATAGGTAACAAAAATGTGAACACACACACACACACACAGACACAAGCACAGATTCCTTGCTTTATAGTTAGATTATTTCTTAATTTTTGCTATCCTCTGTTTTCATTCAACATCTGAGTACTTCTAGACCAATTTTGACTGATTGATTCAAAAGGTCAATAAAATGGCTGATTTGAACACTACATTCAAGTTATTTTTGATTAACTTGCTACCAGTGGCCTTGTTGCTTCTCCGTGTGATTCACGTAAAGTCTTCAAATGGTATTAATCCTTAATAATAAATGGGAATGTTTAATCAAACCAATATGAAAATGTATAGAAATAGACAAATTTCAGTTTGGCATTCCTGGACAGTGTAACCTGATAATGTGTGGGCAGTGTCTGCCTCCTTTACCAACATCAGGAAATAAATCATAATTACACTGACATGATTATGTATTAGACATTTTTCTTACCTTCAATATATTTCCTGGTCAGAAAACCCCCAGCAGATCTGTGCGCTGCTTTTTTCAAATAAGCCGGTCCAGCCACTGCGATGTTAGCATCAGAAGACACAGGGGACTCTTTTGCCCAAATCAGTTTCATCCGGTGTTCATTGTTTTCAGAGGATACAAGTCCTGGCACATAGTGAGTATAAAATGATTCTTTTTTGGTACTGACGTGGGCTTGCACCAGTTCAGTACAAATACATGTTATCAATCCAAGTAATTTTAAAGACTCCTCTTTTTTTCTTAACTCCATAGTTGCAATGGCAAAAAAGGTCAATCATCCAGCAGTCCACATTTAAGTTTCTGTGACAGTTTCATTGGCATGTCCTATATATTACAATGAAACAAAAAGCAAAAAAGCACAAAATGCCAAATCATGATTGTCCTTGACATTCTGTCAGGCGAAAAGATAACTTGATACTAATGCTCGGTTCCTGCATCAGTTAGGCACAGTGTCTTCCAGGCATGGAACACTATTTCAGGGATCAAAGTGCAACCTGTGGTCATGACAATTGTGATAGTCATCAAATTCCGATTAAGACCATTCAGACCATTAGCCGTTTAGTTTTTTGAATATAACACAGGATTCTCCACTCTCCTTGCAGCAATTAAAAAGAAACCAATGACTAAACATGCAATAGACACATGACTTCATCTTGCGGGTAAGACATCAGAATTCAGTTTTGTTCAAATTGTACCTAATTAATTCAAAAACCATGACAGAACAGTTTAACATGAATTGTAAGTAGTTTTAGTGCTAATGGATTAGACTGATCAGTCTGTTATTTATATCCCCGAAATACCAGTTTCTGGGATATCACGGTTTCGCCCCACCCGCCGCCGCCGCCGCCGCGTCTGCATCCGCAGATTTTAGCCGTTAGCACGATAACTCACAAAATACTTTACATTGGCTTCTCATTTTTTGCATATGGGTAGATATGGTAGATAGGATGAACTGATTAGATTTTGGGCAAGTATACACTCCTAGGTTTGCCACCAGGTGACGCTATATATTTAAAAAATCAGTTTTTTACCCATATCTCTGGAACAATTACTGACACAGACCTCAAATTTGCCTCATATTGTAGGTCCAGTAAAGGGGAATCTAATAAAGGGGGCTTCGAGGATTGGGGAATTTCGGGGATATACCCCTTGCTGTCGGCCGCCGACAGCGTAGGCCTAGTTGACTTCAGTCATCATGAGCCACACAGATGTGACTGTCAATCCCAAAGAAGCCATTTTTTAGTGTCTGGAGAATATTGGACTGGTAAAATCCCTGTTTTATTAGATCAGTTATTTGGAACAAGATTAAAAGCACTAGTGAGCCCAGCAGTCCTTAATACTGTTAAGTATTAAGTTAAGTTAGACTGTTAAGTTAGATTCAGATCAGGTAATTGACTCAGTCAAAGAAGAACTCTCCATTCCCCTAAATCCTGAAGGTTTTATGAAAAAAAAAACATTTCACAGTGGTCACAAAAATATTAATTTCTCAGCCTCTTCAAGAATATAATATATTAAATTAAAGGGGAAGCTGTTATCTGTCACAAATGGTACACATTTAATTTTGTAAAAGCCCATTAACTTTTGAAAAGTTATGTTTCTCAGACATCATATCACACTTCACACGGTCACAGAGAAAGAACTTTTGCTCAGCACATTTTTTATGTTTCTCAAATGCACATTGTGTACAACTGTACACTGTCTCGGTCATCCCACAGAACATGGAGACAAATGTACTTCCAGGAAAGCAACAAATAATCTTCCTCAAATAACGCTCATATCTACTGATCCCTGTGTAGAGGATAATTATTAAAGACAGGTACTTGGAAAATCATACACAATTGACAAAAATAAAACATAATTTGGTGTAAAAAGTATAGCTTCCACAAAATATGCCAAATGATACGTTATATACCTTAAAATCCAGTAATAGAAATAATTATGATTAATTGTTTACATAGACACTAGGAGGTACCAGCTTGTGTTTTGTTTGTGGAAGCTAGTATGTGGATGTCATCACTGGAAATTGTGGTCAAGTGAACTAACCCATGGGTAAAGTGTGAGAGTAATGGCAACCAAAACAAAAAACTGATGAGTTTTTACACTTATTTGGCAAGAAAACTTGCCAGAATGGAACACATCAATGAGCAGCAAAAGAAATGCATGTACTGTGGAACACTGCTATCATTTGACTGCACTAAAAGTGGCAAAAATTTGAAAACTCATTCTGAAGTTGCTGCATTTTAATTAGCCTTGCAAGCAAATACATTATTGCCTAGGGGTTCTATCCCATCCACCAACCACTCATGCAGCTTGCAAGATAACGTCTTTGTGCATAATTTAATTTGTTTGTCAGTTGTGGTCTAATTCAGAAACTTAAGTTGATGTTTTGACTGTGTTATAAACATCCAATGTGCCCCATTACCACTTATTGGGCAAAAGGATACTAAAATAGATACAAATCATACAAAAACAAACATATGTCATATGACAACCTGTGATGGGTCAAAAAAGATTTGGGTTGCCTTTTCAGAAAGCTTCACTTCATTGGGCCTGTGTGACGCACAATTCAGTGAGTTTTGATGCATTTTGCTGAATCAGAGCAAATAATATGTGACAGTCCTTAGGAAAAGGGTGTATAAAGGATATTTTGGTCAAATTGAGTTAAGTGCATCTGATGATCCCTTACCATGTACTAAACATAGAAAAATAGTTTTTCTCTAAAAGGTTAAAAAAAAAAATCCCTGGGGCGCCCCAGTGGCTCATCGGTCTAAGCACGCGTACCATAAAGGCTGTGTCCTTCCCGCAGCGACCTGGGTTCGATTCCAGCTCAGGTCATTTGCTGCATGTCTTCCCCCATTCCTCTCCCCAACTTCCCTGTCCCTCTACACTGTATAACTGTCAAATAAAGGAAAAATTCCCAAAAAAATAATCTTTAAAAAAAAAAAATCCCTTATACACCCTTTTCCTGTGGACTATCACATATGCAGTTCACTCCAGTATTGGCACCCTTGGTTCACATGAACGGAAGTTATGACTTTTTGCCTTTGTTTATTCTCTTTATATTAAATTCAGAATAAAAAAGACTTTAAATGAAATGCAGTGATTGACAAAAAAGAATCATTATCATGAAAGAAATATTTTGTACTTTCTTCAGCCTCACTTTGTCAACATCGCAGCTCTAAGTCTTTTCCAATAATGTGCAATGTGTCAAGAGCCAGACCAGGCAGCAAATGCAGAGTCAGAGTACCATCCAACAGTAAGTTTATTGATAGTTATACGATAAAGACAGAGGGATGGAGCCTTGTCTCACAACCTTCATGTGAATGCCTTCTGTGTCTCCTCCCATTCAGCACCCTGCATGTCTACTAGAAGTAATACCTTCTTTGACTGGTTTGGGTCTTACGTGTTCCCTTATCTCTGCCTATGTCTTGTTTCATAGTTACCTCACCCGTTGTATCTCTCATATATATATATATATATATATATATATATATATATATATATATATAGTGCCGTGAAAAAGTATTTGCCCCCTTCCTGATTTCTTTTTTTTTGGACATTTTTCACACTTAAATGTTTCAGATCATCAAAGAAATTTTAATATTAGAAAAAGATAACCCCAGTAAAAACAAAATGCAGTTCTTAAATCATGATTTCATTTATTGAGGGAAAAAAGCTATCCAAACCTACCCGGCCCTATGTGAAAAATTAATCCCCCTCCCCCCCTTGTTAAATCATGAATTAAATGGGATTAACCACATTTTTTGAGTCCAAATTCACTAGCCACACTCAGGCCTGATTACTGCCACACCTGTTGAATCAAGAAACCACCTAAATAGAACCTGTCTAACAAAGTGGAGTAGGCTAAAGGATCTCAAAAAAGCAACACAAAATGCCGCAATCTAAAGAAATTCAAGAACAGATGAGAAACAAAATCATTGACATCTATCAGTCTGGAAAGGGTTGCAAAGCCATTTCTAAGGCTTTGGGACTCCAGTGAACCATGGTAAGAGCTATTATTCACAAATGGAGAAAACAGTGGTAAACTTTCCCAGGAGTGGTCGGCCTACCAAAATTACTCCAAGAGCGCATCGACGACTCATCCAGGGGGTCACAAAAGAACCCAGAACAACATCTAAAGAACTGCAGGCCTTACTTGCCTCAGTTAAAGTCAGTGTTCATGAGTCAACAATAAGAAAGAGACTGGGCAAAAATGGCATCCATGGGAGATCTCCAAGGCGAAAACCACCACTGACCAAAAAGAACACAAAGGCTCGTCTCACATTTGCCAAAAAACATCTTGATGATCCCCAAGACTTTTGGGAAAGGATTCTGTGGACTGAGGAGACAAAAGTTGAGCTTTTTGGAAGGTTTGCGTCCTGATACATCTGACGTAAAACTAATACAGCATTTCATAAAAAGAACATCATACCAACAGTGAAACATGGTGGTGGTAGTGTGATGGTCTGGGGGTGCTTCGCTACTTCAGGACCTGGACAACTTGCCATAATTGATGGAACCATGAATTCTGCTCTCTACCAGAAAATCCTGAAGGAGAATGTCCGACCATCAGTTTGTGATCTCAAGCTTAAGCGTACTTGGGTTATGCAGTAGGACAATGGTCCGAAACATATCAGCAAGTCCACCACTGAATGGCTTAAAAAAAACAAAATGAAGGCTTTGGAGTGGCTGGTGGTCAAAGTCCGGACTTAATCCAATTGAGATGCTGCGGCATGGCCTTAAACAGGCCATTCATGCTCGGAAAAACCTCCAATGTGGCTAAATTAAAACAATTCTGCAAAGAAGAGTGGACCAAAATTCCTCCACAGCGAGATGAAAGACTTATTGCCAGTTATCGCAAACACTTGATTGCAGTTGCTGTCGCTGTGAGTGGGTTTAGGTTTAGGGGGCAATTACTTTTTCACATTGGGCCAGGAAGGTTTGGATAGCTTTTTTCCCTTAACAAATGAAATCATCATTTAAAAACTGCATTTTGTATTTACTCTGGTTATCTTTGTCTAATATGAAAATTTCTTTGATGATCTGAAAAATTTAAGTGTGAGAAATATGCAAAAAAAAAAAAAATAAGGAAGGGGGAAAATACTTTTTCACGGCACTGTATATTTACCTCCTCCTTGGAGTTGCAAGTTGCTGGATTGTAATTTTCTATTCATGCTTTGAACCAGTCAGTATTTCCTAGTTGAAACTCTTCATCTTTAGAAAGTAAAATGCAACCTTTAATAATAGTATTTGCAGAAATCCTCCTTGCGCAGCAAAATGATTGAAACAAGCTCCCAAGCCCAATTAATCGTCCAGGATTGGGATGGCGTTCTACTTAACCCTGTTCAAATCTGCTTCTTTGTCCAGTTCGACAGGAACAAGCTCCTAAGCCTAATTCAGGGTCCAGGGATGCATTATCCGAAAGCACAGATGCTAACTTACATAGTTGGAACTATTGAATGAATGGACAAACTAAGTAGGTAACTTGGTTAGCAACTACGCTTTCGGGAAACACACCCCAGGGTAGGGACGGCGTTTTTGTTAACCGAGGCCAAGTCTTCTATGGTCATCAGGATTGGAACTGAGTTCCTCCTAATCAACTCCATCCGGCCTTCAAACAGTTTGGCTGTTGCTAAGTTTGCACTCCATCAGGCAGTCATCCCAGGGAGCCACTGGCCAGAGATTGACAATTCCCTGCTTCGCCCACTACAACCAAACTGAACTGTGCCGTCTTTTTCTGGGCTCCATCCCACTGGTACCATATTTAATACTAATAAACCTTACTATTGGATTGCATTCTGATTCCTGGTCAGGAACATAACACCCAGAATACAATGATAAGGCTTGAGCGCTTGTTCCTATTAGTAAAGCTAGGAAAAGCACAACCATATTTAACTGTCATTACAGATTACAAGTAATTTCCCAAGACACAAAACTTTTCTTAGGAAGATACTAGCGGGGTGCTAAAGGGCAAATGGCAAGTGACAACCCACAACTTGCCCTCTAAACTTAAGGAGTTTATATACGCCAACACACACTCAAGGGAATGAGAAATATGAATGCATAACACCTGGTTGGGGAGGCATGCAGGGCGTCAAACCAATCAGAGGAAACAAACTATCTAAATGACACACAAGCTGCTGGATCCAAAGAGATATGAAAGGGATTCACACGAGGGTGGTGACATGATAAGGTTGGAGAAGACATGGCAAGGGATTTGAGACCATGACTGCATACACAATCTCTCCAATACCTTCAAGTTCCTAGGCCCACTTTCATTGACTCTCCTCTTCAGCTTATCCCAAAAGTTTTCTACTGAGGGGACTGGGATGGCCATGGGAAAACCTTGATTCTGTGATCAACCATTTTAGTATCGATTTCAATGCATTGGATCATTTGGATCATTGTCCTATTGGAAGATCCAGCCACAGGCCAGTGCAAGCTTTCTGGCAAAGGTAGTTCTTTACAACTCCAATTCCAAAAAGGTTGGGATGCTGTGTAAAATGTGAATAGAAACAGAATGCAATGATTTGCAAATCTCATTAACCCACATTTTATTCGCAGTAGAACATAGTCAACATATCAGATGTTGAAAGTGAGACATTTTACCATTTCATGAAAAATATTTGCTCATTTTGAATTTGATGGCAGCAACCCATCTCAAAAAAGTAGGGACAGGGCCAACAAAAGGCTGGAAATGTAAAAGGTACTAATAAAAAACAGCTGGAGGAGCATATTGCAACTAATTAGGTTAATTGGGAGCAGGTCGAGTATATATTACCGGGTATAAAAAGAGCAATTTAGAGAGGCAGAGTCACTCAAAAGTAAAGATGGGCAGAGGTTCACCAATCTGCAAAAAACTGCACCCAAAAAATTTAGAACAATTTCAGAAAAATTTCCCTCACTGAAGAATTGCGAAGGTTTTGAATATCCCACCATCTACAGTACATGACATCTTCAAAAGATTCAGAGATTCCGGAGAAACCTCTTTGCCAATGGGACGAGGCCGAAGGTCAACATTGGGTGCTTGTGATCTTCAAGCCCCAGGCGGCACTGCATTAAAAACAGGCATGATTCTGCCCTTGAATTCACTGCATGGGCTCAGGAACACTTCTAGAAATCGCTGTCTGTGAACTCAGTTTGCCAAGAAATCCACAAATACAAGTTAAAGCTGTATCATGCGAAGAAGAAGCCATATGTGGACATGATTCAGAAATGCCACTGTCTTCTCTGCGCCAAAGCTCATTTCAAATGAACTGAGGCAAAATGGAAAACTGTTCCGTGATCAGATGAATCAAAATTTGAAATTCTTTTTAGAAACCACGGACACCATGCCATGCGAACTAAAGAGGAGAGGGACCAATGTTAGCTTGCTAGCAAGAAAATCTTTTTGCCGACTTAGCTAACTTAGCTAGTCTCGCTCAGGTCAAAAGTAAATGCTTTTCTTGTTGGTGCTCTCCACAGCGGCTGGGAGCACTTCCGTTGTGTTGATGTGGATATGCAGCGTTTTTCTCTTCCATTTGCTTTTGTGGTTTGCATGTTTTTGAGTTTGCATTGTCTGTTTTTGCAGCGCGTTTCTCCTATGGGACATATCTTGGGCTGTTGTAGCGTGTTTCACTCCATGTTTCTGTAATGGTTAATCCACCAGTATGCGCAAGCTCTTTCACTGAAATGATATTTGTAACGCTGAAATATAATTATTGTTGTTATCCATGAATTTTTCAAATTTACCGTTTTACAAAAAAAAAAGAAAAAAATAGTTCAGCACATCATTATTTTTTGATTAAGATACCAAATAGCAGTTATTTTCTTGCATTCCTGAACATAACAATTAGTTTTAGTGGTTGAATGCATGAATGCAAGCTGTTCTCAAGGCCAAAGGAGGCTATACAAAATAGTTTTTTTTTTGTTTGTTTTTATGTGTGAATAAGGACTATTTAGTGGTTTCAGCTCGTTATTTGCCAAAGAAATAACAAAATAATTTTTACTTTTAAACAAGTTTTTGACAAATTTCTTAAATATTCGTGTTTTCTCGTTTTTTTTATGACAGGTGGTCTAATAAATTTGTTTAGCACTGTAAATACGCAAATCAGTCCCAAGATTAAAACCTTCTGTGTAGTATCACCCTTGTGCTGCCATAACAGTTCCATCAAACTGACCTCACTTGATTTCCCAAACTCAGGGTTTCCCAGGGGAACATTTCCAAGAGTATCATGCTACTTCCACCAGCTTGTGTTGTTCCCACAGTGCATCCTGATGCCATCTCTTGCCAGGTAAATGATGCACACTGACCCAGCTGAAGCGCATAATGTTAAAGGAAATGGGACTCATTGGACCAGGCAACCTTCTTAAACTACTCCAAGGTCCAGTTCTGAAGCTCAGGTGCCCACTGGGGGTGCCTTTAGAGGTGAACTAAGGTAAGAGTGGCCACTTTTGACTGGTCTGCAAGCTAAAAAGTGCAGTACATAGCAAGGTACAATGCACTGTGTGTTGCCACGCATTCCGTATGTAAATGTTATTGAAATTCTCATCAACTTCTGCTAGTCACTCTTCTGTCAGTTTGGGATGAGCTTTGGGCACCAAAACCCTGTCGCTGGTTAATAGTTTGTCGCTCGTTGGACCATTTTAAGTAGGTGCTAAGATCTGCTGAAAGTGATTACCCCAGAAGTCTTGCCTCCTCAGAGATGCTCAAACACACTCAGGCCATAATGATTTGGCCCCGGTCAAGGTCGTTCAGTTCCCATTTTTCCCCCATCCAACACATTGAATATGAAAACCGACTGTTTGCTCACCGTCCAAGATTTGTCTGGAGATCTTGATATGTGCTGTTATTATGAGATAATTAACATTATTCACTGTATCTATGAGTGGTTTTAATGTTCTGGTTCATTGGTGTACATACCTCATTTTGTAGAGATTAGTGAAAGAGATTAGTTCAGGAGACTCTGAGAGACTGTCATTAGAAAGCATAGTTTTGACTCGGAATAAGTGAAATTGCAGAAAAGCGATACTTGCGCCCTTGCCTTTTATGTACAGAAATTCCTCCAGCTTCCTTGAAACTTTTCATTATGTGTCATGCCACGCCTCCAACGGTCCACATCTCCAGAACCGGCCTGCTCCCGCAATCATCCATTGATCATCTGCACCTGTGTATAATCTCTACAGCCCTTTAGAAGCCCCAACTTTGCAATACTCGGGTGCAAAGTCTCGTAAAACGTCTGTGTAGCGTACCCCTTGCCAGTATTTATTTGTGTATTTAGCAGACTATTGTTAGTCTAGTGATCTTTTGCATATGTAATATGGGGAATGGCTGTTTCTCGCTTTGTTTTAGTTTCATTCACTTTTGAAGCTCTGCTTCATAAACTGCTCGAAAACAGAGCACCAAAACGCAGTCAGTGGTGCGCACAGGCAGCACGTGGAAATCCCAAACATGTGGCCGGGGTGCATATTCGAATTGGATACTTCAGAGTAAGGTCATCTACTCCCTTGTGATCGAGACCTCTTTCATTCTGATAGCTTCTGACAGTAATCCTTTGTTGATTTTGTTAATCTGAGACATCCTTTGATTGTTTTTTCGCAATGTGACGTCTCCAACGTGCTGAACATCTAAGAGTAATTGTTATGCCAGAACTGAAAGTGGAGATGGCATGCCAGGACCACGCCGCTTCCCTGGACTCCTACATTGACACCTCCGTCTGTCTTGACCAGCAGCTGCATGAGGAGGCGCCCCAGAGACCCCATCCAGCTGCCGGGTCCAGAGCTGAATCGGCACGTCAAGATCAGCTCCTGCCAGCCGTCTTGATTGGTGGAAGTCAGGGGTTTGCACCCATTGTGGAGGGCATTGACCACCGCCTGCTGGATGCTCCCCCAGGAGCTCCGGAAGACCACAACTGGAACAAACCTCACCTGTCAAGGTAACCCTATCTCCATCTACTCTATCTGGTCAGAAGTTCCTGGTCCCAGTGCGTGTGGCATATAATGATCTGTACCTCCAAATAGAAGCCCTGATCATCCATTAATCACGTGTACCGGTGTATGATTATCCCATTTCAAGTGAGATCATTAATCAAATTTTTCTTGTCATTTCTAGTCCTAAATTTCCCTATCCAAACATTTTTGTGTGTGTTGCAGGCCTGAATTGTGGGAATCGATTTATACTTACAAATGTAATGACATGGACTGGACAAAAAATTAAATATCTTATCTTCATACTGTCTGCAATGAAATATAACTGAAAGTAAATTTAGAAGTCACTGCTTCCTGCTTTTATTTGCATTTTCCATACTGTCCTAACTTTCTCCGAGTTGGGTTTTTATAAGACTGTTGCATCTATCTATGAGAACGACAGAGGCACCTCTCTTGGCATCATACAAAGTAATAAATTGAAGCACTACTCAGCAGGATAATCTCTGCAAACTGAAGAAGCAGTATTCACACTCAAATTGATGCAAAATTTTTCCACCTTGAGCACTATATGTGCTCATATTTCCCAGGACCATACTTGCCAAAGACATTAATAGTTAGCTCACTGGCATATTGGACCAGTCAAACATGCTTCATGACGGTATTTGGCCTTCACTTCCGATGTTTGTAAATTCATAACACTAAGTGACAGCTACATTTAGCTTGAAATTCTAACGTGACTAAGTGATATGTTGTAGCAAACTTCTGACAGCTGGGCTAAAAATAGCCAAATAATCTGCCTTATTTTACTTGTCAATGTTTTCCATGGCCTAAAACTTAGTTTTCTTACTTTCAATCAGTTGTTTGTTTTTTTTTTTACACCTCAGCAATAATGCATCTCTTTTATTTCAGTTTTTACAAGTGTCACTGTTTGACATAGAAGTCTTTTTATTGAGCAGTTTTTTCGCCCTATGATTGCAGAAATTATAAGTTAAATACTGCTTTTTAATGTTCAAATGTTAAATTAATCGTTTAGCATTGTTCTACTGTTAATTTTGTCATAAACAGGCTATATTTAATATTTCACCTTAAAAAAACTGTTAAATAGCAATACAGTGTTATTTATACAATTTTATGATAGGCAAAAAGTTTCAATTCAGAATTGAGTTGATAGAATTTTTTATAAAATACTCTGTAATCAAAACCAGTATTTACAATTGTGGATTTTCACTGGCATCAGTACCGAATACAAACATTTTGGTATCATGACATCCCTAATTTAAACATAAGTTTGAGCACTGTCAACAAAATCTATGCACGGGCCTAGTGTGGTGAATCTATGTACTGCACAGACAGTGTGTATTCATTTAAGTCTGATGTGCTGAATTTAGAATAAACAACATCAGTACTGTGATAAATAATTTACAAACAATTGTACCCGCTATCAGTTTCTTCCTTGGGGAAACAGCTGATTGAACTAGCCCAGGACTAAAAGCATAAGAGCAGAATGTTCAGTCTGAGAAGAAAAATGTTGCATTGATGGAACAAACGCAAACATTCCCCAGACTAACTCAAGTATCAGGAGAAAGGCGGTGAGGTAATGCCCCTTAATACAGATACAGCCTGGCAATGCTTAGAGACAGTTTGGTCATTGGGTAAGCACATACTCAGGTATAAACAAGTTGAGAATTTTCTACCATGACAACAGGCCGTGGATCAGGGTCAAGGTTAGAAATACTAGTGTTTGGCCCAGGTAATCTATAAAAAATTCACAGCTTTATCTCCAGGGCCCAGTTTTTAAAAACTTTGAGCAAGATCAGAATAATGTCTTATCTCTTTCCTGCATTGGGCTGATCTTATAGATTTTGATTGGACCAGTCAGGTCCAGATATCACAAAGTTGTAATTACAGAATCTACCGTAGATAAGCAGGTTTTCTATAGTCCTCTTTCTAGAGGTAAAGATCAGAGATGGTAAAAGTACTCAAAAGTTATACTTCAGCGTTACAGTCCTCATGTCGCCTTTGTTGCCCCCTCACTCTTTCCAGCAATCTGTGTGTGTTTTAGAGGTATTGTTTGGTTGCTGTCTTGTGTGCCTCTCCTCATCCATGTGTAATCTGCAGTTAGTCTTGATCTCGTTTTTCCACGGCGTATACATGTGAGACTTATTTCTGTCAAGCAGAGTTGCTGGATTGTCATTCTATAAGCACGGAAGCAACCAGACTGTTTATGTCTTCCAGTTACCTCCACCTAGGAGGTTATGTTTACCTTTTAGTTACTTTGTTTGTCCGTTTGCTCTCTACTGTCAACAATTTTTGACATCATTCTGATTTGTTTTGGGTGGATAGATATTCGGTCTGTGGCCAAATCAGGGGGAACAGGTAGGTTTCACAATGAAAATATCAGTTGGAGCTCAACGGAAATATTTATTGAATGATTGAAGGGACCAACACAACTAAGCGGTCTTCTCTTGTCCAGCCGGCCCTGAGCTCCTTCAGGGCAGGAAGGGCTTCATCTCTGTCTGGAAGTGGAAAAAACAGCATCAGGGGATACCGCCGGGCCAACCCATGGTTAGTGGGGTTTCCATCAGCAAGAAGTCCTGGAGGTAGGTTAGAAGGGCCACAGTCTTCCCTTTCCTTCCTGGTTTTTAATTAGGCCACTTCTTAGTACACTAGGTTACTCTTCAGAAAGATTTACAGGAATTAGGCTGGGGCCCTTGGCCTCTAACCACCGGAGGCTGCTCTCTTGTCTTCAGGAGCAGTGGGCTTAAATACCCTGTTCTGTGATGAACACATTGCTCTCTGGTGAGTCCACTCAGTTTTCCACATTAGCTGCAGGCAGGGCACTGGATAATAGGTGTGGTGAATTACCTCCCCTAAATTGAATGGGCGTGTCCTACTCACCCCAATTAGCTGTGAGTGAGCTCCAGGTTCACCACAGGTCTCATAAGAACCCTTTGTTTTTGGTGAAAATCCGGTAAAGTGCAAGGTCACAGAAAATTAACAAAAATAAAAAAATCCCTTTCCTTAACATGGGATGAAATTTAAAAAATTCACATCGCTGTCAAAATGTATTCAACTGCATTCTAATTTGGAACAACGACGTAGGGTTGTGACATAAAGGTTCTGACCTAGTTTCATCCAAATCAGATCTAGAATTTATCATTAAACATTGAAAACCCCATTTGAGGAGTAATGAGATTCAATGTTATTTCAGTTTTAACATGTCCACCTTGTTTTGTCTTTTGTGACAATTTCATGTGTATTAATAGTAAGATATTAGTTTTGGAATCTTTTTTTTCTTTAGCTTGCAGATGATAGAAGTGTCAGAAATTTGTTACATGTTTACCTTTCAATGTGTAATGGAATACTCAATTATTAGTTACCTGTACTAGTACTCTGATTCTATTTTTAGTTTCTTTATTCCCATTACAGATGTTGAGAATGTCATCACAGTAACTTTTTCATGGACTACTGTATTTCACTCTTGCCCTTTTCTAATGACACATTGAAATATAGATTTTTGTTAGTCTTCATACAGTTTTTTTTTCACAAAATAAAATATTTTTGTTATATCTACTCTTATTATTAATCTAAAGACATGTTCGGGTGATGAAATGATGTATCAGAAATCCCTTGTATTGATCTTCAAACTTCTTGGTAGTTTAATTTCTTACTTAACAAAATCTTTTTCTAATGTGAAAGATATTTTGAGCTTTAGGATTTTTATGAAGGTAGTCCCTTGAATCGCTCGAAAGTCTTGAAATGTAGGTCCAAAATGGCCTTAATTTCAGTTTATCGCAGTTTTCTGCAAACTTTTCAATAACTTTTTTTCTAATTTTATATATGGATGACACTTGTATGGACGCCATTTAGAACATGTATGATGATGAAGTGCTTTAAATGCTCAAAAAGCCTGAAATGTACATACATATGAGTTTTCGAAGTGGCGCTCTCGTGTTTTTTTTTTTTTGACAACATTATGGAAAACGTTCTGGACAGATTTTTATGGATTTTTTTTTTTTTTTTTTTTCACTAGGGGTGTCTCTGGGCCACTCCTAGTGGTGATTTCATTTTTGGAGTCATTCGAATCAAAGTCCTGATCCGGGAATTTTTTTAAAGAATTTCTCTCGATTGCTGGAATGAAATATTTGATGATACACGCCATACATCTTATAATCCACTAGATGGCAGTAAATTTCCAAGTGCCTTGGCAGAAGTATGCGCTTTCTGAGTGCTCTTGGATATTTATTTTTTTGTTACCTTGTTATCAACGATATCACCCGTTTACTTGCTAAAACATTGATCACAGGAAGCATATTTTTGCTTTGCTAATGCATGCCGTGACAACTCGAGGAGGAGAAATAAGTTTTCAATCCGTTTGCATAGAGGTTCAGATCATTGACGCTAGCATCTATGTTACTGCTCTAAGGATGTAGTCACTTGTAGTATCCTGTCAATATGTTGAACACCCAAAACCTGGCCAAAAAAAAAAAATAGCACACTCTAATATTTTTGGACCGCCTTTTGCTTTGATCACAGCGCAAATTCATGTTGCCATTTTTCTTGACAATCTTACGTAATGTTACAACATTTCTGACCAGAGTTGCATTAATTTTTGGCCGAGATCTTGTATTGACGATGGAAGAGTCTAACCACTCCATAAAGTCATCTCCAGCACATCCCAAAGACATTAAACTGGTTAAGATCTGGACTCTTAGGTGGACAATGATGTGAGAAAATGATTCCTCATGCTTGCATAACCAATCTTTTACAATTTGAGCCTGATGCATGCATGGTGGCATTGTCATCCTGGAATATGCCTGTGCCTTCAGGTGTTAAAAAAATCCATTGATGGGATAACCTGGTCATTCAGTACATTCAGTAAGTCTGGTGGCTTCATTTTTTTTTTGGCTGCATAACATTGCTGAGTCTACACCTGCCCAACTGAAGCAACTCCAGATCATAAACTGCCTCGAGAGGCTTGTACAGTGGACACTATGCATGAGGGGTGCATCACTTCATGGGTTTCATTTCATTCCCTGACGCATCCATAGCATCACCCAGAGTAAATCAGGACTCTTATGACGATGTCACCTTTTTGCACTTCTCCACAGTCCAATCTTTATGCTCCCTAGCAAATTAAGGTCATTTTTTTTCCCAATTACAAGTGGCTTTCTTGTGGCCTTGCAGCTGTTAAGTACCAATTGTGCATGTTCTTGTCATATTGTGCATATTGAAATGTTATTAGCTTCATAATTAAACGTTGCCATGAGGTCAATAGTCAATATTTTACAATGAAACTTCAAGTGTTTTAGAGGTCTCTGATCATAATCATCCATTTTTTTTCGACCCAGTTCTTCCACAAAGTTGATGGTTCGTCTCTATCCATCCAGGTTTAAATAATGCGTTGGACAGTTCTTAATGCAATTCCAGTGATTTCGGTGCTCTCTTTAGTTGTTTTCTCCGCTTGATGCAAGTAAATAATTTAATCTTTACCACAAGCAGATGATACATCTTCTGACATGGTTGTATAAGAAGCTATACACTGCACTAGTAAGGGTTAAAAGAATTATTGCAGGCTGAAACACATTAATCACTACAATAATGATTCAGTCATAGGCTCTTAAGTATTTTCTTATTCAAATCCAAACAGGGACTTTTTTTTTTTTTGTAATGCAGTGACTTCCTGCCTTAAAAAAAGTTTCACGCTCAAATATTTAGTTGGAAGCACTGTACAGTTGATTATAGAGCAAAGTTGTGGTGTCATTGTTTTGGCAACCATACACAACGTCAGAATGTTTATTTTCAATCAGAGTTGCATTAATTTTTGCCTTGAGATCTTGTCTTCATGGCGAGATGGTTGAACCACCCTGTTGTCTTCTCGAGCACGTCCCAATAAATTTCAATGTGGTTAAGGTCAGGACTCAATGGTGGCCAATTCATGCTTGTTTTTTTTTTTTTTAACCCATTTCTTGTTTTCTTCGCTTGATGCAGGCCTATAATTGAAGATGCGAGTGCAACCAAGTGGTTAAGTGCCAATTTTGAAAAAGTGAGTTAGCATCACTGTTGAACACTAGAGGGCTCTCTGCACATTCCCTGAGCATTTCACAGTCGCAGAAAGTATAGAACATACACTATACTCTAGTTTTACCTACTGCTACAAGGGGGCCAAGTCCTCTGCTGACATTTAAATGACAAAGTTGTGTCCAAAGGTGTACTTCCAGAAGAATACAGGGTATTTTATGAGAACCTACGTCATGATGGGCCTCAAGTAGAGCCGAGACATGGCATTCCAAATGGGGATGAGGAATCCGATTATGACAGTGATGGTGATGACTATGTGTATGATTAAGTCTAGATTTTTCTATGCATACAGTACTCTCCCTCAGCATACAGAATGTATGGAGGTGAAAGCTTACTGATTTGTTTATATCATTCATACTAACTATGCAGATAGTTTAGTAGACTTGTACTGGCATCAAAGTGAAAAGACATGCCAGTATTTCATTACATGGACTTGTCCCCTGTCTTGGATTAACAGAATTAAAAATCAATCAAAAGATGAATAAATTTATTGGTTTTAAAGCAAAGCTCTTTTTGCCTTATTAATAAAGATGGTTCAAAAGAAATGGGTTCCTCTATAATTAAGTCTCTGGCATTTTGGAAAAATCTTTGTTTTTGTCTTTTCTTGATTTCATCGAAATGGCACTTAACTCCCTTGTTGCTCTCATGTCTTCAATTTTCCCCTTCTGAAAAACGGTGACATCTTTTCCACCACCCAGGGATACCTCTTCCAGCATAATTTTTTTGGAAATGAGAAGCAATGCACTTTATCAGTTCGGGTTAAAATAATTATTCCCGGCTGAAACATATTAATTGCTGCAATGATGATCTAATCTTAGAATTAGTTTATTTATATCCAAACAGCAACTTTTTTGAACAGACAGTGTATTTCATCTGTAAAATTCGTAGCGGAGTTTGGTTCAATTCTGCTTTGTTTTTCTTGTTCTCTTTTCAAATTTTCAAATTAACATCATAACTTCTATACTTTTTGTCAATGGTGCAGGGAGTGGAGGGGCTGCTGGGGCTGCAGCACTCCTGGAGCCCCGCCTGGTGGTGTCTGCCGGGTATAGCATCTTGGATTTAGCAGTAACTTTAAACAATATTAATTAAATTAATTAATTTAAAATTAAAACGGGAAAATAAAATCATGAATTGGGTTAAAATCTGTGCTTAAAACTTGGGTTGACATATTGTGAAATTATTCATCATTTGTTTAGGAAATTATTTGTTGAGGAAAAACTTCCTCGAAGAAGCGGAAGACATCAACGGAAACACATTAGGAAGCAAAAATGGCAAGCGACAGCAAGCAGAGGAGGATATCTGATTTTTTTTTAAAACAATATTTCGAGAAAACTAAAGTAAACTAGACAGGCAATTCCTGAAGAAATTGCAAGTGTGAATGCTGAAAGCTGAAGCCACACTGCGATGCTGTCTTTAATACAATAAAGTTTGTATGATTTGAATGTTTGAATGTTTGCTGATGCCACACTGAATAGGTGCCATGAAAATATAATTACATTTGAATTTGTTGAATGCTTGAATGTTTATGAAAAAAACTGAAAGAAAGCTGAACAAAGAAAGAATGAAAGAATAATGCTAACCATGCTAACCAGGTTACTCAGCGAACTAAGCTAATGTTTTTAACAGTTATGCTAAGTATGCTAACAATGCTAGATATGCTAACCACGTTACCTAGCTAACTATGCTAACAATGCTTACCATGCTAACCACATTACTCAACTAACTTAGCTAATGTTGTTAGCAGTTATGCTAACTATGCTAACAATGCTAACCATGTAATTCAGTTAACTTAGCTAATGTTAGAAGTCGAATGAAGTGTCTAGGAGAAAGAATGCTGAAGTTATAGAGGTTCAAAATAGAACAAGAGTTTGAAGACTTTCAATGAAAAAAAAGCTTATATGATTGAGCACTCACAATGTATTTCGGTTACTTTGGAAAGTTTATACTGCCTGGAATTGGATAAGAGCAGTTTGCACATGAGGCATGGCTGAGGAGTTTAATTAATGCAACTCCCTGGAAATCAGGGGTAGGATCGAACGTATCAATATTCCAAACGGTGTTCGAGTTCAGCTTGCCAGTGAATATTCATTGACTGATCGGGGTGTGCCATCTAGTGACAGAATAATGTAACTGCGTGCATAAATAGAGCAGCTCCATGTCCGCTGTCATCAACATCGGCATACACGGGTTATGATCGGATCGGAACGTATGTAAAAAAAAAAAAAAAAAAAAAAAAAGGCCATTCGCAAGTACGAACTCGCGCCATGAAAACCATAATAAAACACACAATATGAGACAGAGTTGTGAATGATTGAAAATATTTCAAGTGTTCATTTGATGAAATTAAAGTAAATACATGTTGGCGTTTGCTGATGAGCCACTAAAAGAGCTTCAGTAGATAAGAGCTGCTCTCGCAAGCAGAGGCAGCCGGTGGATAGAGAGCTCAATGTTGTCTGCGCGAATATTCCTCGGAGGTGTAGATAATCTTAATGGTACCGCTGGCAAACAGATACTGTTGACTTACAGAGCCTGTATTCTAATCAGTGAAGACATAATGTTTGCGAATGAACGTAGTGGTAGAGAAATACTAGTTTTGCAAAGCAGTACTTCCATTTAAGGTAGACTGCAAACAATGCCGTATCGCATTCATGAACATATGTTTCTCTTTTTAACGTTGCATTTGTAGCGAACTTGTCCTTGCGTTTGATTGTTTGACACAGAAAGCAACGTTTTAAAATAGTGGTGCATTAGCTGAGACCAGCGAATAGAAATAAGCGGCGTGGAGAATGAGCTGCAATAATTTCCCTAACCGCAAAATATCTGGCTCGATTCACTTCGTTCTTATGAAGACTCCTCTGTTCTAACGAAAGCATCTGCATGGAAACTCAGCTCAGCTCACTTAGATTTAAAATGAGAAAATCACGACACAGAGGGCAATGGCAGGAGCGGTGTCCTATTACCAGTGAGAGCCAGGCATGTACAGGCAAGTGCACACATAGGCAATCGCTGAGTCACTCAGCCTTGTTCGCGCACACCTCAAACTCCTGCTTCTTACGCAAGAACCGTTTATCCTGTCAGCAATGTAAGCATATCATTCAAGACACGAGACTTTGCTGATTGCACGGATGTCTTTTTTATTTCTCTGAGTGACATATTTTTGGAATAACAGTGATCTAAATACTCTGGCCGTTTGCCGTTCTCCCAAAATTTTTTGGGTGATTTTTGAATGGAAGAGATAGCGAAGGTGGACGTGCCTCCTGTCCTTTGACTGTTCCCTGAGCCAAAACTATATACTACACTGCTGCATAAATGATACTGCTGTAACAAGAACAAATTTTCCTACATTTTTGTGAAATTTCATGAGGAGGGATTCAAATTTATTGAAGTTAGAGCGATAGAGAAAGAGCTTTTTCATTCTGTCTGCTCTCAGCTCCCACTGTAGCTGTGACAGAAGAGTTTGAAGACTGTTTCAATGCATTTCTATGGGACAAAAATTTAGAAAAAGTTTAATATTTTAAAAAGTATAAATAGTATGAAAGAGAGAAATGGTACCAATAATGTCCAGAAAACGCTGAACGTTTTGATATATGAATTGTCGAAATAGCACAAAGTATGTAGGAGTAGTTTAATAGCGTGGAACGGCGGAAGAAGTAAGAATAACTAGACAGGCAATTCCTGAGGAAATTGCAAGTGTGAATGCTGAAAGCTGAAGCCACACTGCAATGCTGTCTTTAATACAATAAAGTTTGTATGATTTGAATGTTTGAATGTTTGCTGATGCCACACTGAATAGGTGCCATGAAAATATAATTATATTTGAATTTGTTGAATGCTTGAATGTTTATGAAAAAAAACTGAAAGAAAGCTGAACAAAGAAAGAATGAAAGAATAATGCTAACCATGCTAACCAGGTTACTCAGCGAACTAAGCTAATGTTTTTAAGTTATGCTAAGTATGCTAACAATGTTAGATATGCTAACCACGTTACCTAGCTAACTATGCTAACAATGTTTACCATGCTAACCACATTACTCAACTAACTTAGCTAATGTTGTTAGCAGTTATGCTAACTATGCTAACAATGCTAACCATGTAATTTAGTTAACTTAGCTAATGTTAGAAGTCGAATGAAGTGTCTAGGAGAAAGAATGCTGAAGTTATAGAGGTTCAAAGTAGCACAAGAGTTTGAAGAGTTTGAAGACTGTTTCAATGCATTTCTATGGGACAAAAATGTAGAAAAAAATTAATATTTAAAAAAGTATAAATAGTATGAAAGAGAAAAATAATAGCAATAACGTCCCGAAAAATCTAAACGTTTTGATATATGAATTGTTAATATAGCACAAAGTATGTAGGAGTAGTTTAATGGCGCGCGAAGAAGCTATAATAATAATAATAAGTATAAAGAAAATGGCCGACATGAAAAACAATAGTGTGAATGCATTCACACTAATGATACAAACACTGACGGGACTCATGGACATGAGGACAATGCTGAAAATAAAAATGAAACAAAACTATCACAGCTAGAGCTGGCACCAGCACAGTTCAGCTTTTGGCTCCAGCAAAGAACACCGCCAGCCTGGGGAATCAACAGGCCATTAACATTAGCTGAGGCTGCATTTCTTGGCTGTAAAAGAAAGCACCTTCACAATGGAACAGCCTGCGATGACGTAGCAGCCTAAAAATGCAGCCTTCGATGGATCCGGCCAATGCTTGTTTGTTTCCCAAACACAGTAAGTTCCAGAATTACAAAAACTGAGATAATACCGTAAAGCAATAGCTCTGTGCTTCTTACGCATGGTGCAAAAATCCGTTTTTAGAAGTTCATTCTATAAGGTGTATTTTTTCATGGGTAAAGTTTGTGTTTTTCTATAAAATGCAATAGGCTCCAACACAGAAAAAGCTGATTTACTCACAAAATGAGTAAAATGGATATATTTTATTTTGGAAGCAGACTCTTCATGTGCACTGCACTGCCTGAGCCATAGTAGGCCATCCCACAACTTTCCCATAAATCATTGTAAACATGGCAGCTAGGTATCTCACTGATGAAGAATTGCTTGCTATGATTAATAATGATGGTGAAGTGGAACAAGACAGAGACCCAGAATTTGTCCCAAATGGATCAGAAGATGATTGTTCCTTTTCAGAGGGAGGTAGGTTTCACTTTAAATGATGATTATGCATTCAAAACCTGCAAAAGAAGTGCATGTACATAATTTTACGTATCTTGAGTTTGTAATATATGCAGTGCTTTTTTTTGTAGCCAGTTACTCTAGATGACACAGGAGGCAAGCAACTTTGAGTCCTAATTTCTCAAAAGTACCCCAACATGGGTTGGCCTGATACGGTTCTTAGGAGCTCATAGCTAGAATGATCAGAGACAGAATTGCTTGGCAGGCTATGACCTGGACACCAAAGGGCAGATGAACAAGAGCAGAATGACACAGGTTAGTTCAGATGTAACAGGCAAGGATGCACAGATGTATTCAGTGCCTGTCCAGTGGCTTTCAGGGACACCTGCCAGATGGAGTGCACACATAACCAGAGCCAAACTGTCAGATGGCAGAAGAGAGGAGTTTAACAGGAATGCAGTTCCAATCCTGATGACCGCTGAAGGCTTGGAAGGTTGTTCCTAATATACTGGGCAGACGAACAGACTGGGAGTTGCTTTGGGACTGGAAGCTGAGTGAAGGCAGGACTGTGATCATGATGAACTTCACTCTGAGATACATCCCAAGGGCAAGTCCACCTGAGAGTAGTGACGCTAAAGCCAGGGTCTTCCCACTACCTCCTGGGCATTTGGTGACTTCATTATGTGTGATGCCAACTGTTCAAAGTGGTTAGTGAAGGTCAGCATGGGCATCGGCTAGGTTACCTCTGTTACATCAGGTAGGGTAATCCCTGTGAGACCTTCGGACAACAGGGGTGCTTCCAGTGGTTCAGTCGGGACCCTCACTAGGCAAATGAGACCAGGATAGATAAAGTTTCCGTCTGCCACTGAGTCGACTAAGGCCTGGGTGGAGATGGAACAGCCCTGCCAGGTCAAATGAATTGGAAGGAGTGGACGAGATGATGAGACGGCAGCTCCAGACAGCTCCTCTCGCTCACTTGATACTCGCATCTGCCGACCAGGGCATTCAGCAATGGCATGGTAAGCACTTCCACAGCACAGGCATAGATTGTGTCTAATTCGGCATAGCTGTTCTTCAGGGGGCAGTTTATGAAGCCAGGCCTGGTCAACAGCCATGGGTACCAGATTGGATGAGGCTCCGGGTTGAGGATCTTGAGATGCAGGAAGGGCAGGTGCCTGTAACCTCACCCACCAATCTTGCAACAGAACGTCTATTCTGAGCGCCAAATCAATGAGGCTGTCCAGATCTGGAGACAGGATGCAGGTGGTGAGATCGTCCTGGACTCGCTCTGCCATGCCGAATAAATAGGTGTGATAAAGTGACCGTGAGTCCCAGAGCATAGAGACAGCCAGACTTATGAAGACTTCCATTACTGACTAGCTGCCTTGGAGCAACTGGAGCAAATTCTGTGCTGCAGCGTGGTTGGAGTAGGGCCGATCAAACACTTTCCTCATCTCCCCAGCGAAATCAGCATAGGTGCAAACTGCTGGATCTCCTGCCTCCCAATAGGTGACAGCCCAGTTCGTGCCATGTCCAGAGAGGCGACTGATGACAAATTCCACCCTGGAGCATTCAGCTGGGAATGACGATGGTTTAATTTTGAAGACTATCAAACATTGGGCCAGGAAACTGTAGCAGGTGATAGGGTTACCATTGTACACGTCCAGCGCCGTGAAGTTTGACTCCCATTGGGCAAGCGCCCGCGGGAGAATCTGCAGCAGAATAGAGCTGGTTGCTTGAACGGCGGAGGCGGAGTCCCAGGCGACATTCATAACAGCCTCGAGTTGACTGAAGAAGGTACCAACACATTGAAGCAGCTGGTGAAGCATCTCCTCGTGGAGCACCCCCTGGCGCCTAAAAGCCTCAACCAGGCCGGGCATCTCCACTGGCCCCATTTCTTTGGCTGGATTGTACTGTTATGATCCAGACCAGTGACCAAATGCAGAGGCAGAGAACAATCCAACTGCCAGGTTTATTGGTAATAATGTGGAAAGACAAAGAGGTAGATTCAACAGCAGAATGACACAGGTTATTTCAAATGTAACAGGCAAGGATGCACGGACATATCCTGTGCCCGTCCAGTGGCTTTCCAGGACAGCTGCCAGATGGAGTGCACACATCGCCAGATGGCATAAAGAGAGGAGTTGCAGTTCCAATCCTGATGACCGCTGAAGGCTTGGTTGTTCCTAATATACTGGGCAGAGGAACAGACTGGGAGGTAAGGAATAGGATTGCGGTCGAATCCTGGAGACCAAGAGTAAGGCTTGGGAGCTTGTTCCTAGTAACTAAACTAGACAGAGAACTTCCGTAAATTACTATTATTCAAGGTTAGGAATAAATTTCAAAAGACAAAGAGGATTACTAGCAAATGCTGTCTGGTTGCTGAAATTCAATTGTAAATTCAAGTCGCGGGTATAAATACATGAACACTCATGTGAGGAAGGGGAAACATGGATAGGACACAGCCAGTGAGGAAAGCATGCACTGCACAGGAGCTCAATAGAAAACAAGAGTGCTCCAGAGCACAATTTCCCCCGCTGGGCTTGGTAATACTGAGCAAATCTAGCACAACATCTTAGGATTCCTCTTTCAGTCACTGGGCAATAATATTACTCTAAATACTCAGAGCCTATCTGAAAAAGTTGCATAATAAATAAGTGCATAGCATTGGCATGGCATTGCTTGTGAACTGTTTTCATATGATCAAAAATATAATATAGACATTATTATGAATACAACTTTAACAAAAGCTGCAAGCAGTGTTGAAAGGGCCCTCGCATCCCTCGTGCACATTGGGGATGGTGGTGAGATCCTGACGGGTGCAGATGTGCATTCACAACAATTGGACAGTGCGAGACTGTGTAAAATATTGTTTCCTGAGTGGAGTGCAAACACCATTCCTGAAATCAATAGACGGAGTTTGTTCAAGTATGATGCCAATTAATTAAAAGAAAGTTGAAATTTCCATTCAAAATGATGGACTTCCTGACGGTTTGGGTCATGGCACTGTGAAACTGTTTTTTTTTTTTTTTTTTTTACAGCTGTAAGTCTTGGCATCTTTCATGTTTCCACCAAATTTTGGTCGTGTAGGTGAAACGAACCACGAGATCTGTTTTGGTGAAATATTCTAAGGGGCGCTATGGAGCCACTTTGCCATACCTGTGTGCAAAACCTGTACCGTAGTAATAGTAATACCGAGCTCCAAGAGTGTGCAAAATTTGTGAGTTTTCGAGCATGTTAAGACCGTCAAAAAGGCAATTCTTTTGAAAAAATGGTTGGGGGGCACTATAGAGCCAATGTGCCACAACCATTGCCAATCGGGGTTTCGACTCAAAGAGATAACACATATAAAATTTCTGAAAAGTTTTGCAAGTTTTGGAATATCCTAAGGCCTTCAAATATGTTTTTGTAAAATTTGGGAAAGCGCAGGAAATGGCTCACTTCCTGTTTGGCCAAAAAACAAAATTGCCCTAATCCTGCATGACGAATCCAATGATCACACCAAATTTCATGAACATTCAAGAACTTTTTTTTTTCAAATATGTTTTATTGAGTTTTCCTTTTACTTAACAGACACAAGAAAACGGTAAAACACCAACAACATTTTAAACATAACTATATAGCTCAGCATTACAGTCAGAAAAAAAAAGGAAAGGGGGGAAAGTATGAGGGGCACAACCATCACCTTTTGTAAGTCAACTGGAGACAGTTATGAGTCTCTTAAAAGAGAGAAAAAAAAATAGTTGGGCCTTAGCACCTTTTATGTTTTACATTACAGCTCTGGATAAGATGACAGACTCATTCACATTCACATGGTCAAGAAAAGCCTTCCACATTTTAGTAAAGTTATCTGTCTAAGAGTGCATAAGACAGGTCAAATGATCTAGTGGAATGTATTCCATTATTATCCTATACCAACCAGAGATTGTGGGAGCCTTACAGGAAATCCATTGAAGTAATATATTTTTCCTCTCACAGAAATCCAACACATTATACAATTTTCTATGATGTACATTGGTGATGTGCGTATTAGGAAGGCCAAGGAGAAGTGATACCGGGTCTAGTTCAAGCTCAATTCCTAACATGTTCTGTATATCATGTAGAACATTTTCCCAGTATTTTTGTAGTTTGGGGCAGGACCACAGGCAGTGTGTGAGGCTGCCAGTATATATTTTGCATTTAGGACACAATGGGGAGAAGGTGGGCTTAAATTTAGAGAGGCGCTCAGGTGATAAGTGCACTCTGTGTAATATTTTATGTTTTAGTGCCGTAGCTCGATTACAGATGGATATTTTTTTTGTGTGTCACTCCAGATATCTTCCCACATATCCTCTGCCATCACCACACCTAGTTCCTTCTCCCAGGCCTGACCCAGCTCTCGTGGACCAGCAATCAAATAGTTCCTCAAAATATTGTTTTAGACACTGATTGATGTATTTTTAACAGTGTCAAGAACTGCTTTTCAATGTCAGAGACAGTAAAGTCAGATAATAAAGAAGTTTTTTTTCCTAATGTAGTCTCTTATTTGAAAGAAACGAAAAAGGTCATTTCTGGATATGTCATATTTCTGCGTTATCTGATTAAAAGACATAAGGACACCATCATTGAAGAGATCCCCAAAGGAGGAAATACCTTTCAGTTTCCAGATTTCAAAGCCTGAATCTAGGACTCCTGGCAGAAAATCAAAGTTATTAACGATTGGTGTGAAGGTGGATGTTAGTCCGGATCGCCCTTCAATATGTTGTACTGCCCTCCAAGCCTTAACTGTGTTGATTGTTACTGGGTTACTACAACAGTCTTTGACTTCTTTTAGATTTCCTAGCAAGAGTAAATTTGGTAAAGGACATTTAGACAAAGAAGCTTCAATATCTAGCCATGTAGAATTAGAATTGTTCTGGATCCAATCTGTTACAGATTGTAAGAGGGCACTCAGCTGATATTTTTTGAGATCTAGAAAATCTACACCGCCAACCTCACACGGGAGCTGTAAGGTGGACAGCTTAATCAGGGGTCTTCTTCTACGCCAAATAAAAGAGTTAAACCAGCCATTTATTTTACAGATTATTTTATGTGTAAATAAAATAGGAATCATTCTCACTGGATTAAGCAAACGAGGGAGTACACTCATTTTTAGAAGTGAAATTCTGCCGAGCCAGGATATAGGAAGGGAATTCCAGCGTTCAAGGTCCTGCTTTATTTTGTCAAATAACGGGCTGAAGTTGGCTTTGAACATCTGGTGGAACTCCGGTGTAACAAATATTCCTAAATAAACAAATCCTTTGTGGGACCATCTGAAAGGAGAAGGAAAGGGGAACTAGGAACCTGAGAGTGGCCACCTAGGGGCATAGCTTCAGACTTAGAAAAATTTATTTCATATCCAAAGAAGGCACTGAATTGAGTTATGACTAGTATTAGCCGGTTAACTGATACCACAGGGTTAGACAACAGTAATAAAACATCATCCGCATATAAAACAATTTTGTGAGTTTTCGGTGCAATAACCAGTCCAGATATTGTAGTGTCACACCGAATTGCTTCAGCCAATGGCTCGATCGCTAATGCGAACAGCGACAGTGGACAACCCTGTCTGCTCCCCCTCATAACTTCAAAGTTCTCCGACTTGACCCCATTGGTAATGACTGCCACCGTTGGGTGACTATAAAGGATCTTCACCATTTAATAAACTTATTGCCTAGACCAAATCGCTCCAAAGTGAAAAATAAGTAAGGCCATTCGACACGGTCAAAGGCCTTCTCTGCATCTAAGAACACCACAAGACCTTCTATTGTCCGATGTTGATATACCTGTATTACATTTAGAAGTCTTCCAATGTTATTGCCAGAATTGCGGCCTTAAATGAAACCTGTTTGATCTTCTTTTACTATACGAGGCAGTAATTTTTCCAAACGGATTGCCAGGACTTTAGATATAATTTTAAGATCAACATTAAGCAGTGAGATGGGTCTGTAGGAGGCGCAATTTTCTGCACATTTTCCTTTTTTCAGAATTAATGAAATGTTGGCCTCTCTCAAAGATGGAGGCAAGAGACCATGATCAAATGAATGATTCAACATATCTGAAAAGGGATCTATTAACATGTCCTTAAATTCCTTATATAATTCACTGGTAAGCCCATCAGGGCCTGGGGCCTTCCCACCCTGAAACGACCTGATGGCTTCTTTTATCTCATGCTTCGAGATTGGAGCATTAATACAGGACCTCTCATCATTGTCTAAGCTAGGAAGATCAAATTTGGAGAAAAAATTTTCCATAATTGTTTGTGCATCTTTGTTTCTTTCAGATCGATACAGGTAACTATAAAAATCACGGAAGATATTATTAATCACTTTCGGGTCAGTGGTCCGAGTCCCCAATCTATCTTTAACTGAGGTAATGGTGTGAGATGCTATTCGTTTTTTTGTTAAATATGCTAGATATTTACCTGGTTTATCTTCGTGTTCAAACAGCTTTTGCTTTGCAAATCTTAGTTTATCTGTGGCGAATTGTGTTAACAGTGAATTTAATGAAGAGCGAATAGCTGTTATTTCTTTCAGTTTGGATTCTGTAGGTTTTTTAATATATTCCTTTTCTGCTGTAATAAGCCTTCGCTGTTCTGCAATTTTACGTCTTTTGCTGGCTGTATATGAAATTATTAACCCGCTGGCATAGGCCTTGCAGGTTTCCCAGAGTAAAGACGGGCTACTGGCTGATGGAGAGTTAAAAGAAAGAAAGACTTTGAATTCTGATATAAAATAATCGATAAATTTATGGTCCTTCAAAATAAAAGAGTTCAGTCTCCAGTGCCGAAACTGTCCCTCAGCATTTTTAGGTTCAATATCCAAATACACAGCTGCATGATCAGATATAACAATTTTTCCAATTTTAGAAGACACCACTGATTTCAACATAGACTTAGGAACAAAAAGAATCAGTTCTCGAATAACACTTATGTGGGTTAGAAAAAAACATGTAGTCTTTATCTGCAGGATGAAGCATTCTCCACACATCCACATAACCCAATTCTTTATAAAGACCGGAAACATACCTTGACTGTGGAGAAGCAGACAGGGGACCACTAGGTAATCTATCAATCAACGGATTCATAAGGCAGTTAAAATCACCTCCTATGACAATATTCTCTATTAACAAATCAGCAATCTTTGACATTACGTCTGTAAGAAAATTAAGGGGATGGCCTGGTGGACAATATATATTTAGGATACCAAACTCTTCTCCATGAATAACAGCTTTAATAAGCACAAATCGTCCATACTTGTCCTTAATACAATCAATCAATTTAAAAGATAAGCTCTTCCTCACTATAATAGCCACTCCCCTACTCTTAGTAGTGAAGGAGGAAAAATACACATATTCAAAACCACATTGTTGTAATTTAACATGTTCTTTATCATCTAAGTGCATCTCTTGTAGGAGTGCTATATCAACATTTTCCTTTTTTAATGCCAATAGTACCTTTTTCCTCTTAATTGGTGACTGACTACCCTTAATGTTCCATGTACATAGCCTGAAATTCTTACCAACCATTTTGTATTATTATAATTGTAATGTCTCTGAAAAAATGCTGCCTTATTGATAGCGAGCCCGGAAAAACTGCAGCTGAGCCATAAAGAACAAACAAACAAAAAACAGAAGCACCAAGAGTGTTTTCCAAAGGGGGCTTCCCCATTTAACAACCAGGGGATTACCAAATCTCTAAATATACTGTCCATTGCCTCTCCCTTACATAAACAACATCAAAGCAAATTATAAAGAATAAATAAACAAATAACTAAGAAAAAAAATGGAGAGGCACTCTTCTCTTTCCACATAGGGAAGTTCTAGCGTTTCCTTCCTTGCACGAGCTAGTGTCGTACCACTTAATACAGCAAAAAAAAAAAAAAATTTAAAAATTATATAGATATTGCACTTTAATTACTCACGCACACAAGTCCTGCAGCCCATCAGTAGAGTTTTAACACCAAGAAAAGTAAGCAGGTGATCGCCAAGTCAAGCATCTAATGTTGATTGCGGTGTGCGAGGTCCTCCCCCCAGGCTATCCACCAAGGCCATAGCTCTTTCAGGGGAGTCGAATACCTTGACAGTCCGGTCATGAGTGATCCTGAACTAGTGATGTTACCGCTGATACCACGTCTCCGAAGCACGCTTCAAACTCAACAGGGTATTTTTCTGAAGCACTGTGCCGGAGCTTGCTTCAAATCGGGAAAAACCATGTGACCAATGACGTTCGAACCACTTCACTGTTTCATTTAGACTGACCAGTTTGGTTCGATAGGCGTAGCGTAGCCTCGCTTCACCAGGCTCTTCAGGGGCGTAGAGCCTGGTTTCCATTCACTCTCAATTTTGTCTGGATTCTGGTTCCGGTCGGGAGAACGGATCCGGAATTCACCAAATTCACCAAATAAGGTGTTCACCAAAATAAAACTTTAAATTCTGGTGCACCATCGATTTCCGGCTCCGGTTTTGAAACATTTCATTCATTTAAACATGGACGTACAAAAGTCTGTTTTAGAAGAGGTTCTTCAAGAAACTTGTCGGGTACATAAAATAACCTCTTTAAAGCCGCTACAGAAGCTTTGTCTTACGAAATTAATCAACGAAAGAGGATTATTTTGATGGAAAGGCGGGTCCATCGAATTCCGGATCCTGTCTCTCGCCCTGGTTCCGGTTGCTTACCAAAACAGCCACTAAACGGCCCCAGACTAGGCGTAACGTTGAAACATTGGCGCGATTCAAATGTATTTAAGATGAATGAAACAGCGCTGTTATTATTATTTTTGAATAAAAATGCCTAAGTCGCACAAGCACATCCAGTATACACCAAGCACAATCAGAAAACAATAAAATATAGCGTTATTTGGACAGAGCAAATATTTACAGGATTCAATGAGGCTGTGGATGTAATTAATGTTATTATAATATAATATGAATTATTAAGGTAAGGAAGAAAAACAACAGACACATGGAAAAGGAAGATAGATTTCAGCTTTTTATAAGTATTTTTCACTATACAAAACTCAAAGTGCACATGCAAGGTGCGTCAGCGTCATCTTTGCAAGGCTGTACAACAGTTTCTGTGCCAGCAGATGTCACCCACGTGCTCTGTGAATGAAGCTTCCAGTAGTGAACCAATTTCAATAAAATGGTCCAAAAGGGTTGAAAGCTTCATAAAGCCTTGTTTGGCCATCGCTATCCTTAACATAGCGGGGTAGAGCAGGGAGCACGGGGTGCCGATGTCCCTCAGCTGCTTCTTCGCCTCATCGAATCCTTTGCGTTTACGTGTGACAGCAGCTGAGAAATCCTGAAAAAACGTGACTTTGGATCCCTTGTAAACCAGAGCTTGTTGATCAGTTTTGCTACGTCTGGAAGCTTCCAATACTCTGCTTGTCGTTGAAGTTATGGAATCTGATGAGGACGGGCCGTGGGCGTTGATTTTGGCCAGGTTTCGGGGCTAATGTGCAATGTGCTCTCTCAATTTTAACCCGTCCAGCCTTGGTCTCCATAAGTAGAAATTCGGGCAGCCATCTTTCAAAAAATTTCACTGGCTGGGTGCCTTCCGCTCCCTCTGGCAGTCCAATGATCCGTATATTTTTTCTTCTGCCTCTGTTCTTGAGATCGTCTATGTGTTCGGCCATGCTTCGCATCTCCTTCTCGAGTGCTTGAATCCGCAGGCTGGCCTGGTCGGAAGCCTCCTCCACCCCTGAAATCCTTCCCTCCGCCTCGTCAGCTCTCTTACCCAGACCTTGCAGCTCCGATGCATGAGCTTAAAGCGTCTCGGTTATGGGACTCAGCTTTACGTCCATGGCTTTTAAGATGTTGTCAGTAATCTCTTGTATCACCTGGCGAAGCGAAGGTTCAGCTTCATTGGTCTTGCTATCAGCGGCTAGCATTTCTTTAGCTTTAGGGGCGTCAGCTTGACTTATGGTGCGTTCACCCTTGTTTGCTTTCATGGCGTTTTTCGGAGGCATAGTGTCAGGGCGTCTCAAAGTATTCACCGATGTTCATATTATGCTATCCAATGTAGGACACTAGATAGATACGTCTTAGTGCGCAGAAATAAATGAGAATATCAATGTTGTGGTACGGAGCTCAGCAAATCGAACCTTTCGCTACACCGCCATCTTGAATCCCCAAGAACTTTTATCTTAACATGGGCGTGACTATAGGGCGCTATGGGGCCACCTGGCCATGCCCGAGCTCAAATCAGCATATATTCGTATTTGGGATGAGACTGTTATCAAGCAAGTGACGTTTCGTGCAAATCTTACGAGGTATGCGTGTTTTAAACAAACTTCCTGTTTTCTGGCATAAAATCAAAATTCGCTGCAATGCCACGGATGCATCGTGCAATGAATCCAAAAAAGTTTGGCAATTTAAAATCTGCAAAGTTTTTAGATGTCACGAGCCAAATTTGAAGTTGATCGGATAATATCTGTTGGAGTTTGTTAAAGTACAACACCTGTAAATGGCGAAAAATCAAAAAAGTTGCAATTTAAATTCAAAATGGCGGACTTCCTGTTGAGTTTAGGTCAGGGCACCAAGTGATTTTTTTTTTTTTTTTTTTTAGATCTTGTCATAGTCCAAGTGTCCACCGAATTTCGTCCAAGTAGGTTAAATGGGCTGCGAAGGCTGCTTAGTTGAAAATTTCGAGGGGGCACTATGGAGCCATTTTGCCACGCCCATGTACAATGCCTGTAACATAGAAAAAGATATGTTAGGCTTGATGTGTGTGCCAAATTTTGTGAGTTTTTCAGCTTCCCTTGCATCTGAAAACGCCACTTCCTGTTACATGGCGAATCATGCCCTGCCATGGCAACGTCGTTTGATGAAAACTCACAATCTTCACAAGAGAGTATCATCAAGGTCTGAGGGCTTTCCTGACCACATCTGAAGTGGATCTAGAATACGCACATGGAGAAGTACGCCAAAGAAGAAAACATGGTATTTCCTGTGGCCGGTAGGTGGCGCTATGTCCGAAACTCATTACTGGCATATAGATGTCTTCAGAGTGGAGCTATTATCAAGCACATGAAGTTTTGAGCAGATTGGATGAAGTACGCTTGAGTTATAACAACTTCCTGTTTTATGGCGAAACATGCAAATTCACTAGCCTGCCGCGTCAAATCCAATCAACAAAAACTCAAAAGCTTTGCAATTTAGCATTACAAAGGTCTTCAGATGACCCACACCAAATTGGAAGTCACTTGGATGAAATCTCTAGGAGGACTTCGTTAAAATATGATGCATAGAATTGGAAAAATCGCACAAAAACTGCTCAGTAAAATCAAAATGGCTGAATTCCTGTTGATTTAGGTCATACCACCAAGAGAATTTTTTAAGGTCTTGGCATGGTAAACATGCCCACCAAATTTCATACATCTATGTTAAACATAATGCGAGGGCTGCTTCATTGAAATTTTCTAGGGGGCGCTACGGAGCCAGTTTGCCACACCCATTTAAAAAACCTGTTAAAAAGTTTCATTTTCGCCAGGCTTGATATGTATGCCAATTTTCATGAGTTTCTGAACATGTTTAGGCCCTCAAAAATGTGATTCATTTACGGGAATAATAATAATAACAAGAGCCATCTGGCAATTGCATATCCCCCGGCCCCCCACATTCATGGATTAACTGTTCAATTTACATGAGTAAATGTACTACAGTATTAAAGGAGTTGATCTAAAGTAATAAGGTAACAAACTTGCCTGACTATGAAATGGCAATCCAGACAATGTTGTGGTCAGACCAATGTGTGTTCAGTGTCCCTGTGTCAATTGTCTGTCGAGGTATGTTGGAGTAGATGTGGTCAATCTGTGTTCTACTGTAGTAGTTGTGGTTGTTTGTTGATCTTGCTGTTCATGTTACCGGCACTCACTACGAGGAAGTGGGCTGCCACGAGTGCCAGGAGTTTCCTAGCTTCACATTTTATTTGTTTAAAAATAATGCCAGGGGGATAACAAACATTTCAAAAGACAATAAATCAAATTGAACATATTAAACTAAGTTTCACTGAGATATTACCCAAACAAAATTATCACTGAACTAAGTCCACCTTCACACACATTTGCATGAAATACGCAGAAAAGAATTTTGACAGAAAGTCCTAAATGTTAAAAGGCATATATAGAAATCATGCTCAACATGTTAATGAAGTTTGGTCAAAATTGTCAGTGAGCTAAATCCAAATTCACCCATGTTTCCATGTAAAGTGCAAAACTCAGAAATTGTAGAAATTCCTAAGTATCATAAGGCACATCCAGACATCATGCGCAATAAATCTGTCAAGTTTCGTGAAGGTCGGATGTTTCGTTTGTGAGATATGGCCCGGACAAGCTAAGTTCCAATTCACACAAGTTTCCATGGAAACCGCAAAAAAAAAAAAAAAAAAAAAAATTCCAGAAATTCCTAAGTATCAAAAGGCACATCATGCTCAACATATCTGTGAAGTTGCGCGAAGATCGGATGTATAATTTCCAAGATATGATTACAGACGGACGCCCGCCTGGACGGACAGACGGACACACTGATGACTATATCCCACCTGCAGTAATGCTGCCGGAGGAATAATAATAAACACTACAGTTACAAGAGGGTCCTTGCACCATTCATTGCTCGGGCCCTAAAAATGCGAAATGCCCATTACCAATATATGCTTATCATTTTTGTAAAGCTTCATGAAAATCTCTCCGAAAATGAAGGGGGTGTTGATTTCAGAACATAAGTACCCTCCCAAGGATATACAATAAATCACCATTTAACTTCAAGGGCAGTAACTCTGTAAAATATTAGTTTGACGCAACGAAAATGCGTTATGCGCATAACCAATATGTGTTTATCATTTTTGTGAAGTTTCATGAAAAGAAAAAAAAACTTAAGCAACAACCATCTTTAAACTGTAATCCTTATTAATGAAGTGAAGCCATTTCGAGGCAGAAACAACCTTTCAGTCCCAAGGTAGGAGTTGAAATCACTTTTTGACAAATGGAAAGGTGCATTATATGGGCTGTATTGCTCTTTTTACAGTATTTCAACAGGTAAAAAGGGTTGGATGAGCCATGATCTTTAAAATATTAGCCCCACAAATTAAATGGACATTTTGAGGCATTTACAACCTTTCAGTCCAAAGGTAAGAGTTGGAATCACTTTTGGCAAGTGGAAAACTGCATTTATGGGCTGTATTTCCCCTTTAAAGGCATTTCAACTGGTAACAAAGGCTGCCTGAGTTATAATCTGTAAAATATAATCATCATGAGTGATATCAAGCCATTTTATTTGGAAAGAACCTTCCAGTCCGAAGGCAGGAGCTGAAAACACTTTTGACAACTGGGTCTTTAGGGTTTTATTGCGCCTTTAAAGGTATTTCAGGTTGTTATAAAAGGGCTGTGTGAGCTATAATCCTTAAAATCTGAGCCCCATGAATGAACTAAAGTTATGTTGAGGCAAAAACAACATTTGAAGGTAGGAGCTGGGATCACGTTTGGGAAAGTGGAAAACAGCATTCTATGGATTGTATTGACCCATTAAAGGTAGCCTAATTCAACTGGTAAAGAAAGAAAGGGCTGTCTATAATGTTTGAAATGTACGGTAACAAATGTATTCGAATAGAAAAGTTATTCGACTTTCGGAGGTGAAAACTAGTCGGCTACAGCAGGAGACCCCAAAAAATTTGCTCACTAAGCTATGCTTCACTTTCTGCGAGACTATTCTGTAGCCATGCAGTTTCGCCGTCGTCCAGTTTTTTTTTGTTCCTGCGGCGATATCTCGACCAGCAGAATCTCTGTTAGAGCGCAACAATGTACTTCCTGGTTCGGTCGTGTCCCCATTACTACTGGCGTTGCTCTCTTCATCTTTCTGCCAGTACCCGGTATGCGATTTGGTGAGTTGGCATACATTGCAATTATGTTGCTGAATTAAAGTCCTTGACACATATCGTCCGTTAAAAGATTAACATTTAAGAATGTCGAGTATTTTCATGTTTACGTTATTTCCCTCGCATTAGAGCTATTGAGTTAACGCATGTTTCATTCGGGAATTCTGAGATGTTTGGGGCTGTTGAGCTTGATGAGAATAGAGACGACCGGCACATCCGGGTACTTCGCCAAACGTCAAGGCCGCGCCCCTTTTTGGGGGATAGAAAACCTCAGATCCCATTGACCCTAATGTAATTCGATTTGTTTTCAGGTGCAAAACTGATCCGATTTATTGAACTAAATTTCCTGTTTATATTAATTTTTTGATTTATTGATATGTATAGCGATTATTTTGCTACCTTGCCCGAACCTGAGCGTTCGCGTTATCTTAATAAATTAAGGTTGATCGGTCCTCCCTCTTGCCCTTTCACTTCCGCGAATTTCGAAGTCTGTGTCAGTTTGGGGTTAAGAGTAACTAACAAATGCACATAACGTTAGACCGCAAACCTGACTCGGTCGGCTGACGCTACTTTACGTTAGCTAGTTAAGTAATTAAAGAATAAATAATGACACGAGACAAAAATCGCAGCGAATAAACCCATTAAAGTATAGTACCAAGTCTTACATATTAAAGGGTACTTACGATACTTTCTAAGTTTAAAAAAAGAGTGGCATGGCCTGTTATGAAGCGTTTCCCATACATATAAACATGGGAAGACACTGGATACACAGCTTTTACTCTTCATCTTCTCTTAAATCTCCTTTTTAGATTCTTTCCTTTTTCAGGTAGGATGGGGAACCTGAGGTCCGGACAGGTCATTTTATTGGAGGTGCAACCCGGCACACAACAACTTTTGGGCATTTTACTGTTCAATTATCGCGCTTATTTCTCAATGATTTCAATGCATAAAAGCGTTTATTTTCCCCCAAAAAGGGGCGCGGCCTTTGCGCTGAGATTTTGATGACGTTGAACCGGTCGTCTCTATTTTCTGACAATGCAAAAGAGAAATTCAACGCAACACTTTTTAACATATGAGGGCAATTAATTTGTCTGTACTTTGCCTTTGGTTTTAGATGCCTACAGTTAAAAATTAATTCGTGATATGACGTTATCTGCTTGAGGACCACAAAGTTTGCCTTTATCTCCTTGATTGGACACGAGGCTTGCTGACTTCAGCATGGGCGGAGGCGGGTTTCGACCTCATCTTAAAAAGAACTTAACCCAACGACTTCTGTCTATTGGTCTTCAACAGACACATGAAACTTGCTTCCTTTCTGCGAGCGGTAACGTGGTGAAGTTGACAAGATGTCATTCCTACCAGAACTGTTTAACTATGTGGACGAACACCAAGACACCTACGTTCAGGTAATGTCTGTCCAAACATGCGATGGAATACAATTCAAATCATTTAACTTCTTATTTAAGCTACTTAATGTACATTGAACGCTGTCAACTTTTTAGGAAGTGGTATACTGAATTAAACCATTAACGTATATAGCCGAAACATTGAACGTTGTACATAGTTAATTCGGCACTAATTTAAATCTTAGCATTAGCTTAACGTTATAGTTTTTCTAAAGCCTATTAAGGGCCGGTTCATACTCTACGCAAGGTACGCGAGCGAACGCGAGCACAGGTCCGTTCCATTCCGTTCACAGAGAAGCCTGAACGCGCGTCCCTTGCTGCGCTGTGCCTTGTTCAAAAGCAGTACACTGCTCATGCAATAGGGGGTAGCAAAGTCTTCTCCTTCTCCTCCTCCTTCTTTTTTCTTTTTGGTGTGTTGAACACAGCGTATGGTGCATTATTTGCTTTATCTCCCCTATTGGAATCTCACGGAAATACACGCGTCGATGCGTCGCGTTACAAAATTTTGGACGACACACTTTGCTACGCAAGGACGCAAGATGGCTACCTTGCGTTGCTCGATGCGTTGCCTTGCGTTCGCGCTCGCGTACCTTGCGTAGAGTATGAACCGGCCCTAAGACTTAATTCGCAATTACCCCGAGGGCGTTATTTTTTCATGCAGAGTTCAACTGACCGGTTGCGCAAGGGTGCTAAGTCATATACTTTATAATTTAGTTCCATTTATTATCTTAGAAAACATGAAACTTCATAGATGCATCGATTCAGGACATGAAACTGAATTAAATGGCAAAAACTGAACACCAAAATGCAACCCCAATTCTGAAATAGTTTGGACAAAGTGTAAATTGTGAATAAAATCACAACGCAATGACTTTCAAATCACACCAGCCAGTATTTTATTCACAATAGAACAGAGATAACATAGCAAATGTTGAAACGGAGAAATTTCACAATTTCATGCACAAAATGAGCTCATTTCAAATTTGATGGCTGCTACAGGTCTCAAAAAAGTTGGGACTGGGGCCTGTTTACCATGGTGTAGCATCCCCTCTTCTTATTAACACAGAGTGGAGGCGTCTGGGCATTGAGGAGACAAGTTTCTTGAGTTTAGCCATTAGAATTTGATCGCACTCTTGTTTAATACAGGTTTCCAGCTGCTGGAGAGTATTGGGTCTCCTTTGACGGACTTTTCCTTTAATTAAGAGCCAAATGTTCTCAATTGGTGAAAGATCAGGACTGTGGGCAGGCCAGTTCAGCACACAGACTCTTCTACTACGAAGCCATGCTGTTGTAATAGCTGCAGTATGTGGTTTTGCATTGTCCTGCTGAAATACACAAGGCCTTCCCTGGAATAGATGTCGTCTGGAGGGGAGCACATGTTGCTCTAAAACCTTTATATACCTTTCATCCTTCATGGTGCTTTTTAAAACATGCAAGTGTCCCACACCATATGCACCATGCATTCCCATACCTTCAGAGATGCTGGCTTTTGAACTGAATGCGGATAACAGGAGGGGTGGTCTTTCTCCTCTTTAGCCTGAAGGACACAACGCCCATGATTTCCAACAAGAATGTCAAATTTGGACTTGTCTGACCACAGGACACTTTGCCACTAAGCTTCAGTCCATTTTAAATGAGCCTTGGCCCACAGAACACAGCGGCGCTTTTGGATCATGCTCAACAATGGCTTCCTTTTTGCATGATAGAGTTTTAGGTGGCACCTGTAGATGGCACAGAGGACTGTGTTTACAGATAGTGGTTTCTTGAAGTATTCCTGGGCCCATTTAGTAATGTCAATGACAGAATCATGCCGGTGAGTGATGCAGTGGCGTCTGAGGGCCCGAAGATCACGGGCATTCAGTAAAGGTCTTCGGTCTGGTCCCTTACGCACAAAGATTTTTCCAATTTCTCTGAATCTTTTGATGATTTTATGCACAGTCGATGATGAAACCTTCAAAGCCTTTGCAATTTGACGTTGAGGAACATTGTATTTAAGGTATTCCACAATTTTTTTTAACGCAAGCCTTGACGGGTTGTAGAGCCCTCTGGCCATCTTTACTTCTGAGAGACTCAGCCTCTCTAAGACATCCATTTTATAGCCAATCATGTTACACACCTGATGCCAGTTAACTCAATTACTTGCTAAATGTTCTTTCAGCTGATTCTCTTATATATTAATAAATATTATTAATTTTCTGCCCTTTTTTGCATGTGTCCCAACTTTTTTGAGACCTGTTGCAGCCAGAAAATTTGAAATGAGCTCATTTTGTGGAAAAAATGTAAAATGTCTCAGTTTCAACATTTGAAATGTTATGTATGTTCTATTGTAAATAACATATTGGCTCATGTGATCTGAAAGTCATTGCATTTTGATTTTATTCACAATTTACACTTTGTCCCAACTATTTTGGAATTGGGGTTCTAAATCAGTTACCTTCACTTGAAGCACAAGGAGTTACAGAAAGTTAAAATTAACACTTGTGAACTGTGATACAAATCGAATTACAGAAGTTTTCCTCTTGTGATGCCGCAGTGGGGTCTGTCTTGCCTAGCAGCTATACCACCTATTCTGATGTTGTGCTGTGATGGACATTGACAGAAATGATTGACAGGCAAAGACCAACGTCAGTGTCCTGTATTCTGCATTCTTCAGCTTTTTTATTTCAATTCTGTTCGAATTACCTTGGTTAAAACTAAAGAAGCATGTGAATTACGTGGGTTTTAAAACGATTGCCATTGACTGAGCTGGCACCAGGGCAATATTGGGAAGTAACACTTTAAAGCAATGCAGATCTGTAGCATTGTTTGCAAATGTGCCCAATAATCTTTTTTTTTTTCCTGTGATTCAAGCCTGGAGCATGGAACTTGTTTTTCAAATTCAAATTCAAATTCAAATTCAAAACAACTTTATTTGTCCCCAAGGGGCAATTCGGTTCAACGGTTCACCAAGGCAACACATGTCCACACACAATCATACATCCATATCAGCATAGTTAGTAGTCAATGAGGCCTCATGGAGACAAAGGAAGTGCACAGCGATAATGTAGTCAATGATACTACAGGAGACGTGTGCACAAGTACCCAAAATACATACACACACAATAAAAAATAAAGAAATAATAAAAAGCTAAAATAGAATAAGTCAGCAATAACTCCATCAGAATAAAATAAATTCCAAGTTAAGCCAAATTCCATAAACTAGGATCAAGATTTAAAAGACTGATAGCAGACGGGATAAAAGACCTGGAAAAGCGGTTCGTTGTCCTAGGTGGAGCTCTAAAGCGACGCCCTGAGGGCATAAGCGAAAACTCTATAGACAGTATGTGGTCATGCTGATCAATAATTGCTTTAGCTTTTTTTGACCACGCGTTTGTCCCAAAGGGAATTCAAGTCTTCCTGCTTCACACCTATGATCTTAGAACAGGTCTTCACAATACTATTTAGGCGGTTCTTATCTTTTACACCCAGGCCGTTGAACCAACAGATAAACGATAAGGTCAGCAGGCTTTCAATAAAGGACTTGTAAAATAGACACTGAATCTTCTTACTGACGTTGAAGGAGCTCAACTTCCTAAGTAAATAAATCCTCTGTTGACCCTTTTTTACAATAGTGTCTGTGTTAACCTCGAATTTTAACTCTGAGTCAAATGTTGTTCCTAAGTAATTATAGGAATCAACAATCTCCACCTCCCTACCATGAATAAAATGAGCAACAGGCTCAGTACGATTCTTGCCAAAATTGATAATAAGCTTTGTCATCCTCTGCATTTTGCACAGAATCTTGTCATGTTCAGATTTGTATTACTTTGTGCTGATTCAGCTACTGATTAGCCAGAGGTAACCGCAACTGTTTAAGAAAATGAGGAACATGGTTGCAACATGGCAAACTTACTTCCAGTACAATAATTTCAACAAGTTATTGTGCTGTACCCTGCATAAAAATCCCATCTCATATGCTATTTTGCAAACAACTCCACCAATGAGTCAAACAGTATGACCACTCACAGATGGAGGAAATAATGTTGATTATCTTGTAACTGCGGCATATTTGTGGGCCTGGAACACCAGGAAGCATTACATTCATTATTACCAATAATCAATTTGTAAGGTTGACAGGTCCAGCAACTGCACTAGTGTCTCCATTGTGCATCTGTGTGCATACCATGGTGCATGCAGTCTTCCCTTGGATTTGTGGATGCATTGATGAATGGCGTTTATTTGCAAAAGGTTTTTTAATTTTTTTCACGGCCCATGTGGTTTTTATTATATCAGTCGTGCCCAAAATTATTCGTACCCCTACCAAATTTTTGGGGTTTTTTTTGAGAAATTTTTTGACTAATCAAATTTATTCTCGCACCAATGACACAGTAAGTTGACATAAGGCTGTAACAAGTACAGTAACACAATTTTTCAAGTAATACAATACTTTTTGCTATTTTATTTGACAGATTTACAAAAAATGCCATGTCCAGAATTATTCATACCCTTTTCTCAGCAATTGATGGCAAAGCCTTTATTCACGATTACAGCCTCCAAATGCTTCCTGTGGTTGATCACAAGGTTTCTGCACGTCTGCGTGGGGATTTTGGCCCACTCCTCTTTGGTGAACTTCTCCAGATCCGTAAGGTTTGAGGGTCTCCTTTCCATGACCTTGATCTTCAGTTCCCTCCACAGATTCTTGATAGGATTGAGGTCAGGGCTCTGGCTTGGTCACTCCAAAACGTTAACTTTGTTGTACACTTACCATTTCTTTACGGATTTGGCTCTGTGTTTAGGATCATTATCCTGTTGGAAGATCCATTCCTGCCCAAGACCAAGTTTTTGAGGCTGATTGCTTGATGTTTTTACTGAAGATCTGAATATGCTAGTCCTGTTTCATAATGCCACTGACTTTAACAAGGTTTCCGGGCCCATTCACTGAAAAGCAACCCCAGAGCATGATACTCCTGCCACCTTGTTTGACCGTTGGGACCGCGTTTCTCAGGTTGAACACCTCACCTTTTTTATGACAAACAAAAGCCCCATCTCTGTGCCTAAACAGCTCCATTTTTGTTTCATCGTCCATAACATTGACAGCCAGAAGCTGATATTTTCATCCAGGTGAGCTTTTGCGAAGGCTAGACTAGCTCTTGTGTGTCTGGGTTGGAGAAGTCTAAGTAGCGTAAGAAAGGTGAAGTGTCCAACCCGAGAAACACTGTCCCAACGGTCAAACACGGTGGCGGGAGTATAATGCTCTGGGGTCGCTTTTTAGCTAATGGGCCCGGAAACCTTGTAAAAGTTAATGGCATTATGAAACAGGACCAGTATATCCAGATCCTCAGTGAAACTATCAAGCAATCTGCCGAAAAACTTGGTCTTGGGCAGGAATGGATCTTCCAAAAGGATAATGATCCTAAACACAGAGCCAAATCCGTAAAGAAATGGTAAGTGGACAACAAAGTGAACGTTTTTGAGTGACCAAGCCAGAGCCCTGACCTCAATCCTATCGAGAATCTGTGGAGGGAACTGAAGACCAAGGTCATGGAAAGGAAACCCTCAAACCTTAAGGACCTGGAGAAGTTTGCCAAAGAGGAGTGGGCCAAAATCCCCGTGGAAACGTGTAGAAACCTTGTGATCAACCACAGGAAGCATTTGGAGGCTGTAATTGTGAATAAAGGCTTTGCCATCAATTACTGAGAAAAGGGTTTGAATAATTCTGGACATGGCATTTTTTTGTAAATCTGTCAAATAAAATCTCAATAAGTATTGCATTTCTTGAAAAATTGTTTACTGTACTTCTTACAGCCTTATGTCAACTTACTGTGTCATTGGTGCAAGAATAAATTTGATTTGTCAAAAAATATCTCGAAAAAAACCCAAAAGTTGGTTGGAGTATGAATAACTTTGGGCACGACTGATTTTTTATATATATATATATATATATATATATATATATATATATATATATATATATATATATAATATACACGCACACGCGCACACACACGCACACACACACATATGGGCCAAAGTCAGCCAAACTGCACAATTGTGGGTAAAAATTTAAAATGAAATAAATGCCAATATGATCATTTTTTTTCTTAAAGTACACATCTTATAGCTCCTGAAACAAAAAAAATTTATTTGAATATCTTAATTATTTCAGATTTTACTGGGGGTCTAAATTAATGCTTCGTGATTTTACAGGACGGCTCAAATGTAGGATTTTGATATCAATGAATTGTTATACACCAGCACCATGATATAATAATCTCAGAGTCGTTTCTATTGATTGTCTACTACTTTATATATAGCCTAAACACTACAATTTTAGGTCACGTAAAGATAAGGGGTTGCCAAAAGATGTACATGTAACAGTGTCGCGCAAAAAATTATATTTTTAAATGCTCAATATTTACATTTGAGAAAAAAAATCCATATTCTCAGAAAAAAAAAAAGGCTTTATATGATTAGGAAAAATGTTGGATAATTGCTTTTTTGAAAATTTAAAAAAATAAAATAAAATTTGAGTTTTTGAAAAGTTGTAACAGTGTCGCGTTTTTGGCGTCATTGAGTTTGGTGCAGTTACATTATGACTAATTAAAATAACTAAAGCGGAACATTATTCTTTAATTATATTTGTTTTGAAATATTAAGTTATTAATTGTTACAGGCATGAATATCTGAATAAATTTATTTTTTATCCCTTTGTTGCATGTTGTCCAATATTTTGGACATCAGTTAAATTGGGTTTATTTTCTCTAGGCTCACAGATCCCCGAAAACACAAAATGTACATTTTACTGGACATTTCCAGACAGTAATTTCCTCAATAGGTGCCTCTCTGATTAGTCACATGATTTACCACAAACAATCACAATGGCTGCATCCACAAGTAAGAGGTAGTTTGACGAAAGTCAGAAATAGTCTTATATTGTTCAAGTTTTGATCAGACTTTTTTCTGTTGGGGGATGGAAACACATTATATAGCACAAACTGAAAACACACAACCTCTGTAATGCATGTCTATTCGTTGGAATACATCTGACTCTATGCTCTATCAAAAATATTGGACATTATGCATGCCGAGTAAATAGCTCAAATAAGCAATGTCCAGAATACAGATAGATCATCATGCATATCAATGACCAGGTTTCTTCAACTTCACATTATTTCTGTCACTCCGCACTTGCACCCACCCCCTGCCTGAGACCTGCCCGTAACATGCCAAAGAATCTTTTTCTCTCTCCTGTGTCACAAGCCGTTCCATTTTTTTGATGCAGTAGCATTTTTCATTTTTTTAGTTGGCTTTATGTAGGCTATTGACCACACCTAAAAGAACAAGTCAAGTGTCATGAACAGCTCAATGTTTGTTATTACTGAAGTGCTTGGCGCGTGCACGTGGTGCGCGTCAGGATTACAATACCACGCGCTTTTCTTTATTTCCACTCGTACCTCACTGGAAAAGCAATAAAAATCAATCGATTCTTCAATTTGCCGCAAATACAGTACATACCTCTCCAGTGCGTTTTTAATGGCGCTGAGTATATATATTTCAGTGGTGGCTGGTGAACTGGCGATAGGGGAGTCTCAATCCCATCCCTTGAAAATAATGATTGGTCATGACCTGTTTTCAATCATTCATTTAAATTACCATTACAAAAGCTCCAAAAACTCAACATTACCAGGTGTGGTCAGTTTTTAGCTTATCAGCTTACCGGCCCTAAGGCCTGATTCCACCGGGAGCGTCTTGGCCGCGTTAATGCCGCGACGCGGTTGCCGGAGTTGATCCGCGGCTATTCTAGAAAATGGTTGTGATTCCACCAGCCGCGTCGCGGCATGTCTCGGCAGCGTCCCAGAAGCGGCTCTCCGTGCTGCTCCGCCGAAAATACGCGCCGAGTCTATTTCTGCCGCTGGCGAGCCGCAGTCGCGCTGATCTGAATGTAGCAGGGATACGTTACCCATAGTTCGACCATATACATTTATTGGATCCAACTACGTTAGTATTTGTGCTAATGGGAATCGCACACCAGATCGTGCCAGGCAGGAAGTAACTATCAAGGGGAATACGCTTTTAACTAAAAGAAACCAGCCACAAATCTTCGATATAAAATTCGTTTGCAACTTACTTTTCAAAGTTGTGGTTTTGTTTTAACTAAAACACGGGCACACTTTTTTTAATCTATGGTGTTCACGGCTGGACTGTAGTAGGTTCTACAGCGCAACAAAGACGGAAATGACAAATGCAATAAAGCAGAAAAAATAACAGAAAGCATTTAAGGGCGTTGCACTAATATGCCTGTAAAAATGACGAAACATGCAAAATCTGAGCAAGTCAATTGCATCAGCTGGCAGGACGCTGCGCTGACGTTCCGCGTTCGGTGGAACATGAAGTCGCGTACAACACGCAGCAAAATAGCGTCGCTCACGTCACGCTGCAAATACGCGTCCAGTGGAATCTAGGGGCTATGGGCCGATAAGCTATTGTCGTCGTCTGTCGTCCGGAACATTTTTTATCTTTTTTTTTGGCCTGATGAATTTTCGTGTAAATTTGCAATAACATACTACTAGACAATATCTCCAGACATTTTTCTCGGATTTTTGATTGAATCATTTTTGTCCGTTTTATGGGCCCTTGATATTTTGGCTCCACTGTTATAGATAGGACTGAGAAATTTTAAAAAATTATTTCTCAAAAACTGCCAGATAAATTTTTTCTAAATCAGGCAATCAACTTACCTTGGTACCGTCGATGTACAGTGCGAGCGCCATTTTGATTGAATCAACGGAAGTGGATCTATTGGGGGCGCTGTACTTTATGAGTATGCAAGATGGCCTGTGGAGGCCAAATGGTTGCAGATAGAGATTAAGTTTGTATTATCGACATATAGGAAGTCATATATGACCTATATTTTGGCAATATTAAATTTGACCACAGATGACTTTGAAAGGTCAAACTCGAGGTCAGGGAATATATTAACAATGTTAGAAGATATGACTTGAAATTTCAAAAAATTATTTCTCAAAAACTGTCTGATTACTTTTTTTTTCTAAATCTGGCAATCAACTCACCGTGATACGCTTTATGTACAGTGCGAGTGCCATTTTGATTGAATCGACGGAAGTGGGTCTAGTGGGGGCGCTGTACTTGAACATTGGGTCTTATGGAGAATGGGTCAAATCGCCTGTGGAAGCTAAACAGTTGCAGATAGAGATTAAGTTTGTATTACTGACATATAGGAAGTAATATATGACCTATATTTTGGCTGTGTTAAAGTTGACCTCAGATGACCTTGAAAGGTCAAACTTGAGGTCAAGCAAACTGTTATAATTTTAAAAGGTTTCTAGGCTTGAAAATATTGAAGATTGGGAACATATGTGCATTGAACACTTATTGGAAGTCATGTATGAACTTTCATTTGGTGGCCTTGAACTTGACCTTCAGCGACCTTCGAAGGTCAAATTTCACATTGTGAAATTTCAATGACTTCTATCACCAAAACTATTACAGATAGAGCTTAGGTTTGTATTGCGGGCATATAGGAAGTCATGTATGACGTTTCATTTGGTGACATTGAACTTGACCTTCAGTGACCTTGAATGCTCAAACTTCACGTGAAATTTCAACGACTTATATCAGCAAAATGGTTACAGATAGTTTTGGTTTGTATTGGAGATGTATAGGAAGACATACATCAACTTTCATTTGGTGGCCTTGAACTTGACCTTCAGTGACCTTCGAAGGTCAAACTTCACATAGTGAAGTTTCAATGACTTCTATCACCTAAACTATTACAGATAGAGCTGAAGTTTGTATTGTGGCCTTATAGGAAGTCACGTATGAAGTTTCATTGGGTGACCTTGAGCTTGACCTTCAGAGACCTTGAACGGCCAAACTATACAGTGAAATTTCAATGATTTGCATCAGCAAAATTGTTACAGATTGAGTGTAGGTTTGTATCGGAGACGTATAGTAAGTCATATATGAACTTTTATTTGGTGAGATTCATATTGACCTTCGAAGGTCAAACTTGACCAAGAGAAAATTCAATGACTTCTGTCACTGAAAAGGTCACTGATGGAGCCTAGGTTTGTGTTACTGACATAGGAAGTCACATATGAACTTTCATTTTGTGACATTCAACTTGACTGTTGGTGACCTTTTAAGGTCAAACTTGACATAATACAATTACAATGACTTGTATTGCCAAAACGGTCACAGATGGAGTCTAGGTTTGTATTAGAGACATATAGGAAGTCATATATGAACTTTCATTTGGCGACCTTCGTATTGACCTTTTAAAGGTCAAATGTGACCTAGTGAAAATTCAATGACTTGTATCACTAAAATAGTCACAGATGGAGCCTAGGTTTGCGTTTCTGACATCTAGGAAGTCACATATGAACTTTCATTTGGTGACATTCAACTTGACTGTCAGTGACCTTTGAGGGTCAAACTTGACAGTGAAATTACAATGACTTGTATCACCAAAATGGTCACCGATTGAGCCAAGGTTTGTATAGAGACATTTAGAAAGTCATATATGAAGTCCATTTTCTCACCGCAACTTGACATTCTGTGACCTTTTAATTTCACAATTAACAAATTGAATTTTCAATGACTTGTATCACCAAAACTGCTTCCGAGCTTAAGATGAGTTTGTATTACAGGAGGTCCTATAAATGTATGTGAACTTTAGTTTCGTGGCCTTGACATTGATTTTCATTGATTCAAATGTCAAACTTCACATGAAATTTTCGTAACTTGTATCATCACTATAAGACTACTTGCCAGTAAGCTACAGGACCCTTGGTCCTATTTTCATTAATAACGCACACCTGTCGACTCTCACGCATTCCGCGTGAGTTTTAATGGTATATTTACATTCCCCTGCTGTAGTCAGCAATTATTCAATCAACGCATGTGTAAGAGATTCTCACACGGAATTGAAGTCCTTGTGCATGGAGGTTTATCAGTTTCACCTGCGTTATGACTCCGGACTTCTCACGCTTTTCTTTACTCGGGATGTGTGCATGGAGATTTATCAGTTTCACCAGTGTTATGACTCCGGACTTCTAACGCTTTTCTTTACTCGGGTTGGAAGCAATGCATGTGTTTCGTTATCGTTTAAATAGTTTTAATGAAATAAGATCATTGGAAGCAATGGAATTGCATAAAGACATTTCAAATGATCTTATTTCATTTAAACTATTTAAACGATAATGAAACACATGCATTGCTTCCAACCCCTGAGTAAAGAAAAGCGTTAGAAGTCCGGAGTCATAACACTGGTGAAACTGATAAACCTCCATGCACAAGGACTTCAATTCTGCGTGAGAATATCTTACATATGCGTTGATTGAATAATTGCTGACTGCAGCAGGGGAAAGTAAATATGCTACTAAAACTCACGCTGAATGCGTGAGTTGACAGGTATGCGTTATTAATGAAAACTGACCACACCTGATAATGTTGAATGAGTTTTCGGGGTTTCTGTAATGGCAATTTAAATGAATGATTGAAAACAGGTCGTGACCAATCATTATTTTTAAGGGATGGTTTGAGCCTCCCCTATCGCCAGTTCACCAGCCGCCACTGACACGAGAGAGATATATATATATATATATATAATCGATATGAAAGTTAAAAAACGTAAGCTAAACATCATTATAATTTTTTTGTCAGACACTTCACATTTATAAGATTGCACAGTAAAAATTTCAAGGAGATGAATAACTGGTGTCATGGTCATTTTTTGCCCCAAGAAAGGACATTTTGGGGCACACCCAAAAAATTTACTGAGAAATTATTTCATTAAAAAACTTCTACAAATGATATTACTTGGATTACTGCATTTTTACAGAGAGATATATCATAAAATCATAAAAAATGAATTCTAGCCTTCTATCTTACTTAGTTCTTGAGTTACAGGTCATAAAATGTGGTCTCCTTTTTGGGCATTTTGTGTTTTTGTCTGATTTTGAGGCTTTACCATACAAAAGTGGATCAAGATACACAAAAGCTAAGGTCATTTCAGATTCTAGGGGGATGAATATGGTTAGTATACCCAATTACAGCCTTGTAGAAACAATCAATTTGGAGCAATACGTTGCCAAAGTTGGCTGAAAATGGGTTCGCCAAAGACAAATTATTATTCAAATTTTGAAGGGCTATAACTTGAAATCTATTTGAGATACTGGCCTAATATTTGGCATTTTTTTTATTTTGTGTGAATACTTACTTGTGAATTTTTTCAAAAATTTTTGAGGAGGTGACCTGGAAAATTTCTCAAAATCTGGATGATTTGACATAGAATGACCCAGTATAGTATCGTTCCTATCATTTTTTTATTTAAGAGAATGGATTTTATTTATTTATTTTTATGGCTTATAGAAAAAAGATAAAAGCACATTTTTTTCGCCAACACAAAAGAACAGGTAGCCGATATCTTAATTTGGCAAAAAATATGACTTTGGCAATTATGCTATGAGGCTAATGATAATCTGATAAAATGATCGAAGGCATAGTAATGAAGATAATCATGCAAAACGCGAAAGTATATGCATTCTATATTGTTTTGGCAATTGATTGTTATATTGGCCATTTTAGAGCTTTTGATTGTAAAAACACATCACCCTGTTCATTGTTTTAGCCCATGTCACATTTTTCACTGCATAGCCACAGACTCATTTGTTTGAATGCGTTGTCCTTTCTGCAGCGTTTGGCGCAATGGGTTGCTGTGCAGAGTGTTTCAGCCTGGCCAGAGAAGCGTGGGGAAATTAAGAAGATGATGGAAATGGCCTCAAAGGAAATCGAGAAACTGGGAGGCTCAGTGGAGCTGGTGGACATTGGCAAGCAAAAGGTGAGACTGCACATGGGATGATTTACAAGTTTGATTTCACTCTTCCTTCCAACCTTGTTTTCTCCGGCAAGCAGTGGTGTTAGTGCTCCAGTTTGTAAATGGGTCTCCCCCATCAATGTCCTTGTGTTCATGATAGTAATTTAACATTAACATAAGTCTTTTGTATCGATATGCCCTCATACATACCCTTATGCTTTTCATAAAATTCACCATGTTTGTTTATTTTTTTGTTGAGTATTTTATAAGGGCAATGCTAACTGGTCTGTGCAATCGTGAATTAGCCGTTTTTGTGTCTTGGATTATTGTCTGTGTCCAATTCTTTCCTCTTCCTTGGGTTTTAGCTCCCAGGTGGGGAAGAAATCCCCCTGCCACCCATTGTCCTAGGACGTCTAGGTTCAGACCCAGGAAAGAAGACTGTGTGTATCTACGGTCACCTGGATGTTCAGCCAGCCTCCATTGATGATGGCTGGGATTCTGAGCCCTTCACCTTGGTTGAAAAGGATGGTAAGAAGTTCTATGTGAGAATTGTCACCACTGATGTGAAAAACTATGACAGCAGGGAATGAAGACATGCACAATGCATTGAATATATTGAATTGTTTTTAGCTTCTTTTCCTCCCATGCACAGCATTTACCATGGCTTTTGAAATTGAAGAGAGAGATCATTTTGCCATCTCAGAGAACAAAAAAAAAATGAAATTACAAGACAAGACGAGCATGTATTAGGTAGATCCTTATGTGGAGAGACTGAGGGTCCTTCCATATAAAATCAACCAAATCTGAAAAAGTTCCCACCTGGCCTCCTTGGAATCAGCTGGTTTTTATTGTACAATAACCAGTATATTTAATGAATCCTTGCCAAATTTTACTTTGATCATGCATATTATAATATTCTTTGAGTTATAGGTTCTAAAGTTACAAGGGGGTAGGTCAAAACTTTTCTCGTCATTTTTTCTTGCATTTTGAGCCCTCATAACTTCATGTATATTAGAGATAGCTAAATTAAATTTTCAGAGCTGAAAAACCTATTGGAGCACTGTTAAAAACTGCAATTAAATCAACTGTTTGCCCATTCTAGGTGTCACAGTCTTGAGCCAAAATCTGAATTTTCTTCAACAAGATTTGTTCTGTAGCCGACTTCAGGCTTCAATATCATGGGAACTATGGAAGTTCACTAGCAACACTGCACCAATTAAATAACTGTGATATAGTGAAGTAAAAACAAGTATTGGAACCATGGATGTGTCATTTGTTTTCCTGTAATTCACCAGAGAAAACTTGAAAAATTACGTGTTAGGAAAACTGCAGGTGGTCATTCTGTATTACCATGTGGAATAGGCTGATGATCAAATCAAGTTATGGCCTATGAAAGATCTCATTTTTATCTGCATTTTGATACCAGGTTCATCTTCTAGCCATGATTCTTTCTGTGGCAAATAATTGTTACACCTGTCAGTGTAGAGCTATGTAGAGCTATATCTTTCAGCTCTGAAAATTTTATTTGGCTATCTCTAATTTACATGATGTTATGAGGGCTCAGAAATGCTCGAAAATGTTATGTGAGAAATTTCAACCTGCCCCCATGAAATGTTAGAGCCTGTAACTCAAAAAATATGATTGCAATGATGGTAATTTGCTTTGTTGACCAGAAATGATTATATTATGATATTATTCTGGATCTGTTCATGAGCATTGTTTCTGTATGTAAAAGTTCACCAAAATCAACATCAATTGTTATGATAAAACAATTTAACTGGTATGAAGATGTTGAGACATTTTTTTCAAGAGAAACTTACTGTGAGATGTTTTGATATTAATTGCTGTTGGTTGTACTTTTCTGCTTTGAATTTGTCATTAGTGACTCACATTTTTGTCATCTTCTATACTTAAATGTTACAGCTGCTAGCAACTTCTACAATTAATGAATCGTGGTTAAAAAGACGGTGGTTTCATAAACATTTGGTGGTGAGATCAGTATGTATATTAAATATATACATAAATAATTTTGGATATCTAAAATATTTTGAATGAACGCTTGACCTTTTTCAGTTGTGGTTGGTGGGAAAGGAGTTCTGAAGTAAAGCACGAAACATGTACCTATTTCTGCAAGAATACTACAACCGCAATTCCAGAAAAGTTGGGATGCTGTGTAAATTGTACAAAACCCAAAACCAGTGAAGTTGGCACGTTGAGTAAATCGTAAATAAAAACAGAATACAATGATTTGCAAATCCTTTTCAACCTATATTCAATTGAATACACTGCAAAGACAAGTTACTTAATGTTCGAACAGGTAAACTTTGTAATTTTTTGCAAATATTAGCTCATTTGGAATTTGATGCCTGCAACATGTTTCAAAAAAGCTGGCACAAGTGGCGAAAAAGACTGAGAGAGCTGAGGAATGCTCATCAAACACTTATTTGGAACATCCCACAGGTGAACGGGCTAATTGGGAACTGGTGGGTGCCATGATTGGGTATAAAAGCAGCTTCCCTGAAATGCTCAGTCATTCACAAACAAGGATGGGGCGAGGGTCACCACTTAGTGAACAAATGCGTGAGCTGATTGTCGAACAGTTTAAAAACAACATTCCTCAACGAGCTATTGCAAGAAATTTAGGGATTTCATCATCTACGGTCCGTAATATCGTCAAAAGGTTCAGAGAATCTGGAGAAATCACTGCACGTAAGCGACAAAGCCGAAAACCAACATTGAATGCCCGTGACCTTCGATCCCTCAGGCGGTACTGCATCAAAAACCGACATCAGTGTGTAAAGGACATCACCACATGGGCTCAGGAACACTTCAGAAAACCACTGTCAGTAACTACAGTTCGTCGCTACATCTGCAAGTGCAAGTTAAAACTCTACAATGCAAAGCGAAAGCCATTTATCAACAGCACCCAGAAATGCCGCCTGCTTCACTGGGCCCAAGCTCATCTAAGATGGACTGATGCAAAGTGGAAAAGTGTTCTGTGGTCTGACGAGTCCACATTTCAAATTGTTTTTGGAAACTGTGGACGTCGTGTCCTCCGGACCAAAGAGGAAAAGAACCATCCAGACTGTTATAGGCGCAAAGTTCAAAAGCCAGCATCTGTGATGGTATGGGGGTGTATTAGTGCCCAAGGCATGGGCAACTTACACAAATGTGAAGGCACCATTAATGCTGAAAGGTACATACAGGTTTTGGAGCAACATATGTTGCCATCCAAGCAACGTCTTTTTCATGGACGCCCCTGCTTATTTCAGCAAGACAATGCCAAGCCACATTCCGCAGGTGTTACAACAGCATGGCTCCGTAGTAAAAGAGTGCGGGTACTAGACTGGCCTGCCTGTAGTCCAGACCTGTCTCCCATTGAAAATGTGTGGCGCATTATGAAGCGTAAAATACGACAACGGAGACCCCGGACTGTTGAACAACTTAAGCTGTACATCAAGCAAGAATGGGAAAGAGTTCCACCTGAAAAGCTTCAAAAATTGGTCTCCTCAGTTCCCAAACGTTTACTGAGTGTCGTTAAAAGGAAAGGTGATGTAACACAGTGGTAAAAAGGCCCCTGTGCCAACTTTTTTGCAATGTGTTGCTGCCTTTAAATTCTAAGTTAATGATTATTTGCAAAAAAAAATAAAGTTTCTCAGTTTTAACATTAAACATCTTGTCTTTGCAGTGTATTCAATTGAATATAAGTTGAAAAGGATTTGCAAATCATTGTATTCTGTTTTTATCTACGATTTACATAACGTGCCAACTTCACTGGTTTTGGGTTTGTAAATAAAAACTGAATGCAATGATTTGCAAATCTCATTAACCCACATTTTTATTCACAATAGAACATAGACAGCATATCAGATGTTGAAAGTTAGACATTTTACGATTTCATGAAAAATATTAGCTCATTTTGAATTTTGTGGCTGCAACACATCTCAAAAAAGTTTGGACAGGGGCAACAAAAGGCTGGAAAAGTAAGTGGTAATCTTTAAAAACAGCTGGAGGAGCATTTTGCAACTAGTTAGGTTCATTGGCAATAGGTCAGTAACATGACTGGCTATAAAAAGCGCATTTAATTGAGGCAGAGTCTCTCAGAAGTAAAGATGGACAGAGAATCACCAACCTGCAAAAAAACTTCATCTAAAAAATTGTGTAACGATTTCAAAAAAAAAAAAAATTTTCCTCAATGAAAAATTGCAAAGACTTTGCATCTACAGTATATAATATCATCAAAAGAATCAGAGAATCTGGTGAAATCTGTGCGCAAGTGACTAGTCCGAAGGTCAATATTGGATGCTCGTGAAGAGTCGTGATCTTTGGGCCCTCAGGCGGCACTGCATTAAAAACAGGCATGATTCTGCATTGGAATACACTGCATGGGCTCAGGAACACTTCCAGAAATTATTGTCTCTGAACACCGTTCGCCGTGCAATCTGCAAGTGCAAGCTAAAGCTTGGCGTGGGGAGGTCACATATCTGGTAAGGCTTTATCATTGCTGAAAAGTATGTGGAGGTTTTACAACAACATATGCTCCCATCCAGACATTGTCTCTTTCAGGGAAGGTCCTGCATATTTCAGCAAAACAGTGCCAAACCACATATTGCATCTATCACAATAGCATGGCTTCGCAGTAGAAGAGTCTGAGTGCTGAACTGGCCTACCTGCACTTCAGACCATTCAATAATAGAAAACTTTTGGCGCATCATGAAATGAAAAATCTGGCAAAGAAGACCCAAGACTGTCGAGCAGCTAGAATCCTACATCTAACAAGAGTAGAACAACATTCCTCTCCCAAAACTTCAGCAATGGGTCTCCTCTCTTCCTAGACATTAACAGACTGTTGTTAAAAGAAGAGGGGATAATAAATAATGGTAAACATAGCCCTATCCCAACTATTTTGAGATGTGTTGCTGCCATCAAATTCAAAATGAGCTAATGTATTTTTATGAAATGGTAAAATGTCTCACTTTCAAAATCCGATATGTTGTCTGTGTTTTATTGTGAATAAAATGTTTATGAGATTTGCAGTCATTGCATTCTGTTTATTTTTACATTTCACACAGCATCCCAACTTCTATGGAATTGGGGCTGTAGTTCATGTCCTGTTCTTTGGGTTTTATTTTAATCTTTTTTTTTTTTTTTTTTTTATGAATACTTGAATGATTTATTGATAACGGTACTTGGATGAGTAAAATTTGTTTTTTTTGTTACTCTGTTGCAGGGAAGATGTATGGACGAGGCTCGACTGATGATAAAGGCCCAGTGCTGGCATGGTTTAACTGCATTGAAGCATATCAGAAAATCAAACAGGTATATGCATCAGTGTAAAGGGACTTGATAAGAAATGGTCACATTGATAGAAAGTGGATATATTCTGTTCCGTTTCTTGCAATAGCATTATTGCATCCCCTGTAACATTAAAGTTTAAGATGAATACAAAAATCTATTATTTAGATGTTTCCTCATAGATTTGTACAGCGAGGTCCGTAAATATTTGAACATGAGCTGAGTCATTTTTATTTTTGGTGTCATCAACAACGTCTTGGAGAAGGGATGAAATAATGAATATGAACTCAAAGTGTAGACTGTCATCTTCTATTTGTGGGATTAACATCGAAGTCAGCAGATTGGCTTTTGAATCGCACTACTTTTTATATGTGGCCCCCCCTTCTTAAGAGAACAACAGTAATTGGACCGTTGGTTGTTCTAATTTTGTGTTATTCAACCATTGTTTCATTTAAAAGTAAGCAGTTAAAATGTCTTGCGTTCATTTAAGTGTGGCATTTGTGTTTGGACGCTGCTTCCTTTAACTCTCAGTAGGAGTTTTAAAAGTCTTCACTGTCAGTTAAGCATGCGACCATTTGAAAAATTGAGACAAAATATCAGAGAGATAGCAAAAACATTAAATGCAGCCAAATCAGTTATTTGCAACATTCATAAAAGGAACGAATGCTCTGGATAAGATTGAATACCTCACACTACTAATGTGGTAGATGGCAGAAGAATGCTTTTCCCGCATGTCAAACTTCAAATGCAGCCCCGGAAATTCAGTATGATGATTTTTAACATCAGGGTGTGAATAATATAATTTTGAACAATATTTAAAAAATGTTTTATTACATTTTTGGAGATTACTGTGTTCCGGTTTCCATACTCTAAGTAATGGTTTACTCGCGCGCTTCGCATCTGCAGCATACTCTTTTTTTTCCCCCTGCTACTAGGCAAGTGGGCCCTGATAATAGCAGTTCACCAAGGTGCAAGGGCATCTGGCTTTGAAAGGACATGGGAGATGACACTCTGACTGGCTCATTTCGGGTTACGCCCAAAACACGCCCATGATTAATTAAGAGATTGAGTAAGACCCCTTTGGACCTTGTGCCTTGCATTGCGCCCTGATAACCTGCCATTAAACCAGCAAAAATGGATTTTGGCACGCCCCAAATGCACTTGGGCTACGCACTTCAGACTGTGTGCATAGGTCGTTAAAATAGGGCCCTGAATGATCTTCATCACCCGCTTGGCCAGAATCCATTTGAGCATGCATGTCACTTACTGGAAGGCATATTGAAAGTAAAACGCCTCAAGAACTAGCAGATACCAGAAGGCCGTTGCAGAAAAGGCCTGTTTGTGCATCACCAGGGAAGAAAGCTGGCATCTGGTGATGTCTATGGGTTCCAGACTTTACACTTGCAGTTTCTAAGGTTACATGCTCACATTTTTTTTTCATTTGGAATTCAATTAAATTGATTGTTTGGCTGAATGAACTTTGTTTCACCACTTTGTTATGTTATCTTGAAGAGCAGTAACAAGGGCAGTATTAATAAGGATTCTGCCTCCTGACTACACTAGCTCAACATTATTCTGGCTCAGTGGTGCATAATTAGCCTTAATCCAAGAGGAGGAGATTTGTTTCTTTCTGGTTTTCATATTAGGAAAAATGAAATAAACGTGTTTTCTCTTACTGGAACAATATCTTTCAATGTGGGTGCTTTCAAACACAAAGATAGACCCTTATGACACATTTTCTTCTGGTTGAACTGTTGCCAACATCTAGAAAACATGCCTTTGGTTTAACTGGCCTTAACACTTTCAGACAAACTGTGTAATATACATTTGTAAAGCTTGCAATACTAAAAGAGGATCCAAATGAAATGTTTTGCATTTAAAGGCTTCAACGTTATTCTGTTACACGTTTTCCAACAGGAGCTACCAATCAACATCAAGTTCTGCTTTGAAGGAATGGAGGAATCTGGGTCAGAGGGGCTAGATGAACTGGTTTTTGCCAGAAAAGATTCCTTCTTTAAGGACGTGGATTACGTCTGCATTTCGGACAACTACTGGCTGGGAAAGACAAAACCCTGCATCACATACGGCCTGAGAGGGATCTGCTATTTCTTCATTGAGGTGAGTTCCCCTTTCCTTCTATTCTGTGCTTTTGAGTGATCTTTTAAATGCACTCCCCTATTCATCAGACACTTCTATAGTTAACTTTGATTGAATTTTGACATGGTCCATATGGTACATTGTCCACAGATGGAATGCTGTGACAAAGACCTCCACTCCGGTGTTTTTGGGGGCTCTGTACACGAGGCTATGACTGACCTTATTACATTAATGGGTAAGCTTCTGACTTGTTGAAAGTCCACTGAGAGATTTTTATCGAGGTTTTTTTAATGTTTAATTTAGGTTTTTGGATGTGTTCCCTTCAGCATTCTTCACAAACATCAAGCATAATGCTGCTCTCTCAGTGACTGTGGTAGACTGACAAAACAGCAACTCTGGGACAATACAGGCAGGATGGCACAGCTGAAAATGAGTATAGGGTCATTCCATCCCAAATCAACCAGAGGTCCCCAGGTCACTGTCTCAGAAAAGTCTGAAAAAAATCACAAATGAAGTACTACCTAAGGAGTGAATGTGTGCAAAATTTCAGGTCTGTAAGTGCAGTAGTTGCTGAGATATGGCCATTTATATTTTAAGGCTTTTTTTTTTTTTTTTTTTTTTTTTTTGCAAAATGCATTTTTGACCAAATTTGAATGCTTATTTACAGCAAAGTCATGATGCTGCAGGGTTGTAATCTTGCTTATAGGGTTAATTTTTCCTGAATTTCTCATTTTTGGCTTTATAAAAGGTGTATCTTTAGTCTCTGATCATCTACTGACCCCCCCAAAATGAGAGAAAGCTGATTTCACAAAATTATGTTGTATCTTTGCAGTACTGCTGAGGGAGAATGGCTCATTATCTAGATCTGAAATTTTTCATGATGTCTAAACTGATGTTTATGCATGTGTGCAAGCAGTCAGAAGTTTTAAATAGCCATTTCTTCCAGCTCCAGTGGCCTATTTATATTAGAACATTTTACGTTTTTCCAAAAACTAGCCCATATTTCACCACCAAAAACTACTGGATGACAGTGAATAACAGCCTTGAAATTTTTACCATGTATTGGCACATATTTAGGGATAACACATACCAAGTTTCATATGTAGTATCAGATTGGTTCTATTTTTAAAGCTATAAAATATTTGACAATATTTTTGTCAACTACTGCAACTACTGCACTTACAGACCTGAAATTTTGCAAACATTCATTCCTTGGGTAATGCTTTAACTGTGAATTTTTTCAGAATTTTCTGAGACTTGACCTGGGGCACTTCTCACATTATGGTTGATTTGGGATGGAATGACCCTATATTGTTATGGTGATGATGGGCTGTGGTGGTCTTTTAATATTGGCCGTTTTCAACATGGATTGGAAAAAAAAATTATTGGGCTTTAGAACAGCTCTTTATCTGCAGTCAGGGAAATAACTTCTTGATTTCCATATAAGTCTGAAGAGGTTTGAATTTTTGTGCAGACTGTTTAGATGCGGAGAAGTGGAGATGCTGTGAAATGAGTTGATTGATGCATCTGCTTTTTCAGGCATGCGAGAGTTAACTTCTGTGGGCATGATGTGAGGAAGGATTTTGCCAAGAATGAAAACTATGCATAATTGCCAAAAATCATTGCTAAATGAGCTCCCGAGAACAAAAGTGGTCTAACTCCATATTTGTCTTCTTGTAAGTTCTAATTTTAAAATGATTCCTGAGTGATCAATCTGTTAGTGTATTAATGGATTGACTCTGTAGTTCCAATACTATGTAATGGGTGGGGCATATGTTCCATACCTCAAGAACGCATAAAGAGCTCGGTGCAGTTGTGGTCCAAAATGGGGAAAAAAAGTGAGTTGGACCATTCTAGTTCTGAGGGGCTCAAATAGAACAAAGTGCTATCTTAGCATCTGAAGACATCGTCAGTCATAGAATGACTTAATTTTGACTTAGTTGTGAGTGTGCTGGGATGGTGCCAGTTAGTCACATCAGGTGTGGAATTCCACAAACATAATGAAAAAAGTTGAATGATACAAAGTTAAATATTTGAATTGTAGGCGATGAAACGGTGCCATCCGCAATTTTTTTGGTCACCTTTAACAGATTTGAGCCGTCATCCGCTATAATGATTTCCAGTATGCTGTCTGCCATGATCAATGTGAATACAGCATCACTGCCGCATTCTTGAGTGTTATAAGATACATGTCCTGTTTGACAAGATGGTGCTTGAAAAATTTTGAAGAAAATCTCTCTAGATTACAGTTGTGAAGTTCTTGTGTTTTGTGAATTATACTCATGGGTTAATGTGTAGACGGAGCTTAAAAATGTTGTTCCTGCCGATTAAAGTTTATTTAAAATGGATTTTTGTGGCCATTTCTCAATTATTTGGCTAAGTCAAAATACAATGCAGACTGTTTACCATTTAACTTCTCAGGTTTTCATTAAATGTGTGAATTTTAATGGTTGTATCCAACCTGTGCGCAGGGTCGTTGGTGGATAAAAAAGGTAGAATCCTGGTTTCAAATATCTATGATGACGTCGCCCCTGAGACAGAGGAAGAGCTAAAACTTTATGAGAAGATTGACTTTGATATGCATGAGTACTGCAAGGATGTGGGGGCAAGAAAACTGCTCCACCAGAGCAAGGTCAGGCTTGTACTTTTCACTTACTATGATGTCCTTCCATTTTCTCTGGAAGTCTGTCCATTTAATTCAGTTAAAAATGAAAAATTAGGATGAACACAGTGGTATAATTTTGTCTTGCCAATGCATACATTGTCCCCAAAATGTTGTTAGCCCCAGTTGCTTGCCTATGTTTGGCTTTTTAAATGGGTTGTCCTGGAATTAATGGGGTTCAAGCAAAATGAGGCAATTGCTAATTTTGAACCCGTGGAAGACGGGTATAGGTTTGGCTTTAGCACTGATAGAGACATCTTATAACATTGTAAATTTTTTTGCCTTACCATTTACACATGAGCACAGCCGTGCACACACACACACGCACACACGCGCAGACCATGGTTATGAACTTACTGCTCCTTCTCTCTCCGATGTACTGTAACATGACTGATCTAAATATTCCCAGAAAGTTTCACGTTGATTGGTCATTGTTAAGCCTGTCAAATAGCAGCTGCAACTTGATAGGCTAATAGTGGCCTTGTTTTGAAAGATACCTCTTGCTCATTGGACAGACTAGCCAAAGCTTAGACAGATATACAATATGCAAAATTAGAACCATTTTTGCCAAATGGTTGAAGAGATATGGACCTTTTGACATTTTTTTGTTTTGATTGCACCACATAGATGTAAGTATGGCGCAAAATTTTGCACACTGACACAGTATTAAGATGTCCTTGTCAATAAAAAAAATTTAATACATTTCAAAAAAGCTTTTATGTTTTATATCTGGTTTTAAAAAAACTGGCCACTGTCACGAAAATGTATTGACATATGATGGCCATTTTGTTTTCAAAAGTCAACCTTTTTTGATTATTAAGGTTCAGTGTCCCCTGGTTCTTACAAGCCTAATTTTGTGACTCGTTCATATGATACTATGATAGCTTATACACTTCCAGATGGCTAAATATTTACAGATCCCTCTAATATTTACAGTTCGAGCCTGCCATTTTTAAATGTCCCAGTTATATTCAGCACTGCACTGGATTTCAAGTGACTCCCTTGATCAGATTCGCATAAATAATGTGTATTATTTTGGTAAAACTTAATGTAAAGAAGCTAATTTACTTATCAAATGGGAAAGCAATCCCCTTAAGAGCCAGTTTTTATAAGGGTCAGGCAGGCGGTGATTCATGACCCCTTCGGATTTGTCCAAAATTTTTTTTATTGATAGATGTGCAGTATGTTAGAAATGAACAAAAATCACATTTTATCTCCTTAATAGGGACCGCTTTTTTTTAGGGGGTTCTGGAATATTGGGGTCAAAATCAGCCAAAATGGCAAAATCACTAAAATTAGGTTTTTGAATGCTTGTATTTCTGTGCACCCTAAGTGAGCCAAATTGATTTCCATTTGTGCAAGTCTATCGGGAATGGACGCTCCAAAAATGTGAAAATTTTGGCGGCTGACTTAGGGCGCAGCCCATAGGTGGCGCTGCAAATCACTACTTTTTGTAATTATGCACACTTTCCCAGGGGTTGTGTGGCTTGCGCCCTAAGTCAGCCAAGGTATTTTATGCATGTCATGATGGATCAGCCCGTCTGATTTGGATTTGGATGAAAATTACAGTTTCATTAAAATTGCAACTGCAAGTTTCATGAAAATCGGAGAAAGTCCCCAGTTTACCATATTTAGCTTTCTCGTGAAGTGGCATAACAAAAATGGTGCAAAAAAGGTTAATACCGAAACCAGCCACGGAACTCTCTTTACCACTGACACCAGAGATGCTGAGTGACAACGTGAGCCATATTTCATTAATTTTGACTTGGGGCGCATGGAGATATCGCTGTGCGAAAATGTGGTAATTTCACCTTTCAGCGGCAAAAAGCGCCCCCTATACTTGTGCGCCCTAAGTCAGTTGCCGTAATTTGTAATTTTCATCCAAATCCAAATAAGAGGTGCTGATCTATCATGACATGCATAAAATACCTTGGCTGACTTGGGGCTCAAGCCACACAACCCCTGGGAAAGTGTGCATAAATACAAAAAGTAGTGATTTGCAGCGCCACCTATGGGTTGTGCCCTAAGTGAGCTGCCAAAATTTTCACATTTTTGGAGAGTCCATACCCGATAGACCTGCACAAATGGAAATCAATTTGGCTCACTAAGGGCGCACAGAAATACAAGCATTCAAAAACCTAATTTTAGTGATTTTGTCATTTTGGCTGATTTTGACCCCAATATTCCAGGACCCCCTTAAAAAAAGCAGACCCTATTAAGGATAGAAAATGTGATTTTTGTTTGTTTCGAACATATATCGATCAATAAAAAAAATTTCGGACGAATCCGAAGGGGTCATGAATCACCCTCTAATAGAAATCTGCCTGTTTCTTATAAAAACTGGCTCTTAACTGTCATCTATCCAACTGAGACTGAATAACCAGAGATATTATGTATACTTGCTCATGATGCCCTGCAGGCTGTCATGTATTGCAGCTGCAACAGCAATTATACAGGACAGGTTATCTGCTATAGCATTTGCTGCTATAGCAGTTTCAAGAAGGGACTGACTTGCTTTGATTTGTGCTACGCCTGTCAAAAAATTGATCCCACAATATGCAACAGATTGGTTGGTAGCTAGCTACCTAGCCAGGTAGCTACCTGCAGTTGCTTGCGTCTGTCTCTCTGGAATCACTATTCTTACTCTCGGCAGAGAAAAAACATCGTTCAGTTTCTCAATAGATGGATAGCGAGCAAGCTAGCTAGTTAGTTCTCTCATGGGACTAGCCCCAACTCACTCAGATTCTTGCTTCATCTTTCTCTGGAGCCAGAGTCCTAGCTCCCAACAGAAAAAGGTATGGCTATGCTGTTTGTTGTGGGTTACAGATAAATGTTCTCCTTGCAAATCATCGATGTAGGTAGCTAATATTTTTTGGTGAGAGGCTATGCGATGATAAAGCCTACCTCAATTGGCAAATTGGCTAATTGTAGCCCCCGGACGAAGTCGGGCGGCTACTATGGATTCACGTGTGTTGTCTTCGCCGCTGTGGCATCCATAGACACTTTCTTGTGGACGCTCTACAGGCTGTAATTTTTGATTTCTTTCATATTTGGTGTGGATATGTGTTGTACTTCACTTATGACATCTAGAGATATTTGGTTGCCATGTCGACAGTATTGGCCCAATAATATGCAAATTAGTGGCAAAACATAGAGATTTCTTTGTGGACACAGTACAGGCTGCAATTTTGGACTGATTACTTTCATATTTGGTGGACATTTGTTACACTTCACTCATGACACCTATCGATTTTGGTTGCCATGGCGACAGTATTGGGCGTATAATATGCAAATTAGTGGCAAAACATAGAGATTTCCTTGTGGACACATAACAGCTGCAATTTTGGACCGATTACTTTCATATTTGGTATGGACATGTGTTACACTTCACTTATGACACCTATCGATTCTCATTGCCATGGCAACAGTATTGGCCGATTAATATGCAAATTACGGGCAAAACATACAGATTTCCTTCTGGACGATGTACAGGCTGCAATTTTTTACCGATTACTTTCAGGAGAATACATGGCATAATGAGGTTGCATGCATTGGATTTGTACGAGTGCAATAACTCTCTCCATAAGGATAAATGTTTCCTTTTCTCTTTTCAGGAGCAAATCTTGATGCACCGTTGGCGATACCCTTCTCTTTCTCTTCATGGTATTGAAGGGGCCTTCTCAGATAGTGGGGCAAAAACGGTCATACCCCGCAAAGTTATTGGCAAGTTCTCCATTCGTCTGGTGCCTGACATGGACCCCAAGCTGGTGGAGAAATTGGTAAGGTGTATATGTGGCTGCATTATTTGTGACATATATGGACTATCCAGTCTTATAACCAAGAAAATGCCATTAGTCATTTGTTGTAATCTCCTTGATTTAATTGTCCTTGTTCCCCAAGGATTTGTTCAAAGATTTGTTCCAGTCCAGTTGGTTTCATTTTCTTTTCATATTCTGTTCTTCTTCTGGAACCTTGAAAATGCACATTATGATTAAGAAAATTATAATTATAATTTACTTAAAGGGTTGTTCTGATGGTGTTGTAGCAATCAGTAATTGTAACTTAAAGCTACGCAGCTCTAGAACACCAAACCTCCTCTTCCCTGGATTACTGCTTGATGCATTCCTTCTTCAAAAATAAATTTCAGCTCGTTTAAGAAAACTGACAAAAAGAAGCTCCACATGATTTTGTCCTCCCGCGGCGTGTGCCGCCCTCCTAGCCAAACTGAGATGTTGGCACACCTCACATCAATGTTGTGATCATCTACAGCTGGTCTAAAATGTTATACGGGGCACTGTTGGGGTTGGATCTTCCAGTATTGCATTTCTTAAAATGTTTTAGGACAAACATGGCTGATCTTCTCTTTGTTTAATGGCATCTGCTCATTGTCGAGTCATTTTGGTGGATTCTGTGGCCAGTTTTCCAAAAAAATTTTATTATTGATTCAAATGGGCCAATTTAGAAAAAAATGGACACGATTCCCTGAAATGTCTTAACTATGAATAAAGTGACTAGTTGATAATGTCTTCACGCGTGACATTTCTGCTCCTCTTCTGCAGCTATTTTTCTTTGCTTGGTGATGCACATTTTCTTTTTTATCAGAGCATGTCTTTTTACAGATATTTGAGTGATTGCATTGTTTACCTTTAAATGTAAAGATAAATGCTCAAATGTTTCTCATATTAAGTCCAAACTAACATACGATGCATCTATCACGGAAAATGTGAGCAAAGTTAAGGTCCGCAAAATCATCACTCTCTAGCCGACAATTGCTCTCACCCTTCTCCCATTTTTGCAATCGAACAGTTCATTCGTTCTTTGATATCATTTTTGTTTGTCACATTTTGAAATTTAAATGACCATGAAACATGACAGATTTTCCTGAATGTGTTTGCTGGATTATTTCTAGTTTTACCTTTGGCGCTGCTTGCGGATGCGATGACAATTTACATGTCGCGTTTGATACGCTTAAAGGTGCACTATGCAAGTTTGTTTACTTTCTGCGCGATTATATTTTTGTCTCAATTCGCTGACATCTCTCCACGATCCGCTAGCTGCCTACCCCTAAATTCACTGTAAAAAAAACCCGGGCTCTGGAGACCGCACAGGCGTCACAAACTGCAAATTAACACAAAGGGCACAGGCTGTGCCCCATAACATAACCAACCGTCCCGGCCAATCACAGACAAGAGTTGACTGTTATGGAAGCATGGGAAGGAGGGAACTATGGGAGGGAGGGGCAGGCGACCTCTGTTTTGTTTGAGTTCGAATGTCAACAGAAGTGAAGGTAAGCAAACTTGCATAGTGCACCTTTAAACAAAATGTTTTCTATCTTCACAGTAGGATATTTAGACAGTCAAAAGTAACCAAAATCAAGAGCAACGAATTACTTTATTGAAATTATTCTTGTTCTATTATCAGATTAAAAAAGCTACACATTTGCTACAGATTTGCCTGAACGTGTTTGCCAAATCTTAAAGAAAATAATTTCTCTTTCATATTCACATTTGTTATGCTTCTCAAAATGTTTTCCACTTTGCGTATATTTTTCAATGCTTAAAAACCAGGGCCATCTTAAAATTATTTTATTTTTAAGAAACCTTTTTTATAATATGTGAAAATGATCAGATGAGAGGTGGAATTCAGGCGTCTTTTTTATTTATTATTATTTTTTTTACCATTTATTCAAATTATTGGCATTGTTTTAATCTAGCATGGTAGCCAGGTTACCTCTGTCTGCTTCTCATTATCTTATCTTAATCATCATAGGCTACATGTTGGTTTTGATTAGTCAGTTGCCTGAATAAATGGCTTGATTGCTAGTCAGGGGAAGTGCACGGGAATTGATTTAAGGTAAGTGTATAATGCCAAGGCGATGGAGACTGTCACACCTTGCTGGTAACTAGCAGATTTCAAAACCATTTTCTTCCCGGAAGTATTTCAAATGGCTTTCAAATGGCTTCTGATGTTTGTTCAACACCGCATTAAGTACTGTGTGTGTCAATGAAAAGATGATAAGCAAGCTTATCTGTCTGCCCCATTGTGGCAGTTGCTTTTATTGCACTTAAGAAACTCGCAATAAATTTATCGCCCAGCTCTACTTTGAGGTTTATTTTAGTAATAACATCCTGGGGGAAGATGCTGGAGATTTCATTATTGGAAATTTCATTGTAACAGGAGTAAGTTGAATATGTGTTAGAATGCAATTTCATGGTCTGGATACCATGAGAACTGCATCCTGGATGTGGTGGTTGAATTTCCTGTGTATTTCTAAACTTGTTGTCTTTTCTTCCTGTAAGGTGATAAGTCATCTGGAAAATAAATTTTCTGAGCTGGAGAGCCCTAACAAGCTGAAAGTGTACATGGGCCATGGGGCAAAAGCTTGGGTGTCTGACTTCAACCATCCCCATTATATGGCTGGAAGAAAAGCCATGAAGAAAGGTAGGTTGGGCTGGTAATTTGGTCCATGGGATCATTTTTAGCTTAAGGGCCCTATGGGACATATGTGTGTTAAACATTTATAGGAAGTCATATATGAACTTGCATTTGGTGACCTTGAACTTGACCTTCAATGACCTTCAAAAGTTAAACTTTACTGGAAATTTCAATTACTTATATCACCAAAATCATTACAGATAGAGTGTAGGTTTGTATTAGAGACATATCGGAAGTCATTTATGAACTCTCATTTGGTGACCTTCGTATTGACCTTCGAAGGTCAAATGTGACGTAGTGAAAATTCAATTACTTATATCACTAAAATGGTCACAGATGGGGCATAGGTTTGTGTTACAGACATCTAGGAAGTCACATATGAACTTTCATTTGGTGATATTCAACTTGACAGTGACCTTCAAAGGTCTAACTCGACGTAGTGAAATTACAATGACTTGTATCGCCAAAATGGTCACAGATAGAACCAAGTTTTGCATTAGAGACATTTAGAAAGTCTGATATGAAGTCCATTTGGTGACCTTGACTTGACCTTATTTGACCTTTTAAAGTTTTACAATTTACACAATTTACATCATGAATTTTCAATGACTATCACCAAAACTGCTTCAGAGGTTAGGATTGTATTACAGACATATAGGGGGTCTTACAAATGTATGTAAACTTTTATTTAGTGACCTTGACATTGACCTTCAATGATTTGAAGGTCAAACTTCAGATAAAATTTTCATAACTTATATCATCACTATAGGATTTCTTGCCAGTAAGCCACAGGACCCTTGGTCCTATTTTTTGTGCTTTTTATAGTTTATGAAAATAAAGCTGCAGAGCTTTTTATGCCACCGCCTCGAATGAGCAGGGAGCATTATGTCAACGCCCCTTCTGTCCGTCCGTCCGGGCGTCCAGCCGTAAACTTCTCGTTTCCACGCAATAACTAAAGAACGCCTCGTCCAATCCATCCCATTTCTAAGTGGTGTATGGGGGGTGGGTAGAGGAAGGTTCCTTTCGAAAACCAGAGCGGTGTGATATCCAATATGGCCACTATGGCAGCCATCTTGATTTCAGTTTCCACGCAATAACTAAAGAACGCCTCGTCTGATCCATCCCATTTCTTGGTGGTGTATGGGCTGTGGGTAGAGGAAGGTTCCTTTTGAAAACCAGCATCGTGCGATATCCAATATGGCCGCCACGGCAGCCATCTTCATTTCCGTTTTCACACAATAACTAAAGAACGCCTCGTCCGATCCATCTCATTTCTTGGTGGTGTATGCAGGGTGAGTAGAGGAAGGTTCCTTTTGAAAACCAGCGCTGTGCGATATCCAATATGGCCGCTATGGCAGCCATTTTGATTTCAGTTTCCACGCAATGTCTAAAGCAGTGGTTCTCAACTGGTGGGTCACGACCCAAAAGTGAGTCGCGGACCCGTTCTGAATGGGTCGCAGACAGCTGGTTAAAAAATAAATTAACAAGAGCACTCAGAGAGCGCAGCACCTCCGCCACGCCAAGGCAACTCTGTGCATGAGTTATTTTTGCTGGCTGATGTAGGGTATTGCTGCATTTCACCGCCAGGTGGCAGCAAAACCCAAAAGCACGGTGATTGGAATTCCGGCCCATTGGAAAGACTTGAAATCTTGAACTTTGGCGTATATCTCAGCCGTACTTTGGCCTAGATATGCTATTTAATCACTTGTTCCTCTTGTGCTACTCTAACATTCTGCAAAGCTTGGTTAAAATCTATGCGGCCGTTTTTGAGATATCCTGCTAACAGACAAGCAAACAAACCAACCAACGGCGGCAAAAACATACACCTCCTTGGCAATAAATAATAATAAGGTGAATAATGTTTAATGCGCGTCTGACCCTGGAGCCATGGTAACCATCATTTGATTGCAGTTCACTTTAAGTGTTGTGTTGAGGTTCTGGAGAGTCGAGGGGTAGTTGAGCGGAAGAGGAAGAAGCGAGCAGAGTTGTGCTCACAAGTGACGATAGGAGTTTGAACTTGAAGCGCGAGTTTGTGTGAAATGGATGTTTTTTTTTGCGTATTCGAGATGTATCATAATACATCTGGCCTGTGGTGGGCAGTAATACGCTGAGCGTATAATGCAGAGCGATTCATAGACGCGAAATATTTAGTTTTGTGGCCTTATTTATGTTGTGCAGTTTTGATAATTTTATTTTATTCACTTCTATACGTGCAATTGTCATGTTCCTCCTCAGTTCGTGCTCTGAATGCAGAGAGATGCACAGACGTGAAATATTTAGTTTTGTGGCCTTATTTATTTTGTGCAGTTTTGTTATTTTAGTTTATTCACTTTTATACATGCAGTTGTCATGTTCCTCCTCATTTTGTGCTCTGAATGCAGAAATATTCATAGAAGTTAAATATTTAGTTTTGTGGCCTTATTTATTTTGTGCAGTTTTGGTATTTTATTGCATTTTATTCACCAATGCAGTTTTCATGTTCCTCATTTTCTTAATGTGCTCTGAAGTGCTCTTTGCACATATAAATAAATGTGTATGTATGTTTAAAAAGATTGCATATGTGTTTTCAAAGGCTGTTTTTGAAAAATATATTTGCTTGGTTTTGATTCTATAAAAGTGGGTCATGATGTAATGACCATGGGAAAATGTGGGTCCCAATGTGAGACCAGTTGAGAACCCCTGATCTAAAGAACTCCTCATCTTCATTCGAAAACCAGTTTTCTTTTAACATGTTTAACTTTCAGTATTGTTCACTCTCACCTTTCGCCATACTAAACTAGCAACCTATTCAATCTTAACCCCAATTAAATATACGGGCGGGGGCATATGCCATGCTCCGCGTTGCTCTTGTTAATGATATCTGATACAGCACGATCTGTAAAATATTTTTAGATGTGTCTCAGTGAGTTACACTTCATCTGAAGTGTGACCCAGATTTGGAGAGATTTATACCTCTAGCTGGCAAACCTTATTGGCATGAACAGTCACTCATTACCCCTACCCCAGAGTGAACCCTTTCTGGAGGATTGGTCAGTATCTATCACTGGCTGTTAAAGACATCAGTCCACTGCAATAAGCTGTCTTGTATTTTTGAAATTATTTTTTGTTTTTTCTCAGCACCATCTGTTCTGTTTCTTAGTGAATTAGTTGGGCTGCCTCATTGAAGCTGCTGGATGTGCATTAAAATAAACTTCAAATGTATGTTTACAGTCTAAAATCAGGTCTGCAAAAGCAGTGGTCTACAGTTGTTGGGTGTAAAATCATGCTGTTTTCAGTGTGCACAGCTCTGGCCCATAATTTGCTGCGAGGAATATAAAATTTTATTTTCATAGAATATGTTCCCTGTCTCTACATGTCCGCCCCTCTCCCTTCCAAAACTTCAGTTGGTTTCAATGGAGCATTCTGAAAGGGAGGAGGTGAAGAGAAATACAAACTGGAGCAAAATTCTACTTGTAAAACAGATTTGAATTCTAGTACCCTCAAATGGAAGTTGAATGTCTGGCCTATCAGGCCACATTTACTGAGTAATTCCAAATTTAGTTAAAATGCTTGATATTAAGAGTTTAAAGAAGTCAATTTTTTTTTGTCTTTTTATTTATTTTATTTATTTATTTATTTGGTACCGAGACCAACAGGTATAAAATACCCAATAACAGACCCGGGGACATTATATACAAATATCAGAAGTACCAAACAACAACAAAGCATCCAAAAAACAGTAATTAAACCCACATGAACATGATATGACACAACGCACATGTAAAATGTGTGCTAGGTATACAAATAACAACACGGAGGACAAAACAGACATTTACTGAATAACAAGCACTCTAGTAAAAGACATAGTAATAAATTAATATAAAAAGCTAGCCACCTTACGTCTGAAACACATTCTGCTAGCGGTTATGTCACAAGAATATTCAGTCAAAAACTGATTACAAAGGTCAAGTGTTCTTGGAAAGTACGAACATTTTCTGATATTTACCTGGCACTTTGGAATGCGAAATAAAGTAATATTTCTTAAAACACGTGCGGGAGCAAAGAATGATATCTGAGATAAAAGAGCCAGACAGTCAAAGCGATTATTAATAACACCATGTAAAAATGTTAGATCAAGAAATCTTCTGCGTGACTCAAGTGAGGGTAAGTTGAAAGTCGTACATGCATTGGCATATCCAATCTGCTTATAATCAATTCCACTTTTAAAACAAAGGTATTTGAAAAAACTAACCTGGATATCCTCAATTTTCTTTTGAAGAAGTTTCGTATTTGGTGACCACACCTGGGAGCAATACTCTAGCTTACTTCTGACGAGGGATACATATAATGTTCGTAAAGATTCAACAGACTGAAAGTCTTTACATGATCTTTTAATTAAACCTAACATCCGATAAGCCTGTGAACATATATTATTCACATGAATTGTTAAAACTTAAGTCAGCAGATAAAGCTACACCAAGATCTTTAATTTCTGTCACTCGTCGAAGTGAGTGACCATTGAGTTGATAGTTATATTGCACATGGTTCCTCTTAGTAGAAAAATAAATAACCATCGTCTTGATTACATTGACTAACAGTTTCCAGGTAATGCACCATCTGTAGAAGCTATCCAGGTCATTCTGCAGTAAAACACAATCTTGTAATGTAATTATCTCCCTTGACAACTTTGTGTCCTCCGCATAGATTAAAGGTACGGAATGTGTTGGAACATCGCATACATCGTTAACGTAAATATCAAAAAGTAAGGGACCTATTATAGACCGCTGGGGCACGCCGGACGGGACATATGGAGAGCAGCATCCACTGATGACTACTTTCTGTGTCCTATCTGTCAAGTAAGACTGTACCAGGTTCAGCAGATTACTGCCAATACAGTATGGCTTCAACTTATGAATCAAAAATCTATGATTAATAGTGTCGAAGGTTTTTGAAAAGTCAATATATATACAGTCCAATTGTTTCTTGTCGTCGATTACACGCGATATAACATCCACATGGGTTAAAAGATTAGTGGCTGTTGAGCGGCCTGGATAAAAACCGTGTTGATGTTCAGACATAAAGGGTCTAACGTGATTTAATATGTGTTTATGTACAATCCTTTCCATTACTTTAGAAAACAAAGGTAAAAGCGCTACAGAACGATAATTCCCAACATTTGATTTGTCTCCATTTTTAAATATGGGAACAATAGATGCCTGCTTGAACAAAGTAGGGCAAACACCGGAGTCAACAGATATCTGAAAAATAATTGATAATGGTAATGCCAACTCGTTTGCACATTCATGGAGAATTATTCCTGAGATATTATCAGGACTGCACGATTTGTGGGGATCTATTGACAGCAGAATCTCGTTGACATCAAGCACGTTTATCTGTAGCGGTGAAATCAAGTAATTAATAACATGTTCCAATTCTGGTATAGGATCTGTAGGATTGTCAGAAACATACAGTCTTAAAATAATTATTAAATAGATCTGCTTTTTCCGAAGGAGTACTGGCAGTCTGGTCTCTATAAGTCACAGTACTAGGAATCGATGTCCGTTTGAATTTAGTTTTAATAAACGACCAAAACCGTTTACTGTCATTATGCATACTATCCTCAATTTCGGCCACATACCCTACATATTTGCAGTCACGAAGGGCCTTCAATAATGTCCTTGCTTGGGAAAAAGCATAATAGTCATCAGGGTGTTTGGTCCGTTTGTATTGACGTCTAGCTCGCTCCTTTTCTTTCACAGCACAAATCAAATCATTATCATACCAGTTGGGAAATGTCTTGTTCCTAATTCTAACTACCGGAACAGATTCACAAATGGCGCTATACAAATACTCGTAGAAAAGTTCGACATACTCATCCACATCAGTAATATATTGAAGACACGACCATGGATATCGGGACAAAAGATTTCTCAAATGATCAAAATCAGCTTTACGATAATTAAATACGGTTTTGCTTGGATTCACGACTCGAACTGGCTTAGGTGCGTGGAAGTCAATCGCAAGTGCCGTGTGGTGTGAAAACACGGCGTTCTCATGTAAACCTAGGAAAGACAAGGGGAAGTTAGTCAGCACAAGATCGAGAACATTTCCTTTATGAGTGGGAAAATAGTTCTGTTGTATAACTGAAACTCATCCATTATATCAAGAAATCGTTGTGAGTGACAACTCGTCCACGCTACCGAGCGAGCACCACCGTCTGCCGAATAGTCCCATTTCAAGTCTCTGAGATTGAAATCCCCATAAATTAAAAATAAATCCTTACTTTCACAAGCAAGGCACACTTTCTGCAGTGAATCGTGCAAATCGTTTATACAAATTCCAATCCTATCTGGCGGCATATAAACACTACACACAAACAATTTCCTGTCAGTGAGTTTCACTTCAGTCCATATGATTTCTCAAGATGTTTCGAATTCCTTACATCGTCGGGAATGAAATTGACTCTTAATAGCAATACAAACACCACCACCTATATCCTTGTCAAATGATGTTTCAGATCTGTCCCTGCGATATAGATTGTAGAAATCTTCATCAATTATTTCACTATCTAACACGCTATCACGGAGCCATGTCTCCGTGAGTCCCAGGATATCGAACTGTCTATCACTCACAAACTTATGAAAATCGCTAAGTTTATTACAAATACTTTGAGTATTTTGGAAAAAAGCACTCAGTTTGTTTCTTCTGATGCTGGTCACTATGGAAGCCCAAAGTGGACAATATTCAAATGAAAATGTAATCCCACTATTGCATTATAATTTTCCACTTATGAATGAGTTATTTGAGACAATATTAAATTGAAAATGCATTAATCCAATTATCACTTTCATTTTCACATACACACATGGGAAATCTATGACTATATTCAAATGATAATGAAAAGCTGTTTGACATTTCATTTTCAAAGTCATGCTCCATAATACAGTGGACAATATTCAAATGCAATAAGCAAAACAGCACCCCCCAGCCTATTGCATTTACATTTACATGTCATCACGCTCTTTTAGGGTCAACATGATAATGAAAATGCTGTTTTCTAATCACTTGGAAATAATAATGACATAATAATGATGACGACATTTGACATTTCATTTTCAAAGACTTATCCTGCAATACATGGGACAATATTCAAACGCAGTGAGGGAAACAGCGCCTCCCAGTCCATTGCATTTTCAAATACATGTCACCACGCTCTTTTTGGGACACAATGAAAATTAAAATGCAATCTGTCAGCGTCTCATCAAAGGCGGGTCTTCCGCTAGGGCGTCACTCATTAGGGGCGCGAACAGAAACCATGTTCCTCATTTGCATACCAACCAATCAGCTTCTGGGTAGCGCTTGTACGCACGGAGGCTTACTGATAATGTCATGATGGCTAGGCTGCTATGTATTGTGTGCCATCGCGCAGTCAGCTACGTTGCGCTTTGGATGTAGCCATCTCGGCAGCTAGTATGCTAGCTAACGTTAACTAAGGAAAATATTTGTAAATGATCGTCACATTAAAGCGATATGATTTGATTTTTGCCCCAACTCTATTAACTGAGCTAGCTGTAATATGCATGAACTTATCCGAAGCTTTGCGGCAGTGTTGTGCAACTGCAACCCAAGTGTGCTTGTAGATCTCAGAGACGTTAGCTAGCTTGCTAGTGAGTCTAAAAGCAATCGCTTAGGTACAGCTAGCTAGCTATGATGCCTACTGGAGAAGCTCTTACAGCCCTGATTTGCCACTTTCAACGCCATCTCGCTTTTACGACCTCTTTCACCATTGATCAGCAGCTTCTTTTCCCGAAAGAACAAACTGTCAGTTCAGCCTGAGACATGTTATTTCATAGCTAGTTAAAGCAGCATTACCTTCCATGCGTGCTATAGCGTATTACATTACTCCAGATAAAACGCTATCCGTCTCCCCACCCTGCTGACGCTAGTTAGGGGAAATGTTTGTCATCATTTTTATACTTAATCGCTGTGATTCGGTTTTTCCCCTATCTTCACAAGCTAGCTAGCTGACAGCGATTGCTCTTGTGCTTGCCGATTGTTCTTGAGCTAGCCTGGTAATGAGCTATCCATTTAAATCTCCTAGAAATCTGATAGTACTCTTGGGACGTACAAAAGTGCTGCCAAACATATCAAACAAGTTCATATTTCAGCAGGTTAAGTTAGCAAGTGAGGAACATCGTTTTCAGCGAGTCAGAGTCATCAAAACTTCTTCCATTGTTACATGGCTTGGGAATCGCGATTAAACTAGGAACAGCGGCAGCCTGACTGCTGGCCGTTTATCGGAACGTTCTGCATGATGCATACATTGTGCATGTTTCAGGAGTGGTGAACTTGCAACTCGGCAAGCACAAGAGCAATGGCTGTCAGCTAGCTAGCTGGTGAAGCTAGGGCAAAAACCGAATCACAGCAATTAAGTATAAAAATGATGACAAACATTTCCCCTAACTAGCGTCAGCAGGGTGGGGAGACGGATAGCGTTTTATCTGGAGTAATGTAATACGCTATAGCACGCATGGAAGGTAATGCTGCTTTAACTAGCTATGAAATAACATGTCTCAGGCTGAACTGTCAGTTTGTTCTTTAGGTAAAAGAAGCTGCTAATCAATGGTGAAAGAGGTCGTGTGTGCGAGATGGCGTTGAAAGTGTCAAATCAGCTGTAAGAGCTTCTCCAGTAGGCATCATAGCTAGCTAGCTGTACCTAAGCGATTGCTTTTAGACTCATTAGCAAGCTAGCGAACGTCTCTGAAATCTGCAAGCATACTTGGGTTGCAGTTGCACAACACTGCCGCGAAGCCTCGGATAAGTTCATGCATATTACAGCTAGCTCAGTTAATAGAGTTGGGGCAAAAATCAAATCATATTGCTTTTATGTGATGATCATTTACAAATATTTTCCTTAGTTAAAGTTAGCCGGTATACTAGCTGCCGAGGCGGCTACATCCAAAGCGCAACGTAGCCTACTGCGCGATGGCACACAAAACATAGCAGCCAAGCAATCATGACATTATCAGTAAGCCTCCGTGCGTACAAGCGCTACCCAGAAGCTGATTGGTTGGTATGCAAATAAGGAACATGGTTTCCGCTCGCGCCCCTAATGAGTGACGTCCTAGCGGAAGACCCGCCTTGATGAGACGCTGACAGATTGCATTTTAATTTTCATTGTGTCCCAAAAAGAGCGTGGTGACATGTATTTGAAAATGCAATGGACTGGGAGGCGCTGTTTCCCTCACTGCGTTTGAATATTGTCCCATGTATTGCAGGATAAGTCTTTGAAAATGAAATGTCAAATGTCGTCATCATTATTATGTCATTATTATTTCCAAGTGATTAGAAAACAGCATTTTCATTATCATGTTGACCCTAAAAGAGCGTGATGACATGTAAATGTAAATGCAATAGGCTGGGGGTGCTGTTTTGCTTATTGCATTTGAATATTGTCCACTGTATTGCGGAGCATGACTTTGAAAATGAAATGTCAAACAGCTTTTCATTATCATTTGAATATAGTCATAGATTTCCCATATGTGTATGTGAAAATGAAAGTGATAATTGGATTAATGCATTTTCAATTTAATATTGTCTCAAATAACTCATTCATAAGTGGAAAATTATAATGCAATAGTGGGATTACATTTTCATTTGAATATTGTCCACTTTGGGCTTCCATAGGTCACTGTTAGGACCAACGTTATGTGCGACAGGTCCCGGATTAGGGTGAATGTCCATACACAGGAGCAAAGTTGAAATGCCATAAAGACAGCTTTTGACTTGAAAAGTTGATGTAGCGTTGCTGTAATATCCAATTCTTCTCCCGAAGTACATCCGTTTTGTTCTTGGTCGTCTTGAATAACGTCCGGAACCATTTCTGTCCATGTCATTCGATACAGTACACGATAAAATTAAAAAAAAAACTAGAAACAATATGTTCCACCACCCAACCTTGACCGCCATCCACAAGCCCACTGAGCCGCTCTCACACCAAGCCCACCAGCGGACAAGGCCGATGGCTAAAGGCTAGCGTACAAGGCCAATGGCTAGAAGCTAGCAAACAAAGCCAGAGGCTGAAGCAAGCAAAATCAAGGCCGATAGCTGGCTGACTAGAGGCTAGCAAACAGGGTCGATGGCTGGAGGCTACCAGACAAACAGGCAGGCCGATGGTTGGAGGTAGCAGAAGGCTGATGGCTGGGGCTGACAGGTTCGCCCGATGGCTGGAGGTTCACAGAAAGCCGGTGGCAGAGGCAGGAAAGCCGGTGAAAGTTCAACCTCAGATGCAGAGCAGAATTCTGCGATCCTGGTCATTGAAAGTCACAGATCTGTTGAAGTATCTGATCTTTTTCCAGAATTTTCATCTTGGTTCGCTGGCAGTGGCGTGCAGTCGGAGGTTAGTTTAGTGAGGCAGAATCCTTCCCTTTAGGTTTCAGTGTAGTGTCCACCCTTTTGGTTATTTTGCGTAGCTTGATAGATGCATGCTCTCATTTTCAGCAGACAACAGAGTCATGTTTATGATGAGGAAATGTTCATTCAATGATTCAGGGTTTCACTCAGTAAGGTTTTGTTTTTTATCTTGTTTTCAGTTGGTTTGTCATCAGAGATGTGTGGGTAGGCTTGCAGCATGGTTGACAGTGGAAAAAAAATCTTTGATTCTGCTCTTTATACTGGAGTTTTCGAGGACAGTGATGTTTTTGTAGAGTGCCCTCCAGAATTATTGGCGTATTTTAGTAAAAATATAGAAAACAGGATGCGAAAAAATGTCTTTATTGTTTATCCTCATGATCTTTCATTCAAAATGTTCACCAAAATCTAACCTTTTATTAAAGTAACATAAATGAAAGAAACATTAAATTCATAACATGCAACAATTTTTTTTTTCAAAAATATGTGAGAGAATTATCGGCAACCCTTCTTTTAATATCTTGTGCAGCCTCCCTTTGCCGAAGTAACTGCTTTGAGTTGTTTTCCATAATGCACGTTGAGGTTCGTGAACACAAGGCACATGATCAGAGAACATTCCTCCATACAGAATGTCTCCAGATCCTTCAGATTCTGAGTTCAACACTTGCAGACTGTCCTTCAGCTCATCTCCCAGATTTTCCCAGATTTAGATTTGGGGACTGCGCTGGCCATGACAAAACCTTTATTCTGTGAACCGTTTTTGCATAGATTTCGAGGTGTACTTCTGATCATTATTCTGCTGGAAGGTCCAACCAGAACCCCATTTTGAGCTTTCTGGCAGATGCTGTTTGGTTTTCGTTGAATGTCTGCTGGCATTTGGAGGAGTCAGTGATGCCTAACAAGATGTCTAGGGCCTTTGGAAGAAAAACAGCTCCACAACATCAAAGATACACCACCATTCCTCACAGTGGGTATGCTTTTCTGAATGGCTCTCTTTTTGCGTACATCAAACCCACCTTTCATGTTTGTTGCCGAAAAGCTCTGTTTTGGTCTCATCTTACCATATGACCCAGTGTGTCTGAAAGTTCCAGTAATGTTTGGCCAACTGTAGCTGAATTAGTTTGTCGTTTATTGTCAGAAAAGGCATTATTCTGGTAACACCCTCCGAAACAAATTGTGGTGGTGTTGTGGAGGTAGTTCATAGTTCTTTTTGGAGACTTTGACACCAAGATTCCATTGATGTTTGCAATTTCCAGCTGTGATCTGTGGACATTTCTTTGCAAGTCAAACTATCCTCCTCACGGTGCATGGGGTCAATCTCCCCTCATCTGGTTAAACCTTGTAACTCACTTTTTGGTGGAAATTGTGTTAGACCCATTTTTGCAGTTACTAGGTTACTAAGCACCAAATAAAGCACCTACAGTTGTCATTGAGAATACCCATTCTTTTTTTTTTTTTTTTTACAGCGAGTTTATCCTGAAGGACTTAAGTTGTTTTCAGTTTTCTCAGTTTCATGAAAAAGTGAGTTACTAGGTTTTACCAGATTAGGGGAGCAATGTTAACGCACATCCTCTACCAGGCTGATTTTTAAAATCTCCGGCCCCTTTAAACTTTTTGGTCATTGCAGTGATATTGGAAATGGACATTTTCAACTGCATAAAGATTTTACTATTTCCATTTCCTGATTTGCATGGCTCAAAAACTTTTCATTACACATACTCACTGTGTTTTATGGGTCTTTCCCATCGTAATGAATGACGAAGGGAATTAGGCCTGCATCATCTTATATTTATACCTCAGTGAAACGGGAAGCTGTGGTTGACCACTTTGGAGTACTATTCAAATGGATGAATTTAAAAATGGAAAATATCACTTGTGATATTCTTAAGTTAGGCTTTAAGGATTTTACAGGATTTTATAGGGGTGCCAATAATTGTGGCACGTTTTGGAGAAAAAGGTTTATTAATTGTGAACTTTCTTTTTTCTTTCTATTATTGTTTTTAATTGAAAATGTCAGATTTTTGTGAATATTTTTTGTAAAATACCAAGAGGATAAAAAAAACAGTTCAGACATTTTTTTTCTACTAAGTGCTTTGTGCATATTCACTAAGGGTGCCAATAATTTTTGAAGGCACTGTGCATCAACCATTGGTAGACGGTGTTTAAGGGAGATATTAAGTCATGTTGTTTGAATGAAGATGCAGGGTTAGTTTTGGGGCGCGGGATTCCCCCTTAAAACCAAATTTTTTCCCCATAGAATGAAGGATAGTGCGCTCTCCTCCCCCCAAATTATACACACACGCGATCCAAAATCAAATTTCCCATTAAAAATTTGGATTTCATTGTGTTAATTGTGAATGCTACCTGGCGAATGAAAACAATTGTATTGACTGTTTTGAGAAATTATGTGAAATGTAGATATGTGACTTGCAGACCCTCTCAATAGTATGTGTCCCTTATAAATGGCTCATCCCAACCGATGCATGTACACAGATGGAAAATGAGAAAAAGTCTGGGGACTGGCCTGAAATGGCAATATTTATTTAACAAATTTAATTGCTTTTTCGTACGTACGTGCCATATGTGCAATAAGTTTTGTCGGCATCCAAACCTCAGATATTGTTGCCATTGAATTAAGAGCCCAGGGAGTTACAGGGTTCTGCCGATGCTGGTCGGTGGTGGTCGGCCCCAACCAGCACCCGAAATGCACTGACCAGCACTCGGAATCCACCGACCACCACTCAGTCCAGACAGTGCTTTTCCCGACTGGCTCTATTTTTTCGAAGATCAGTTAAAATGAATGCATCCAGTGTCCAATAAAATCGCTAGAAACAAAGCATAAATGACCGTAAATATGCGCCCCCTTCTTGTTATTGTCAGAATAGCGAACTTTTGTTTTCGATCCGCACCCCGTCTGCGCTGGTCGTCACTGATACTGTAAAACCTGCCCAACAGTGATGTGTCGAGTGCCATCCGAGCCCACGTGTGCTGGGTATTCATGGATGAATTGAATCTGAGGCTATAGGGAAATGATTGGTGCGGTTGTCTCAATCTAAAGAAAGACAGGCAATTGTAATCGGGGCAAGGTGTTTGATATCTGTAGCGCTGTACTTTGCATGTCGAGAGAAAAGTTTTCTTGTTATATAAATGACAGCAAAGCTAAATGAATCTCTGTCGAGGACAGTACCATTCTTTACATGTTAATCTATTAATAACAATGGTGGTCGGTGGACGGAAAACCGAGGGGGCGGAAAACATACCTTGAAAAGGGTGAGATTATTGACCCGATTTTAATCATTGTTCTTGGTTAACACGTTTCCCAACAATATGAATAATCCTTTGGCGGTTAAGTACACAGTTTCCCTTTTAATGAAATGTCAAGGCGAGTGAATAATAAATTCAATAAAAATGTTTACTTCACATGCCTTAATAGGTAATCCTTCACGAAAAAAAACTACTGTGGATTTTCCGTGTTAACTTGTGCCACATGCTACAAAGCAAGCCATCAAACCCTCGCTTCATGATTGATTAATTGAAAACAAAGATTGAAATGCACACTTTTTTGCCTTCAATTGACGCGTTTTATCTCGTCTTAACGAAGACAATTAGCTACCTGAGAAGGGAGGGCTAAAGTATCCTTTATCAAGGAAAATGACTGAAAACAGATCAAGACTAATTAGCTGTTTAAAGTAGCTGTTACACTTTTCAACCCAGAGGTGATAAGTGTAATCTCTGAAACATAAGTACACTCGTGCTCATTGATATTTTGATGTACTGTACATATTCATAGAAATATCACTGTTTAAACTTCCGGCACAAAACTTCCATCTCTCGAAAACTCGCGGCTCTTGCCGCCTGGCAGAGAGCAGTCGTCTGACGTCACATCAGTGTATTTGCGTGTACACGGTGGCTGTTGATCTTGTGGGTTCTCGTTTGAGCTTGCTGGAGTAGCAATGACGGGAAATGTAAACACTCTGTCTTGCTCGGTATCTTCTGCTGAAATAACAGCACCCAGATCGGCTTCTACTGGTAAAAAAGGAAGCAAATAATCAGTGTCACTTTTGGTTGCGCCAACATGACTGATCAGGGTGTGAAATTGCACAAATTCCTTAGGCCTTGGCTTCGGTGACTAATACTGCACATCAGAGAGCAACTTCCATGATATCAGAAAGTGAGGGCGATGTTCAACGTTATCAGCCCAAAAACATAGTCTGTTTAGTGACCGTAGACTGTTCGTGACAGGCTCCTAGTTGAGGCATTGAGCTGATAAGCATATGCTCTTCACTGGAGTGCACTGGTTAGACGTTACCAGTTTGTTTCTGAACCAGAATTTTGAACATCTGCTGCAATCGACAAAATACTATTCAACTGAACACTAGCTAATTATCGGAACACCAAGAAAATAGACTATAAATCTTAGAACCGCAGCTTTTCTCATCTTTATCGTACTCTAATGGAAATAAATCATCTTGCACCCGGACCAGCCAATCACCGATTTCATATATGCTGCGCAAATAATCACGTACATGTGTGACTTCTGATTAGAGTGGAAGGAGCGCATCCTATCTAATCCATCAGGATAGAAGGTTAGCGACTGATGTTGATACCAGCTAGCTAAATAAAACTATTTGCACTGGACACATGCATCCATAATTGGTAACGCCTCCCCAATGTACTCCAGTGACAAGCATATGCTTATCAGCTCAATGGCTCAAATAGGAGCCTGTCACGAACAGTCATGAAGCAAACTTTGTTTTTGGGGCTAATAACTTCGGACATCGCTGCGTCCATCTTTTTATATAGTCTATGCTGATGACACACCAGGTTGTGAGGGCGTGCGCAGCATATGCATTGGAGATATTAAATATTAATATTAAATTCTAAACCCCCTTCTCACTGATAAAACCTCCCAAAATATATTGGTGCCCCTTTTAAAATCGTTCTGGCAAATAAAAAAGCCAGAAGAAGTGGAAGTTGGACACAGAATTCTACCCTACTAATACGATCAATTATTTTGCAGCAAAAGCAATTAGCCATGTACAATACTGATAAATGGTTCCAACCATGTCAGTTTAAGCAAGTTAATTAAACACCGATTTACTTATACCATGCAGCAATTATAGGGTGACCAAAGTTACTGTTAGCTGTGGTCCACGCAGCTATTTGCCTACAAATGCGTCATCCACTAGACGTCCCCGACCACAACTTACTGCTGTTTACTAAACGATTCATTATAAGCTTCAGAGACGTGATATTTAGAGACCAAATGCATTAAAGTATGTTTGCGAGATTTACTGTACAAGACATCATTTTATCCTTGCTCATGCGAAAGCAGCAGAGACTAGCCAGCTAGCCACAGATCACAGTATGACCCATAGGCTGCCAGCATGCTACTACTCTTAAGTTCTAGCAATAATGTTAATTGTTGATGGTGTGATATTGTGTTAATTGGCCAAGAACCCCACAATTTACTTACAGTCTAACTGGCTTTGCGGATCCTATTATAGGCGTAGGGCCACTAATTTTTAACGGCAAGGTTAAAGTTAGCTATGTGATTGACATTCTGGACACACACGCACACACATACTGATGTGACGTCACACATGCCAACGAGTACAAAGTGGAACTTCGCCTCGGGCAATATGAAACTGATCCACGGGAGGCAAAATACAGGGAACAAAAAAGCTTATCATAACCAGCTCGCTGAACAGATTTTTGTGTATTTGGTATCAAATGACAGGAAAAATATCAGATGCATAAAAAGTAGTCTTTTATGGGTTTAAAATTCATGTCGGTGCCACTTTAAAGATGTTTATTGCCCTCCTTGTTCTCTGTCCAACAGGCGCCAGTGAAGAAATGTTTGAAACATAAATGACAATTAAGTCGTATTAAGAAACTAAATCAAAAGTATTTGGATACAAAATAGAAAAACAAGTTTATGAATATGGCATCTATCTATGAAAATTAGAGGCATCTCGCTACGCACCTTGGAGAACATCAAAGAAACAAGGCAATCTCTGGTGACTCAGAGGTAATATTTGCTTTCAAATTGTCGCAAAAATTTTTTTAGCGAGCACACACAGCGCGCAGAGTCCACAGCGCGCTCTCATATTCATACGAGCTCTCAGATTAAACCTACGCCCCTCATATTTAATGAGTAATGTGTATTATGCTTCGTAGCTCGTGGAAGGCGGATTGTCAGCTTCGGAGACGGCAGAAATTTTCCGTCCAGCACTCAGAGCATCCTGGGCAGAACCTTGGGGTTATCCGGCAGCTACTGGAAGATTGCTGCAACATGAAAGGATTTTGATAGCTTACATGTGAATGCAGCTCTTAGAAAGCAGAAGTGAGAGCACAGCGCTTGCCAAGAAATATTTTCAGTTTGACTCTGAGGCTAGATATTGAAAAAATCTTGACCGCGCCTTTAAGGATAAGCTGAAATAAAAATGTTTTTTTTTTTTTAATATTATCAATTTTGTCTATTCTGAATAACCGTATGAGAACATATTTAAGTATATTTTATCCTATCAGAATAATAAAATTTTAGAACTTGAGTATTTTAGCTCCAAAGATTGTTTTCTTCTGCTTCCTGGACTGCAATTTCACTCTTAATACAATGTCATCGTACAACGGACATGCTGTTTATTGAATTCCTTTGTCAGCCAATCATTCCCCTGAGCTTTTTTAATACCACTAATACACTGGACGAAGGTCAACTCAAAATGATCTGGAAGCTTTTCAAAATGATAATTTGCATTATTTAAAAAAAATGTCATATCATGATATATAGTTATAAAAAATTAGCAATATTGTGATATTCAATTTTGGCCATATTGCCCAGCTCTGTCAGTGTGGACGCAGCTGTGCCTATGCTTGGTGCAGCGCATCATAGTACAGTTATGCTGTATGTGTTTGTTACGGCACTGAATGTGTCAGGAGTGACTGGGCCCTGGTATAGCAATCAGGTCCACATTACGTTATGGCTCAGGGACAGTGCATCTGACATAAATTTTGTCATCTGCATAATCTCTGAAAACTGTCATTGCACTGCCCAGATTTTGTACACACAAAATTCTGCGCAAAAGGGGTGCACACTTTTTTGATTGTGTCCATGTAAAGTTGAGCCCTGAGACACAGTAATGTAACATCGCAGCACAAATTGATATCACATAGGGTCTACGCAGCCACATACTGTGTATCTACTGCGCTGGTTATACGTAATAGGGAATTTTTTTTTTTAAATGAGACGTAATTCTTTGCCATTGAAATGCTGTCTCTGCCACAAATCGCTCAGTCTGACCCAAAAAGCTGATCGCTACAGCGCGCAATTTACTCCGATGGAATATGTCAGTTGGTTAGTTCAAGAGTGACTGTTTTTTTTTTTTTTTCTATTGCAGCTGAAGCGCTGTAAATTTTTATAATATAGCGTACAATTAAAGTGGTGTATTATTTTCAGGTAGGACCTCTTTTGGGCCGCGAAAATACGCTGTTACTTTGGGACCGTTCACAACAGTGTATCGCGTAAATCTCCGTCCAGCACTATGCGCTGGTGCAGCTAACTGGGGGAGAGCAGGGAGCTTTCTACTGCGTCTAATATAAGTAGAGGCTATTTGTAGCTCATACAACCCCACTTCAAAAAAAGTGAACTATCACTTTAAGGAGTGCAGACATCCTTAAAGTCTGATTGCTTTTTAAACCTGAAATTCCAAGTGGATCAGAGAGGGAGTTCAGGTTAAAGTTGGTGCAGTCTGTTTTATGAAGGTGTGAATAACAGAGGAGCAGAATTATTGGCTGCATGTGAAAACTTTTCCACCTGGGCCAGGTCATGCGGTAATGGAGTTACAAAATTGGTGTATTTTGTATCATAGCTCCATAACTAAGTAAGTTAGAGTTATAATTTAAATGGCTTTGCGTAGGTCTTGCTATTGCCAAGGGACCAGTTTTTTGCTGTTAAAACCCAAAATAAATCAAATAAATAAATAAATAGATAAATAATCATAAAAAATAAATCAAATTTATTTTGGGTGAAAACGACAAAAAGCAGGTCGGTAGGGGACACCGTTACTGACCAGTTTTTTGCCATTTTCACCCAAAATAAATCAAATGAACAAAATTGGCTATTTTGTTGTTATTCATACTAGGGAAGACCTACACAAAGCCATTTAAATTGTAACTCTATCTTACTTAGTTTTGGAGCTATGATACAAAATACACCAATTTTGTAACTCCGTTACCGCGTGACCTGGCCCACCTGCATATTCGAAGACGAAAGGAAAAATCCAAGTCTTCAGATTAAGGTGTAATCACGTGGAAAAGGTGGCTTCAATAAATCCTGCTTACATAATCTCTCCATGTCTGGCAAAGCTGGTCAAAATACGTGACAAGGCACACTGCTGATACTGAACTTAATCTCATGACATTATGTGTCAGGCACGCAGAAAAATGTCAGAAAGGTTTGCATTTTGCTATGCAACCTCAGTTGTGAGGAGACTGCAAATACAGCAGAAAGATGAGGTCAATAGGTCCGCTAGACCAATCAGTGTCTCTTGTTAAACCGCAGTGTCAGCACATTAAACATGGTCTGGTTTCCTTTTTGGGTCTGACAGAGGGTTACTTCTGTAAACCACTTTGCTCCGTCAGTCTTCTGTCAGGGGTTACAGTTCACTGTCAGCTGACTGTGAGAAGGCCTGTGTCCAAGGAGGACATACTTCTCTTGTACAATACATTCGTCAGACCACATCTGGAGTATTGTGTACAGCTCTGGGGACCATACTTTAAGAAAGATATCGAGGCTCTAGAAAAAGTTCAGAGAAGAGCCACTAAGCTGATACCAGGTATAAAAGCTGAAAGCTATGAGAAGTGGCTGAAGATCCTTAATCTCTTTAGTCTTAGGAAAAGGAGACTAAGGGGTGATCTGATTGAGGTCTTTAAATATGTTAAAAGGAATTAACAAAGTGAATTATGTAGGATTCCTTCAGCCAAGTTTTGTTAGTAGAACTCGGGGTCACAAATGGAAGTTGACCAAGGGTAAATTTAGCACTGATATTCAGAAATATTTCTTCACCCAAAGAGTAAGTTTGATGTGGAATAGCTTGCCTGACCATATTGTTGAGGCAGAAACCTTGGGAATTTTCAAAAGCAGACTTGACTTAAAGCTAGATACCATTGAGTCATTGAGTATCTGGAGTGATATATTCACAATAGTAAAAAGAAACGGGCGAGCCTAGTTGGGCTGAACAGCCTGTTCTCACCACTCATATTATGTTATGTTATTATGGAGATGTACAAATTCAGCTCAGGACAACAACATCCTTAAAGCCCACAATTTGTACTTCTTTCTTTCAATAACAAAGTCATAAGAACTCAAGAATGTATTCCCTGGGGTTTGCTCAATCGGTAAAGGCACCACATTGCAGTGCAGCAGTGACCAACACGGCTCTGTTCTGATCCAAGCTGTGGCAGTGTTCTCTGTGGCTGGCAGTCTTTTGAAAGTAGTGCATAATTGGCTCCGTGCTGCAGCGGATATGAGAGGGATACAGTCGGTAACGGCCTGCATTGTTCATTGCTCAAGCGCCTCCTGCTGTGCAGCTGGGCATTCATCAGTGAAATTCCATACGAGCACATGTTGGGGTTTCCTCCACCCTTGTCCTGAGCCTGCAAGGTTTCATGCTACAAATGTTACAGAAGCGGCAGCTGATAGGCATGTTTTGGAGGAGATCCACGAACTGCCTGTGCTCTCCAAGATGGCAGCATGGGTTGCATATGAGCATGTCTGTATGTAGTGTGTCTAGTGGACATTTGAGATTCGGGTGAGATTAGAGATGCCAAACTAAAAAAAAAAATAATAATAATAACCTTAATAAATAAATAAATAAATTGGAATGTATTCCCAGCTTTGGCTACATTTTTGTGTAGCTAAAGAAGGCTTGCCTAGCCTTATTCAAAATGTTTCATAAATGCATTTTTGAATACCTGGATTTAGTTAAGTGTATTCATGCTGATGGCAATTTTGGCGTGCCTTTCAGCAGATCAAGCATTAAATCAAACTTTGATACTGAGATGAGGTTCCTGAAACTTTCTTTCTTTTTATGTTTTTCTGCAAAATGAGATGTATCTCCATTTGAGGCTTTTTGGACATAGTAAACTTCATACCAGGGGTGTCCAAACTTATTCAGAATAGGCTGGTGTGGGTACAGACTTTCAATCCAGCCAAGTAATTCCACTCCTGAGTCTTATAATCAACCTTTTAGGTCTTTGGTAAAGACCTTGATTACTAGAATCAGTTGCACAACTGATTCTGCTCCCACAATGCCATTTTCCGTATGTGACTGAATACCCTGCCGGGTCACTCATGCATCTAAACCGATCTATACATGCTAATTTACTTATCTGTAGGGATTGGTGATATGGGCGTCCTGTCAGCAGTTTTGAATATGATGTCAGAAGCTCGTTGGGTTGAACCAGACCATGAACTGAGCGATTGGCTGACCACGCAGATTTGCGCATCTCAGTTTGCCAAAGTTGAACTCCATGCAACACGATGATGCAATTTTACTTTGCCAACAGAAAGTATGTTTTATTCGTCCCTTCACTGGCATGGGATGGAGGTGAATGGGAGGCGATTATTCAGCAATGTTAATTTGCGCATGTGTGACCATGCTGTTGTACGTATGCACAGATAAGAGTCCCATAATGTGTGCTGGATAGAGTGTCATGGTGGCTTTTAGTTTTCGAAAGCCTTTGCGGTTTAATTTTTCTCTTGACTGTCGGCAGTGTTTGGAGTGGAGCCTGACCTGACACGTGAGGGAGGCAGCATTCCAGTCACCCTCACCTTCCAAGAAGCTACGGGACGTAACGTCATGCTGCTACCCATGGGATCATGTGATGATGGCGCACACTCACAGAATGAGAAGCTGAACAGGTAAACCACACTTAACACAACTAGCTGTGCTTTGATAAGTAGCTGGTTTCAACGGAAACATTCTCCAGGGGAAAAAAAAAAAAAAGTAAAAGAGTGGGAGGTGGCCTTAGGAATAGATTGAGAGGTAATGCCTGCCTTACCCTCTGCATTTTAGTCATATCAGAACAATGGACTATCTTTCCTTTTCAGAAATTTGGTTGCTTTCATCTGGTTGGTTAAGGGCTTCATGAATTCTTCCATGCAAGGTGTCTGAACAAATACTAGGGTCATTTCATGTGTACTCACCAAGGGTGACCACAGGGTTCCCGCTGGCGCTCGTCATTTTCGTCACTGATGAAAATAGTGTATCGGTGATGAGGAGAAAATTACGAGCAGTTGTCACAGTGGCGAATGTATTTGTTTAATGAGGAATAAAAGTTCAATGGCAAACAGCGGTGTCGCCTGCCCAGAGCATACGAGGCTGTGGCCCCCAAGATTTTTTCTTTAGCCCCAATTTTTTATTGTTTTATTTTCAATGAACGGAGCTAAGAAAGACCAATCAGAGAGGGTTTTTACGGGAAAATACGTCCAAATTCTGTCTGATTGGCTGACAGGTCTCCGTGTGGTTGAAAAGCCAAATATTATCACGCAGTCAGTGAGTGTGAGGGAGTGAATATACGCAGTTTTGTTTTACCCGTAAAACGGTGGCAGCTGAAGCACAATCATCCCCTCATGAAGAACTAGGTGTGTAAATTTCTATACAAGTCCCTAATCATGGGAACATGATTGATATGAACAGGTCATAAATTATACAGCTTACCTACTGTGTGCCTCCCTTCACAAGCAACACCAAACTACAGTTAACGCTAGATTTGGAAACGAAACCCGCTGCCAATGTAGCACCGGTTCCTCTACGATTCGTTCGCGCCAGACTGAATCGCAATGCAGATTTTAGTGCCTCTTTGGTGTTTTGAAACGGATGTTACAGGCAAAAGAAACTAGCAAATACGCAAGTAAAATCAATTCTGCGTGGTTGTATCATTTCTGTGCTCTGTCGTCTCAAGAAAAATATATGCATGATGGTGAACTTAGGTTGAGTGACCGGAATAAATTACACGTTAACGTTTGATCGTCTGACCTTTCCGTCTTTTTCAGTGGGTATGAGACCCAACTTCAATGGCCTCATGTTCGCTTACCTAATGACACACCAAGTGCATCTTTATACGTCATATATTAGTTTGATTCATCTTCAACTTAACAATCGCTTGATGCGTACAATCATGTCATTTGTTGCTATGTTTTCTACCGTGGTATGACTGGCGATTTCTGAGCTAACATTATGCGAAAGATGGTACTTCCAAGTTAGCTTTAATGGCACAAGACAGTGCTATACAATATCTGGTTCATCATTATAATGATCAAAGCTTCGTATTGACAACAAACCGTTCCTACACGGCTGGGTTGATTGTTAACTTGTCGCTGTTAAGGGGAGGAGAAACCCCTAAATCACTTCAATCTGCTCAAGAACAGGACAATCAATCAGAGGGAGCAGGAGGGAGAAGTTTATGCTTCAGGGGCATTTTAATGTCCTAAGTTGACTGTTACAATGATTTGTTAGTGTACTTTGACTTTAACCTGGATTTTCTCAAAACCTGATTTTTGCCCCGATTGCTATCATTTAAGGCACTATGGGCCCTATCTTACGCCAGAGTCCCTAAACCCGTTATTTGGGGATTTCGCATTGCGTAAGAGGCGTTCCCCCGCGAAAGTTGCTATCTTGCACACCTGCCTATATCCCTAAAACACCAGCGCTACCCGTTACATTATGCATAGGCGTGGTTTGGGCGTTACGCCAGTTAAACCAATCAGTGTGCCAGGTGCCACTGCCTTTCGGAGCAGGCTGCGCTATCCCAAATCCTCAAACCGAAATCCGTGATGGAGAGAGGAAGGTCGCCACGTTTCTCCGTTGACGAAGTTAAATTGCCCGTGCAGGAGGTCAAATCCAGTCAGGGGAGGATCTGTTTTTGTTAAGTTAATCATGAATTGTATTATTATTATTATTATTATTATTATTATTATTATTAGACATTGACATATTGTTTAATGTTTGGTATGTAGTTAAAAAAAAAACAAGCCTACCCCTTTTGTGATGGAAACTTCAAAAAAAAAAAAAAAAAAAAAAAAAAAAAAATCGTTTTAGCCATGCACTTCCAACTCCTCTCCGTCTGAAATGAAGCATAGAACAAAATCCCATTTTAGAAAAATAAAATTAGGTATATGCACTGGCACTCAGCGACGTAACTTTTTTTCCCAGCGGCCTTGCATTTTCAGAACTCTTCAGCGAATGAAGGTAATTCTGGTGACAAGTACGTGGTTTCATCCGTTTACATTTTCCAGTCGGACAGCTGGCTATTTTTTTTTTTTTAATTACAGCAAGTTGCGTGACCGTGCTGCAAAAACTTTTCGCCAAATTACCTTCATTCGCAAAAGAGTTCTGAAATTCGCTCTCGCTGAAAAAAAAAAAAAAAAAAAAAAATTACGCCGCTGAGTGCCAGTGCATAGACCTAATTATAATTAATTATTTTTCTGAACTGAATGTAGCCCATTTGTCGCTGTTAGATCGCATAGGGGAGAAAGCCGTGTCTTCAATTGCCAAATGGGTAGCGGGTGGTTTGAGGACCCGCTATACGCTTTCCCTAACCTGTGTGGTCAAGATAGCAATTTTAGGAAAGCGCATAAACACGCCCACGGGCACACCTCCAGTCGCAAATAAAGGATTCGGCATAATGTATAGCGGGTAGTGAAGCCGCAAGATACCGTTTAGGGATAGTGGAAGCTGCTAAATGCCTAATTCACGGGTAGCGGGTAGTGGCAACGGGTAGGGCAGTGTGAAAGATAGAGCCCTATATCTCACTCATTTGTGGAACTTTTCTCATGAAATTTTGACACAAGTCTGTGTACATATCAGGAATTCTACTGAACTAAAAGTTTTGGTTTAGCACTTTGGGTCTGTGAGTTATGGTGATTTATATTTCATATCGAGGGGGCGAAAAGTGGCAAAATCCTCTTTTACCCCACTAAATCTCTAGTATTATGTGTAAATGCTTTATTCTAGTTCAGAAGAAGGTGTAAACATAACTAAATCTAATATAAAAAAAAAAAACCTGATTCAAATATCTTGCTTCATTCCTGAGATATAAGGCAAAGAAATAATGGTGAAATCGGGGTGGCGGCCATCTTGAATCACATGACCTAATTATGTAAATTAGGTCAAATTCATATTTTGTGTATTTCAGGTCATATACTGTCAATACACCAAGTATGAATGAGTTCTAACTAAAAATGACAATTTTTTTCCAAAAGGTTTCTCCTCCCCTTAAAATATGTTTAGGCCAGTGCGATAGTTAGCCAGTAAGGTAGTTTGCTGTAGCCTAACTCAACAGTTCTCAAACTCAGTCCTGGGGTGAACGCTGTGTTTGATGGTTTTTTGCTCCAACCAGAATTGCTATCGCAGAATTTTAACGAACTGCAAGCTATAATTTTTCTTACTGGGTGGCTTATAATGTTAGACTTGGGTGCTCAGAGTCCGTAATGTTACGGATTTCCGCATTTTTTAAATTTTCTTCCGTAAGAACAAATCTGGCACAAATACAAAATAGTTTTGGGTATGTAAAAAACTACATTTCCCATAAGTTCGGTTGATTGAGCCAATTTGTGCTTTTGTACAAACTTAAACTTGTAGCCAATCAGAGAGCCTTTTGTTGATGATTGCAAGCAATAAGCACCGATTACGTCAGGGGCTGGGGGCAGAGTCGCGGAGTTATTGCGAAGCTGTCGAGAAACTTTCGGTATGCGAGACGCTGAAACGTAGGCTGATGTATAGCGCAAAAACCATTTTTATTTTGTGCAGATGTTGAGCCGTATCATCGATTCTCCCTTGCATCACTCCCTTGAACCACAGATGCAGCCCCTGAACACCGCGCCCAACACATTTCAACTGGTTTAAGGTTTCCTATCCATTCAAAATTTGTAGCTAATCATTTAAAATGTGAACCGCAAATATTGTGTGCTTGTTTGGTGCTGTCCTGCAAATACTAAATAACAGCAACTCAGCGAACATTTTAGATCTTATCTGACAAGTTGCTGTAAAGTTAAGGCATTGTGCCGAAGTCGACAATTAGTCTTAGCTGCTTTTCCACCGAACGCGAAACAAATTTTTCGTGCGACAGATTACATTCAAAGTCAATGCAAAGATGCGAATACACGCAAGTTCGCATGTATTCGCGTCTTTGCATTGACTTTGAATACAATCTGTTGCGAAAAACTCATTTCACGTTCGGTGGAAAAGCAGCTTAACGTAGCTAAGTAGGTAGTAAGGCTCCATTGTTTTCCGTGCCCGTTTGGAGCATTGCTTTTATGTAGCTAGCTTGCTTGTGGATGAAATTATGGATATCTTTCCAGATCGTGGACATAATCTACGTCGCTTGGCAGTACAGGTAGTTGCAGCTGATGATGATGATGATGGTGATGAGTTGTTGATGCTTTTATTACAATGATGTCAGGACTGTCTGTCACAATTGATGTGGTTTCGATTGCATAGACTTGTATACATACAATTGATTTTTTTCTCAGGTAGATTCATAATCTCAGGTAGATTGTAATAGTTAGTGTTTCCAATCATTATATTTCCAATCATTATGTTAAAATGAGACAATGTTGAAATTTGCAATCATTTCAAGTTCCAAGTTACCTCAAATGACAGTTTTTGAAAACTGGAGGATGGACGGGGGTTCAAAAATGTTCAAATATGTTCAAGAGGGTTCAAAGATGTAAAAAAAAAAATGTTAGACTTTTTTGTGTTAAATTTTAAGAGGCAATCTCAGGGCAGATTTTTAATGTGAGGTAGATTGTAATAGAGTGTTTTCAATCATTAGTAAAAAAAAATTTCAAATTGGGAATGACTTGATATACACTACCGGCCAAAAGTTTGGAAGCAAGATCAAATTTGTACAAAAAAAATCATAGTTTCATTGGCATACTTTGCAACAAAATAAACATGATTATTATATAAAGAGTCACTTATTAGAGTACATTTTTACTCAAATTATCTGGCCCATATTACAATCCCAATTCCGAAATAGTTGGGATGAAGCGTAAATTGTGAATAAAATCAAAATGCAATGACTTTCAGATCGCATGAGCCAATGTTGTTTACAATAGAACATAGATAACATTTCAAATGTTGAAACTGAGACATTTTACATTTTTATCCACAAAATGAGCTTATTTCAAATTTTCAGGCTGCAACAGGTCTCAGAAAAGTTGGGACACAGGCAAAAAAGGGCTGAAAAAGCAATTAATATATAAGAGAATCAGCTGAAAGAACATTTAGCAAGCAATTAAGTTAACTGGCATCAGGTGTGTAATATGATTGGCTATAAAAGGGATATCTTAGAGAGGTTGAGTCTCTCAGAAGTAAAGATGGCCAGAGGCTCTCCAACCCGTGAAGGCTTGCATAAAAAAAAATTGTGGAATACTTTATAAACAATGTTCCTCAACATCAAATTGCAAAGGCTTTGAAAGTCTCATCATCGACAGTGCAAAACATTATCAAAAGATTCAGAGAAACAGGAAAAATCTCTGTGCATAAGGGACAAGGCTGAAGTCCTTTACCGGATGCCCGTGATCTTCGGGCCCTCAGACGCCACTGCATCACTCACTGGCATGATTCTGTCATTGACATTACTAAATGGGCCCAGGAATACTTCAAGAAACCACTGTCTGTAAACACAGTCCGCGGTGCCATCCACATATGCCACCTAAAACTCCATCATGCAAAAAGGAAGCCATTGTTGAGCATGATCCACAAGCGCCGCCGTGTTCTGTGGGCCAAGGCTCATTTAAAATGGACTGTAGCAAAGTGGCAAAGTGTCCTGTGGTCAGACAAGTCCAAATTTGACATTCTTGTTGGAAATCATGGGCGTCATGTTCTCCGAGCGAAAGAGGAGAAAGACCACCCCTCCTCCCATCAGCGTTCAGTTCAAAAGTCAGCATCTCTGATGGTATGGGGATGCATTAGTGCATATGGTGTGGGACACTTGCATGTTCTCAAAAGCACAATGAATGTTGAAAGGTATATAAAGGTTTTAGAGCAGGGCTGCCCAACCCTGTTCCTGGGGAGCTACCATCCTGTAGGTTTCTACTCCAACCCTAATTCAACACACCTGATTCAGCTCACTAGCAGCTCGTCAAGATCTCTAACTGGGAAAACAGATGTGGTTTGCTTTGGTTGGAGTGATAACCTTCAGGATGGTAGCCCTCCAGGAACAGGGTTGGGCAACCCTGTTTTAGAGCAACATATGCTCCTCTCCAGACGACATCTATTCCTGGGAAGGCCTTGTGTATTTCAGCAGGACAATGTGAAACCACATACTGCAGCTATTACAACAGCATGGCATCGTAGTAGAAGAGTCCATGTGCTGAAGTGGCCTGCCTGCAGTCCTGATCTTTCACCGATTGAGAACATTTGGCGCATAATTAAAAGAAAAGTCCGTCAAAGGAGACCCAAATCTCTCCAGCAGCTGGAAGCCTGTATGAAACAAGATTGGGATCAAATTCCAGTGCAGCGCTCCAGACTGCGACCAAGATTTACGTTTTGCGACTTACATTCTCACATCGGTCGCGCACTGCGCGACCAACACTTCATGCACTGTGCCTCTATTCTGGGCAGCGATTCACTCCCTAATTATCAGCCTCCGGCCGCAAATTTTTTTCTGCAGGTCGGTTGGTACCATTACGTACTTCAGCCAATCACAGATCGGCTGGTGCCATCAGCCAATCACAGCTCGGCTGTACTCATGCATCGATGAGAATGGCAAAGCATTCGACCTCGTCACTGTCAGCTGAGTTGTGCGCGCGGCAAAATTGTAAAATCTTGTCTGACAGTAACGATGCAAATGCTCCACAATACGCGAAATTACAAGTACACTAGCTGGTCTGCTGCAGAAGTCCAATAGTGTACGTAGTAGGCCTTGGCTTCGGTGACTAATGCTGCAGATCGGAGAGCAAATTTCATGATATCAGAAAGTGTTTTCATTACCGGTTTTTTTTATTTCGCCGTTTAGATTTTGCGCATTTCTAAGGGTAATGGAAACGCACCTGGAGAGTGAGAACGATGTCCGACGTTATTAGCCCGAAAACACAGTCTGCTTCGAGACCGTAGACTGTTCGTGACACAGTTTTGAGTCTTGTTGATACCAGCTATGGGTACTTGCGTCCAGTGGCGAATGGTTTTATTTAGCGTTTCAATATCAATCGCTAACCTTCTATCCTGATGGATTAGGTTGGATGCGCACTTCCACTCTGATCTCAAGTTCCGTATGTACATGATTATTCATGCAGTATGTATGAAATCGGTGGCTGGTTGGTCCGAGTGCAAGATTATTTATTTTCATTAGAGTACGATAAGGATGAGAAAAGCAGTGGTTCTTATAGATTTATAGTCCGTTTTCTTTGGGGTTCCGATAATTGGCCAGCTGTCAGAGGAATAGTATTTTGTCGATTGCAACAAATGTTCTAAACTGATTCAAAAACTAACTGGGGACGCCTGACCAATGTACTCCGGCGACGACCATAGGCTTATCAGCGCAATGCCTCAAATATGAGTCTGTGTCAGGAACAGTGTACGGCCACGAAGCAGACTGTTTTTTTGGGGCTAATAACGTCGGACATCGTCCTCACTCTCTGTGTGCGTTTCAGTTACCCTTCGAAATGTGCAAAATCTACATAGCGAAATTAAAAAAAAAAAAAACTGGTAAATAATAATAATAATAATTATTATTATTATAATAAGCCGTCCTGCTACATTGTTACCGGTGAAAGAATTTCTTGAAACTTTGTGCTAACGAACTTGGCATGCGGCACCTACTTTTTACCAAATATTTCGGGTGGATCACTTTGGGAACTATATTAAATTTAATGGTAAACTTTCAATTTGTGATGAAAAAATGCAGCCAAATTATGCTTTTAACGGCTTCAATTCCTCCTGGGGCTCATATTTTCAAAGCAATCAAGCCATGTTTGGTGTCAAATTGTTCCTTGGGATGGCAGCAGCAATAACGGTTATAAATTTTAGAACTAGCACTGTGATAATTGGGAGTTATTCATTGATTTATACCCATATGTTGGTTTTAGGGGGTGCTCATCTAAATTTGGCCATTCAGTAATTTTTCTATGAATGATTTATGTACTGGGGAGGGTTTGATGAAAAGTTGTCCCTTGGAGAAATGGAGACTTGTACGTACATTTAGACTTGTATGATAACTCTCCAAACGATAACTGCATTTAAACATTTTTCAAACATTCTTGTGAACATCAATATCTACTTTTCAGTTCACAAAGTCCTTTCTGATAATGTTTCTTAAATAAATGCAGCAATAACTGATAGTCTGTTCAGGTATCTTTATTTGGGCTTGCAAATATTCAGAAAAGTATCATGGCACTTTGCGTGACCACAGTTTTGGCCTGCACGCCTTTATTTTGGCCTGCGCGCCCAACTTTTTCAGGTTGGGAACGCATGCGCTCCTAGGTCCAAAAGTTAGTCTGGAGGGTTGCAGTGGCTAAACTCAAGAAACTTGTCTCCTCAATGCCCAGACACCTCCACTCCGTGTTAAAAAGAAGAGGGGATGCTACACCATGGTAAACAGGCCCCTGTCCCAACTTTTTTGAGACCTGTAGCAGTCATCAAATTTGAAATGAGCTCATTTTGTGGATAAAATTGTAAAATTTCTCAGTTTCAACATTCGCAATGTTATCTCTGTTCTATTGTGAATAACATACTGGCTGGTGTGATTTGAAAGCCATTGCGTTGTGATTTTATTCACAATTTACACTTTGTCCCAACTATTTCAAAATTGTGGTTGTACTAGGCCCATGGTCCTAGTGCCCCCCGGATTGCCGTTGGCATCTGGTGGGCTGCCTGTAAACCATGACAGAAAGTGTATAATGCAAACTGTGATTTGTTTTTTACTTTTTCACTGAAGTTGTGACTCTTGCAAATCTTCTCAACCCAAAAACTAAGGCCCTCCTTTCTTTTGTTAAGATTTATTCAGCAATGGTCTGGTAACATCAATGTAGAGAGTACCTAAAGATAAATTGAGGAAAATGGTGCATATCAATGAAAGAAAAGTCTAATCATACAGTAAATAAATCCCAAAATCCATAGATTTCATACTGGTTTTTAAGAAAGGCATTGTGAACAGAAACTTGAAGTTGCTTCCAAATTTTTGACCTGTATTGGCCTTGCTTCCAAACGTCTGGCCTGTAGTGTATATACATATATATATTATCTTGAAATAATACCATTTTCTAGTTTCTTAGTACACAAGTTCAATTTGTTTGTGTGATTTTGTTGGCTTTTGTGCCTGAAAAATTCCAAAATGGTGATGTATTATAAATTGTTCTTTTAGTGCTCAGAATGCACCATTTAAAGCCTAGAAATAAAAAAATTTCGGGGGCATGCCTAAAAAGGCTTGGCCCTTTGGGCCATGCTCCTTAGCCCGTGATGTCAGTACTTCCTTATTTTTATATCCTACCATGTAGAATTTCCTTATTTTTAAAAAAATCTCTGAGCACCCCTGGTTAGAGGGACGTTTCACTCTATTAAACTCTATTATTTATTTAACCTTTATTTTAACCAGGGAAATCCCGTCGAGATTGAAATCTCTTTTTCAAGGGAGCCCTGGGGGTTGAGGTGGGGAGGGAGAGGGCAATTTGCACAGCCAATTAGATCAGGGGATGATTAGGTGGCAGGTCGAAAGAGCCAGGTTGGGACTTAAGCCATGACACCGGGGAACCACCTACTCTTATCGATAAGTGTCATAGGATCTTTAGTGACCACAGTGAGTCAGGACCTCAGTTTAACGTCTCATCCGAAAGACGGCATCTGCTTCAGTACAGTGTCCCCATCACTGTACTGGGGCATTTGGGATTATTCCACCAGAGGGAAGATCACAACCTACTGGCCCACCAACACCTCTTCCAGCAGCAACTTGGTTTTCCCAGGTGGTCTCCCATCCAAGTACTAACCAAGCCCATATCTGCTTAGCTTCAGCCACGCGGCTGGCGCAGATCAAATTGTGGTATGGCTGCTGTATGACTGAAATGGCTATGCATTCAATGCATTCAAAGCTCAGTGCCAGAAGTAGCAATTTGTTTGTAAAAATCGACAACACCTAATGACCTAAAGGGCGCCAAGCTTTTGACCAATAACAGTAAGTCTTAATCGGCTAGGCGTGGTGGTGTAATTATCCATGCCTGAGCCAAACAATTTTGATGTTATGCCAATTATATATCAGTATTTGACTGACTTATGCGAACCCCTTGGCGCTCGCTACCGCTAGGGGGGTTTGGGTTCACCAGCTTAGCATCGCATGGTGGTTTCGGGCAGTACAGTAACCAGAAAGCCCTCCCCCGAGAGAAGTGGATGAAGGTGCCAGTACTGATACTTGTTAGTTGTTGGCATCAGAATTAGTGGTAATCTGAAATGTTTAACATTTGAAACCCCAAACATGTGCAATTTAAATGAAGGATTCCAACAAATTGTGCACAAAACATTGAGTTCACCCAAAGTCCAATTTACAATCAGTTAATGGAAATCTTATAAGCTAATCATTTTAAATAAACATTTGACAATTCCACTAATTCTGTTTCCAACAGCACAAAATTTTGAGCTCACCTCAAGTCCAGTGGAGAATTTTTGTCAGACCTCTCTATTGCCCTTAAAGGGTGTGTCCCTTTTTAATTTTGGGATGCCCAAAATGGCTGTATTGATTTAAATGTAAAGAAAAAAATAAAGAAACAAGGGGCTCTAAATTCGTTGACCAGGCGCAGGCGCGGCGAATGGGGCGAGTGCCGTGCCAACGGGGTGTATCCAGGCGTATTTTGCAATTTTGTGCCCGGCGCAAGTACTCCTCTGTCCCGCCTCTGTCCCTCCTGCCGGCGCAAGTGGCAAAGAGGGAGGAGAGAAGGCGTGAGTGGGTTTAACACAGCCGAGTCAAATCTTCACCAATCATATGAGCTCCTCTCCTCACCTTTAAATATTGGAATAAAGAAGCCTCTGTCCTATATCTGCATGATGCGTTAATGTTGCATTTTACTTTGCTGCTTCAGGTATGTTTTCTGCACCGCTTACGTCTATATTAAGCATTACAAATATGAGTTAATTCGCGAATGCCCTAGCTAGCCAGCTATTACCATTAGCGAACTTGAATGGAATTTCAAAACGAAACTACGTCAGATCATTCAAACTTATGAAGTTGGAATGAAATACGACAGCTGCTCATTTATTTCTTCTGCCTGCATCATTGGGAAGAGAAACAATGGATAGCGTGTTCCTATTATTACACCCTGTTGCTGCTTAAAATTTAGGGATTAACATGCATGGACAACAATGCAAGATACCTTACACATTTATTTTCTATATGCGATCTTAGCTCAGTACGAGATCATAGCAATCAGGCTGCATTCCTTTCCCCCACTAAAAACGATAAAACCTAAGTGACAATAATAGTAGTATTAAGCTGCTTGCACACTGGACGCAAAACAAATTTTTCACATGACAGATTACATTCAAAGTCATTGCATTGACTTTGAATGTAATCAGTCACGCAAAAAATTCGTTTTGCGTCCAGTGTGCAAGCGGCTTTACTGAGCATAGAACGCAAGCATTTTATATATATATATATATATATATATATATATGTATATACGCACTGCCTAATACCGAGGCAGCTTGTGGTTGGCTGAGAAAGATGTGAAGTCATTAGTTTGCATCACAGATGCAGCTGCGTTGATTAAGCCAGGTCGAGTTCCCATTACGCGTGCCAACCGCCTTTGATCTGACATCAGGACAATCGATATATACTACAATTTATGTCCTGATTCAGATAGTTACATTAAATAGTGGTTGCTGTAATAATTTATTGCATTGAAATGTGCCTGACATTCTGGAAACCTGCCTATGAGGTTTCGGTGATGTGTGCACACTGTGCGCCGGTCAGCCAAATTACCACTGCACAGAAAGTAAACCAGGTTGGAGCTGGCGAGCTCTCTGCACACTTTCGACGGAGCCTTTATCCACGAAATTGTCACTGCATCATAATGAATATGTGACACCTGCCCCTACTACGCCGCCACACCCATCTTGGCGCACGTCCGTCTACCAAATTGCCAAAGTGGCTGCGCACGGTGTTACACCGCATGAAATTACCACTGCTCGGGCTGCACCGGACGAAATTACCACTGCGTGGGCTGCGCCACCCTGCGCTGCGCCAAGAAATTAGAGCCCAAGGAGTTTAAAGGGATCTCTATTGCCAGTCTTTTGAATAACTTCCATGCTAAATGCGCAAGAGGTTTTAATTCAGCTTTTATGGTGCGCAGGGTCCCCATTATCAGACGCTGGACTTGAGTGGACTCAAAATTATATCAAAAGTATAATGGAGAGACCGGTTTTTATGCAAATATTTGATGTTCGACCATTCAGTCCATGAGTGACTAATAAAAATTGATGACTGATAAAGTGAGGAATATTTTTTGACTTTATTTCTCGAGGGAGAAAGTGAAGAATATTTTTCAAAACCCAGGGGTACCCTGGGTGACCATATCAGATTTTCATGATTTTTTTAAAATTGCTTTTGACATATCATGAAGCAATTCATGTTTTTGTTGTGAAGTCTTTATAGTTGTTGCAAAATAATTTAGTTCTGTGAATATTTTTAATGTTTTTATTCTCAGGCTGAAACAATGCTCATAAGGTGAAATGTTTGTGACGTCAGCGTAGCAATATTAGCATTGCCATTTTGTGACTGAATTTCTGAAGATTCCTACTAAAACACGCCCCAACAGATATGAATCTAATTTTTCGAACAGAGTGAATCTTCAGAATGAGAAAAAAATGATCCCATGGTCAAACTTGCACAAGTAACGCAAGGTGAAATTTGGCTTCACTATTGGTGGAAACGCACCATAATGCTGAACGGATCATTAGATATAACACTTGGGTATCGTTCTTTAGATGGGGCATGATCTGGATTTATCCACAAGATTTCTGTGGCGTGTGTGGGCACACAAATAAATTTGAACAATCTGAACATTATAAAATGTTGATTGTCAAATAATGTTGAGGTATTACACATGACTTTTTTTTAGCAAAACATACTGAAGCAGAAATGAATAGTCCAGAAAGAAAGCACCAGCTACTGGTCAATTTCCACAACCCTTTATCTATAGACACTGAGCTACCATAACATTAAAACCACCTGCCTCATATTGTGTGGGTCCCCCTCAAGCCATCAAAACAGCTCTGTCAAACTGACATCCACTTGAACTGCTGAACCCTAGTTTTCCCTGCAGAACATTTCTCAGAGCATCACACTCCCCTCACCAGCTTGTCCTTTTCCCACAGTGCATCCTGGTCCCACCTTTTTCGCAGGTTAATAATGCATGCGTACCCAAACAATGCAAATGATTTTAAGGAAAACATGACTCATTGCAGGTGGCTTTCTTCAATTGCTCCAAGGTTCAGTCCTGACGTTCACATGCCCATTGTAGCCCTTGTTGAAGTCACTCAGGTCCCATTTCTCCCACATTCAACACGTTGACTACAAGAATCAACTGTTCGCGTACTATCTAAGGCAGGGCTATCAACATTATACTGAAAGGGTGTTGGTGCAGGCTTTCATTCCAACCATGCACTTACACACCTGATACTGCTAATCAAGCTCTTTCGCAGAGGCTCTTGGGGCTGACTAGTAGAATCAGGTGTGTCACTGCTTGGTTGGAATGAAAGCCTGCACCCACACCGACTCTTTCAGGATAATATTGAATAGTCCTGATTTAAGGTCTGTCAGCAGACCTTGACATGCCCCATTGTTACAAGATATAATAGCAGATATCCATGATATTTATTTAATCTGTCAGTGGTTTCAATGCTTTGGCTCATCTGTGTAAAGCAGTTATCGTGCATTTATATTGCAATATATCAGCATAATACTGAAAAGTGTTGTGCCAACAAAGCCTGAATGTTCCTCTGATGACAGTAGTGGCATGCTCCATGTCTCTTCATACCTGATGCTTTTATAGTGTGGATGATATGCTGGAATGGCACCCACATTGATCAGTGTGTATACCGGGTGGCTGGGAAAGAATGGTGCCTGACCTTCTCATTAAATTGGCAAATACACAGCTCATCAGAGCATTTTATATTATTCCCAATGTACCATTCTCTGTCATACACACATAGTATGTAGATGGCCTGCTGATAAATTGACACTGAAACTTGTTGATCAATTTGAATGGTTGCATAGCTTTCACCCCTAGAGATTCTTCTCATTTCTAATCCTGTGTCAGAGGTGGGCACAAAGCTATGATGGGAGCATAAACTTGCAGCCGTCTTGCTAAAGAATAGCGCCCATCTAGTTGATTCTTATCTGCATTACTTTGAATGTTCCCTGAAAAAATGTGATGCCCTCAATGTTCTTGGTGGCCCATCTGAATAGCAGTCAGAGTATGATCATCTTCCTTCACCTGTAAACTGGCCCGTGCAATCGGGTGCTTTTTTTTATTTGTTTGTTTTGAAGCATTGGGATAGTTGTCAACATGGTCAAATGCCCTATCAAATAATGGCCAATTTTTTTGCATTTTGAAAGAAATATCATTTTTGACTGGATCTATTGGCTAGGTAAATATTGTCATTCCTGTATGCTTTTTTTTTTTGTCTGATCTGATTGGAGGCCTTTGGTGGGCCCCTAAATACCTAAAATAAAAAACATGAGTAAATATTGCATGTTTGGACACTCGGAAGTGAAAAATGGTAAGAAGTTCAGTGTTCATAATGCCACACTCCAAAAGCCCGGGTAGAAATATGGTTACCCACTTAATGTAATGAGGATATGCGGATTAGCTTGTGAGATATGAAGCTCCTATTTGGAATGAAAGTGACAAACCTCACTTATGGGTGAGGAAAAGAAGAGTGTGACACCCAGCTGTTGAGGACTTATATCTCTAAAACTAAACCTTGCTACAAAAACATGGCATGGCTTCATGATATATCCAGAGATATTTCATTTTTTAAAAATCATGAAAATCTGATGGTCATCATGGGAATTTTCCTAAAACTGGGTGATTTGAGATGGTATGACCCAATAAGAATGGCAACCACTTCCATCGCATCATTTAAATATTGTCCATTTTTCGTGTCACAGTCAAATAGAAAAAAAGTGTAATGGTGAAACTTCATGAATTTTATCAAGCAGAGGAAAAAGGCATGCACACGCAGACACACTCATACACGCACATGCACACACGCAGACTGTTATTGTGATGTTACAATAAATACAACCAAACATGAGCTTGAAACTAGTTTACCAGGTAATAGATGCTGTGGAGGTTTCCCATGTCTTCAATCAGTTTGGATTTGAGAAATCCTGTTGTGTGCACCAGGCATGCACCTGAACTTTCAAACATATTAACCCTTAAAGTGTTTAATTTTTACTCACCCTATCCCCCTAAAAGTTGATCATTCATTATTGAGTTTACAAATGACCTTTAGAAGGACTCATAGGTACCCGTGAACCCTTTTGAAGGTCATTGCCAACTAATTTGCTGTCTAAAAATGGACAAAGTTGTTGACCTTTTGAAAGCTTGAATTTGAAATTTGCTTCATATATTTTGCAACTTGTGTGACCATAGCAATGATATGGACTTTAAGGGTTAAAATATATCATATATGTCAGTGGTGGTTTGAATGTAAAATTTTGTTCAATGGTAGTTTTATCTTCAGAAATATGTATATTGACTGAGGATTTTGCTGTGCTGCTGAGGTTCATCATGTCACCAATAACCTGAGGCTAGGAGGTAGGCTGCACATGACAGCAATGCAAGTCCGTGTGTTTGTAAATTAATTTTGCAGTGGGGCATTTTTTATATGTGATTGCGTGACAAGTATGAATGAGCTATTGCTGTATTTTTGGAAAAGACATGATTTGAGTCGTCAAATAAAATTTCACAGATTTTAATTTTTCAATGTTTCTTTTCTCTCAAATGGCTTCTCCAAATTTCTCCACCCTGTACTGGCTCACATATGTTTGTTTGAAAGCCAGCTTTGCGTATTATTTTATTGATTCCTTTAAATGTGCAAAAGTAGCTACTGTTGTTTCTAAACGGTTCATTCAAATATGGATGAAAATATCCTCAAAGCTAACATTCTGTACTTCCACCTCATTGTAATTGTATCCTTTTAAGCTAGAGCATGGAGTAGAAAACTTTAAAAATAAAATCAAAGTGACACTACCATTAACTCCTGGTTAAGCTGTTTGTGAATTAGGGACCAGTCATCCATGCCAAGATCATATTTATCTTACTGCCCATGGTCATGGTAACAGGTTGTTGGTTGGATGAGATTCATTATGTCTCTAATTTTAGAATTAAAATTTGACTTCTTTTATATCAGACAAGAAAGCGTAGCTCTGCATTCATACCTTGACATGTTTCGACGGGAACTCCCATCTTCCTCAGAAGTCACAAAACAGAATACGAAAAAGAAACGGAGATGAGACAGACGAGATCAATAAAAGACAAGGCACTACAAGAAAACCTAAAATCAGCCATTACGGACCATTGTAAGAGGGAAAACCATATTATGGACTGGGAAAAGGCCAAAGTTATCCGCACTGAGGAAAACCGACACCAACGCTGGATTATGGAGGCGATAGAAATCCGGAAGCAAGCCCAAAGAACGATGAACAGGGACGAGGGGGCGTACATGCTGTCTCACACGTGGAGTGCGGTTCTGAAGAGGCGAACTGACAGCAGGAGGCGTGACCGCCCTGTCAAACCTGGCAGGATGGTCACGCCTCAGTAAAAACAGATGATAAGACACGTCACAATACCATCATGTGACACTTCTGAGGAAGATGGGAGTTCCTGTCGAAACATGTCAAGGTATGAATGCAGAACTACGCTTTCTTGTCTGATATAAAAAGTCAAATTTTAAAGCAAATTGGTTGATTGACTGATTGATTTGTGAGTGACATTAGAGTCTCATCACAACACTCCTTCTTAAGCTTTGCTTATCCAGGAGTAAAAACTGTCCAATGAATCATGGGTGCTCACTATATTTTAGCAGCTGAATGATTGCTAAACTGAACAAAGTTTGGCACCGGATAGGTGCTACATTACCTTTGAGACAAATGGTGCAATGTTCTTTCCTTGGCCATATTACCCTCTCCAGAAATATGCAATTCCAATTCCGAAATAGTTCGGACAAAGTGTAAATTGTGAATAAAATCAAAATGCAATGACTTTCAAATCACACCAGCCAGTGTTTTATTCACAATAGAACAGAGATAACATAGCACATGTTGAAACTGAGAAATTTTACATTGTTATCCACAAAATGAGCTCATTTCAAATTTGATGGCTGCTACAGGTCTCGAAAAAGTTGGGACAGGAGTCCTGTTTACCATGGTGTAGCATCCCCACTTCTTTTTAACATAGAGTGGAGGCGTCTGGGCATTGAGGAGTCAAGTTTCTTGAATTTAGCCATAGGAATTTGATCCCACTCTTGTTTAACACAGGCTTCCAGCTGCTTGAGAGTTTTGGGTGTCCTTTGATGGACTTTTTGTATAATTATGCGCCAAATGTTCTCAATCGGTGAAAGATCAGGACTGCAGGCTGGCCAGTTCAGCACACAGACTCTTCTACTACGAAGCCATGCTGTGGTAATAGCTGCAGTATGTGGTTTTGCATTGTCCTGCTGAAATACACAAGGCCTTCCGTGGAATAGATGTTGTCTGGAGGGGAGCATATGTTGCTCTAAAACCTTTATATACCTTTCAGCATTCATGGTGCTTTTTAAAACATGCAAGTGTCCCACACCATATGCACTAATGCATCCCCATGCCATCAGAAATGCTTTTGAGCTGAACGCTGATAACAGGAGGGGTGGTCTTTCTCCCCTTTAGCCCGGAGGACACGATGCCCACAATTTCCAACAAGAATGTCAAATTTGGACTCGTCTGACCACAGGACACTTTGCCACTTTGCTCCAGTCCATTTTAATTGAGCCTTGGCCCACAGAACACGGTGGCGCTTCTGGATCATGCTCAACAACGGCTTCCTTTATGCATGATAGAGTTTTAGGTGGCATCTGTGGATGGCACAGCGGACTGTGTTTACAGACGATGGTTTCTTGAAGTATTCCTGGGCCCATTTAGTAATGTCAATGACAGAATCATGCTGATGAGTGATGCAGTGGCGTCTGAGGGCCCGAGGATCACGGGCATCCAGTAAAGGTCTTCGGCCTTGTCGCTTACGCACAGAGATTTTTCCAGTTTCTCTGAATCTTTTGATGATGTTATGCACTGTCAATGATGAGACCTTCAAAGCCTTTGCAATTTGACGTTGAGGAACATTGTTTTTAAAGTATTACACAATTTCTTTACGCAAGCCTTCACAGGTTGGAGAGCCTCTGGCCATCTTTACTCCTGAGAGACTCAGCCTCTCTAAGACATCCCTTTTATAGCCAATCATGTTACACACCTGATGCCAGTTAACGTAATTACTTGCTAAATGTTCTTTCTGCTGATTCTCTTATATATTAATTGCTTTTTCAGCCCTTTTTTTGCCTGTGCCCCAACTTTTTCGAGACCTGCTGCAGCCAGAAAATTTGAAATAAGCTAATTTTATGGATAAAAATGTAAAATGTCTCAGTTTCAACATTTGAAATGTTATCTATGTTCTATTGTAAATAACATATTGGCTCATGTGATCTGAAAGTCATTGCATTTTGATTTTATTCACAATTTACACTTTGTCCCAACTATTTCGGAATTGGGGTTGTATTAAAAATGTACATTGATTGTTGTCTTTTGATGAAGTGCTTTTCTGGATTTGTACTGTTTTCAGGTCGAACTACATCCAGGGAACAAAGATGCTGGGTGCTTACTTCCATGAAGTTTCTCTGCTGGAGTAACAGAACTGGATTCTTCAGCACACCTGAGGAGATTTGTCAGTGTAGCTGACTGCTCTTTAATTTGTATTAAATTCACCTGTCCAAAGCTGTTATCCTGACTTGTATCTGGACCAATGTTGCGGAATTAATGTCTGCAATGTAGTCTCCTCTCTTTGATATAGGATCTAGGAATATTGCTATGTACAAAGCAGGCAAAACTGGATGGGTGTTTCCCAGGCTAGTCCAAGATGAATCTCCATTATCTGCTTTTTTTTTCATTTTGGACTGGATACAAGGGGATTGAGGCTACCAATGTTTATTAAAAATGAAATTGTAACACCACCGCAGCACTTTGTCATTATTGAACTTTGAACATTTTTATTTACTGTATAAATTATATATGCAGTGTGCTAGTTTTGTCTGTCCATCCATCCATCTATTCATCTTCAGCTGCTTATCCAGAGCTGGGCAGCTAGGGCTCAGGCATTCCCCTCCCCAGCTACTTCCTCCAACCCTTCCTGGGGGACCCCAAGACGTTCCCTGGCCAGTTGGGAGATATCGTCCCTTCAGCGCGTCAAAGATCTGCCTTGGGGCCTCCTTTAATTTTTGCATGCCCGGAAATCCTCTGAAGGCAGACATCCAGGAAGCATCTGGGCCAGATGTCCAAACCACCTCAACTGACTCCTCCAAACACAGAGGAGCAGCGCCACTAATATAAGCATCTCCCGGATGTTCCAGCTTCTCACGCTGTCCTTAACCCCTTTGCGCAGAAGGCCAAATTTGGCTATTTATGGGTTACCCAATTTAATGCTTTATAATTCAAGATTCAAGCTTCATATAGAGACCGCATGTGGCTCAACTATGACGGGACACTTGCAGCATTTAGAATTCCATCGTATTTCAATTTATTTTCGAGATTTTGGTCGAGAAAAGGGGCTGCAAACATAAAAAATCATGAAAATTGAGCATTGAAATTGTAAAAAAAAAAAAATAATAATAATAATGCTGAGGATTGAAAAATGGCTGGGGGTTAATACATTTCTGGGATCATGAACTCCAAGACCACAAGCACTCTTCATCTGAGCATGAAAAACTAATTATCCACTCTTCAGAAGCCAAATAAGAGCTCTCCAGGTGGCTCCCCAAAGTCCCAGAGCCCTCAAAATGGCACACTGTCAAATCATAAAATAATCACATTTTTAACGCAAATCAACTTTGGACTCGTGAAATTCAATATGAATTAATGATTTTCTGGTTGAATTTAGCATGAGTTTACAAATATAGGCGCAGCTGGACATCAATGGTCACCAGTAACCTCTCCAAACCCATACATGTCTTTTCTCCATGATAAAGTTCAGAGTTTCGTCCATTTTTCTGCAAAGCCGCATCAGCAAGCACACATACTAATTAAAGGAACTGCTTATTTTATGGTCAGAACGTTTGCTCAGACAGAAAGCCACCGTAACGCACGTGAAACTGATAAACCTCCATGCTCAAGGACGTCAATTCTGCGCAAGATTTTTGGGTCATTCCATGAAATAGAGAGCCAGAGACCCTGCATTTTTTACAGGACTATATGATTTACAAAATTAGATGCCACCTATAGAAAATGCCATGCATGAAGGCCAGAGTATATAAAAAAAGCTAACACAGGCAATATAATTGGTCTTCTGAAAAAGATAAATTAAAAAAACTGCATGTCTTTGAAAAACTTGTGGATAAAAAGTGTCCAGATTTGTGACATTCATTGCCTTCAGACTTTGAATGTAAAATTCTACGAATTTTTAAATAGAAGTCTGGCTTAAATGGCATTTGTTCTTAACATCAATTCCAAGTGATTAACCCACAATGGAAATTAACTGGGAAATCCAGATGTATAACACTGCAATTAGCGCTTAAAATATTGTTGCGAACGTAACTCATGGTGTCCTGAAAAGTTACGTTGAAACAGTGCTGAGAAAACCCAGGAAACATAATATATTATCTAGATTTTTGTACCAACGTGTTGATATTAATCTGTTGCATAACCGTCCAAAATATCTCAGAAAACATACGGGTTTTTATAAAATTCTTCTTTTTGTGGAGCAAAATTTTTCACGTCATATTTTTCCAAGTTAGGTTCAACACGAGCCGGGCTCGCTGCCCCATCTGCTGTATCCCCGTGGGGTCTCACAGTGGTCATAGATATGGATTTCCTTTCGAACCTCCTACTTCTCATCCGGGAACCAGTCTATCGTCTTCATGAAGGAAGCTGAGCAGGTTAGTATTTTTGTGTCCCACAAAGTTACGTTCGAATGAAATGACGTTCAATCACTAAAATCTTTTGGTAAATCACCGATTTTCAACACAAGTATGTTTTCTATAGGGATTCATAATTTGGCCTGCCGTTTCACGTGTTTTAAGGAGTAGTGCATCGTTTTTGGTCGCGGAAGTTAATTTGGATTAATTACAGGAAAAATAACGCGCTAAAAAAATAACGCATTTAATCGCACCTTTCTCAGTTCCCTCATTTCTGGCACACCGGTAACACTGATGCACATACTTTAGCCCGGTAGGTGACGTTAATGCACCTTAAGTCTTAAAATGTTGAATAAAAAGGCTATAATTGCACTTGGGAGTTTGCACTAATCAGTGAATGTAGTTCACAGATGAAAAATGCACTGATAATTATAGATGAAAAATAAAAAATTTTGTTGTTTAAGATCAGATATATGTCTATTCATTGATTCAGTCGTCAACCAAAATTTATTTGAATTGAAAAAGTTTGCTTATTGTGTCAAAAATTGGTATTTGATAAAAATGTGATTAATCGAGATTAATTAATTCCAAAGCCTTTAATTAATTAGATTGATTTTTTTAATCGCGTCCCACCACTATTGTTTACATGCCTACCGGCATCTCTCATCCATATATTATCTCAATGAAAGCGCCACTCGGCAGTTAGGTGTATTTTTGTGGGGGTTGTGGCAAACCCAACTGGGACATGGCCAGTCACTGCTGTTATTGTGTCCATGTTGCGTTCAACGCACTTTGGCGAAAGAAAGGATAAATTTTTCAAAATAAAAAGAATTTTGATGGAAGTTGTTAGGCTAAATTGCCTGTTTCACATTTACTGTTTTTTTTTTTTTTTAATAAATGCTGCACAGCAAATGTAGGGTTGCTTTTTGTGAAGTTCCTGTATTTCAGCCCAGAATTGTGCTGAATGTTTAACTGCATGCTCCTGCTGAGGAATTGAAATCAACAAATTCATCCTGTTGACCATTAGTTGTACCATTGTAAATTGAATAATTAGTGGTTTCCAATATCAAAAAGGGCGTAGGGTGAAGACAGGTGATGCATTTGCTAAGTCGAGCATTTTTCATGCCCATGTTACATTTGCAACATTTGTCATGTGGTACAATCCAGATGGCAAATTTTGCATTTAGCAACTAGTCTACTCTAAAATATTTTCAGAGCTGATGTGTACATTTTGACTCATGGGAACGCCAACAAAAGTTGAACCAGTACTTCGTGCAAAATCTTTGTTTCAAATTTGAACAGTCATGTCACACTTTTGCTCTCTTTTTTGTGGAATGACCCTTTTACATATGCGTTGATTGAATAATTGCTGACTACAGCAGGGGAACGTAAATATGCCACTAAAACTCACGCCGAATGCGTGAGTTGACAGGTATGTGTTATTAGTGAAAACTGACCACACCTGATAAAGTTGAGAGTTATTGGAGTTTCTGTAATGGTCATTTAAATGAATGATTGAAAACAGGTCATGACCAATCCTTATATTTAAAGGATGGGTTTGAGCCTCCCCTATTGCCAGTTCCCCAGGCACCACTGTTATACAATTAACAAAATGAAGATAAATCAGAAAACCAGTACTAATCAAGTAATTATTTCATCTAATTCTGGATCATATAGATGAAAATAAGTGATCAGATAACAATATATAGCGAAAACAAAAATAAAAATGTATTTTTGCTGCAGAAAAATGTGTACTAAATATCTCTTTGTACTGCCTGTGACATTCAAGACAAAGTCACATAGAAAAGTCAAAAAGACTGGAACGTAATCTACAGAAAAGCAAATGAAACACAGATCAAAAGAGAGAAGCCAGAGTGCCTACAGTCAAAATCAATGGAACTGCATGCGCACACAAACCACATAATGTGCATAAGGGATCTTCAAGATTCACACAACCTCTGATGGAGATTTTTTTTAGAACGGACCACGCACCTACCTTCTCGTCTTCCAAGCTTACAGGCTTTACAAGTGCCACTGACACTAATATGGCCTGCCCAAACAGGGAGAGGGACTGTGCTTAATGGAATGACTGTGCGATGCAGTGTACCATTCACAGCACATGTGAGTCGAGCCCAAGAAGAGGTCAGAGACTAAAAACCTCACCTTTGTCATTAAGGTGAGGTTCTTTGAAAGGTAAAACAGAAGAGGGGACTGAAAAAAGACAGACTCAAAATACAACCCCTTTTCCAGAAAAGTTTGAACGGTGTGTAAAATATAAATAAACAGAATGCAATGATTTGCAAATCATTTTAACCCTATATTTCATTGAAAATAGTGCAAAGACAACATATCATTTGTTGAAACTAAGAAATTTATTGTTTTTTGAAAATCATTTGCTCATTTTGAATTTGATGCCAGCAACACATTTAAAAAAAAGTTGAGGCAGGGGCTGCAAAAGACTGGAAAAGTTGATTGATGCAAAAAAATATATATATATTCACACACACGCACACACATATATATATAAAAAATATACACACACACACACACCTGGTGGAACATCTCACTGCAAATATGGTTAATTGGCAACAGGTCAGTAACATGATTGGGTATAAAAAGTCTTTCAGACAGTAAAGATGGCAATGGCTTCACCACTCAGGGAAAGACTGCATGGGCAAAAAGTACAACAATTTAAATTAACATTTCTCATTGAAAAATTGCAAAGAATTTGGGATTTCATCCTCTACAGTACATAATATTATCAAAAGATTCAGAGCATCTAGAGACATCTGTATGCAAGGGACAAGACTGAAAACCGATACTGAATGGCCATGATCTTCAGGCCCTCAGGCAGCACTGCCTGAAAAACAGCTGGGATTCTGAAGTGGAAATGAAAGCATTAGCTCAAGTGCACTTCTGTTAACCATTTTCAGTAAACACCATCTGTCGCTGCATCCGCAAATGCAAGTTAAAACTCTGCCGTGCAAATATGAAACCAAGATCCAGAAATGCTATGCCCTGTGGTCTGACCAATCAAAAATGTGAAATTACTTTTGGAAATTATGGATGCCGCGTCATCCGGGCTAAAGGGGAAAGGGACCATCCAACTTGTTATAAGTGCACAGTTCAAAAGCCAGCATCCATTAAAGTATGGGGGAGCATTATGGCACATGGCATCGGTAACTTGCACATCTGTGAAGACACCATTAACGCTAAACAGTATATACAGGATTTAGTGTTTCATAAACTGCCATCCAGACATCTGCGACTAGTGGTGTTTTCTCAGGGAGGCCAAGGGAGGCCAAGCTTCCCCAGTTTTTTCAGGTCCATAGCGGTCACTTCAATAAAATCAGTTTGCTTTACAGTTCCAGTATTTCTGTGCGCTGTTGCTGCCATCTCTGCTCCATTTCTCAAGGAGTGTTTTACAATTAGTGAGACAGTACCCCTCTAAATATTATGTGGAAAATTTGAGGTGAAACACGGTATCACACTCCTACTGTAGACTAATGTCTTGTCCCCGAGAAAGCCAAACGAAGTTGGCGTCGCTTGGCAAAGGATTAGCCAATCAGATAAGGCTATGGTCTTGCCACTACCGGAGCTCTTTCCAGTGCCAGAGTGGCACAACACAGCTCAGGGAAGCCAGCAGCCCTTTGGCTTCTCATCAATCAAATCAAAACGTGTTGTCAGCATCACTGGAATGAAATAACTTTATAGCTTTCGTAATCTACATTAGCAACATTAGCAAATGCAGTTATGGAGGTTTATTTTTTAATTGATTTTTAGGTCTCTTTTATTATTTTGTATTTACACAGTTCTTGGATCAATTTAATTATCTCTCCATTCTGATAAGTTAACGTTACTTCCATTTTTCTTTCAGACAGTATACTGTAGTCATGGATGTCATAAAGTTTCTTTAACAAAATTAATGGAATATATATCCAGGTAAATACAGCTGAACAAAGGTCACAATAAAAACCAATCTCCGTGAATTATGAATGGGCAGTACCACCATCCAAACAGGTTTAAAGACTTCATTCGTCATCAATAGGGATGTCCTCCGTATCGCATGGTAAAGTTCAGCCAAAGATAAGCAGCTAAAAAAGATTCCCTTTTGCCAGGCTTCTTTTTCACTTGTTTTTAGCCCATGTTTCTGGCTGCCTGGGTCTTTTTTTTTTTTTTTAGCTCTTTTGGGTTGAGTCCGCACACACACATCCTGGCCCGTAGAGCACTTATGGAAATAACCCCTTCATATGACCACCAAAATGCGTTCGCTTAGACTTATTTGGGCAGTTTGCTGTGACGACTACTCATGCTTGCAGTCTATTCTTTACTTTTCTGGTGATGCTGGACATAATTAATGAGAAAATGCTCTTCTTCAAAGCTTTGGCTTGCACATGCACTAGCTCATGGAATGACGCCTCATCATTTGTATTACTGTTTTCAAAAATATTTCTTATTTGGCTCTGTGAGTGTGTCGCATCCCAAAATTAATCATAATATGTAGAAAGTAGTTTACATGAGAGTTATTATAAACTAAATTCATAACCACATCTCAACATTTATCTTTCGAATATATTATCCACTTTCTTCAGCTCCATAGTACAAAATGAGCACATTTCTTCTGTGAAAGGATATTTTTAAAAGACAATTATTCCAAAGGCAGATATTACAGGTATTACATCAATGCATAGTTGCACACACAGATACATACTCTGCCTGGTGTATAGTTAATAGTTTATCATAGATATAATACCTAAAAAAATTTAACAAGATTTTTAATGGGAAAAATAGACTCAAAAAATATTTTTTCACAAGTTATAATTTTTCTTTTCATTGAAAAAAAAAATTGTACAATGTTCATTAGTACACTGCATACTCATAACTCCCACACCACTTACACCAATTCAAAAGTCTAGAAGTATTTACGGAGGAGAATTCCATTACTGATCAGTACAATTGTTAACAAACCCACTATGAGTGGGTAAATTACCCAGTTAAATTATTAAACTTAATAGAAAATGAACAAAATTGGTGGACGTTTTCATCACCAAGTAAATTCCTTGCGTGAATTAGAAAATCAGCTGCAACGCAAATACCCTTGCTTTTCCAATGTTGACAATATAAACATTTTATCTAACTGTGCTACCATTGTTTAATACACCAATTAACCCCGATAAGTTCTGAACATAAAGCAACACAAATTTCCTTCCAACGGGGTTTGCTGATGGAAATATGAACGTTTAATTGGTATCTAAAATGATCAACCCCATGCTTAATGCAATATAAAATATCAAATTGAATTCGCGAGAATTTCAGCAGTCTTTCTTCCGATCACCAGCGCAGCATAATTAGTCCTGTCAACTGCTACTCATTAGAGGTCGCACGTATTAAGTTGCGCAGGTCTGGCAACATATTTAGCATAGATTGCAATTTCGGCGAGTTGGGGGGGCGGAGCACTTGACGTTTTCTCGTGAGAATTCCATGTTTAAACACGATTGGCCACTTTCCCTATATATTGGTATTCTCATTACGTTGCTTATTATGAGTTTTTTTTACTTAAACAAACGTACTCAAACTTTTGGTTTTTTTTTTTTTTTAGGGTGGGTGTCAGGCAACTGTTGGCATGTCGTTGCACCTAAATTTTCTGTTGGTCTTCTTATTAACGTGGCTCAGTTGTGAAGTTGCTCCCAAGCAGCTAACAAAAAATGCTCGAGACAATGCAGCTTCAAGTGATGAACTGCAGCATGTCGCAGGCGATCCTAATTTCGACGCGCACTATCCGGGAGGGCTTGCTAAGCAGCTAAAGAATGCGAAATCTAAACGTCCACGAACACACAGGGATGACCTTAATGAACAGACTATCTTGGAGCTCTCCCTGGCCTGCAATGATGTACCAACAACGTTATCTCTATCTGAAAGGCCGCAGAACACTGGTAAGTGCCTTGCGAGCATCTGCGTTTCAGCTGAACAATGGAAGCCGTACTTCATTCAGTGAATGCTGTTCGGTAAGGAAATTTGATTTGGGTGTGGTGGGGCTGGCTTTTTTTTTTTTTTTTTTTTTTTTTTTTTTTTTTTAGGGTCTCGAGGATTTATATCACTGGATGTTCTGGAGTCCTGTGGCCATGCTGTTTCCGAGGACCAGAAGAATGCAACTGTTGCAGTCAAAGACTGCGATGTCACACTCTCGGTAACCCACGCCCACAAAACCATGAAACTGGTTAAATCCATTATTGAAATGGTCCGTCACACCCCAATGTCTTCACAGGGGGGGCAATGCTCTACAAGAATGAAATATGAGACCACAGATGGCCAGCTTGCTGACGTGACCCTACCCTGTACTGCTCGCTCTCATCCATCTTATTCAAACAATGATCTTTCAGATGGCTTGATCCACAGTCTTCAGTCTGACAATCCACTTACTCCTCATAGGTTCAAGTGTAACCTTCCCCCATGTAAGTGAACATTCTAGGGTGCAAGTAGGGAAGCTTGCTCCTGGAGAACTGTCTGTGTAAAACTCATTGGGGGGTGTAAGCTTGTCTAGCTGTTATTCCTTTCAATGGGAATTTCAGGAAGATGTGCTGTAGAAATGCAGTTTGTCTGGAGCAGTGTTCATTGTTTTGGGGTGATTGACCAGGGTTTGGGTTGTCTTTGGCAGAAGGCTTCAGCCACAGGTATTAACTTATGCTCTGCAATCCAATAGCACGCAATGGTCCCAGATGCAGTCTTGACCCTCATCAAAGGATACAATGTGGTGCCATTGGAATCTCCTCCTCAGCATGCCAGGCTAAAGGCTGTTGCTTTAATCCTGCAGATCACTCCTGTGCATACCCCATTAATGGTAAGTGCTTCCACAACTTCCATCTATGCATGCCTACCCTCTGTGCCCTTCAATGTCCGGGGTGCATAAATGTGTTTCTCTCCCCCCCAATGCACTGCTGACAAGCACTTTGTGTTTGTGGTGCAAAGCCAGATGGCTAACTTCACTCTGGACCTGAACAAGCTTACTACTTCTGGGGCTCTTGGATGTGTGCCAAAAATCATCACCAGATCATATGCATTATTCTTCTTCCCCATCAACACTTGTGGAGTACGTGCTTATGTAAGTGGCTTCTGAGCTAGAAGTGTAACATTTCCTTTTCCAAAGCCCCACTTCAAGCAGGATCATTAGCTCAGTGCGCGTGCCCCTGCCCCCCCAAATCTAACTGAACTCTGTACTTTCCTGGGGGGAAACCAGGGCTGGATTTGAGGCCCAGACTTGATCACAACTTCAAAAGCTCATGCCAGTTTGACACCTCCATGGATGTTTGCTCAAGGGGATTAATTAACAATTATGGCACGTTCCCAACAGAATTTGCAGTTGTCACTTTTCCATGGAATTTTCATGATTTTTGGGGGGGTGCACCCAATGGCTTAACCTTGCCCTTAAATGAATGCAGGACATCTTAGATTTGTTCTTAGAAACAAATGCATAAAGGCTGCATTAAGTGTTAACTTGGCTGGTAGCCCTGTAATTGGTCTTAAGTTGCAGCCTTAACGGCTTTGTTTTCAATGTGGCTTTGTATAAAGCCAAGCATAAACTGGGCTTATCAAGCATTTAAATTTGGGCTGGATGCTACAATGACTGAATTCACCACAGGATGGTATGTCTTGACATGTAAAGCTGTACTGACACCAGCTTCTTCTCCCCATTCCTACAGAAAATAGGAGAGACTCAGGTCTTTTCTGTTGAAGTGCTGACTTCACTTTCTCCTCTCCCAGCAATTTCTGGCAACATTTCAAGGGACCTGCAATTCAGGTATCTCCCTGCCTTTGTTTCCCAGGCCATGTGCTGCTCTTCCTCCCCCCAAAATAAACCTGCTTTTTTTTTTTTTTTTTTTTTTTTTTACTCCTGAACAGACTGATGGTGGAATGTCGCTATACCAAAAGTCCACTGCCTGACTTGACCAACCTAGTAAGTGCAGGCTTCATGGTGAAGAGTCCCTCTGTATATCCAATGGTGCAGTCTGAGGGATTGTTCAGTGTGCAGCTTCAAATTGCAGAAGGTATACACAAATTCCTTGTGTGCATGCCTGCCACCCCCCAAATCCATAACTTAACTGTTAACCCTGTTTCCAGATGGTAGCTTCAAAAAATTCTATCCTTCATATCACGTACCCCTGGGTGTTCTCCTGGGCCATTCAGTGTTCCTGCAAGTGGGCATAAAGGCTGCCAATCCAAAAGTTACTTTGCTGGTGAACTACTGCATTGCATACCCAAGGCTGGCTACAAAGGCGCTGGTTCTTCTGTATGATGGGTAAGTCTCCAAGAAAGTGGTTTGCATAATTTGAAGCCTGATGGCAGATCACTGAAACTCATGCCTTTACAGGTGTCCTAACCCCCTGGACCGAGATGGTGTCTCCCTAGTCAAGCTGCCAGGAGACAAACATCTGCGTCGTGCTGAAATCAAAGCTTTCCAGTTCATGCGAGCACCGGCTGAGTATCTTAATGAACCAGTAAGCGAGCTTAGCCTTAACTAACTTGAGGTTCACTGGAGAACCCTGCTTGGAGAACCATAGCCCTGCATGTTTGAGACTCTTGAAGGAGTAGACTTGAGTGGCCTTTTTTTTTTTTTTTTTTTTTTTTTTTTTTTTTTTTTTTCCCCTGTCTCTAGATTTACTTCCTGTGCTCCACAGAATTGTGCTTTGGAGGAAATTGTGAGGAAGGCTGTTTTGCAGGTAAGTGTCCATGACCTACACTGTAAACCCAGACTTCATTTCTGATTAAATTTGCATTGTCATGTGTAAAAGCAGTGCCTTACTATTTCAGTAATCAGCTGAAATGTGCAATGCAATTGATCATAAGCAAATTTAACTGGTTTTGCCAGGAGCCTGTCCTTGCACATTACCCACAATGCCTAGAACACGTGAATAACTACATGTGTTTTGGTGCTTTTCTTGCAGTCCATTTGTTTGGGTTCAGTAGGGTGCCACCAAGGTGCTGTTTGCCTGCCTTTCCAGTTCCATACTGATTACACAGCCATTTAACTTTGTCACTGAGGGGTTGATTGCAGTGAAATTGTTTGGACACTTCTTGTTTACCTTGCAACAAGTGTTACTTCTGAAACTATTTGTACAATGTAATCAACCAGGGCATTCATCAGTTCACTGAATTCTATGCTTTGTGCTCCAGTTTTATTGAACTAAATTTTTAGTGAACACTGCTAATAAAGTTAATGTGGCAACTGCATGCAATTAAAGTTCATACAACTTGACCTGTTTCACCTTTTGTAAACTAAGCAGTTTAAGGCAGGTTTCCATGCAATTTAGTCAACCAATTTGGGAAAAGTAGTTCCAAGTTGACTGAGTTCATTGTTTTACGTGTGGTGTTCTATCCTCTAGGACTATGAAGAATCTGGATGCTCAAATGCAAGACCAACCCCCTTAAGTCTTTGCTGTCAAAATGCAAATAAATTATTTGACACTAAATGTTTTCATTGGTACAGTATCCTCAACTGATTATTGGTAACTAATGTAAAGGTTTTTTTTTGGGGGGGCTCTCCTTAAAATGACTTCAGTGATCAAGGGAATTTCAAACATGCCATTCTCCCTAGTAACTTTCATTTCAATCCTACCTCTGTGGGGAAGTGCCAATTACAGACCACTTGAGTTCCTGGCCATGCTTGATTCCACATTCTCCTTGCTATTTTGGAGAAACTAAATTACTGCTCTGGATTGTGGATGCATCAAGGGTTAAGAGCACAATTTCATGACACTTGTGCCGGAAAAGGTCAATTTGACATTGCCTTCTGGAGACACCCAATATGCAGAATTCTCAAATCTGAGGGCTGTCCTGACCATGGTTCACCAGCGAGAGCAGTTAATCAATGGGCAGAGGTGGAGACAATACCCTATTGATATACCCCCTTCCAATGGGGGGGCCGCCGGGGGCTGCCGGGGGGGGCGCCTTAAAGCTGGCTTTAAACAATGCAACACATCAATTGCAGTTTTATCACCAAGTTCATTTATCTAAGTCTGGTATCTTGACTAAACAAAAGCATACCACTTCTGTACAGAGCCAGATCTGGGAGCATCCATGCAATGGGTTTTTTGCATTTTAAGTCAAGCAGTCATTTTGCCCCTGTAATGCCCTGGAGTAGTGGCTCCATCTTGGTTATGGGGTACCTGTGGTTTGGAATGAAACCCAGCCTACACAATGACTGTTAATCTATCAGCCCTAAAGAGGTGCATTTTTTTTTTAATGTCTCAAGTAGTCATTACTATTTAAAAGCTGCATTTTTGACAAATCCATGTTTGCTGAAGAATTAGACCCTTTTACCATGTTGCAGGCAGTTTCAGGGGCCAACACTTTCTTATCCAGATCCAATTAGTCAGCTCAGATGGGTTGCTGACAATGGGTGTTTCCTATTCTAAATTTACTTGAACTTGGTGTCATTAACATGAGAGCAGGTTTGATTCTTACGGGGGGTTTGACCATGTGCACCTAATCCCACTAAATGGGGAACCCACTACAAGTATAGTCTTCCAGGTGAAGAATAGTGTCTAAAATTACACCTCCCCAGGTTTGACGGTTCCTCATTTCCCACCAGCAGATCACAATCAGACCACTGTCTTGAAGTAACATCAAAGTAATGAAGGGACAACCTGCTTTTTAGTGCGCATTTAGTGACCACAAGAACCTTTCCTGCTGTCTCATCCTGACATGACCAGCAAGGGCAAGATGGGACTTGACATTTTGGGGGTTTCTTCTTTTTTGCAGTGAGCCATACAAAACAATGTTTGGGGTGTGAGTGCCATGAGATGCTGCTTTAAACGCGCGCGCACGCACGCATGCGCGCTCTCCAGGAATCGGACCCATACATAAGAATGCATTCAACGGTAGCCTTGAAGACTTTAGTCTTGGTTTGAATATTGATGGGAGCTTTCCAAACATTTTCCAGGCAGTTAAAAGCACTCAAGTGTGAGCTGTACAGATGTTAATGTCAGTATGTTCCTAAATACTTACAGCATACGCAGGGGTGCCACAGGACCGAGGTTGGAAACCACCCTGGCCTGGAGTATAGTCCAGCTTAGTCATTCTATTTGAGCGTTAAATGTAAGACTTCCTCCTGTGCATTTAAGGCAAACCTGGCCAGAGTGCCTTGTAGCAAAAATCTAAGGTCAATAACTTGAATTGTACTGAACTAGGATCCCTACTGGTAGTGAATTTAGAAACTTGTTTGCTCAAAACATAGGCTCCTGTATTGACAAGCACTCTATTGGCTAATTTAAACTTTTACAATGACGATATGGATTAATTAACATTATGCTTAATCACTGCCAAATTTTGGTTTTTAAATGCAAGCCAAGCACATCTACTCGGCTTAGTTTCTGAAGCTTTGGCAGCCGTGACTTTAGATTCCTAGTTCAAGCAGTGTACTTTCTTTGCCAACTTTGCATCAAAACTAGGTAGTACTCTAAGTAATTTGAGAACATATTCCCATTACCAGAGGTTTCAGCGGATTATGAATTATGGCCATGGTTGAAATGCTTTCTGTAGAACCACAAGTGGTAATTTTAGTATGCTGATAATGCAAGCTTCATGTACTGTATGACTGCATTGGTCATTTGTCATTGGGTATTACTTTTTGTGGTCCCATCCTAACCCCTTCGCAGCATGAGGGCACACAGAGCACTCAAATAGCACATACCTCCACCATGTATTTGTCACTAAACTGAACAAATATGACCAAAGTGGCCACATTTCAATTTGAATTCATCCCAAAACTTAATCAATTGTTTCTTAGCCTGTGACACACTTCCACAAAATATTGTCATAGATTGAAAAATATTGAGTCTTGAAACAAACATGGGTGAACACATAACCTTCACCCAAATTTGTTGGGTCGCCCTTATGAAAAATTGCCACAAAATAATGAAGTAAAAATATTAGTTTTCTATAGTAACTATGGTACTTTTGTGGGATTACGATAGATATACTATAGCAGGGTTCCCCCTGGGTTCTGAAAAATATTCTTCACTTTCTCCCTTGAGAAACAAAGTAAAAATATTCTTCACTTTATCATAGATGTCATTTATTATTAGTCTCTCATGAACTTTATAAAATTTTGAAAAGCCTTCAAAGCGGACAAAGTGCATGCAGCATGAACAAGGTCAAACCTCAAACATTTGCATTATAAGAGGTCTCTCCATTATAATACTTTGGATTGTATATATCGAGGGCTGACTGCAATAAACAGTTATGTCCAATATATAACATCTGGACATAACTGTTTATTGCAGTCAGCCCTCAATATAATATTGGGTCCATTCAAGTTCAACCTCTAATAATGGGGACCCTGTGGACCATAAAAGCTAATTTAAAACCTCTTGAGCATTTAGCATGGAATTTATTCAATAGACTGGCAGTAGAAATCCCTGTATACCCTCAGTTTCTTTATTTTGTTCCTTAACATTTTTATCAATGCAGCCATTTTTGGCATCCCAAAATTAAAAAGGGACACACCCTTTATGGGCAAAGGAGAGGCCTGACAAAAATGCTAAATTGGACTTGGGGTGAGCTCAAAATTTTGTGCTGTCAGATTCAGAATTAGTGGAATTGTCAAATGTTCATTTAAAATGTTTAACTTTAAAGATTTCCATTAACTGATTCCAAATTGCACTTTAGGTGAGCTGAATGTTTTGTGCACAATTTATTGGAATCCTTAAAGCTATAGTATACGATCTGAGAATCAGTTGCGAAAGATTGAGACGTTGAGAAAAATTTGAAAAAAGCATCCTGCCCCCACGCACACACCCCTCCCCTCTGTGCTCCCTGATCCTTCCCACCGAGCACGTGTGGCCGTCCGCGTGGAGACTCCCAGACACACCCCTCTACCAGAGCAACAAGCCGGCCGGCAGTTTATAACGCGGAAGGGGGCGGGACGAGGCGGAACACGGAGCACGGGAATCAGAGCAAGCTCTTAGGGAGTGTCAAATAGAGCGAGGGATTGATGAGAGTAGAGAGAGAGTTAACCAATGTAAGCCATCCGCCGGATGGCTTACATTGGTCAACGCTCTGCAGCCCTGCAGGCACTAGAGTGAATGGATTTTTTTTTTTTTTTTTCTCTTCACATTGTGTAGATTGTACTATAGGACCATATCCACCATCTAAATGAGGTTATTAATAATGATCAAACTTTCAAATCGTATACTACAGCTTTAATGTAAATCAAATGTTTAGGGTTTCAAATGTTAAACATCTCAGATTATCACTAATTCTGATGCCAGCAACAAAGAAGTATCTGTACTGGCACCCTCATCCACTTCTCTTAAGGGAGTGTTTTCTGGTTACTGTACTGTCCGAAACCACCATGTGATGCTAAGCTGGTGAACCCAAAGCCCCCCAGCGGTAGCATGCGCCACGGGATTTACATAATTCAGTCAAACACGAATATATAATAGGCAAAACATCAATATTATCATTCAGTATCCTTCAGAGACATCCATTTTTGATTACCAAGTCGCTGTTCCTTTCAAAAAAATCAGATTATACGCCAATAGAGATATTTCAAGAGTGGTGTTCATTCACTAATATTTGGCTAAAACATGTTATGGTAAATGGTCAAGGATCATAATAATCCACGAGACAAGGTTTTGAAAAATCTTTAAGCAATTGGGCTTCAAGAAAAACCGTTAGGATTTTTTTTTTGTTTCTTCGCTGTTCATTTATTTTCCCAAGGCACCTGGCGAACGCAAGCTAAATTGCACCGAAGATTGCGCATTTACTCTCAGCGCTGTATACATCCACTACACCACAACCTGCAGCTCAATTTACACTTTCACACTAGAAAGGTCGTTAGATGTGACTGAAGATTTTCGTGAAGAACCATGGCTTACTCGCCGCGCTTACCTGATTCCCGCTGGAGCAAAAAAAAAAACCATCGCAGCGTTCAGCCCAGGACCGAGTTTGAGAACTGTTGAGTTAGGCTACTGCAAACTACCTTGGTGGACAACTATCGCACTGGCCTGAACATATTTTAAACAGCTACGTGTTCACAGACAAGCAACCCAGCCGTGTAGGAACGGTTTGGTGTCAATACGAAATTTTGATCATTATTGATGATTAATCAGATATTGTATGGCACTGTCTTGAGCCTTTAAAGCTAACTCGGAAGTACTATGTTTTGCATAATGTTAGCTCAGAAATCTCCAGTCTTACTGCGGCAGAAAACATGGCAACAAATGACACGGTTGTACGCATCAAGCGATTGTTAAGTCAAAGACAAATCAAACTAATATATGCCGTGTAAAGATGCGCTCATTTCAATCACGTTTACGCAACTAGGGACTCATATAGAAATTTACACCACTTGTTTTCCTAGTTCATTATGAGGGGATGGTTGTGTTTCAGTTTCCACCGTTTTACTAGTAAAACAAAAATCCGCGCATAGTCACTCCCTCACATGACTGACTGCCTCATAACATCATTCGGCTTTTCAACTCCACGGAGACCTGTCAGCCAATAAGACAGCATTTGGACGTGTTTTCCCGTAAAACCCCTCTCTGATCGGTCTTTCTTGGCTCTGTTCATTGAAGATAAAACAATACGAAAGTGCTGTCCTGTTTTACGGACATTCAGTAACGTAGTAAACTGCTCGAAGTTAATAATTATTCCGGACGGCTCGATTCTTTATTTTTCAGAATAGCAATACGTTCAGAGCGGAGGACAGATAAAAAAAATAAAGATAAATAGCCTTCCAGGGGCCTATTGCCCAAATCCGGATCCTGGGATCCTGGATCAACGCCAAAGCGAGGATTGCCATATCCCAAACAGCGCGTCGCCGTCTTCATTGATTGCACAAAGCCAACAGCGGGTGGAGGAGGATAGGCTAAGTGAAGCCCGGTGCCGCTGATCCTGCTGAGTGCGCGCACACGGCTACCTCAAATAGACCCCGAGAACTATCACAGAATCGCTGATCATCACCATGGACACTAAGTAGCTACAGCATACGCATGCGCCAGCAACACTCAAAGACCACGTTCAGACAGAGTCCAGTCTTTTATATCATGTGCACTGATCGAGTACAACCTCAATTCCAAAAAAGTTGAGATGCTGTGTAAAATGTGAATAAAAAGAGAAACCGAATGCAATGATTTGCAAATCTCATAAACCCACATTTTATTCACAGTAGAACATGGACAACAAATCACATGTTGAAAGTGGGATATTTTACCATTTCATGAAAAATATTAGCGCATTTTAGATTTGATGGCAGCAACACATCTCAAAAAAGTTAGGACGGGGCAACAAAAGGCTGGAAAAGTAAGTGGTACTAAAAAACCAAAATGGAGGAGCATTTTCCAACTAACTGGGTTAATTGGCAACTGGTCAATAACATGACTGGATATAAAAAGAGCATTTTGAGAGTCAGAAGTAAGGATGGACAGATTCACCAATCTGCAAAAAATTTTGCCTAAAAATTGTGGAACAATGTAAAATTGCAAAGACTTTGAATCTACAGTACATAATATCAGCAAAAGATTCAAAGAATCTGGAGAAAGGGACAAGTCCGAAGGTCAGTATTGAATGCTTGTGATCTTCGGTAATCACTGCTCAAGGAAGAGTAATTGAACTAGTTTCAAGTTACAAGTATTTAGGCATTCTTCTTGATCGTCAGCCAGCTTTTAAGTCCCATATTGCAAATCTAGTCATTAAGCTCAAGGTAAAGCTAGGCTTTTACTTTAGAAATAAATCCTGCTTCTCCTTTCCAGCTCGGAAATATCTTGTGTCCGCTAGTTTCCTGCCTTTGCTAGATTACGGTGACTTATTATACATGAATGCTTCTGCACAATGTTTACAGTCCCTGGATACTGACTATCACTGTGCCTTGCGGTTTGTTACTGATTTTCAACTTCTCACCCATCATTGTACTTCATATTCTAAGGCTGAGTGGCCATCTCTGTATGTACGTAGGCTTACTCATTGGTTGAATTTTATTTGTAAAACTCACCTTGGGTTGGTCCCTTCTTACTTGTCCATATACCTTTTTCTTGAAGTGAAGGCCATTGCAACCTCCATTCTCGAGATATTTTGCATTTGACTGTTCAAGTCTTATGCCAAGCACGGAGCTTGGAAAAAAAGCTTTTAAATATGCTGCCCCCTCTGCCTGGAACATCCTTCAGAAGGACTTGAGATAGTCAGAACTGATTTCTCTTAATGCTTTTGGTTCAATTTTAAAGGATTTAGAATGTGAAAGCATGAGAAACTGTCTCTGTGCCTAATTTACTTATGTATTTATTTTTGATTTTTTTAATGTTTTGATATCTGTGTGTCATTGTCCTTGTATGAAACTTATGTTTCCTTTTTATTTATGCTGCCCTCTTGGCCAGGTCACTCTTGAAAAAGAGATTTTAAATCTCAATGAGTCTTACCTGGTTAAATAAAGGTTTAATAAAATAATTAATTCGGCCCTCAGGCAGCACTGCATTAAAAACAGGCATGATTCTGCACTGGAACACATTGCATGGGCTCAGGAACACTTCCAGAAATCAGTGTCTGTGAACACAGTTCGCTGTGCAATCTACAAATGCAAGCTAAAGCTGTGTCATGCAAAGAAGAAGCCATATGTGAACACGATCCAGAAATGCCACTGTCTTCTCTGGGCCAAAGCTCATTTAAAATGGACTAAGGCAGTATGGAAAACTGTTCTGTGGTCAGATGAATCAAAATTTGAAAATCTTTTTGGAAACCACAGACACCGTGTTGTGCAGTCTAAAGATGAGAAGGACCATCCAGCTTGTTATCAGCGCACAGTTCAAAAACCTACACTACCGGTCAAAAGTTTTAGGACACCCCAATTTTCCCAGTATTTTAATAGAAAATTATTCAGTTTAATGTCTAATTGTACACTGGAATGAAAGCATAGACATGATAGAACACATTAACAATCGAAGTTAAAAAAGAAATCATGGAATCACTTTATAAACCAAAATGTATTTGAAGCTTTTGACTCAAAGTAGCCACCTTTGGCAGATATAACGGCCGAACACACTTTCTACCATGGAAATCAAATATTATTCATACAGTTCTTCCAAACTCTGTTGCAGAAGTTCCCATGAATGTGTGGCACTTGTAGGTTGCTTTGCTTTCACTCTTTTGTCCAGTTCATCCCAGACCATCTCGATGGGGTTTAAGTCTGGAGACTGCGTTGGCTACTCCATGTTTTAAAGCTTACCATCTTGTGCAAGGGTTTGTCTCTGTGGTTATGACCGCTCGGTTACCAGCCACTGCATGTTAGTTTGCATGCCGCGCTAATTAAAAATGCTCCCGGTTAACTTATATGCAGTAATTCTGATCGGTATGCTTGTGTTACTTCGGTAAGCATCAATGTGGCAGTTTCATCATAACGTTGCCCGATTGTAGTCACTACAGTTAGTGATCGCTTCACTTATCCATGACCGGGATCAGCCGGATACTTCACAAATGTCTGAGTAAGCTCTCTGGTGCTACCATGAAAGCAATGCGAAACGCAGAAGCTCTACCGGTTCACAAATGATTTCTCTGCACTACCTTTACATAATTTCATCCCCCTTTAGAAATTGTTGTGGCTAATAAAAAGCGGAAAAAGGCGGAGATTAAATAGGTAATTCTTTCCTGTCGAAGTGAGCAATTCGCTAGCTCCACATAAGCAACTTGTCAGCGCTAACGGAACTTACGGTCTGCAAAACCTGTATTATGTTCATAACATAACCGAGCTCTCTCTAGCTGTCGCGTACTATCCATAAAGCTGCTTTCACATCAGACACCAAACGAATTTTTCGTGTGACAGATTACATTCAAAGTCATGACCGCTTATCAGCTACTGCATGTTAGTTCGCGTGCTCTGCAAATTAAAAATGCTTCTGGTTAACTTATATGCAGCAATTATGATCGGTATGCTTGTGTTACTTCGGTAAGCATCAATGTGACAGTTTCATCATAACATTGCCTGATTGTCGCCACTACAGTTGAAGCTAAACGGAGAGGTGCTGTATGTGTCTGCCGAGTTGGGCAGCAGTTAGACCAGAGGTAGATTTTGCAGAGCTTGGGGTGCGTTTTTGGGTGCTTATGAAACGATCGCTTTACTTATCCATGACCGGGGTCAGCCTGATACATCTCCAATGTCTAGGCAAGCTCTCTGATGCTACCGGTGAAAGCAATAGGGAAGCGCACAGGCTATAACATGTCCGGTATAACAAACGATTTCTTTGCATTGCCAACGATTAAATATTAAATTCTTTCCCGTAAAAGTGATCGATTCGCTAGCTCCACATAAGCAAAGGTTCACGCAGACGGAACTTACGGTCTGTAAAACCTGTACTATGTTCATGACATAACCGGAGCTCTATCTAGCTCTCGCACGCTATCCATAATGCGCCCATTTTCCGCGAGGAAAAGCTGGTCATTCCGAAGCAATAAGTAAACCATTACCACGGGCAATTTCCGAAAAGCCGTTTAGCTTGGAGCTTTCGCCCCTCCGTCATATACCAGCGCGGAAGCTGTTCGTTTCTCCACGGTAACAACACACCACAGCGATGCACACGAACCAGCAGGTCCTAATACACATCGAAGCAGTCCATAAGCTGTTGGTCCACTTTTAGCTGCTCCTCACTGTCCATGTTTCCCTCTAAACTCAGACCCACCGGATTTCTACGGTCTCCGGTCTACACTTGGGCATGTCGACCCGTTCTACGAATGTGTCTATATGGGGTGGATTCTAGCTTTCCCTGCATCCTAGCTACAGAGTAGAAAAACCGCTGTACTCACCACTGTCGCTGTAGCAAACTGTAGCCGATAGCAAATTTGAGCTTGAGCTGCCAGATTTTCGCACTGCGTCCTCCACTTTCGCCGCTGCGTTTGTTAGAACAAGTTCATTTCATTAGATCTATATTCAAGTATCAGGTTAGATTGCTGAATTTTTCCGCCGCTTCCTTATCAGATTGCGGACGTGTCTCGCGTTTCACTCTGGGGAGCGACCCGGAAAACTGCGTTCTGCAGCCTCCTCCCGCCCAACTCCGCCCTCCACAGAGCTGGCCAGTCAGAAGAAAGTGGGCATACGGGGAGTGGGGGCCATAGCGGAAGAGCCACCCCAATGAGGCGTTTCAGGCAGAGACTACAATGGACTACAAATGGGGTTTTTTGAGGATGGCAGTATGAGCTAAATAAGGACCCTGTAGGGGAAGCTCAAACCCATCCCTCACGGCGAATTCTGGCTGTCAAACCGGCATGCACTGCGCACGCCCGTCACAAAGATGTAACAGTTTCAAGACAGTGAGCCATCTCTGCAGTATAGCACGTTGGTAGCCACCCGCTATACACTGTAACGCACTGACAGTGGGTTAATTATCTTGACGTGACTTTTTAAATATTCAATTATTAATTTTCATGTTCGGTGGTTCGTTTTATTGATAGAAAATCAATATGTATTCGAATATGGAATATTCACTGACAGCCCTAGTGAACATAAACCTCATATGAAGCTAACTTTTTATACTTGTTTGTAATTTGGATGCTTGGTACAACCGTTCACTGTAACGGAACTTACGGTCTGTAAAACCTATATTGCAGGTTAACGTTTGTCTCATTTGTTGTTAAAAACGCTCGGTTACTAGCTACTGCATGTTAGTTTGCGTGCCGTGTGACTTAAAAAATGCCCCAGGTTAACTTATATGCAGTAATTCTGATTGGTATGTGTGTGTTACTTTGGTTAGCATCAATTTGGCAGTTTCATCACAATGTTGCCGGATTATAGCCACTACAGTTGAAGCTAACTGGAGAGGTGTTGTATGTGTCTGCAAAGTTCGGCTGAAAAGGCTGCAGTTAGACCAGATGTAGGTTTTTCAGAGCTCGAGGTATGTGCTTGGGTTTGTTTACTGCTACTGTAAAATGACCATTTTACTTATCCATGACCAGGGTCAGCAGAGTATTTTGCCATTGTGTGTGCTAGTTCCATGAGACAATCGCGAAATGCACTATAACTTGTCTGGTATAACAAACGATTTTTCTGCATTGCCATGGCGGAATTTCATCTACCTTTGAAAATTGTTCTGATGAATAAAAAGCCAAAAAAGGTGTAGATCGGATACAGATTTTTTTTTTTTTTCTCGGTAGAAGTTTTCGAGTCACTTGCTCCACAGAGGCAATGCTTACACCGTTTGTGTTTTTGTTAAAAACTTATGTAGCAGCTCGGTGTCGGAATTGCGTTTCGTTTTGGAGGAAATGGGTAACAAAAGCTTTTAGCAAAATTTCCTCCGGATAGCCAAGTGGGTATATAAAATGGCTATTTAACAGTATAGCTACAATCAAATGCATGCAAGGCGAGATAGTACGAGCAAAACACTAAAATTTCAACTTTCCATTCATTGAAATCCTGCTGTAAACGTTGCTGCAATACTTCAATGGCTTCCTCCTCTCGTTCGGGGTCGGATTTGGGATCAAACAAGTACGGTCTCACAGCAATACATGCCGCGGAGAGCGGTCCTGAAATATCTGCCATCTTGGTGTCCTGGTTTTTTGGGTCTGCACCCTCCCCCGGAATCAAAGCGGCCAGGCAACCAATTGGCATAGCCTCCCCGCCCACTCCAAACAGCTCGTGTTTCAGGCCAGCACAGACGGGGTGAGAGAAGAGGTCTCACTAGGCCTGGATGCGTATGGTTTTTCTCTAACTGAATTCATAACATTATTTTAAAGACCCATTGGACATATTTTAAACGACTAAATACAGCATAATAGGGACCTTTAAAATAAAAACGACAACTCTGCTGACTTCAATGACCACATTAAATCCAGACAGGTGAAAGGGCTCAGGTGGATCAAAGAACATCTTAACACATTCCACAGCATTGTTCATACTACTATTGTGATGGACTGACATTGTGGGACAGTCCCACATTGAGAATTTGTCACATGACAAATTGAAATCCAATCCTGATTGAACATCTGAGAAAAATTATGATACCAGTTAGTATTAGTATCAGTTCATCTTAGTACCAAATGGTCTTATAAAACTAAGAACCTCAATTATGTATCTTAAAATGCAATAAAAAATGTTGAAAAAATTGTTTTTGGCTTCAAAATTTCATCAGTCCCAGCTGTTTTATGAACATCAACACATTTTAAGAAATTGCAAAGCATGCCGCTGGGGTGCTGCCCCAGCCAATTTCTCATATATATAAAGAAATAAGTAAAAGTGTTCACATGTACTAATTTTTGCAATGATTGTACATGTAGATGGATTTTTGATGGACGGACATTGTGGGACCCTTGCATTCCCTGGATCCATCAATTCAATTGGCAGCTGATCGATTGCAATTACATGGCATTTAAAAGTGGAGAATATCTGATTCTGATTCTTTGACACACTTGAGTTGATCAGTAGGGAATAGGTTGGATTAATTACGGCATGAATCACTGCCAATCATCTGATGCAATCAGAGGTGAACGTGATTGTCTGTGCAATGCTCATTTTACACCAACCATTAATGAATTTATCCTAAAACCTCTTTTAACCATTAGGAAATCGTATTAGTACCAAGAGATATTGCATAAAAATAAGGTATATAAGCACAAGTGAAAGTGTCCCATGGTATGTCTGTCCATCACGCATGTGATGGACGGACATTTTGTGGGACGGAAAGAGTAAAACTGTGGTTCAGGGGCCAGTCAGAGTTTCGGGGGCAAACCTTGTGTACACATTCCTTATTAGTAGACATTTCTCCCACTATAGTATAATTACGATAGCACTCTCCAATAAGGAGAAATTTGCACTGTTATGGACAGACACTGTGGGATGGAAAAATTAAGCCGTTATCTTCAGGCTGGTTACAAAGAAAAAAAGACATGATAATGAGAAAATGTATGATTCTACAAAATCTGTGATGAACAAAGTGGTATCCTAAGCAATTTTAAGCAGGTATTTTGGTTAATTTAATTGAACTGAATGCTCAGTTCCCCAGGTAGGGTCAAATTTTGCAATTTTTTCAGATTAGTATAATGTCATTCAAGCATCCTGAGTACTTGGAATCTAAACATCGATGTAACATAGTACATCACTGGAAAGTAGAGTTCATTACGGATCCACTGGTATCCAAATTAACACCATTTCTCACTTGTAGATAAGGTTTTCCACAGGTAAACTGATGCTCTTTTTCAAATGTTACATTTTTTTTGCCAGAAAATGGTCATATTTTGGAAAATAAATGGTTGCTGTAGGTAGACGGAACATGCACTATACCTAGAATTGTCTTTGCTGCTTGATGGCATTGGGTGCGAAATAAATTGACCCATATCAGTCACAAGAAGTGGATATTAACTTCGCTAAAGCTTCAAAAAGTTGAAAACTGGAATTGATGCCCAGCATTGTGACCACGCTCATACTCATTAAAGGAACTGCTTATTTAACAGTCTGAACATTCAGCCTGCAATGACAAGCTAGCTGTTCCCACTTCCGAGCTCGCAACCTTATTTCAACACTTCCACCTTATAAGGAACAATAAAACTCACTAACTCAGTAATATCTGAAATATACCTTATTTTAACAGAACAGAAATTCCACTTTCAGGGAAAATCAAACAATAAATGCCTCCCTAGATTCAACAGAATAGTGCAATGAACGTGCACCAGGGGGTCAACCGAAATGCATGACCAGTTCACGTTTTAAACAGGAAAAAAACCTCGGCATTCGATTTTGTTGAATACGGTATACATTCCGAAACAAAAAGCAAAAGTAGCAGCCTAACCTTCTTCATGAATCCCTCCTCCAGAGACCGATGTATCCAGTAGAAGAAACCCTCCAGTCCTGTTTCATTCGAAGTAATTCCCATTGACCATGTCCTTACCTTATTTAAATCCTGTAACGGAACACTTCAGGCCGGTTTGGAGGGTCTTTTTTTTCTCTAAATCGCGTCATTCTCAGCTGCGCAATCGTGCTCAACGTTGAACGGATACAGCCTACCTTGCTGATTCGCATAGGCTTGTATGCTATGCTCTTATGTTTCTCCAATAAATGTTTCACTTACTGTGGGAAGTTTAAACACTCGGGAATTGGAAAAGAAACGAGCCAATCAATACATCGTTACTGGGGGAGTTTCACGAGGGCGTGAACTATAACTGTGCAGGCAGTTACGCAGAAGAGCCTGAGTATGTAATTGAATGATTGGCTAGCAACACCAGTAGTTGGGTGGATATAAAGAAGAGCTGAATTTGTCAATGGAGGAATCTACGCGTAAATCCACGGTAGGGAACTACGCATTTTTTGTGTGTGATGACTGTAATTGACAGTAGAATGTGAGAGAATCAATACCATGTTGAATTTTTTGCTTCAGAAAACTGATTTTTCGCTTCAGAAAACTGATTTTTCTTAATCACTAATTGGAATACCGTTGGCTCACTGTAACTGAACTGGTTGCTACAGAGGACAACGATTTTTTCTGTCGCAAGAGATCATTTTTTAAAACTGCTGGATAGATACTATGGGCAAGGATATTGAGCAGTTTAATTCATGCAACTCTTGAAAAACAGGGATAGGAGTGAAATCGTCAATATTCTAGACTGTGTTCCAGCTCTGCTTGCTTGTTAATATTCAATAACTGATCCGGGGGTGCCATCTAGTGATAGAGTAGCGCAACTGCTTCCATAAAAAGAGCTGCTCTATGTCCGCAGGCGTCTAGCTCTGCAGAAAGGTGTTAATGTAGGTAGACCGTGAATGGCCTCACACTTAAGCACAGTATGTGCCGGTGTATGCACTTTGAAGATTTAAAAAAGGGTAAACCAAAGCCCAAGAAGAATTAGATGAAGACGAATGATAGAGGTTCTTTGGGATTTGCAGAAAGGAGGTTGCCAACTGTGCATGCTTGGGATGTTCATGCACAACTTAATCTTTTTCCATGGCTTTCACCCACAGACATTTATAGGGAAATGTTCTGAATAATATAGCCTTCACCCAAGTCATTGATTTCTTACATTTTCAATAAATACAGAGATCTCGCATGTGAGGAGTCAAAATTAAGGAACATGCACAGTGAGGGCCACCTTTTTCCTGCGAATGCCTAAAAACCTCTCCCGAGGCGAACAGGTAGGGTTTTTGGAGAAGTGTCATAGATAGTCGGTCAATTTGTGTTGGGTCCATATGTTGACAGATTGTTTGGTTGTCAGTTTCATTTGTGGTTGTGGAGTTAGATTTTGGATTACAGATGAATGGAGTGGGAGGATGGAGCAATTAGTGACGTTATGCTTTCCATGAAAGTTGATTTATTTCTGGAGGTAGAGGGAGTTTGTGGAGCAAGAAGCTTGAAAAGTTTCTGAGACAGGAAAGACAGTATGTCGTTATTCATTGAGTTTGAAAGGGAATTACCATACTGGGTGTTATTGAACTATGTTGGCTTCAGGATGGAGGAATTTGAAAGGGATCCTCTGAGGCATTTTGGTGCCAAGAATACGGGTGTGTTGCAGTTGTATGTAGAAGAAGGGAGTTTGAATGTAGAAGGTGTGGCAATGATGGATGTACGGAAGACATGTTAATTGCCAACAGAAAAGGCTTTATGCCTTCACTGCAAGGGAAATCGTTAAGCAATGCAGAGTGTGAGAAGAAAGATTGAAAATGAAATTGAACTAACATGTAAAAAGTGTAGAATATCTTATGTAGAGACAGTCAAGAGATTGAGGGAAGAAAAATGAATAGTAAGGAAAGGGTAGTGTGCAGAGGAGATGGTGAGAAAAGAATTACAACTAGAAGAAAGATAATGTAAGCACTGACAAAAGAAGGTTTATAGCGCCAATAAATTATTAAGTTATAAATTGCACCAATGAAACTGAATCAAAAACTGAAACTATAAGGATGGTTGTACATGCCGCCAAGGGAATTCTTGAAATAAGTGATGTAAAATGGGATGAAATTAAGGGTATTTTGGAGAAAGGATTTGGGGGAAGCCAAAAGGCGAGTAGTTGGGCTGGTGTAGATTATTGACTGGGACCTTCGGACATATTTAAAAAAAATAATAATAATAATAAAAATTATATAGATATACGTTGAAAGTAAATGACGCTCGAATCCAAAGGGAATCCGTATCAGAATTTTAATAGCGTACCTAGGTGGCGGTAATGCACCACATGGTTGTCATCACCGTCAAACTCAAAAGAAGAAGAATGGAGTCGGAAGAGGAGGGTGGTGATTGGGGTAAAAGCAGAGGAAAAGATAGAAAATGAAACTGATGAAGAGTTTTTTGTGGTTGGAATAAAACCCATTGGAGAGAGTTGGGAAATCAACCATGTTTATAGTGACTATCGTTATGTCGGGAGGTTTGTGAAGAACAAAATCGGAGGTGAACCGGCGTAGAGGTTGTGCTGAACTAGAATTGAGGTTGTGGAATTCAGTACAAGGTACTGTTCACATAGCATTTAAGGTAAGTGGGTGAATGAATATCCCCGTTGATGTTGGAAAAGAGGGGAAGACTGACCAGCAGTAAGTTAGCCTTGTTAGTCATGTAATTGCTGACTTTGTTTACGAAGGAATCGTTAGTTCGCGCTTAAAACAATACCGCAGACATAGACATAGCTCCTGCTTCCATCGAAGTTAATATCGGAAAACGCGTGTTTGGATGGGATGGAGAATACATATCTACACAATTATCGGGTGCAACTGTCCGCATATTGGGCCACCGGTTAATTTACCCTGTGTTGGAATGCTTTTAATCCACGTTCGTGCATCCGTTTTTTTGGCTGCTGGAAAGGGGGTTCCATTTCACGTTGCCTTTGTTGGAGTGAAATATCGTCAAACCCCTAACGCATTCTACGTTTATATATTCAGGAGTTCGCAGAGATTTTTTTTAAAAAAATAAGGAAATTCTACATGGTAGGATATAAAAATAAGGGAGTATTGACATCACGGCCCGAAGTGGAGCAGGGCCCAAAGGGCCAAGCCTTTCCAGGGGCGTCCAAGGGAATGCCCCCGGAAAATGTTTTATTTCTAGGCTTTAAATGATGCATTCTGGTCCATTCTGAGCACTAAAAGAACAATTTATAAACATAACCATTGTGGAATATTTCAGGCACAAATGCCAACAAAATCGCACAAACAACTTGAACTTGTGTACTAAGAAACTAGAAAATATTTCTTTCAAGATAATATATATTTATATTCAACCCCAATTCCGAAATAGTTGGGATGAAGTGTAAATTGTGAATAAAATGAAAATGCAATGACTTTCAGATCACATGAGCTAATATGTTATTTACGTTAGAACATGGATAACATTTCAATGTCTCATGTTGAAACGGAGACATTTTGCATTTTTATCCTCAAAATGAGCTAATTTCAAATTTTCTGGCTGCAGCAGGTCTCAAAAAAGTTTGGGACAGGGGTTAAAAAAAGGGCTGAAAAAGCAATTAATATATAAGAGAATCAGCTGAAAGAACATTTAGCAAGCAATTAAGTTAACGAGCATCAGAGGCTCTCAAACCTGTGAAGGCTTGCGTAAAAAAAATTGTGGAATACTTGTTCCTCAACGTCAAATTGCAAAGGCTTTGAAGGTCTCGTCATCAACAGTGCATAAAATCATCAAAAGATTCAGAGAAAGTGGAAAAATCTCTGTGCGTAAGCGACAAGGCCGAGGACCTTTACTGGATGCCCGTGATCTTCGGGCCCTCAGACGCCACTGCATAACTCACCGGCATGATTCTGTCATTGACATTACTAAATGGGCCCAGGAATACTTCAAGAAACCACTGTCTGTGAACACAGTCCGCCATGCCATCCACAGATGCCACCTAAAACTCTATCATGCAAAAAGGAAGCCATTGTTGAGCATGATCCAGAAGCACCGCCATGTTCTGTGGGCCAAGGCTCATTTAAAATGGACTGTAGCGAAATGGCAAAGTGTCCGGTGGTCAGACGAGTCCAAATTTGACATTCTTGTTGGAAATCATGGGCATCGTGTCCTCCGGGCTAAAGAGGAGAAAGACCACCCCTCCTTATCAGCGTTCAGCTCAAAAGCCAGCATCTCTGATGGTATGGGGATGCATTAGTGCATATGGTGTGGGACACTTGCATGTTTTAAAAAACACCATGAATGCTGAAAGGTATATTAAGGTTTCAGAGCAATTATGCTCCCCTCCAGATGACATCTATTCCAGGGAAGACCAGGTGTATTTCAGCAGGACAATGCAAAACCACATACTGCACCTATTACAACAGCATGGCTTCGCAGTGGAAGAGTCTGAGTGCTGAACTGGCCTGCCTGCAGTCCTGATCTTTCACCGATTGAGAACGTTTGGCGCAAAATTATACGAAAAGTCCATCAAAGGAGACCCAAAACTCTCCAGCAGCTGGAAGCCTTTATTAAACAAGAGTGGAATCAAACTCCAATGGCTAAACTCAAGAAACTTGTCTCCTCAATGCCCAGACGCCTCCACTCTGTGTTAAAAAGAAGAGGGGATGCTACACCATGGTAAACAGGCCCTGGCCTGTCCCAACTTTTTTTAGACCGGTAGCAGCCATCAAATTTGAAATGAGATCATTTTGTGGATAAAATTGTATAATTTCTCAGTTTCAACATTTGCTATGTTCTCTCTGCTCTATTGTGAATAAAATGCTGGCTGGTGTGATTTGAAAGTCATTGCGTTTTGATTTTATTCACAATTTACACTTTGTCCCAACTATTTCAGAATTGGGGTTGCATATCAAGTCATTCCCAAATTGAAATTTTTTTTACTAATGATTGAAAACACTAACTATTACAATCAACCTCACATTACAAAGCTACCCTGAGATTACCTCTTTAAACAACACAAAATTTGAAAAAGTCTAACTTTTTTTTAAAATCTTTTAACCCTCTTGAACATATTTGAACATTTTTGAACCCTTGAGGTAACTTGGAACATGAAATCATTGCAAAGGTGGTGTTGCGTCAGTATGGGAAATTTGCCCATGAAAGCTTTTGATACCTTACCATACTGACGGTGTGGAGAGATGTATGTGGGCCTAGAAAATGCATTTGCTTTTTGTATCATATGTGCTCGGACAGATGTGGGCCAAATTTGGTTGAGCACCACCCTAAAACCAACATATGGGGATAAATCAATGAATAACTCCCAACTATCACAGTGCTAGTTCTAAAATTTATAACTGTTATTGTTGCTGCCATCCCAAGGAAAAATTTGACACCAAACATGGCTTAATTGCTCTGAAAAATGAGACCCAGGAGGAATTGAAGCCATAAAAAAAGCATAATTTGGCTACATTTTTCATCACAAATTGAAAGTTTAACATTAAAATTAATATAGTTCCAAAAGTGATACACCCTAAATATTTGGTAGAAAGTAGGTGCAGTATGCCAAGTTCGTTTGCTCAAAGTTTCAAGAAATTCTTTCACCGGTAACAATGTCGTGGGACGGCTGCATGCACACCATCCTTGGAAAACAGAAGAAAATCTAAAAAGCCATTTTGAGGCAATGGCAAACTAGATCATGAAAACGGTGAATAAATAGGTCACAGTGGAGTGTGTGTCCAGTATTCGTCATTTAGGGCCTTTACCATCATAGGAATAATTTTAAAAAGCAGGGATTATATCTGGATCTCTTCTGGATCAGGTCTCCCTTGAAAAGATCTAGAATGTATCATGGACAATTCCACGGTAACGGAATTATGATCAAGAGTAATTTTCATGTCATTTTTACCTGCCTTCTATTACTCTAATGCAGTAGCTACTTGCCTGTGCTTTTATCAGTTCCACTGGCATGCCTACTGAGCTGTATAACACAAAGTTTGGGGTAATCTGTTTTGTAGAAGGCTATACGAAGGTGAAAGTGTCGGTAACGGAGTTACGGCGGAAAAAATGCCATTATTTTTGCCTTAAATTTGACAGGCATTTCTCTGAAATCAGGCAATGATGGGCAGTAGGTTTAAGCTTAAGTTGGTGGCCTAGGATGTTGACCAGGCCATGGTAAGTTTATATTGACTGGTATATTCACTGATATTTTGCAGGATGCCATTTATGAGAAAGAGACACCGGTAACGGAATTACAAAATGGTAACGGAATTACATTTTCTGAGAATCTACTAAATTCAAAACAACAAAGCAATTGAAAATTGGTATCATAAATGATGTTTGTGTTGCCGACCTCCTGTTGAACCAAAATTTTGATCAACAAGTCTGGGCAAAAGGAAGGCAATACATGATATTGATGAGAATAACAAATTTTTCTACAAGAACAGTATATATAGAATGTTTCTTAAATAGCACAAAATGCAGTATGGGATGCCGCTCTATGCGCTTTACATAATTACACTGACAGCTGAGGCAACCTGGGAAGCTTCCCGGATTGGGTGAGTCTGATGTAAAAGGTGAGATTAATGTATATCAACCATCTTCAAGACTATTTTAATTTGCTAAACTAATATCAAAACTTAAAATATCAGTTTTTTTTTAAATTCAGAAATGAAAAAGCAAGAAACTTACCTGCTAGTTGGAGGATTGCTGGCTTTCGATATTGAGCATGAACGAATGTCAGACATGGGATGTGTTGTAAAGGTTTGGTCCTTACAGCCCCTCCCCTTTCTAATTCTTTCACCTCCACCTTAATGGGCCACAGGTGGAACCCATTAGGGTGGAGGTGTTAGCAGAGTATATAGGGCTGGCAGGTCCCAGCCCTGTTGCTGCTACATTTTTTCTTTCTTTTCTCCTAGTTTGTTTGCTGCTCCCTGTTATTTTTAAACCTGCTGTTTTTGGATTTTGTTTTAATTAAATTCAGTTTCTTTACTCCGGTCTTGGCATTTGAGTTTCTCCTTTTTTTCTTGGCCCATGGTCTGAGTGCCCGCCGGATTGCTTTTGGCATCTGGCGGGAATAATACCATGACGTGTACTCTGAGCAAAGACCATCAACGTTTTATCCCACCTAGACTCATCCAGCTGCACTGAGTAACTGACCGCAAGGGCCACAAGCCATGCTTTCCCAATCTGAAACCCCTTATAACATTCACACATTTTACATGTTATACAAAGAGATGCTGTCTTAGTAAAGCACAGTTCCAGGAGGAACAGGATGCTGGTAAAAGTGATGGTGAAGAAGACCCCATACTACAGAACAAACAATCATTCATACCCTTCCCCAGCAGATGCTACTCCTTAAAGGGGACCTATTATGCTGATCCTTCTTTTAATACATATTAGTAATGTTATAATGTTGGTTGTCCATGTTCAACCTCTGAAAAGTTTCTTAACATAAGATACAGGGGTTTTGCGGTAATCCAAGAACGTGATTTCATGAGCGTGATTTCCTGTCTGAACAGCTCCTCCCGAGATCTTCACGAGATCTGGGCAAAACCTGACGTCAGGTTGTGCCGTCCAATTAGTACAGACCTAGCCAGAGCCAACCACTGCGCTGGACCTGCCCACACCGGAAAGTATTCTAGCAGGCACTAACAACGGCAGATCATACTATGCCTTAGTAGCGTCTACACTTTTGGAAATACAAAAGAAGAACCGCAGATCATTTGAGGTGCAATTTTGTTAGTATCTCTCCCAAAGCTGCTGGTCCGTTTACTTTTGGACGCGAAGAAAACAACTATTTCTCTTCCAAAAGACGATGCCACCAGAAATCAGTGGGTAGCTTTTATTGTTTGCTGGCAGCAAACAGCCACAGCCAAAGGGAACGTTAGCTGATTGTGCTCAGCATTTCACCAAAGACAGCTTTGTTTCTAAAGGATAATTCGACACAGGATAAGCGTTTCAGCTGCTTCTCAAACCTGAAGCAGTTGCATCGATCAAGCGCTCGGAGCCGCAAGCTGTAAGTAATGATAAAACAGCAAATAATGTAAGTGAAGCTAACGTGTTACGGGTGGCTAGCAGGACCGCTAGCGATAGTTAGCACTAACAACTGGCCTCAAACGCAGGCTTTGTAAAATATCTGAAGATAAAGCCTGGAGCAGTCGCGACTGTCCGTGACTCACAGACACAAAAGCTGCAAGTTGCTTTTACTGCATAAGCCAACCTGACGTGATAGCCAGTTGATTGTGGCTGTAGCACTGCGGCTAACGAAGCCAAGTTACTGTTGCTAATTTTCGTGTCCCAAATATGCAAGAGTGATATCGGGAAATTCTACAGAAGATGTGTGAACATAAACCTCATTTGAAGCTAACTTTTAATACTTGTTTGTAATTTGGATGCTTGGTACAACTGTCCACGGTAATGGAACTTGCTGTCTTTAAAACCTGTATTGCAAGGGTTTGTCTCTGTGGTTGTTATGACCACTCGGTTACCAGCCACTGCATGTTAGTTCGCATGCCGTGCTAATTAAAAATTCTCCTGGTTAACTTATATGCAGTAATTCTGATCGGTATGCTTGTGTGACTTCAGTAAGCATAAATGTGGCAGTTTCATCATAACCTTGCCCAATTGTAGCCACCGCGGTTGAAGCTAACTGGAGAGGTGCTGTATGTGTCCGCAAAGTTGGGCTGAAAAGCACAGTTAGACCAGACGTAGGTTTTGCAGAGCTTGGGATACGCGTTTGGGTTTGTTTACGGCTGCTTGTGATCGCTTCACTTATCCATGACCGGGATCAGCCGGAATGTCTGGGCAAGCTCTCTGGTGCTACCGTGAAAGCAATGCGAAACGCAGAAGCTCTACCGTGTCTGGTATAACAAATGATTTCTCTGCACTACCATGGCATAATTTCATCCCTCTTTAGAAGTTGTTGTGGCTAATAAAAAGCCGAAAAAGGCAGAGATTAAATAGGAAATTCTTTCCTGTAGAAGTGATCGATTCGCTAGCTCCACATAAGCAACTTGTCCGCGCTTACGGAACATACGGTCTGTAAAACCTGTATTATGTTCATAACATAACCGAGCTCTCTCTAGCTGTCGTGTACTATCCATAAAGCTGCTTTTCACATCGGACGCGAAAACGAATTTTTTTTTCAAGGGACAGATTAGCCTACATTCAAAGTCAATGCAAAGACGCCAATTCACGCGTTATATGGGCGCCAAAGCAGCTTTCACACGGACGAAAACAAATTTTTCACGCAACAGATTACATTCAAAGTCAATGCAAAGCTGCGAATACGGGCACGCTGCGGCTTTTAACCGGACGCCAAACTAATTTTTTCGCGCAACAGATTACATTCAAAGTCATGACCGCTTATCAGCTACTGCATGTTAGTTCCCGTGCTCTGCTAATGAAAAATGCTCCTGGTTAACTTGTATGCAGCGATTCTGATCGGTATGCTTGTGTTACTTCGGTAAGCATCAATGTGACAGTTTCATCATAACGTTGCCTGATTGTAGCCACTGCAGTTGAAGCTAACCGGAGAGGTGCAGTTAGACCAGACGTAGGTTTTGTAAAGCTTGGGGTGCGTTTTTGGGTGCTTGTGAAACAATCACTTTACTTATCCATGACCGGGGTCAGCCTGATACTTCTCCAATGTCTGGGCAAGCTCTCTGATGCTACCGGTGAAAGCAATTGGGAAAAGCACAGGCTATAACGTGTCTGGTATCACAAACGATTTCTCTGCATTGCTGTTGATTGAATATTAAATCGGCGATTGAATATTAAATTCTTTCCTGTAAAAGTGATCGATTCGCTAGCTCCACATAAGCAACGGTTCACACAAACGGAACTTATGGTCTGTAAAACCTATATTATGCTCATGACATAACCGGAGTTCTAGCTAGCTCTCGCACACTATCCATAACGCGCCCATTCTCCGCGAGGAAACGCTTGTCATTCCGACGCAGTAAGTAAACCATGGGCAATTTCCGAAAAGACCGTTTAGCCTGGAGCTTTCGCCCCTCCGTCATATACCAGCGCAGAAGCTGCTTGTTTCTCCACGCTAACGACACACCACAGTTATGCACACGAACCAGCTGGTCCTTATAATACACACCGAAGCAGTCCATAAGCTGTTGGTCCACTTTTAGCTGCTCCTCACTGTCTATGTTTCCCTTTAAACTCTGACCCACCGGATTTCTACGGTCTCCGGTCTACACGTGGGTATGTCGACCCGTTCTACAAATGTGTCTATATGGGGTGGATTCTAGCTTTCCCTGCATCCTAGCTATAAAGTAGAAAAACTGCTGTACTCACCACTGTCGCCGTAGCGAACTGTAGCCGATAGCAAATTGGAGTTTGTGCTGCCAGATTTTCGCACTGCGTCCTCCACTTTCGCCGCTGCGTTTGTTAGAACAAGTTCATTTCATTAGATCTATATTCAAGTATAACGTTAGATTGCGGAATTTGCCCGCCGCTTCCTTATCAGATTGCAGACGTGTCTCACGTTTCACTCTGGGGAGCGACCCGGAAAACTGCGCCTCGTCCCGCCTAACTCCGCCCTCCACAAAGCTGGCCAGTCAGAAGAAAGTGGGTACACGGGGAGTGGGGGCCATAGCGGAAGAGCCACCCCAATGAGGCGTTTCAGGCAGAGACTACAATGGACTACAAATGGGGTTTTTTGAGGATGGCAGTATGAGCTAAATAAGGACCCTGTTTGGGCTTTGAACGATCAGGAGTACTCTAGGGGAGTCCAAGATCAAAATATAACCTTGGAAATATAGCAAAATAGATCCCCTTTAACCAAACTATGCTAGAAATTCCTGCTAATCCTTGAATGAATAGTTATGGAAACTTAACTCACAGGAAGAAACACTCAACTATAGATGTCCAAAACAATGAACCACTATGCTCCATAAAGTCCTCATGCCACCTCGTGCCATCCTCTGTTTTTCACTGGCTTTCAGAATAATTCTGTAATTCCGTTACTGGTGTAATTCCGTTACCATGTACAGTAATTCCGTTACCACAAATTTTCCAGGATTACAACTAAGTATTAGAGAGGTTAATGTCTGAAATTCAGTATAGACATAAGAAGGAAACCCCGACCACCCTCTCCACCCACACTTCACACTGCTACCATCTGGCCGCAGATACAGGACTCTGAGATGGCGACGGGCACGCTTCAACAAGAGCTTTGTCACGTCTGCCATCTCCACACTCAACAACTTCCCCCAGTAACCCTGTATGGACTCAGCCCTCCTGAATATGTCACAAGTGTTTGGTTGTCTGATAGTGTTTGTGCTTGTGAGTGTACCCATATTTTGCTGTGTCTGGTGGTGTTTTTCTCATGTTGTTCAGTGGTGGTTATTCATATGTTGAGTTTGTGACAGTTGGTGGAAACAAATTTCCCTTATGGGACAATAAAGGCTATCTATCTATCTAAGGAGGAGAATTCCTAATAACAATAAAATAAATGCAGAAATAAGATGAAGAGAACTGTACTGCAATTACGGTAACGGAATTACCTTGAAAAATGACAATTTTCACAATGAGCCACTGGAATTGTGTGTTTCAATTTCCTGCAATGACTTACAGTCTCAAATACTTTGGCTACCAATGTATGGAAATACAGTAAAAACCAGGAAATAGCTAAGTATCTTTTAGGAGTTGTCAGCTTTGGAAAAATAACCTTTGATCCTTGTCCTGGAGCTAAAAAATTTTTAAAAAATTCAAATCTAAATTTTGAGAAGACCGTCAAAGATATTTTAAAACGGTTTTCAGTGTCGGATTTGGTAATGAGTCATCTACATGAAAACCTATATATTTCTAATATAAAACAATTAAAAATTGCTGTCTTAGCAACTCTCATGTGGAATTGCAATCATGTGTATTGTGTATTATAAAGATGAAAGAGTTATGGTCAGCAGTATGTTGTGGTTCAATTAGTTGAATATCTTAAGTTGACATCTAAGCCACTAATTATATGTTTCTTTTCATTTGTTGAGAGCTTGTCGAAATGTCTGTGTGGAAGGCTGAATGTCTTTGGTCTGAGACCTGAAATAACCCGGGTAGTATAATACACTTGCAACATGCTGTTGGAGTAATGCCTCGCACAGAACACCAATGTTGGGGAAATTTGCCCGATCGTATTATTAATTTGACTCTCAAAAAAAAAAAAATTATATTTGATATTGTGATATCAATATTAAATATTAATATTCATACCTCGGGGCACCACCCTTCCTCAGTGAAGGGAAAACGATAGCCAATTAATAACACTTCAGTCTCAATATTCACTAAACTATTAATATGGAAATTGATTAATAATTAAATTAATAATTATAACCAAATTACCCTATCAATAGTTAGATCAAAGGATTTGGAGTTCTACATAGAAGAGGTTGGCAATTTCATTCACTCTCGTACAACTTTAATAACCACAGCATATGTCTTTAAGGAATATTTATTTAAATGAAACAAATGAAACACACAGACTAAACTACACTAAGCACTAACACTATATGCACAATGAAGGAGGTGTGTGTGTGTGGCTGAGAGAAAACAAAAGGGATGATCTCAGGTGTGAGTGGAGGAGCCTTATTGACCATGTGGAGTGGGGGAGGGCAACCCAACTCTAACAAGACCAAGTCTTTGTCACAAAGAAAAGTTTAAAGAGAGTGTTTACAGTCAGTTTAAATGACTTAAAATGCTCGGTTTTGTGTTTGGGTATGTATTACATTAAAATGAAGAGATGCGTGTGTTTTGCACAGGAAAGGTGCCGCGTTAGTATACAGGAGGTTATTTGCATGCAAGACCTTGTCTGCTACACATTGATACCATCCTGACCTACTAAAATACAATCCTAAAAACGGTCACAACAACTGTCATTTTACAGATACGCACAGTTGGTCTTTCTTAAAGAAGGTTTGAACGCCCAGTTGTTACCAGTCCTTAATAGTGGAAGGAGGTTTTTAGCTTACTGGCCCTATGGGCCGATAAGCTGTTGTCGTGGTGTGGCGTCCGTCGTCCGTTGTTTGTCGTCCGTCTTCCGGAACATTTTTTATCTTTTTTTTGGCCTGATGAATTTTCATGTAAATTTGCAATAACATACTACTAGACCATATCTCCAGACTTTTTTCTCGGATTTTTGATTAAATCATTTTTATCCGTTTTATAGGCCCTTGAAATTTTGGCTCCAATGTTAAAGATAGGACTGAGAAATTGTAAAAAAATATTTCTCAAAAGCTGTGTGATAAATTTTTTTCTAAATCAGGCAATCAACTTACCTTGGTACCATCAATGTACAGTGCAAGCGCCATTTTGATTGAATCGATGTAAGTGGGTCTATTGGGGGCGCTGTACTTAATGAATATGCAAGATGGCCTGTAGAGGCCAAATGGTTGCAGATAGAGATTAAGTTTGTATTATTGACATATAGGAAGTCATATATGACCTATATATGTTAAATGTTATGACTTACGTTAAAGTTGACCTCAGAAGACTTTGAAAGGTCAAACTCGAGGTCAGGGAAAATATTTACAATGTTAAAAGATATGACTTGAAATTTCAAAAAATTATTTCTCAGAAACGGTCTGATAACTTTTTTTCTAAATTTGGCAATCAACTCACCTTGATACACTTTATGTACAGTGCGAGTGCCATTTCAGGGGTAGACAATAAGGAAAATTTGCAACAGGCCCGGCTTTTGAAGATCACTGGCCCCACCATTGTAACCACTGGCCCAGGACAATGTCAGGTATCCATCCCCATAATAACGATTAAACATTGATGTTATGCCCGGACACCTCTGAACGTAACACAAGACAACACTGGGTTGGCACGTACAACAATAGTTTTGTTGCTCACATTTAACAGAGGATATGGTCTAGGGGAAAAAAACTTATAACAATAATGCGACGCGGAGCCTGGATTGACGACCAGTCTTGCACAAAGAGGAAACCATTCCCGCATGGAACTGTGTGCGTCCCTGCCAGCCCTGGTGAATGCCAACCTCAGGGTCCAGGAGGAGGGTTTTTGTGGGCACGGCCTAGCCACCGCAGGTGCTCTGCTTTACCTGTAGTTTAAGGGGAAATTAAAAGACAGACCACTACCAGCAGAGGTAGCCAAAACCAATCACACCTTAGAATGGAGCCACAGTAGGCTGAGGGACGCAACACCCCCACCCCAAAATGGTGACCCTAGTCCCCACAAATTACATTAGACATCTCGTACAAAATTAACCACTCAAATATTGTCACTGGGCCGCCAGCTCACAGAGTAGAGCAGAGCACCAAGACAACTACACCATTACACATTTCTCAAAAAAAACTAAGGCAGCAACCTTATTTTTATATTTAAATATAACCATTATATTTTAATTATTTATTTATTTATTTATTACTCACCAGTTTACAGCATCAATTTCTATTAGGCCTATACACAAAAACTAACGCAAGCTAATGAATCTGCACACCGCGTTATCAGCGTGAGACTTTTCCTTCAATTTTTCTTACCATGATAGTCAAACAAAGTGCTACATTATAGAAAGTTAAATGGCCTACAATCAAACAGATGTGTATATACAGCAATATTTACAGATGTACTTTTAACAGGTTTAAAGTTAACGGTCAATTCTCGATAAGGCATCCGCCAAGATAATATCTTTTCCACGGCTGTGTGAAATTTTAAGGTCGAAGGGTTGCAGTATCAAACTCCAAGGCATTAGTCGTTGATTATGGTTGCGCATGTGAGCAAGGAGTTTTAAGGGATCATGATCTGTATGTGACGGGTGGGAGGGGGCAGAGTTAGTATCCGGATTTAGTGAATCACCTGATAAGTCTAGTGAGCCACCGGACGGCATTTTTTTTAACTTCACGTGACCAGGAAACGCAGGTACAATAGTGTAGCCGACATGCGGACCCAGTCTTTGTTTGGAACTTGACAGTGGTGAGAGCACTGCTCGCGTTTAGATCTGTCCGGCGGCGATTTAATTCTGAGCGGATAAGCGTGCGCTCTTTCAAAAAAAATGTACTGTATACCCTATACTGGTCAATATGAAGCATTCTTTTACCTGTGTTGGTGTTTTAGGTTTGTGTTTACCTCACAGCAGTCATTAGCTCGAGTGTTGGGTTGCCGTTTGAGGTTGTAGGGCCTCGCTACAACTATATTGCCAGGTAGCCTACCGAAGTATTTCCATGATTTGATAATAATGTGCACTATGGCTCATTTATTCATCACGAACATTTCTAACTGTAGCCCTTGTTTACGGCATGCAGGGGGAAAGATTAGCGGACTGCTTGTGTGCCCATACGGGACTTTAACGAGGTAAATGCACTGTTTGTTAACATTGGAAATGCGTATGTTAATGGGAATGTAGGAACCATTACTGAACATGCGATTGTTGGCTTTGAAGCTCTCTGGTATATGGTTGGCCAATATGGGAGGGAGTGCCAAGCTTGGGTGCTTATTCTAGTTTTAAAGGCAAATTATATGATTATTAAATAATGTAATATGTGAATGGAAGTGGAGAATGTTATGTAATGCTCAACAGTAATTATGCCTTTGCAATTCTTGTAGTGACTGTGTCCAAGTGTATGCTGTGTGTGTATGCTCCACTCTCCCAGGTGGTGTCAGCATAAACTTTAACAGGTACTAGTTACATTTTGTACAGTTGCAAGGTGTTATGGTAATGCTGGCCTGGTAAACATGTACTTGATGTGTCTTTCTTTTATTTTCAGCCACTGTTGTAGCCATTGTTTTTCCCTGTGAAAATTGATGAAAATTTCAGTTAGCTGTGAACTATATTCCCCTGCTCTACCCTCAGCAGGTTGGATAGCCTACTAGGCCTTTAGCCATTCCTTCTGCCTATGATATTATACTATGCTACTTGGTAGGCCCTAGTAGATTGTGAAGCCACCTCCAGAGTGTGTTTTTTTGTGTGATCTTTTGTGGTTTATTTGCTGGCAAGGATTTGTTATTCTTTTTTTTTTCCCTTGTCAGTCGGGGCCGAGAGAACCTTGAGGGGCCGGGTTCACCCACTCTTAGTGTAGTGTGCATACTATGGCTATAGTATTGATCAGGGAGGCCGTAACTCACTGACTTTGTTGTCTTTGATAACTGTGCCCTATAGAAGTAGCTTAACTCAGACTGCACTTTTGTAGTGGCTTCTAGCTTGAATGCTGTGGATCATAAATAGATTGTAGCACTTTTATGGTATAGTACACTGTGGTGTGTCACTAAGTTGAGTGCAGCGCTTCTATGGTTTAGTATACCGCCGAGTGTGGTGGGCAGCTTGATTGTGTGCAACAATCTTGGTATACCATTTAGCGGGTTCTCTCTGGGGTGATTTTGGTCTCGGCTGGCGCTCTTCTTTTTGCCCTTACCTCTGATAGAAGTGCATTTGTCCTCGTTGGGGATTATTTGGGTTTTGGTTTTGTTTGTGTCCTTTAGTTGTATTTGTTTGATTTTCTTTGGCCTTGTAGCAGGCAGTGTTTTACGGCAGGTCGGTCCCCAGTGTAACCTTTTTTTAACTATTTATTGGAATAAAGTATTCATCGACTTATATATTTTTACATTAACAGAAGAGACAACAATAATAAAAGTGACTTATTTTTGCATTCAGTCTCTGTACCCATTCATTCATTCAGTTGAATAGCTCAGTGGGGAAGTGTAGTCTTTTGTAACCCTCAGATTTTTGTGCCATTTGGTATTATCCCCGGGGTCTTGTGGGTTACATGTATAAACGGTAATTGGCTGGGGTGACGCACTGAGGTATACTTCAAAATGTTGGATTGCCATTATTAAGGCAAGCGTTTCTTTTTCTGTTGTAGAGTACCCTTTTTGTGAAGGCGTGAATTATTTTGAAAAATAACATACAGGGTGCTCAATGTTGTCAGTTCCACACTGCAGCAAAACAGCACCCGCGCCGCTGGCACTCGCATCCACTGCGAGACAAAATGGCTCTGCAAAGTTTGGCGCCACCAACACTGGAGCAGAGAGGAGCAAACCTTTGGCATTTTCAAAAGCATTTTGACATGCCTCGGTCCAAACAAACTCAACCTTTGGACTTAATAGATCGGTTAAAGGACACACCACCGAAGAAAGGTTTCTGCAAAAATTTCGGTAGTAACCTACCATTCCTAGGAAACGGCGTAATTCACGCTGATCACATGGAACGGGATTTTCGCGAATAGCAAGTACCTTAGCCATTACTGGACGCACCTGACCCCTTCCAATAACTCGACCCAGATATGTGACGGTAGCCTTTCCAGACTGACCCGATAAGGGTGTTGTTTAATCGGACTACTTTAATAACTACTACAACTAGCTACTATACATGTATATAAAGCAAGTGTTTATCATGAGATTATTAAAATAATTGTATCATAATAATTCCAAGTACCCTATTCTGATTGGGAGGGTGAAATATCTACATTAGTCAGAGTAAAGGGGAGACCTTGATACAAAAGTTTGAGAAACACTGATTTAGAGAACGAAGTGTATAATAACGAATTGCTGCGGTACAACGCGGAAAATGCCGATCTACAAGATCACAGTGTGTCACAAATGGGACACGTTGTGTGCTTGCAGATCTGCGTTTTCAAGCGAGACCGTTGTATGATGACGTTATTTTCTCCGTAGTTCCACAGCAATTCGTTATCATACACTTCTTTTCATACACGTTAACTTTTCTCTAACTTACTTGTCTGCAAACGTGGGCATTCTTTTGCAGAGCTCACAAAAGACCTCATTTTTGGCGTCTTTATATCCCAGCCAATTCCAGCGGTCTCGCCATTGACTCTGGAACTTTCTTTCCCTTCTTTTCTTCTCGTACTTCTTCTCACTCTCCCTCAACTCATTCGGTGACTTTTTCTTTGCTTTGTATTTTTTGCCCGGCGTTTGGCCGGGTACTGGGGGCTTTAGAAACATTTTAAAGTAGCTAACTGATGAAAACTATGTCAGGATGCGTCTTCAATGAGCAGCAGTGAGCGAGCAGCGAGCGAGCTGTGCACAATGCAGTTGCTCGCAGGTGGTGTGCTTACAGTACGTCCCAGGGCGCAGCGCGCGCTGCGCGCAGAAAAGTAGATGTCTCTGTCTTTGATCGGGATCACGTAACACTATGTGTTAGCGGTAATTACCGAGAGGATTTAACAGAAATCATTAGAAGAGACAGTACCACAGGGAATTAATGTGAAATTAGATTTATTACATTTTCTACTTGTTATTTTATTTTCAAGGCATTGCCAGTGGCCAGTGCTTGGATCGTTCTGGTGGCCCTGACGGTTTTAAAAGTACATCCGGGCCACCGGGCCATTTATATTGTCGACCCCTGCATTTTGATTTAATCGACGGAAGTGGGTCTAGTGGGGGTGCTGTACTTTAACATTGGGTCTTATGGAGAATGGGCCAAATCACCTATGGAAGCTAAATGGTTGCAGATAGAGATTAGGTTTGTATTACTGACATATAGGAAGTAATATATGACCTATATTTTGGCTGTGTTAAAGTTGACCTCAGATGACCTTGAAAGGTCAAACTTGAGGTCAAGCAAAATGTTACAATTTTCAAAGGTTTCTAGGCTTGAAAATATTGAAGATTGGGAACATATGTGCATTGAACACTTGTAGGAAGTCATGTATGAAGTTTCATTGGGTGACCTTGAACTTGACCTTCAGTGACCTTCAACGGCCAAACTATACAGTGAAATTTTAATGACTTATATCAGCAAAATCGTTACAGATTGAGTGTAGGTTTGTATTGGAGACATATAGGAAGTCATGTATGAACTTTCATTTGGTGACCTTCATATTGACCTTCGAAGGTCTAACTTGACTTAGAGAAAATTCAGTGGCTTCTATCACTGAAAAGGTCACAGATTAGCCTAGGTTTGTGTTACTGACACAGGAAGTCACATATGAACTTTCATTTGGTGACATTCAGCTTGACTGTTGATGACATTTGAAGGTCAAACTTGACATAATACAATTACAATGACTTGTCTTGCCAAAACGGTCTCAGATGGAGTCTAGGTTTGTATTACAGACATATAGGAAGTCATATATGAACTTTCATTTGGTGACCTTCGTATTGACCTTCAAAGGTCAAATGTGACCTAGTGAAAATTCAATGACTTGTATCACTAAAACGGTCACAGATGGAGCGGAAGTTTAAGTTACTGACATCTAGGAAGTCACATATGAACTTTCATTTGGTGACATTCAACTTGACTGTCAGTGACCTTTGGAGGTCAAACTCGACAGTGAAATTACAATGACTTGTATCACCAAAATGGTCACCGATTGAGCCAAGGTTTGTATAGAGACATTTAGAAAGTCATATGAAGTCCATTTGCTGTCCATAACTTGACATTCTGTGACCTTTCAAGTTCACAATTGACATATTGAATACATATTGACATATTATAATGACTTGTATCGCCAAAACTGCTTCAGAGCTTAGGATTATATTACAGAAGGTCTTATAAATATATGTGAACTTTTATTTAGTGACCTTGACATTGATTTTCATTGATTCAAATGTCAAACTTCACATGAAATTTTCATAACTTGTATCATCGCTGTAAGACTGCTTGCCAGTAAGCTACAGGACCCTTGGTCCTATTTTTGTAGTTTCTGCTTGGTGGAGGATCCGATCCTGGGCGATGCTGATCCGGCTGGAAAGAGCAGTTCTGGTGCTGTAAAAGGTCTGTGTCTTCGTTGTGGAAAAGGAGGGAGGCTGGCCGCTCCTCAAAAGCAAGCTGTTGCTTCCAAGGCTTGCTCTACTCCTGGTAGCATGGCTGATGCTTCAGCTTGGCCACGGGGGGGAGAGAGGCCCAGAGTGGGGGAGGAGTACCCCAGCCTGAGCAGTCCCCAGGGGTCCAGCAGCCTCACCAAGGGGGGGAGAGCAGAGCCAAAAGAGAGAGTCCAAAGAGCCAAGAGCGAGAAGAGTGATAAACTGGTTGACCACTGCTTTTATTTTAGGAAACCTTTAACCAGTTGAAATGTGTTGGACGCAGTGTTCGGGGGCTGCATCTGTGGTTCAAGGGAGTGATGCAAGGGAGAATCTATGATATGGCTCAGCATCTGCACGAAATAAAAATGGGTTCTACGCTATACATCCGCCTACGTTTCAGCGTCTCACATACCGAGAGTTTCCCTGCAGCTTTGCAATAACTCTGCCCCCAGCCCCTGACGTAATCGGTGCTCATTGCTCGCAATCACCAACAAAAGGCTCTCTGATTGGCTACGAGTTAGTACAAAAGCACATATTGGCTGAATCAACAGAACTTCTGGAAAATGTAGCTTTTACATACCCGAAATTATTTTGTATTCGTGCCAGATTTTTTCATACGGAGGAAAATTTAAAAAATACGGACATTCGTAACGGAATTACGGACTCTGAGCACCCATGCATATTCTGGAAAAAATACCCCCCAAAAAAAAACAAAAACACACATATTAGCCCATAACGTTGCGCGCCTACAAATCAAAATGTACTGTGTCCCAGAACAGACTACATGATGGAAACACCAAAGTGGCCGGTGGTGTTTATATTCATCCAACTGCTCACTAGCCACTAGGGACTTCAAGCAACGGCGGATTTTGCGACAGCTGCGGCACGCGGAAATAGAGCTGCGCTCCGCTGATCGAGACTTAAGGGGGCCTATAGCTAAGCAAAATGCCAGTTTTGGTTCAAAATATTAGTTTTGAGGTAAGAACATGAAGTGGTCCTTCAAATAGTACATACATTTGCTTTCTGCCTAATTGGTCTTAAATTTGGTCTAACATTGCTCTGAAATTACTCTTTTACACTAAAAAGCACTTTTAAACCTTGATAAAGTTGATCGGAAAAAAAGATTTCTCAGCAACTGCACAGTTGAGGACAAAATTATTAGCCCCCCTACAAAAATGTTTTTGTTTTAAAAATATTTCCCAAGTAACAGAGCAACACATTTTTTAACACAGCTTTTTTAGACATCCTAGTTTTATTTTGGATGCTTACATTATTGTAGTTTGCACACAGAAATGAAAATATTTCACAAATAACAAAAACTACCACGGTCAAAATTATTAGCCCCCTGGATCCTAATAGTCAATTGTGTATCCTTTTTGCCGGATAACAGCCTGCAGTCATTTGCTGTAGTTTTCAACAAGTCTCTGACACTTCTTTTGAGGAATCCCAGCCCATTCTTCTTTGGCAAATCTCTCAAGCTCCTCCAGATTTGATGGTCCTCTGGCGTGGATGTTCTTCTTTAGCTCACCCCGCATATTTTCTATGGGATTTAAGTCAGGGCTTTGTGCAGGCCACTCAATTACATTCACTTTGGTCTTCTGGAGATAGTTCTTCACCAAGTGAGACGTATGTTTTGGATTGTTGTCATGCTGGAAGATGAAGTGACGACCCAGACCCAGTTTTACTGCTGACTGCTTAAGGTTTTCTTTCAAAATCTCCACGTCTTTCTTTGTTCATGATTCCTTCCACCTTGACAAGATTTCCAGTTCCAGATGCACTGAAGCATCCCTGCAGCATAATACTCCCACCACCGTGTTTCACTGTGGGGACGGTGTTCTTTGGGTTATATGCCTCTCCCTTTTTTCTCCAAACGTAAGCAGTGTCTCTATGGCCGAAGAGCTTCCAGTATGCATAATCTTTCTCCAGGTTGTCCTGAGCATACTTAAGTCTGGCTTGAAGGTGTCTCTTCTTCAAAAGTGGAGTTTTTCTTAGTCTGCAACCTCGCAGTCCATTCCCTGCAGAGCTCTGGTGATTGTCTTCTTAGAGACTGTGATTCCTGACGTGGCCAAGTCATTCACCAGTGTCTTGGCAGTTCTGGGGTCTTTAGACACATCTCTCACTAGTTTTCTTTCCAGGGCCTTTGAAATATTTCACTTCCTACCTCTGCCAGGCTTGTTCTGTACTGTGTGGCTGTCTTTGAATTTCTGGATTATACTTCTCACTCCAGTTCTTGACTCTTGGAAACGCTTGGATAGCTTTGCGTATCCTTCTCCTGCTTTGTGTGCATCAATAATTCTTTTTCTCAAGTCCAAACTGATATCTTTAGTTTTTCGGCACAGTGCTTTCTCAACTGACAGCTCAATGACCCATACTGAGGCTTTTATACCATGTTTTAGTTTAATTGTTGAGTGATGTCACCTGATTCACCTGATCACCTTTAAGCACATCACCTGTGAAGCTAAAGCACATCTTTGCACAAAAGTGGTTTGTGCAATGACTAAATAAATGGTCATTTCTTAAAAGGGGCTAATAATAATGTCCCTGGTCTTTTTAGTTTTTTTTTTTTAATAATTCTGTTTTGGTGTGCAAATATGAATAATTTGTGCCTTCTAAAGAAAACCAGTATGTTCAGAAATGCTATTTTGAAAATTCCTTGCTCTGTTAAAAAAGTACTTGGGAAAATCTTGAAGAAACTTCAAATTTCATCGGGGGGCTAATAATTTTGGCCTCGACTGTACATCCAATTAACTTCATATTTGGCAGTTTTCTTCATTTTGTGATGTTCTATGTCTGTACTGAGCTCTTTTTGCAATATGTACCTCTGAATATGAGTGAATCAAAATATGCATATTTAATTAGCTGTTTCCTGCCAAAATTGATTTAGGGGGGTCAAAATCAACACTAGAACATAGAAACCTGGGAAAAAAAAAAAAAAAGCTCTGTAGTGACATTAGGAATGTTCTTTCCTTCACATTTCGGTTGAAATTATAACCAAACACTGTTTAGTTATCTCAATAACTGTGTTTCTCTAAGTATCTATATATTCATTAAAACAGCTATTGCCATGGCAACCACTGATGTGATGCTACAGAAACTCAGTGTTTTAAGTTGCAATTTCTAATAGAATTATTTTGATAATAATTCTTCGTTTAAAAAGTGAATATCTTGGAAAAATGTTTGCTTTACTATAAGTCCCCTTAAGCTGGTGTGCCGGAATTGCTTGCCATAGCAGGCTGATCTACGGGGAAAGAACCAATCTCATGTAGTCACTGTTGTGGATTATATTTCAATATTTCTCATCATATTCATCAGGAGATCAATTGCCATGTTGAATAACCATAGTCAATAATCATAATCAATAACCATATTATGTAAGCAGCAGTAACACACACACACGCAGCAGTAACACACACACACATAACACAACACACACACATACAAGCAGTTCACACACAGACACATGTAGTTCACACGTACACAGGGAGCACATGTACACATGCGCACACACGCACACCGACACACATACATACGAGCAGTTCAAACACACATACACATAACACAAACACACATACAAGTAGTTCACATACGCATAGGGAGGGGATGAGCAGCGCACACAGACAAATGCACACACACACACACACACACACACACATACAAGCAATTAAATTCACACATGCATGAGCAGCTCACACACACATAAGCAGCAGGCTTCTGTAGTGTTGATTAGTAAGCAGGCTTCTGTTTAGTTGATTCAAAAACATAATCAGGTGATGCATTTGATCTCTGTAGCTTTGATCAATATTTGTTCAGTAAAATCATTAGTTGTTACTGAAAAAAAAAAACTTAATCAATTGAATCATTTATGTATCTACTTGTATCCCATTCCTTTGGCTGTATTTTTCCTCTCTTGACTGTAATTTTCCAGTCCATTTTAGTAAATATTCCTTTTATTTTTTTAAAATCCTATACTTCTATATTCCACCATGGTTTAACAAAACAAAGTTGGAGAGTAAAAAAAAAAAGTTAAAGATAAGATGGGTACAACCCATGAATTGTGATTGGAGCAAAGTTTGTTCGAGATAAGATGGTTACAACCCATGTATTTTGATTGGAGCAAAGTTGGTTGAGTTTTTCCCATAGATATTGCTCTGTAAAGAATGCCGAGTTAGCACTTCCTGGCCAGGGACTGCTCACCGGGTTTGGATTATTGCACGATTCAAGGCTGGGAATAAAGATGGCTTCTGAAAATTCTGTCTCTCTCTCCAATTATTCACGAACAAGGCGACCTCAAAAATATGTAAACATCTAGTCTAGAAACCACAACATCACTACAACGTGTGGTTCAGGTAATTGAATTAAATGGTTTTCAGTGTATTTCTGATATGAAATGTGTTCTACAATTGATAGTGACACACTATACATTACGTGTTCCAGCGAACCTTTCCCACAGATACAGGATACTATCTATATTTCACTGTATAAAACCATAGTGACCTATTTTCTGCTGTAGGCTATATTCTCCCCTCATCCTTGCATTGCATACGGTACATAATTTCTCTGTATTCGCTATAAATATCTATATTTACTCCATTGTACATTAGTCTGTATTCTACTGCTGTGCATATCACACATATGCTGTTTATATATGCACACCCATGCGCTTTACCATTCGCTCACACTCTGATTAGATGTGTGCTTAAATTGTCAAATTTTATGTCTTTTTTTAATTGAATTGTTTGAAATAAAGTTTATAAAAAAAGATGCACATTTCTTTTCGTTATTCTCTGTAGCTGTTCTTGGCAGAATGACAATAAATTTGAATAATCTAATCTAATATTAAGTTTTCCACTTCCCTTGAAGCTATGTCATCTGCCCTTTTTGCCAGTGAGAGTGGGACAAATAAACACTCACAGTAGGTTACAGTTACATTTACAGCTCACACTGAACTAACTCCTTTGTTTGCTAACAAACTTAGATCAAAATCCACTATTGTGAATAGAATAGGCAATAATTTTAAGCATAAACATCATAAGGGTCATAGTTTATAACTATATTACTGAAAAAACTTACACTCGAAAAATGAAGTGAGAGCCATACTCTCCCAATCCATTTCGTACCAACTCACCCCATATTAGGGTTTACAACGGTCGGTTGATGCAAATATTCAGATGAATATGTTACAGGTGTCGACACATCCTGGTTTTTTCATTGAATGTTGACGATACCCTTAAGTAAATTTCAGCATATTCCCTTAGTGTGTCATGGCCGGGAACTTTGTCAAACGTACCGTCGCTTACACACTTGGCCGTTGGAAATCTCCATTTCAGAACATATTTTTTGAACAACTATCTTCCTATCTCGGCAGTATGACATCAATTTCAACAAATTCTTTTTTCATTCATTAGAAAAATATATCGGCTACAACGTGCATGGATAAGCACATGATTTCATCATTGGTGACACTTTTTGGGGCCCCAGAATGGGTGGCCCCTCCCAAAAACCAAAAAATGTTAAAAATATCATTTGTCAAAAAGAAAATTAATATTGCAGGTGTCTGAGGTGGATTCATGAACCCCATGGGGTGGTTTATCAATGCTGAAAATTATTTTGAAATCGGTGGTTTGGCCAGAAAATTCCCTTAATAGGACTCCACCTTTAAGCACCTTTGATTTCAAAATTTGAAAAAAAAATCCATTATACTCAAGTGTGTTGTTTGTTACAGAAAAACTTAACATTCTCTTGCGCCCCCTCTTTTCCTCTCTCTCTTTCACACACTCTCTCTACTTGTCCTATAGATTTATAATTCACAGTAGTCAGAACCAAATAATATTAATTTTACAGGCCTGATGTAACCACTACAGTGTATTAGATTAACTTGTAGATGCTGTCATTGAAAAGCCATTGAACGTCAAGTCCTACTTCTGAGTTTGCAGCTGGTCATCAGTTCATTATATTGGTCACATTTATGCAGTACAGATGCTGATAAAATGAAAAGGAAAGCTAGGCAAGGAAAGCATGCTTTTTTCAAGATGGATGCCTTTTATTACGGCCGAGGACCCACTATGAATTAATTCTCGGGAACAAAATAAACGCAAATATATTGGGGTCATTACATGTCAACTCAGAGAGATTAGGGCAGATCAGTTGCTTGACCATCTCAGAGTCTCTTGAAACTTTGTAGGAATGATCTTTGGCATCTGAAACTGACATCTGCCAATTTTTTAGCTGAAATTCCAACATTTTCATGATTTTTCACCCCAATGAGAATTTTCAATAAATCACTCGCGAGTTGGAAATTGAACGAGATGCCACTTTCAGATGTCCATATCTCTTGAGGTATATGTCCTAGAGTCCTCAGATTTTTTTTCAGGAGATGTTCAGAAGTTTCTGATGAACGTAGAGAATGCAGCAAATGCTGGCAGTCAAGCCTCCGTTTTTTGCTAAAGACCTCTCGAATTCAGGATTTGTTAAAAAATTTCAAATAAAGTGGATTTTCAAAAAATTGGGGAAATAATAACCACCTTCACTGAGTAGACATGGAATGACCCATTTGGAAAAAGGTGTAACACTATTTCAGCTGAATCTTGAAGATACAATCATCATCAGCCTACTTGGAAATTGATATAGAGGCCAGTTAATTCTAAGAAAAACAGGAAGGGTGCACTGAAGTGGCTGATTCACTGCACTACATTCCTTCCACCCCCACCTTTAAACGGTCCTCGTCCCCCAAAAAACTAACCTTGTGCTGAGAGCTCTCAATTATATGGGGAGCCCAACTGCTGGGCATCTTAGCTGATTCTGATGCCTGTACTGATTCTGTCCAGTTTTGTATTGTTGCAAAGTATGCTCAGTTTGAATCTTCTTCTTCTACTATTTCTTCTTCCTCCTCTTCCTCTTCTTCTTCTTCTTCTTCTTATTCCTCCCCCTCCTCCCAAGGAGGGAGGGGAGACTTGGTTTTGTGCAGTTTCCCGTCCGCATTCCAACTGTCTCCAGGCTGTAACTCTGAAACCATTTAACCCATTAATGCCCAAATTTCTTTTCAAAGTAAAAGTTACCTTTTACTATCGGATATGGCGTACAATGAACATTTAACACTTATATTCTGGGGAAAAATATTTATTTTGTCATCGAGGACCCCAAGTATGTGTGTTCCTTTACGAATGTACACAGATTGTTGAAAGCATAAAAATCATCATTCTGAGAAAAACATATTTAGACAATGCTATAATCTCCAATTCTTGTCTTTAGTGTGATATAAAAATGTGCCTCAGTCAGAAAAAATGACGCACACACCTCTTGGAGCGTCACAAAGTGCTGTTACAGATTCGAGAAATTCATGCAAATGGCGGTCCCCACCACTGCTGTAAAGGGAGACTACTCTCATAAGCACTTTTCCTGGATGCGAGTTACTTCCCTTGATTAAGCTACAGCAGCTTAGTCACAGTAACGCATTCACTTGGGTTACAGAGGTTAAAATGTGCCATGTCCCAGAAATGGGACAGTGGTCATTAATGGGTTAAGATATTTACATCAAACCTTGCACACTCTTTCAACATTGTATGTAGATATGCCTTCTGCTATTTTTGTTAAGATTACTTTTTTAAATTTTTCTTGTTTCCATGGTACCAGTTTGTAATTGGTCTCAAAATGGGAGTATTATTCATTTCCGGGCTGTATCTCAGAAACTAATTTACCTCAGACATTGCATTCAACATGGCATGTAGATGTGCCTTTTGCCATTTTCCTTCAAATTACTTGTTTAATATTTCTAGTTTCCTTGGTAACACTTCAGACTTAATCTTAAAATGGAGGTTGGGTTTGTTCCCCAGGCTGTATCTCAGGAACTAATTAAGATATTTACCTCAGACATATAGATGTGCCTTTTGCCATATTCCTTCAAATTATTTCAAAATTATGTCTCCACCCCCAAAGGGAAGGGGAACCTATTGTTTTTGTCTGGTTTCCTGTGTCTGTGCGCATCCGCGTCTGTGTTCCCACCATTTCCAGACCATAACTCAGAAACCGTTAGGTATATTTCCATGAGAATTTGCACACGTGTACATCAGGTTGTGCAGATGTGCCTTTTACTGTTTTGAGGTTATTAACTTTTCTAGTTTCTTCCTAAATGTCTGTGAACATCAATGAGGGGAGGCTGCTTTGGGGTGCGGGGAGACATTTGTTTTTTGCCTTAAAAACAATCTCTAGTTATAATATTATTATTATTATTATTATTATTATATGAGTAAATCAACACTGGCCAATGTTCTAGGGCACCGGATTATCTATAACGCAGTCAGGCAACAACATATTCCCTAAGGCGACCTACAGTTCAAGCCCTACTTCAAACATTGCTTTCATCTCGACAGCGCCTTTCTTAGGATTCTGGCTGTTCCATGCAGGCTGGTCTTTTGTATGAGCTCCACTGGGGTGTCCACACCAATGCACTGAAGATTGCTTTCCAGCCTTCTTGACACTGTCCCCAGAGCCCCTGTTACAACCAGAAGCCCCTTGGTTCGAAAGTTACACATTTTGCTAATCAAGTCAGTCAAGATCAGTGTGTTCACTTGCTTGCAAAAACACATAAGAATAATGTTTCATTATTGATGTAACATTTAATGCTAATATGTGAAGATATTTTCAGAGATGATGTATTCTAAATTTCAAGGTGTTATTGCAAATCGTTTTCAAGATATGATGTGTTGAGTGGGACCACTGAATGAACTATTTGTATGTGTTCCAGACACTACAAATTGTACGGCACAGTTATTAATGTGAAATCATTTATTATCAATATCTACAATACAAATGTTATTGGATTGTTTGCTTTGTGATCTGATGATACCGAATTTTATTAACCAGGTTTTCGAAAAAAACGTGGTTATTAAAATACCGAAGGGGGGCGGCGATCAGTTGGAGGATTTCCGATCGATAACTTGAGAACAACTTGAGATTTCTTTTTGCTAATTTGACAATGTTTCCTTCGAAATCCGGCGTGATTCGATTCATAATTTGGCCACCATGGGGCTTTTTCTGAAAAATGAAAAATGGCCATAAGTTCCTTATGCATTGAGCAAGGACGCTCAAATTTTTATGGGAGGTGCGTGGGATGACCCTCCATTACATATCAAACGGGTTTTTGATTTGACCTATATTTGACCATTTTCTAGGTCAAATGGCTTCAGGTATGCTGATCGTTGAAAAAGGCGGCACGTTTTCTTCTTATTCAACCTAGAGAGCTGTACCTTGGTATGAATATGTGTCTTGCTGATACAAACTTACAAGCCAAAAATGGCCATCCTGGGATGGATATTTTGGCCACTAGGGGGCTTTTTGTTGTAATGTGGGAAAAGGAAAAAAAAGCCACTAGATGGCAGTATTGACATTTTTTTTGTTAAGCAGTCTGGAGCTAGGTTTGGGGCATGTCCTGGGCATGCCTCAGAGGGGGCTGGGAAAGAGTATATAAGGAGAAAATCGAGAGAGTGTAGGATAGTAGGAGAAATTGCAAGGAGAAATTGTGGAAGGATACATTTGACCACACCTGTCACTCTTTTCAAGACCTGTGAAGCTTTTTGTGGATTTTTGCCTGTGTTGGAGCATTTTCCTGTCCCAGGACATCGCAACACAGCAGCCCATCTCAATTACCAGGGGACTGTAAATATTTCATATTTTTTTAATTTCAATCTTGGTCAGTAGGGTAGATTGTAGATTAGTTCTAAGTGTTTGTTTAATTAAATCTGTTGAAGTTTAAGAATTTTGTCTGTCATCCCTTGCTGTCCGTGACGTCATAACAAATTGACGCCATAACAAATTGGGGCCATAACAAATTGGGGGCTCGGGTCCGGGATAGACCATTGTGCGAGTCATTTATTGAAAATCTAAAATTTCAAATTGTGAAATTGTTTTTTTTTTCAAATTTTCCTAGATATATATTGGCAGATCAACAGCAATGGATGATTTCTTGGCATCACCAGCCGTAGAGGTTTTGAAGTCTTTTAAAAAGATAGAACTGCTAGAAATATGCAGACAGTTAGAGCTGACAGATGTAAAACCAGCCATGCAAAAAGCAAGACTGGCTAGAGAGATTGTTGAATATTACATTGATGAAAATGTGTTTGCACCAGGAGGTCTGGAACAGTTTCCAGTGGAAAATCCAAATGTAGAAATGTAACTTAAATTAAAAATGCTAGAGATTGAAAGGGAGGAAAAAGAAAAACAACGAGTTTGAGAGAGAGAAAGAGAGAAAAGAAAGGGAGGAAAAAGAAAAACAAAGGCAGTTTGAGTTAGAAAAATTAGCAAGAGAAGAGAAAAAAGAAAGAGAGAAAGAGGAAAGAGCAGAAAGAGAGAGACAGAGAGATTTCGAGTTACAGAAGTTAGAGAAGAAAGGCTCCAAATGGAGCTACGAAAAATCAAAGTGGAAGCTGAAAACAAATTTTGGGCTAGCCAGGAGGTAAAGCTGGTGCCTCCATTCTCAGAAAAGGAGGTTGATAAGTATTTCCAGTGCTTCGAGAAGGTAGCTAAGAGTTGTCAGTGGCCAAAGGAACACTGGCCTCTGATGTTGCAAACTGTCCTCAAGGGTAAAGCTCAACAAGCCTATTCGGCTTTGTCTGCAGATGATTCCTCTGATTATGAGGTTGTCAAAAGGTTATTTTGACAGCTTATGAGTTGGTTCCAGAGGCTTACCGACAGAAATTCAGAGGTCTGAAGAAGTCTGACAATCAGACTTATGTGGAATTTGCTAACGAGAAGAAGGTTTGCTTTGAGCGCTGGTGTACTTCTATGGAGGTCAAGGATGATTTCAACTCACTAAAAGAGATGGTGTTAGTTGAAGAATTCAAGAACTGCGTCAAGGATGATATTAAGACCTACCTTAATGAGAAGCAAGCACTGAATTTGCAATCAGCTGCCAAGTTTGCAGACGAATATGTTCTCACACATAAGTCCAAATTTCAGTCTAGCAGTAACAATAGATGGTCCCAATTTCAGAAGAAAGGTAACGGTGATACCCAAGATTCCTCACCCAAAGACAAAGACAAATCTGGTGATGGTGCTCAGAAATCCAGTCAAAGGTCTGATCAAAGTGTGAAAGCTGACAATGACAAAAGTGGTCTAGTTTGCAATTATTGCAAGAAATCTGGTCATGTTACAACTAACTTTTGGTTCCTTAAAGCTAAGAAAGAAAAAGAAAAGGATACCAAACCCAATGCCTTTGTGAAGACAAGGTTAGAAACCCCTGTAGTAGATGACCAATCTGCTAAATTGCCTGCTCCTTGTGAGGCTAAGAAGCCTGATACTGCTGACTTTGTGAGGGAGGAATTGGGTCATTCCATGAAAAAGAGAGCCAAAGTGTGACATGACTGTTCAAATTTGAAACAGAGATTTTGCACAAAGTACTGGTTCACTTTTGTTGGCGTTCCCATAAGTCAAAATGTGACTCAAGTTAAATGGCAAGATCTACTGTGGGATGCAAGAGGCAAGGTGTTGAACGTTCAGCGTTGCCGATGTAACAAGGACACGAAACTAACACAAAAGTATGCAATAAAAATTTTATTTCAAAATATAACAAAGTCTCAACTTGTTCAATTAGTATAACAGAGAACAAACTTAAAACAAACCAGCAGTTTGGCAATGCCCAGTTGTGCTCTAATATGGTCTGAACATGTTTGGCAGGGCTTTGATAAGTCGCTCATTGGTCATGTTCATCTGAGGACGGAACAAATGCAATATTCTGGACAAAATATAAATGAGAAGGCAGCCCATGTAAGTACACATCAGCTCTGAAAATCTTTTAGAGTAGACTAGTTGCTAAATGCAAAATTTGTCATCTGGATCTTACCACATGACAAATGTTGCGAATGTAACATGGGCACGAAAAATGCTCGACTTAGCAAATGCATCACCTGTCTTCACCCTACGCCCTTTTTGATATTGGAAACCATTAATTATTCAATTTACAATGGTACAACTAATGGTCAACAGGATGAATTTGTTGATTTCAATTCCTCAGCAGGAGCATGCAGTTAAACATTCAACACAATTCTGGGCTGAAATACAGGAACTTCACAAAAAGCAACCCTACATTTGCTGTGCAACATTTATTAAAAAAAAAAAAAGTAAATGTGAAACTTAGCCTAACAACTTCCATCAAAATTCTTTTTATTTTGAAAAATTTATCCTTTCTTTCGCCAAAGTGCGTTGAACGCAACATGGACACAATAACAGCAGTGACTGGCCATGTCCCAGTTGGGTTTGCCACAGCCCCCACAAAAATACACCTAACTGCCGAGTGGCGCTTTCATTTAGAAAATATATGGATGAGAGGTGCCGGTAGACATGTAAACAATAGTGGTGGGACGCGATTAAAATCAATCTAATTAATTAAAGGCTTTGTAATTAATTAATCTCGATTAATCACATTTTTGTCAAATACCAATTTTTGACACAATAAGCAAACTTTTTCAATTCAAATAAATTTTGGTTGATGACTCAATCAATGAATAGACATATGTGATCTTAAACAACAAAAATGTTTAATTTTCATCTATATTTATCAGTGCATTTTTCATCTGTGTACTACATTCACTGATTAGTGCAAACTCCCAAGTGCAATTATAGCCTCTTTATTCAACATTTTAAGACTTAAGGTGCATTAACGCCCCCTACTGGGCTAAAGTGTGTGCATCAGTGTTACCGGTGTGCCAGAAATGAGGGAACTGAGAAAGGTGCGATTAATGCGTTATTTTTTTAGCGTGTTATTTTTCCTGTAATTAATTAATCCAAATTAACTTCCGCGACCAAAAACGATGCAGCACTCCTTAAAACACGTGAAACGGCAGGCCAAATTATGAATCCCTACAGAAAACATACTTGTGTTGAAAATCGGTGATTTACCAAAAGATTTTAGTGATTGAACGTCACTTCATTCGAACGTAACTTTGTGGGACACAAAAAAACCTGCTCAGCTTCCTTCATGAAGAAGATAGACTGGTTCCCGGATGAGAAGTAGGAGGTTCGAAAGGAAATCCATATCTATGACCACTGTGAGACCCCAAGGGGATACAGCAGATCGGGCAGCGAGCCCGGCTCGTGTTGAACGTAACTTGAAAAAATATGACGCAAAAAATTTTGCTCCACAAAAAGAAGTATTTTATAAAAACCCGTATGTTTTCTGAGATAATATTTTGGACGGTTATGCAACAGATTAATATCAACACGTTGGTACAAAAATCTAGATAATATATTGTGTTTCCTGGGTTTTCTCAGCACTGTTTCAACGTAACTTTTCAGGACACCATGAGTTACGTTCGCAACAATATTTTAAGCGCTAATTGCAGTGTTATACATCTGGATTTCCCAGTTAATTTCTGTTGTGGGTTAATCACTTGGAATTGATGTTAAGAACAAATGCCATTTCAGCCAGACTTTTATTTAAAAATTCGTAGAATTTTACATTCAAAGTCTGAAGGCAATGAATGTCACAAATTTGGACACTTTTTATCCACAAGTTTTTCAAAGACATGCAGTTTTTTTTATTTATCTTTTTCAGAAGACCAATTATATTGCCTGTGTTAGCTTTTTTTATATACTCTGGCCTTCATGCATGGCATTTTCTTTAGGTGGCATCCAATTTTGAAAATCATATAGTCCTGTAAAAAATGCAGGGTCTCTGGCTCTCTATTTCATGGAATGACCCAATTCCTTCCATTTGTGTCAGAGGGATTTGTGGCTCTGAATGAGCATTCTCCTCCTGTCCCCATATATATCCTAAGGGATACCGGAGCTTCTCAGTCACTTTCGTTGATGGACTCCTTGGAGTTACGTGATGAGACCGCTTCTGGGGATTTCATACTTGTACAAGGTATTGAAGGGAGGACTGTATCTGTACCCCTGCGCTCTGTATTATTGAAGTCAGATTTAGTTACAGGACAGGTAAAGGTGGGACTTATGTCAAGTCTACCTATCAAGGGTGTTTCTCTGTTGCTAGGCAATGACCTGGCTGGGGGCAATGTAGTTCCCCCTGTTCATCTTACTTCTCAGCCGAGCACTGAAGATGGCGATGAAGACCCATCTCTGTATCCTTCCTGTGCAGTGACCCGTGCTATGGCCAAGAAGGCTCAAGAAGAAGATGATGTGGTGCCGTCCAGCACATTGAATAGTCATGACTCAGGTGGTTCGCCTCATGACTCTGTTCAGCCTACTATGGTTTCTCCGTTTGAGGACTTATCAGACACTTTTATCAGTTCTCTGTTCAGCCAGCCAGATGGGTCTGGTGATTCTGATGTGTCTGGAGACTTGTCTCTGTCCAGAAAGCGGTTGATTCAGGAGCAAACCCATGATCCTGAAATTTGTGTACTAAAGAAGAGAGCCCTTTCTGATGAAGAAATGGACGCAGTTCCAGTTGGGTATTATCTCAAGGATGGAGTGTTGATGCGGAAGTGGCGCCCTCCTGATATCCCTGCCAATGCAGATTGGGCAGTGGTCAAGCAAATTGTTGTTCCGAAGGTCTACAGGAATGAGATCTTAACAATGGCTCATAGTTTGCCTTTAGGAGGTCATCTTGGTGTTAACAAGACTGTTGACAAGATCATGAAACACTTCTTCTGGCCTGGACTTCGGAAAGATGTTTCCAACTTTTGCAAAACCTGTCACACTTGTCGGGTAGTTGGAAAACACCAGTTAGACCCACCTGTAGCTCCATTGCAGCCTATCCCAGCATTTGGGGAGCCCTTCTCCAAGGTCATTGTTGATTGTGTTGGTCTATTACCCAAGACTAGATCTGGAAATCAGTACTTGTTGACAATCATGTGTGCATCTACCAGATTCCCTGAAGCCATACCTCTACGCAACATCAAAGCAACTGCAATCTCGAAGGCTTTGATAAAGTTCTTCACGTTGTTTGGCCTTCCCAGGGAAATTCAGTCAGATCAAGGTAGCAATTTCACTTCCGGATTGTTTCAGCAGGTTGTGTATGAACTACGTGGGAAGCAGATTCTCTCCAGTACCTATCATCCAGAGAGTCAGGGTGCCTTAGAGCGGTTTCATTCCACTCTCAAGACAATGATGAGGACTTATTGTTATGGCCATGAAAAAGACAGGGATGAAGGTGTTCATTTGCTGTTGTCTGCAGCAAGAGAAACAGTGCAGGAGTCTACTGGATTCAGTCCGTTTGAGCTAGTGTTTGGCCATGAAGTGAGAGGACCTTTGCTATTGTTGGGTGAACAATGGCAAGAGAAAGAGCTGCATATCAGTCTGTTAGACTATGTTAGCAAGTTCAAGGAAAGACTGCGTGCAGCTTGTGACCTAGCCAAAGAGAACTTGAAATCAAGTCAGGAAAAAATGAAGACTTGGTATTATCATAAGGCTAGAAGCCATGAGTTTAAACCAGGAGACCTTGGTCCTTGTGTTGTTTCCCTTGTAGTCCAATCCCTTGCAGGCTAGATTTCATGGTCCTTATGAAATTCTGACAAAACTCAATGATCTCAATTACATTGTGAAGACTCCAGATAGGAGAAAGCCAAAACAGTTGTGTCACATTAACATGCTGAAGCCTTATCATGATAGGAATGCTAGGGTTGCAGCTGTCACTTCAGATCCTCCTATGGCCGAGACTTGTGAAGATGAGGGGGAGTTTCAAGATGATGAACCTAGAATTAAAGCTGAAGTTCTTTCATGTAAATTGTCAAATTCTGAAGTGTTGCAAAATCTTGATGTAAAACTCCAGCACTTAGAACCCTCACAGAAAGATCAGTTTGAGAGGTTGATCAAGAAATATAAAGATCTATTTCCTGATGTTCCAAAGAGAGTTTCTATAACCTCTCATGATGTAGATGTTGGTGATGCCAAACCAATAAAACAGCATCCGTACCGGATGAATCCTGAAAAGAGAAAGATTGCTGAGAAAGAGGTTGAGTACATGTTAGAATATGATATTATCAGACCCTCTAACTCCGATTGGAGTTCACCCTGTGGTCTAGTTCCAAAACCTGATGGAAGTACTAGATTCTGTACAGATTATGTCAAAATCAATGCTGTAACTAGAACTGATGTGTTTCCAATACCTAGGATTGATGATTGTATCGATAGAGTAGGGCAAGCAAAGTTTCTGACCAAGATTGATTTATTGAAGGGTTATTGGTGTGTGCCTTTAACTGAGAGGGCCAAGAGCATCTCTGCTTTTGCCACACCATCTGGGTTATACCAGTATGAAGTCCTACCCTTTTGCATGAAAAATGCCCCAGCCACGTTCCAAAGGATGATACAGTCTACAATCGCCGGATTGCCACACACGGGTGCGTACATCGACAACCTGATCACATGGAGTGACTCCTGGGAAGAACATCTGAAAGATGTAGAGACGTTGTTCCAGCGCTTGACCCAGGCTAACCTGACTGTTAACCTGAACAAGAGTGACTTTGGTTGTGCTACTGTCACGTATCTTGGCTATGTCATAGGCCAGGGTAAGGTGGCACCCATAAATGCTGAAGTCCAAGCCATCATGGACTTTCCAGTTCCTCACAACAAAAAAAAGCTTTTATGCCGCTTCCTTGGAATGATCGGGTACTACCGCAAGTTCTGCAAGAACTTTGCTGAGATTGCTCTCAGTCTCACCAATCAACTGAAGAAAAGCGTAAAGTTCACTTGGGATGAAGCATGCCAAAGAGCCTTCGATTGCCTGAAGTCTCTGCTGTGTCACTTCCCCGTGCTCAAATCTCCTGACTTCAACAAACCGTTCTCCATGGCGGTCGATGCTAGCGACCAAGCTTGTGGATCTGTGCCCCTTCAGAGAAGTGACTCTGATGACATTGAGCAATACTTCTCCAGGAAGTTCAATCGCCACCAAAAGAACTATTCCACAATTGAGAAGGAGCTGTTGGCTCTGGTTCTATCCTTACAACACTTTGAGGTTTATGTTTGTACAGGGCAAAAGCCAATGATTGTATATACTGACCACAATCCGTTAATGTTTTTGAGTACGATGAAAAACAAGAATCGGAGATTGTTGAATTGGAGTTTGATTTTACAGAAGTTTGACTTGGAAATAAAGCATGTAAAGGGTACTGACAATATAATTGCTGATTGCTTATCCCGTGTTTGAGTATGTGTATATATATCACATGTGTTTATTAGCATATTGTATTCTATGTATATATTTATATATATACAAGTGTCTACTTAACCATTTTTGTATTGAAAAGAAAAATTTTGCCTTTATGAGTCAAAATTTTTCCCTTTTGGAATGGAGGTGTAATGTGGGGAAGAAAAAAAAGCCACTAGATGGCAGTATTGACATTTTTTTTTTGTTAAGCAGTCTGGAGCTAGGTTTGGGGCATGTCCTGGGCATGCCTCAGAGGGGGCTGGGAAAGAGTATATAAGGAGAAAAATCGAGAGAGTGTAGGGTAGTAGGAGAAATTGCAAGGAGAAATTGTGGAAGGATACATTTGACCACATCTGTCACTCTTTTCAAGACCTGTGAAGCTTTTTGTGGATTTTTGCCTGTGTTGGAGCATTTTCCTGTCCCAGGACATCGCAACACAGCAGCCCATCTCAATTACCATGGGACTGTAAATATCTCATGTTTTTTTTTATTTCAATCTTGGTCAGTAGGGTAGATTGTAGATTAGTTCTAAGTGTTTGTTTAATTAAATCTGTTAAGAATTTTGTCTGTCATCCCTTGCTGTCCGTGACGTCATAACAAATTGACGCCATAACAAATTGGGGCCATAACATTGTGAAAAAAGAAAAATGGCCATAAGTTCCTTATGCATTGAGCTAGGTTGCTCAAAGTTTTATGGGAGGTGTATGGGATGACCCTTCATCACATATTAGACAGGTTTTTGATTTGACCTACTCTTCACCGTTTTCTTGGCCAAATGGCGTCTGGTCAGCCGATTATCGAAAATGGTGGCATGTTTTCTCATGGCTGCAACTTGGTATGGACATGTGTCATGGTGATACTTGCGGTTTCCTTTCGAAATACAGCGTGATTCGGTTCATGATGTGGCCACCAGGGGGCTTTTAGTGAAAAATTGCAATTACATCCTTATGCCTTCAGCTAAGATGATCAGATTTTTATGGTAGGTGTGTGCAGTGACTCTGCATCACATATTAGATGGATTTTTGATTTGACCTAATTTTGACCGTTGATGTCCTCATCTTGCTGCTAAACAATTCTGTGAAAGGAGGATCTTCGGATCCTGGTTGCGGTTCGAAAACGCTTTGCGGTTGCCTGTTTTAATTACTGTGAAAATTTGTAAAGTTGAAATTAATGTTTGAGAACCAAATGTGTAATTCCAAATTCTGTTTTCGCAATAGTCTGTTATGAATAAGTAGACACTGACAAAAAAATAAAAATTGCAGTAATGGTGATATTTTCAGACAACATACATTTCTACAGTCTCCAGATGCCTAAAATCTCACTGAAAACTCAATTTGGACCCCATTACTGCCTATACTGTATTTATATGCAGTTGATTTGGTTATAGATGTGACACTGTCCAGACCATAAATTAAGTAACAGTTAAAATGCTTGAATATAACACATATAAGAAATGATATAATTTTTTAAACTCCATTTCAGTTACAGGTCAGAAATGAGTTATTTTAACATATAACAGCAAATTATTATAATTTGCATTTTGGGCACTACATGTGTTTTGGACACTACAAAAGTTTATATCAATGTGGATTATGTATGTAAAAAAAAAAGTGTCAGCGAAACATAACAAACATCATTTAATAGGTATAAATGAGTCCTATCATAGATACATAAAAATGGTTTGCAGCTGCATCTTTTGCCCTTGATACAGGACATGTTGCGGACACTGCAAAATTTCCGGTACAAACAATGAACTATATTTGAGCTTACACAAGACCCATAAGACGTTGGCAAATGTGCTAAGGAACTATTGCAGCTTGAAAAGTAATAAAATCTTTACTGTAACTAGAACAAATGGCATACATAATGTTCATTTTGTTTATATATTTTATATATGTATTATGTATATATATATATATATATATATATATATATATATTTTTTATAATGATATATCATTCTGAAAAGATGAATTTTATAACACTAGAGGTGGTTCATTCAAAGGTTCATGGTTAAATCAATTTTCTTCGAATTGATATGACAACCTGCAAAACAAACTATCAATAATCCTGTGAACCACATCATAGTAAAACATAGACATATTTGCCATTAAAATATTATACAGCTTTGCAAAAAAAGCAAAGGAGACAAATTGCAAATACATAACGCGATTATATGTATTGTTTCCATCACCATAAACAAGCGTTTGTAATTATCATTAATGATGGAATTTTAGCGTTTATCCAATACATTACCAAGATGTGAAAGTTCAAAGGGAAGATTTACTTGACAGTCTGTAATGTCACACAACAAAACCATAACAAGGTATTATACAAATGGACACCCTGATCTTGACCAACGTCTAATCTCTCTTGCTAGGTCCTGGTATTTGTCCTTTTTCTCCTCTTCTTTTGCCCTTACACCTGTGTCCTGTGGGATTGCTACATCAATTTCTTGGCACTGTGCTTTTGTTTATTTGCAACCACCAAATTGGGTCTCCTTGTACTGATCTCGTGGTCTGTCTGGATGCTAAAGTCCCATAGCAATTTGTAGTTCTCATTCTTTAGAGCACCCTCTGGTACATGTTCAAAGCATTTTTCGCCTTGGTTGTTATTATTATTATTACTATTTTGACTACTACGTATAACCATATTATCATGAGAGACAATGCTGTGTAACTTACCATTACTGCCCTCCGCTGCCTAATGCTGCGTTTCCACTGAACGCGAAAAAAATTTTTTGCTCGACCAGATTACATTCAAAGTTAATGCAAAGACGCGAATACGCGCAAAAAAAATGCTAGTTCGCACTGGGCGACGCAAATCATGCGGGAGACACCCGCGATGCAAATGGCTCGCGCAAACGGCGCGAATGCACGAAATTCACATTTCAACGAATAATGTGTCAGCGGTCAAAGAAGATCTTTTTCTTTGGCTTTAGAACATATTGTAATGTATTAAGATTGACCTATTTTTGTTGTTCGATCTGGATATTTTTTCTTGAAGCGGATTATGTCATCCTTTAGACTGCTTTTATTGGACTGTGGGTTATAAATAGTCGGATGTAAGAATTTTTGGTCTTTGATGATAGTGCAGTATATGAACATTGTATACAAAATAAATTCACTTGCAAACTGCATTCAAGGAAACAGTTGTTCGTGGTTATATTTTTGATCAACGTAAAGCGAGCATAAAGTCTTCAAGTTGTCACCGGCGCTGTGTAAGTGTAAAGTCTTCAATGGCACCAATCTACGCAGCTAATCCCCCCAGCTGTCGTTTAAATGTTTAAACGATTAATTTTCCACTGTTTACACATTTTGGTATTCAGCGAGGTCCGCTCATCCCTAGTCCTCAATGTTTCTTTACCATTAGCAAGATGGTCAGGTTTAAAAAAAAAAAAAAAAAAAGACGGCGTAAAAAAATGTGTTTTGTCATGGTCTGTAATGTATTATCACACACCACAGCATATTTCAAACAATCCAGTCATAAATTACTCATAGCCATATATACAGAATATGCCGGAGGTGCATTATTTCAATTTCAGTTTTGCAAAAGTATTGTGCCTGTTTTTGTTGATTGCTGAAAAAAAGTTATATTTAATAAGGACCTCCACTGCTTTTTTCCCCTGCAGGTTTGAAGATCAAATGGTGTGGTATAGAGCTTGCACAGGATGGCTTGCTTATCAGCAATACTCCACTTAACAAGAGGATCATTTCGAATAAATCGGCAGGGCCCTATTCAGTTGGTGGGTTGTTTTCCTGCCGTGCACGGCCCGACTGTTAACAATACCAAACTCCTCTTAAGAACAGCCTCTAGTGATGAGACCTGCAACTCCAGTACTGAGAACGCATCCCTAGTGGAGAATCTTTCCATGATGGGAGTGGATCTAAAGAGGGTGCGTCAACGGCAGCCAGGTGTTTTGAGAAAGGCCTTAACCAATGAGAAAGGCCTTGCCCATTTCCTACTTAGTAAGGGTGCAAGCCATGAAACCATTGCTGGTATCATTTCCCGATACCCACGTTCTATTACACGCTCTGGGGCGCACCTTGAGGAGCGCTGGGAGCTGTGGAAGAGCATCTTCAAAAGTAACAGTGAGATTGTGGCCATCTTGGAGCGTTCCCCTGAGTCCTTTTTCCGCTCCAGTGACAACAACAATCTTGAGAAGAACATCGTCTTTCTGGGCTCTCTGGGCCTCAACTCCAAGCACCTGCATCGTTTGCTGACTACAGCACCACGTACTTTCTCCAACAGTGTGGAATTAAACAAGCAGATGGTTGAACTCCTGCATGATGTATGCTTCAGCTTAGGTGGAACACAGCCTGAACAGTTTGTGAAGACTGTGATCTCGAGAAACCTGTACATCCTAATACGTAGTACCAAACGTGTTAAGAATAACATTGCTTTCTTACAGGAAACTTTGGGTCTGAGTGATTCAAAGCTTCTGTGTCTGTTGCAGGGACATGGTGCAGAGATATTGGATATCTCTACTGAGTACCTCAAGAGGAACTTCAGAAATGCTGAGCAAAAGCTCATATTGCTTGGCTGTCAGAAAAGTGATGTTGTTAAACTTGTCAGCAACTACGCTCCTGTTCTCTTTGTCTCTCCAGAAAATCTGAAAAATAAATTGGACTGTCTGATTCAAGGCGGAGTCGATATCACACAAATAGTTGAGAAGCCAAAGGTATTGGACTTTAGTCTTGAGAATATCAAGAAACGCTTAGCTGACCTTCAAAAATTTGATTATGACTTCAAAAAAAATGGGATCAGTATTCTAGACTACAGTCGAAAACGATTTGAAGCAAAGTTAGAACGTCTGTCTATTTTTCAAGAGGTGTAAATTGCATGAACTTTGTGCCTTTATAAAATGAACAGAAAAAAACTAAACTATTAGGTTGTCGCAGTTGCTGTCACGTAGTGTCATCAACTTGAACTGTTTTATTTCGATTTACATGAAGAGCTGAGCTTTTTCTCAACAAAATATTATCTGATTGTGTAACTTCTAGTTATGCCAGTGATTCCATGACCACTTATTTTGCACACTTTTATTGTTGATTATTTTTCTTGCTGGATTTTAGAAAAACAGAACTCTTATAATTTTGACTTGAGCACAAAATAAAAACTGATGGTTGTCAGCTGTTTTGGTAATCAGATATGCTGTATCATATATACTAGCTGGGCTAGGGACATGAATAGGTGTCCTTTCCCATTGAAATCAAGCCAGAAAATGCTGTTATGTGCGATCAGTGTGGTAAAGCCTGTCCATAGGCTATCAATACAATCATGGGGAAAAAAATTATGCGCTATTATGAGTAGTATTTTAAATTACATTTGTTGTTCTTAACTAATTGGGTTTAGGGTTTGTTTTCCTTTTTCAGTTGTGTGTGGAGAGTTTCGCAGTCTTGAATATATTTCATATTTACATGTGTTCTGTTGATTTGTGAAATTGTGGTGCACTTCACATAAATGTGTGCTTTCCTAGAACATGATGTATTCTTGGAGGAGATAAAATCCAAAAACGGATTGAATATATCTGCTCCGAGCGTGGAATCACGCAACTTTAACCTTTTAAAATGTCTCAATTTACTCTCATTTTTCAAATTTTAAATTTAAGGTCAAGATGGGTACATTATTGCTGTCAAATAAATAAAAAATGTTTTTGACAGTAGTGACCATGTTCGCCATCGATTCACAAGCTTGCTGGAATGACCTGAGATTGTAGGGCTAAAAAGGTGCGCCATGAAACGGAGTGAATTTTCTGTCCATGAAATGTACTTTCCAACACAGAAATTGAACGCCATGAGACCAGTGTGATTGAATAGCATGGATTTAAATACGATTAACTCTTCCTTTTGGTTTTTTTGCCTGAATAAGTAACTTGTCAAAACAAACATACACATTAAATAAGTGACCAGTGCTACATCAAATGTCTTAACCCCCATTTTCTATTAAATCTTGTCCTTTCTGACACAGCATATTGTGTGATAAGAAAGGAATGGCATAGATGGCATTAATTGATTCATATCTCAATATTACCTTACTACTACTATTACCTTAATATTACCTTAACACATCTCATGTCATCTTTTCCCTGGGCCTATATAGCGTTTGCGTTTATCTCATTAGAAAATAAACAGTGTAAAAGTTCTTTGTTTTGCGTGTGTCAGACAAATACAGCATCAGCACTGTGAAACTACCAATCTACAGCTGAAGCTGGATACCAGAATTGGTTCAATGCAGACTGTAAAACCTTAAACTGCTGCATTTACTTAAATTCATGTGCTAGACGTGGGGAGGTTCCAGGTTTGACTTGGTGCAAGTAGCCAGCCTACTGCGTAATCATGTTGAGCTAATGTGAACTTACAGTGTCGTGAAAAAGTATTTGCCCCCTTCCTGATTTCTTATTTTTTTGCATATTTGTCACACTTAAATGTTTCAGATCATCGAACAAATTTTAATATGAGACAAAGATAACCCGAGTAAATACAAAATGCAGTCTTTAAATAATGATTTCATTTATTGAGGGAAAAAGCTATCCAAACCTACCTGGCCCTGTGTGAAAAAGTAATTGCCCCCTAAGCCTAATGACTGGTTGTGCCACCCTCGGCAACAGCAACTGCAATCAAGCACTTGTGATAACTGGCAATGAGTCTTTCACATCGCTGTGGAGGAATTTTGGCCCACTCTTCTTTGCAGAATTGTTTTAATTCAGCCACATTCGAGCATGAATGGCCTGTTTAAGGTCATGCCACAGCATCTCAATCGGATTTAAGTCCGGACTTTGACTAGGCCACTCCATAACATTCATTTTGTTTTTTTTTTTTTTAAGCCATTCAGAGATGGACTCGCTGGTGTGTTTCGGATCATTGTCCTACCGCATAACCCAAGTGCGCTTGAGCTTGAGGTCGCGAACTGATGGTCGGACATTCTCCTTCAGGATTTTCTGGTAGAGAGCAGAATTCATGGTTCCATCAATTATGGCAAGTTGTCCAGGTCCTGAAGTAGCAAAGCACCCCCAGACCATTACACTACCACCACCATGTTTCACTGTTGGTATGATGTTCTTTATATGAAATGCTGCGTTAGTTTTACGCCAGATGTAACGGGACGCACACCTTCCAAAAAAATTCAGCTTTTGTCTCATCAGTCCACAAAATATTTTCCCGAAAGTCTTGGGGATCATCAAGATGTTTTTTGGCAAATGTGAGAAGAGCCTTTGCGTTCTTTTTGGTCAGCAGTGGTTTTCGCCTTGGAACTCTCCCATGGATGCCATTTTTGCCCAGTCTTTCTTATTGTTGAATCATGAACACTGATTTCAACTGAGGCGAGTGAGGCCTGCAGTTCTTTAGATGTTGTTCTGGGTTCTTTTGTAATCTCCTGGATGAGTCATTGATGCGCTCTTGGAGTAATTTTGGTAGGCCAGCCACTCCTGGGAAGGTTCAGCACTGTTCCAAGTTTTTTCCATTTTTGGATAATGGCTATCACCGTGATTCGCCGGAGTCCCAAAGCCTTAGAAATGACTTTGTAACCCTTTCCAGACTGACAGATGTCAGTGACTTTGTTTCTCATCTGTTCTTGAATTTCTTTAGATTGCCATGATGTGTTGCTTTTTGACATCTTTTAGTCTACTTCACTTTGTCAGACAGGTTCTGTTTAAGTGATTTCTTGATTCAACTGGTCTGGCAGTAATCGGGCCTGGGTGTGGCCAGTGAAATTGAACTAAAAAAAATGTGGTTAAATAAATCACAGTTAATTCATGATTTAAAAAGGGGGGCAATAACTTTTTCACATAGGGCCAGATTGGTTTGGATAGCTTTTATTCCTTTAGAAATAAAATCATCATTTAAACACTGCATTTTGTATTTACGCGGGTTATCTTTGTCTAATATTAAAATTTGTTTGATGATCTGAAACATTCAAGTGTGACAAATATGCCAAAAAATAAGAAATCAGGAAGGGGGCAAATACTTTTTCACGGCACTGTAGATGATCAGTATTTATTTATTTATTTTTTATTTCATTTTAAAGGCTGTTACAAATTTGTTGGCTTGCTGTACATTGCTGCAAGCCAAACTGCAGTCACACAACTACTTTGCAGATTTCTGAATTCTTATTTCCTACAATTCCATCAGGGGTGGTGATTGAAGGGCGGGGCTTGATACATACATGCCAACTCACTACGGCTTTTGGGCTTTTTTTTTTCAGAATGAAACGTCCCAGAGGCGGTGTTAGACCCAAAGATTATTGGCTATTATCCCACCCTTTATTGACAACAATTTGTCCTGGCTAATTCTTGATGGTTTTCCTTCATTAAATTTTCCAATTCAAGAATAATCAAGTGACAATTGAAAAATTCTCTCCCCATGGAAACCACAAAATAATGGGCTACATTAGGTCACCAAAAAATAATTTAATTATAAAGAGGTCTATGCTCCGTCGCCGGCGATGGCATTTCAGAACTCTTCATAAATTAAATAATTTCAGCGTACAATGTAGCCCATTATTTTGTCGCTTAGATCGCTGTATAAAATAAACAGCTGTCTGATTGTCAAATGATTATTCTTGAATTAGTCAAAAATTTCCTTTATTCGCTGAAGGAAAACCATCAAGAATTAATTAAATTATTTTTCTGTAGAATGTAGCCCATTATTTTGTCGCTTTTAGATCGCATGGGGAATTGTTGTCACTCATTATTCTTGAATTGGAAAACGTGTTAATGAAGGAAAACCATCAAGAATTAGCCAGGACAAATTGTTGTCAATAAAGGTGGGATAATAGCCAATAATTTTTGGGGCTAACACCGCCTCTGGGGCGTTTCATTCTGAAAAAAACGCCCAAAAGCCGTAGTGAGTTGGCATGTATGTTGATATTACCCAACCTCCATCTTGCCTGTCTATTTAAAAAAATCTAAAATCTTTTGCGGTACGCACTGCAATAATTATTTCTGCCCACAAGGTGGATGGAGTTTGCTTTCACCCAGTTAGTTTGTCTATTTGTCTGTGCCCGTGGGATTGGGGTGGTTCTGGATCGATATTGATTATAGTTTATGGGAAGGTTATACACTGCCTGGCCAAAAAAAAGTAACCACCTGGATTTAACACAGCAAAGAGCCTTCCATTGGATAATTACTGCTGTGATGGATATGTTTCAGCTGGCAACAAGTTATTTAACCCTGGGTGATGCAACGAGTAGCTTCTTACGTCTTAAACAACCATGTCGCAGGACATCCTGTGGTTGTGGAAAAGATGTTACTGCATTTCAGAAGGGTCAAATTATTAGCTTTTATCAAGTAAAGAGAACAATTAAGGAGATAACTGAGACTACTAAAATAGGGTTAAGAATTGTCCAAGTTTTAAAAACCTGAAAGGATAGTGGTGAACCATCATCTTAGAGGCTGAAATGTGGTCAGAAAAAAATCTTGGTATGATTGTGATCGAAGATCACTTAAATGTTTGGTGAAATTAAATTGTAATAAATCAACAGTAGTGCTCACAGCTCAGTTTAATGGTGAAAATAAGAACATTGCCACATGCACAATGTGTCATTCTGCTTGAGTTGAGACAGAGAAAGATGTATGGAGGGATTGAAGCTTAAGATTTACTCTTGTGCAAACGGGGTTTTCTGAAAATAATTTGTGCGTTAAAGCTCAAACATTAATAGAGATTAGACGATTTGCTCCCGAGGTATAACCTTTGTCGCATTAGGGGCAGGGAGAATCTTCCCCCTTCTTTTTCCCCTTGTATCAACTCGGTGAGCAAACAGCCAAATTAAGTCGCTAATCTGGTCAAACAAAGGCAACGGGGGTTTTTTGGGGGGGTTTGAGTCTCCAGGAGCAAAGTAAGGTAAAGTAAAATAAATTTAAATGCTAATTTAAAGAATAAATTTAAACGCTAAATAATTGTCTAAGTGAATTGTGTGATATACAAAGTAAAACAGAGTTGTTTTCAAGGACTGAGGTACTGTCGCCTGGTTTTTCTGTAGCTGATTTAGCTAACGAACCTCACCAAGCTCTCAACGCCAAGAATATTATCGAATTACCTGGATATCTAACTATAACCCAGCTTGGTTTCATACTTGGTGGCTTGCCTTTCATACAGTGTTCTAGCCAATAAATATTGATGTTCACCGGGGTTTTTTAGTCCTGGGCGTTGTAGCTAGTCTGTTTTATCTGGGTTCTCAGCTAATCCCTGTGATATTTTTAGGTTAGTATATTAATAGTACCGGGACTAGATAAACTCAAGTCGGCTTATTAGGAGTGCTAATTACATATAGAGTTTGTCTCAATTTGGTGTTTCATTTCTGTTAACTGAAACTAAGCCCCTGTTAAAAGAGGCTTATTATCCATTTACATAGTTTCCCCGCAGTTTCTATTGTGACTGCTGCTTAGGGCTTCTCAGGTTAATAAATTAATAAATTGTGGTTCCTGAGCTTCTGTCTCGGCATTAGTAATTTTCTTTTATCTAGGGTGAGCGAGGTCATTAGGTAGGGGGTTCAAAATGTGGTCAAAACTATGTGATGGTTGCAGGATGATCGCACTTTTGGAAAGAGATTTCCAGGGTGGGTTTGTCTGCCACCGGTGCCAGCTAATTGAGCATCTGGAGAGCAAGATCCTTGATCTTCAGGGCCAGTTGGTGGCGCAAAATAGTTTGCAATCAGTGGAGTTCCTAGAGGAACTAAGTAGTATGTCGTTTAGAGAAATGGTGTGTATGCCAAAGCAGGGTGGTGCGGGAACCCCAGAGCAGGCAGGGAGAGAAAGTTGGGTGACGGTAGGACGTCAGCGCGGAAAGGGAGTTCACATCGTACAGCGACAGCTCCTCCAGCGGTTGAGGTGTCCAACCGATTCCGGCTCTTGCAGGAACTCAAATTGGCCCCTGACCCTGAAAGTGGGGGACTGATGAGCATCAGGGCACCCTGTTGGCCTCTACCCCTCAGAAAAGAGTTAGTGATAGTAGGGGACTCAATACTTGGAGGAATAGACAGTTTAGTCTGTTCAAGGTGACAAGGAGTCTCAGACGGTATGTTGCCTGCCTGGTGCCCAGGTAGGAGACCTCCTGGAGCGTCTTGGACAAGCTCCTGGCCAGAGCGGGAGGGGATCCAGTTGTCATGGTCCATGTTGGGACTAATGACATAGGTAAGGGTAGGTTTGAGGTTCTGCAAGGCAAATTTGTGGAATTAGCTGAAAAGCTTAGGAGCAGATCCTCCACGGTAGTTTTCTCCGGGATTCGACCGGTACCACGTGCAAGCAGAGGGAAGCAGAATTTTATCTGGAGGTTGAACACGTGGCTACGAACCTGGTGTAGGAAAGAGGGTATAGGTTTATGGGGCACTGGAACTACTTCTGGGACAGGGGTGACCTATTCAAGCCGGATGGGCTACACCTGAGCCGGAGGGGTACCTTTGCACTGGGTCAGCGTATGTTGAGGGTAGCACAGAGTTATTTAAACTAGGGACTTGGGGGGCAGGAAGGTTCGAGAGTGTGATACTGAGGGAAATTCAGACTGCTCTGATGGAAGCTGACAGTGTTACATGCACTATTGATGATATATTTATGAAGCAACAAAGCGTAGTGAGGGGCTTGGAGCAGCGGGCACATGGGAAATCGAAGGGGAAGAGCATTCGTGATAACCTGAAATGTTTTTATCTAAATGCAAGAAGCATAAAAAATAAATTTCCAGAACTTGAGGCCGTTATGATTAGTGAAGGCTATGACATAGTTGGGATTACAGAGACATGGCTTAGTGAAGAGGATGGAGATGAATATAATATAGAAGGTTATTGGCTTTTTAGGAAGGATAGATACAATAGGCGAGGAGGGGGTGTAGCACTCTGTGAACAAAAACATAAATGTGCAGGAAATTCCTGAAATTGAAGATTCCTTGCCCTGTGAAGATATCTGGGTCAGGCTCATTGGCAAACACGAGACAGGTTTAAACATCGGTGTATGCTATCGACCACCAGCTTTGGACAGTACAGTCAATGAAAAGCTCTGTAAGAGGATTACGCAAGCTTGTAGAGGAGGAGGGACTATTATTATGGGAGACTTAAATTATCCTGGTATCGATTGGGAAATGGTGAAAAGACAGGGTAGGGGGGAGGAAGAATTTCTAGATGTTATAAATGATCATTTTTTGGTGCAGTATGTTAATAAACCTACAAGAGAGAAGGCAATTTTAGACTTAGTGCTCTGTAATGACCCAGATAGAATTGGCAATGTTGAGGTACTGGAGCCACTTGGGACAAGTGATCACTCTACTGTCAATTTTGATGTTTCATGGGAGGTTAAAAAGGTGTCTTCAAAAACAAAAATTTTCAATTTTTAGGCGAGCAAACTTTGACAGGATGCGCTCATATCTAAGTGAAATAAAATGGGAGACACTCCTGGACTGTGAGTCTGTAAATGAGATGTGGGAAAGATTTAAGGGGGTTTAACTTGATTCACAATGCAAATTCATTCCAAAGGTGTCCAAAAGTAAGCTGAAAAAGCAGAATCCTCAGTGGATGACCACAAGTATTCGTAGGATTTTGAGGGAAAAGAGGAATCTTTTTAAGATGTACATAAAGGATAACAATGAGAACACTTAGGCTGAATACTGTAAAATGCGGGCTGTGGTCAAAAAGGAGCGGAGGAATGCTAGAAGACTGTATGAAAGACAAATTGCAGAGGGGGCAAAAACTAACCCTAAGTGCTTCTTTCAGTACTGTAGCAGAAAAAGGAAAGTCGAAGAGCAGGTTAAGTGCATAAAGAATAAAAATGGATCGCTGCTATATGAAAACAAGGATATTGCGGATAACTTAAACAGTTACTTTGTTGCGAATTTTACCTCAGAGTGGGTCTTTATTCGGCCAGAGGGCATGTCAAATGCTTAAGATTATTTCGTGGAAATTGAGGTTTGGGATAACGAAGTATCAGACAAGTTGCATAAACTAAAGGCAGATAAGGCGGTCGATCCTGATGGCTTATTTCCTAGAGTGCTCAGGGAAGTTAGTGAGATCATCTTTAAGCCGCTATCCACCATCTTCAGACGGTCTGTAGAAACTGGAGAAATACCAAATGATTGGAAACAGGGCAATATAATACCAATATATAAGAAAGGGGACCGTACTGAGCCAGGAAATTACAGGCCAGTCAGTTTAACTTGCATTGCGTGCAAAATATTGGAATCTATCGTAAAAGATGAGCTGGACTTATTTCTTGAACATAACAGTATCTTGAGGGATAGCCAACATGGTTTCCGTCAGGGAAGGTCATGCCTGACAAACCTTCTGGAATTTTTTGAAGAGGCCACCAAGACTTATGACCGGAGCAGGGCTTATGACATCATATACTTGGATTTTCAGAAAGCATTTGATACAGTAACGCATAAGAGACTAATTTTTAAAATGAGCTCCATTGGAGTTACAGGAGGTATTCTGAAGTGGATTCAATACTGGTTACAGGACAGAACACAAAGAGTGGTGGTCAGTGGTATCTCATCTGAGCTAGGTATGGTGGGGAGTGGCGTCCCCCAGGGATCGGTGTTTGGACCCTTGCTGTTCCTCATCTACATTAATGACCTTGATAGGAATATTGAGAGCAGATTAGTTAAATTTGCAGATGATACTAAAATGGGAGGTTTGGCAAAAGTTTAGAGTCCGCAAAAGTGATTCAGGATGATTTGGCTAGAATCCAGAATTGGGCAGAAATGAGGCAAATGAAATTTAATGTAGCGAAATGTAAAGTTGTACATGTAGGTAATAAAAACATTAGACGGGATTACTTCATGGGAGGTGTAAAACTGGAATGTGCTCCACACGAGAAAGATCTGGGAGTGATTGTTGACTAAACCCTCACAGGCTCTAGCCATTGTGCCATAGCAGTTAAAAAAAAGCCAATCGGATGCTGGGATACAATGCCAAAAGTATTGAGTACAAATCCAAGGAGGTGATGCTTCTTTTGTACAACACATTCGTCAGACCACATCTGGAGTATTGTGTACAGTTCTGGGGACCATACTTTAAGAAAGATATAGAGGCTCTTGAGAAAGTTCAGAGAAGAGCCACTAAGCTAATTCCGGGTATAAAAGATGAAAGCTATGAGAAGAGGCTGAAGATCCTTAATCTCTTTAGTCTTAGGAAAAGGAGACTAAGGGGTGATCTGATTGAGGTCTTTAAATATGTTAAAGGGATTAACAAAGTGAATTATGTAGGATTCCTTCGACCAAGTGTTGTTAGTAGAACTCGGGGTCACAAATGGAAGTTGACCAAAGGTAAATTTAGCACTGATATTCGGAAATATTTCTTCACTCAAAGAGTAATTTCGATGTGGAATAGCTTGCCTGACCATATTGTTGAGGCAGAGACCTTGGGAGTTTTCAAGAGCAGGCTTGACTTAAAGCTAGATACCATTGAATCATTGAGTATCTGAAGTAATATATTCACAATAGTATAAGGAAACTGTCAAGCATAGTTGGGCTGAACGGCCTGTTCTCGCCATTCATGTTATGTTATGTTTAGAGAACTCCAGGGATTGGGACTTAACAGTTGTGTGGCCTCAAGAAAACCACTAAACCTTAGCCAAACCGTATACCATCATTTTACATTGTTTAGCATGAAAACGTTGTGGTAAAAACATCAAACATTGACACATATATTGAACATTTTATTTATATTAACGTTGTAAATTAGTGTTTCGCTAGAAACTCTAAACAAGTGCATTTGGTCCTTGTGCATAATTGCATATTGCGATTCTAATGCTACTGTAATGTCCATAACAAGTAAAGCAAAGTAAAAAAAACTATCCAATACATCAACACAACATTCAGTCAGTGCATGCTGGCGCCATCCATGCGTTCTGTTGCCCAAACCTATTCGCTTGAGCTTGGCCTCTTAGCGGAGAACCCGAAGGGGTTATCAGTCCATGCATGGAGTGCCTGAAGATCATTCTACTATTCTGTATTTTATTAGTTATAAAAAAAGGCTCTGATATGGGCTCTTATCATTCACGCAAAGGAGCCGGCTCATGGAGCGTAGTTGTTCGTCATCATTAAGCAGTGGCATCTGTCAGAGCAGATAAAACATTAGCTTGCAGATTCATCTGGTTCTCAGGCTAATGTCCATCCATTATTTACATCGCTTCTTCCTCACTAGGGTTGCAGGGGAGCTGGAGTCCATCCCAGCTGACTATGGGCAGAAGGCAGGGACACCCTGGACTGCTTGCCAATCCAGTGCAGGGCGCACACATCATTCAGTCACATACTCATGCCTATGGGTGATTAAGAATCTCCAATTAGGGTGATATGCATGTTTTTGGACTGTGGGAGGGAAGTACCCGGAGGAAACCCACACAAACACGGGGAGAACATGCTAACTCCACAAAGAAAGACCCCAGGCTGGATTCAAACCCGTGATCTTCTTGCTGTGAGACAAGTGCATTTGGTACTTGTGCATAACTGCATGTTACGATTCTAATGCTACTGTAATGTCCACATCAAGTAAAGCAAAATTACAAGTAAATGATCTTCTTGCTGTGAGATGGCAGTGCTACTCACTGTGCCACTCTGCCTCCCCTTTAGGCCAATTTGGTGAAAGAAAATACAAACCACCCTTTTTGTACCTTACTCACTACATTTGTGGTTTTTTTTTTTTTTTTTTAATTATACTGTCAGTCGAGCAAATATCACCTTCATGTTTATGCCGTTTTTGAAGTTTACAGTAGCCTCTGAGTGTATCGAGATAATGTAGGTGATGTATACTTCAAAAGAAACGCAAGGGTGAGGTATGTACTGTATTTGTGGCAAATTGAAGAATTGATTGATTTTTATTGCTTTTCCAGTGAGGCACGAGTGGAAATAAAGAAAAGCATGTGGTATTGTAATCCTGACGCGCGCCACGTAACTGCACCAAGCACTTCAGTAACACAAACATTGAGCTGTTTAGGATGTGTACGGTGACACTTGACTTGTTCTTTTGGGTGCGGTCAATAGCCTATATAAAGCCCACAAAAAAAATGAAAAATGCTACTGCATCAAGAAAATGGAACGCGGGGCACCCCGGTGGCTCATCGGTCTGGGTGCGCGTGCCGTGGGGGCTGTGTCCTTCCTGCAGCGACCTGGGTTCGGGTCCGGCTCGGGTCATTTGCTGCATGTCTTCCCCCGTTCTTCTCCCCAGCCTTCCTGTCTCTCTACACTCTATAACTATCAAATAAAGGAAAAATTCCCAAAAAAAAATCTAAAAAAAAAAAAAAAAAAAAAAATGGAACGGCTTGTGATACAGGAGAGAGAAAAAGGGCCATTAGCATGTTACGGGCAGGTCTCACCCGCCGAGAGGTGGTGTGTCATTTGCACTCTCACTGTTCAACAGTCAGTCGGCTGTCTATCCGAGAATGGAACACAGGCACTGTCACTGACCGACCCCGCTTAGGGCAGCCACGAGTGACTATGGCAACTCAAGAGCGCCACATCTGGTTTCGGCCTGTATGTAACAGATTCCAGACAGCGGCCCAAACTGATCATGAGATGAGGGGTCCAAGACGATTCAGGGTGAGCGCAAGTACCGTTTGACGCAGTCTACGTGAGCAAAACATGCGTGCATACAGCCCCTACAGAAAACTCATTTTTTTCCTATCAACAGGAGTAGGAACTCTTCACTTCTGACTGGGGGCATCTGCCTCTGTGTAATTTTTGGCACTTTATTTCCCTGTTTCTGCCTGAGAATGGAAAACAGACTGTTGCTGACCAACCCCGCTTAGGGTAGCCATGCGTAAATGGGCAAAAACTGGGTTTTCTGTAGGGGCCGTGCGCACGCATGTGTTGCTCACATAGACGGCATCGAACGGTACTTGTGCTCACCCTCAGATGTCTCGGATCCCTCGTTTCACGATCAGTTTGGGTTGTTGTCCAGAATTTGTCACATACAGGCTGTAACCAGATGTGGCGCTCTTGAGCTACCATAGTCACTCATGGCTGCCCTGAGCGGGGTCGGTCAATGACAGTGCCTGTGTTCCATTCTCGGATGGACAGCCGACTGATTGTTGAATGAACGCTGTCAGTGCGAATGACGCACCACCTCTCGGTGGCTGAGACCTGCCCGTAACATGCTAATGGCTCTTTTTTTCTCTTCTGTGCCACAAGCAGTTCCATTTTCTTGATGCAGTAGCATTTTTCATTTTTTTTGTTGGCTTTATGTAGGCTATTGACCACACCCAAAAGAACAAGTCAAATGTCACTGTACACATCACAAACAGCTCAATGTTTGTTATTACTGAAGTGCTTGGCGCATTCACGTGGTGCGCGTCAGGATTACAATACCACGCGCTTTTCTTTATTTCCTCTCGTGCTTCACTGGAAAAGCAATAAAAATCAATCGATTCTTCAATTTGCCGCAAATACAGTACATACCTCAACCTTGCCTTTCTTTTGGAGTTAAGTATTTATCGAACATTATTAATTTAAGACTTAAGATTTTACTTTTTTTCCTGGTACATCAATTCGGAATCAACCTAGTATTTTAACATTTCTATTTTTGTATAAGCATAGTAGTTAACATAATTAATATTATATTTAATATTTTTAAGAATGATGTATCTCAGCATTTTCTCCTGTCTCATATGTTTATGTCATGAGAGAACAGAACTCAACAATCAGAATAATGCAAATAGCTAGTTTTGGTGATGAAATTAAAGGGAGTTTGTCATTTTTCCTCCCATCAATCTGGATACTTTTTTGTGAATCAGAAGCGGGTACACATGTGAAGCATATGTAGTCCAGAATTCTTTGCTGCATGCAAGAAAAAAACCTGCTGGAGGAGCATTTTGCAACTAATTAGCTTAGCTTAACTAACTAATTAGGTTAATTGGCAACAGGTCAGTAACATGACTGGGTATAAAAAGAGCATTTTAGAGAGTCAGAAGCAAAGATGGACAGAAATTCACCAATCTGCAAAAAACTGCATCTAAAATTGTGGAAAAATTTCAGAAAAATGTTCCTCAATGTAAAATTTCGAAGACTTTGAATCTACTGTACATAATATCATCAAAAGATTCAGAGAATCTAGAATCTGGGGAAAGGGACAAGTCCGAAGATCAATATTTGGTGCTTGTGATCTTCGGGCCCTCAGGCGGTACTGCATTAAAATAGGCATGATTTTGCACTGGAATACACTGCATGGGCTCAGGAACACTACCAGAAATCATTGTCTGTGCACACAGTTCACTGTGCAATCTACAAATGCAAGCTAAAGCTGTATCATGCAAAGAGGAAGCTATATGTGAACACGATACAGAAATGTCACGGTCTTCTCTGGGCCAAAGTTAATTTAAAATGGACTGAAGCAGAATTAAAAAAACTGTTCTGTGGTCAGATTAATCAAAATTTGAAATTCTTTTTGGAAACCACTGACACTGTGTTGTGTGGTCTAAAGAGGAGAGAGACCATCCAGCTTGATATCAGCGCACAGTTCAAAAGCCTACGTCTGATGGTTTCAGGCTGCATTAGTGCCCATAGCGTGGGGAGCTTACACATCTGGACAGGCATTATCAATGCTGAAAAATATACAGAGGTCTTACAACAACATATGCTCCCATCCAGACAATGTCTCTTTCAGGGAAGGCCTTGCATATTTCAGCAAAACTGCCAAACTACATAATGCATCCATCACAACAGCATGGTTTTGCAGTAGAAGAGTCTGAGTGCTGTACTGGCCTACTTGCAGTCCAGACCATTCACTAATAGAAAACATTTGGCGCATCATAAAATAAAAAATCCGGCAAAGAGGACCCAGGACTGTTGAGCCGCTAGAATCCTACATCTGACAAGTGTGGGACAACATTTTTCTCCCAAAACTTAAAGCAGTTGGTCTCCTCACTTCCCAGATGTTTACAGACTGTTGTTTAAAAAAGGGGGATACTAAATAATGGTAAACATGGTCCTATCCCAACCTTTTTGAGATGTGTTGCTGCCATCAAATTCAAAATGAGTGAATATTTTTCATGAAATGGTAAAATCTCTCACTTTCAACATCTGATACGTTGTCTATTTTCTATTGTGAATAACAAGTCAGTTCATGAGATTTGCAAATCATTGCATTCTGTTTTTATTGACATTTTACACAGCATCCCAACTTTTTTGGAATTGAGGTTGTACTTTTTTTCCATCATGTTTCAGTGTTCCTTTTTAAATTCCTTGGGAAATCATCAATGATTATATATTTTTGGGGCCTTAGAGTATGCAACATTGATGAAGTATGAGAAGATGACGTTTCACTGAATGGATCTTCAAATCCTGCGGATACATACAGTACATCAGGGGTCACCAGCTCCGTTCCTGGAGGGCTACCATCCTGTGGCTTTCTACTCTATCTCCAATTCGGCACACCTGATTCAACTAATTAGCCACCCAGTTGCCCAGCTTAATGATCTTGTTAAGTCGCTAATTAGTTGAATCAGGTGTGCTGAATAGGAGGTAGAGCAGAAACCTACAGGATGGTAGCCCTCCAGGGATGGAGTTGGTGACCCCTGCAGTACATACTGCATCGCCATGCTGGGAATATACGTTGAACTTTTATTTTGAAATTATCGGACCCCTCTGAAAGTCCTTCCTGTCGCTTGTTTTGCATTGAGGGTCTGTTGCGTTTTACACGTGCTGACTGATTACACGGAAGATCAGGCTATGTAAGTTTCCCTTTATTGAGGTAGTCACTTTTTTGAGTTTGTTATAATTGTCGTACGAATATAGCCTCGTACATTTGCCTTCACTAAACGCGGCGTCGTTTTTAGAGGGTTAGATAAATGTTGGATTATTTTAGAGATAGAATATGAGTAAAATAGATTAACAGTTACTGTGAGTTACATCATGCCATCGTTATCTTTGCTGCTAACTTATCTGACTTGCTGCCTTGATTTCAGTGAAATAACCGACGGAGGCCCGATTTGTGTGTCCAGAAAACGGTTCATTTTTACGTTAGCCTTGTTATTCTTTGACCTCTAGTGACTCCACGTTAGGCGTGTTCGCTTTTGAACTGACCAGACAGTTTACTGACATTCCGTTTCTCCATTGATAACGAACTGAGGCTTCTTGGTGCAACTAATGTGCTCATATGACGCTAGTTGCAAGCGTTGTCGTTTTTCCGCTTAACCCGACGTTTAGGATTGTTTACTGATTCGTTAGCTGGATTTATGGAATGAGCTAAAATTGCCTGTCTAGTACATTCTTGCTCCTCTCTTGGAACATGGCTTGCTTAAAAACGTAGAGTTGGCTATCTAAGTTCGCTTGCTAATTTAAGCATTAGTTCCACTTTTAAAATGTGCAAGCTAGCTAGCTGGCAAGCTAGTTTCTACAGTTCCTGCTGTTCGTATTGACATGCCAGAAATGGAAATTACTTTGCTCTAACTAACACTGGCTTGCAAGGTTATTTTCCTAACGTTACATAGTGTGAAGTAAGGAATAGCTGTCGATGGTTATAACGCGGCCTAACGTTAATTGATTAGCTTCTACAGTGTGGATGCTACGTGAAGCTTGCTGTCAGTTTAAAGGTTGCCATGGTTATTCAAGGAAACTATTCGAGAGGGTTATTCATGAACATCAATTGATAAAACTCCTTCTGCTTAGGAATTTGTTGTTATTTCGGACCTACAAAGAAAATCTCCCACCGGCGATTGGCGTTAGCTGATTCGACCCATGCGGAGCTCCTCAGTCTTGAACTACAAAACCCAAAACCAGTGAAGTTGGCACGTTATGTAAATCGTAGATAAAAACAGAATGCAATGATTTGCAAATCCTTTTCAACTTATATTCAATTGAATACACTGCAAAGACAAGATGTTTAATGTTCAAACTGAGAAACTTTTTTTTTTTTTTGCAAATAATCATTAACTTAGAATTTAAAGGCAGCAACACATTGCAAAAAAGTTGGCACAGGGGCCTTTTTACCACTGTGTTACATCACCTTTCCTTTTAACGACACTCAGTAAACGTTTGGGAACTGAGGAGACCAATTTTTGAAGCTTTTCAGGTGGAACTCTTTCCCATTCTTGCTTGATGTACAGCTTAAGTTGTTCAACAGTCCGGGGTCTCCGTTGTCGTATTTTACGCTTCATAATGCGCCACACATTTTCAATGGGAGACAGGTCTGGACTACAGGCAGGCCAGTCTAGTACCCGCACTTTTACTACGGAGCCATGCTGTTGTAACACGTGCAGAATGTGGCTTGGCATTGTCTTGCTGAAATAAGCAGGGGTGTCCATGAAAAAAGACGTTGCTTGGATGGCAACATATGTTGCTCCAAAACCTGTATGTACCTTTCAGCATTAATGGTGCCTTCACATATGTGTAAGTTGCCCATGCCTTGGGCACTAATACACCCCCATACCATCACAGATGCTGGCTTTTGAACTTTGCGCCTATAACAGTCCGGATGGTTCTTTTCCTCTTTGGTCTGGAGGACACGACGTCCACAGTTTCCAAAAACAATTTGAAATGTGGACTCGTCAGACCACAGAACACTTTTCCACTTTGCATCAGTCCATCTTAGATGAGCTTGGGCCCAGCGAAGCCGGGCGCTTTCTGGGTGCTGTTGATAAATGGCTTTCGCTTTGCATTGTAGAGTTTTAACTTGCACTTGCAGATGTAGCGACGAACTGTAGTTACTGACAGTGGTTTTCTGAAGTGTTCCTGAGCCCATGTGGTGATGTCCTTTACACACTGATGTCGGTTTTTGATGCAGTACCGCCTGAGGGATCGAAGGTCACGGGCATTCAATGTTGGTTTTCGCCTTGTCGCTACGTGCAGTGATTTCTCCAGATTCTCTGAACCTTTTGACGATATTACGGACCGTAGATGATGAAATCCCTAAATTTCTTGCAATAGCTCGTTGAGGAATGTTGTTTTTAAACTGTTCGACAATCAGCTCACACGATTTGTTCACTAAGTGGTGACCCTCGCCCCATCCTTGTTTGTGAATGACTGAGCATTTCAGGAAGCTGCTTTTATACCCAATCATGGCACCCACCTGTTCCCAATTAGCCCGTTCACCTGTGGGATGTTCCAAATAAGTGTTTGATGAGCATTCCTCAACTCTGTCTTTTTTGCCACTTGTGCCAGCTTTTTTGAAACATGTTGCAGGCATCAAATTCCAAATGAGCTAATATTTGCAAAAAATTACAAAGTTTACCTGTTCAAACATTAAGTAACTTGTCTTTGCAGTGTATTCAATTGAATATAGGTTGAAAAGGATTTGCAAATCATTGTATTCTGTTTTTATTTACGATTTACACAACGTGCCAACTTCACTGGTTTTGGGTTTTGTAAATAAACAAGTGAAGTGTTTTTCGAAAGTATTCACCCCCTTGGTGTTTTTGCTATTGGGTAATTCCATGCCTAGAGGACCAGTTTTCGGAGAGTTTGCACCACACCGTCTCAGAAAAATTTGAAAAAAAAAAAAAAAAAAAGGGAAATCATGGGTGTTTGCCATCATTTCAAATGGTCCAATCCCTAATCTTAAATTCCAACTCCAAATTTTCATGGAGTAATAGACGACATCGGAGTTAGCTTGCAATAGAATACAGTCGGCAACAACGGGAACGCCCACAAACGTCACGTCTGGTTAGAGCCGAGGGGGAAAACAATCCTTCCCCGTCCGCTATACTGTAAAAATGGAGTAGGGTGTGTCTGCAGGCAGCAGTTGCAGGACCGCACTTTCAGGACCGCAGTTCTTGGACCCTATCCCTATCCCTAACCCTAACCCTCAATAGGTGGCGCTGCTGCAGATAACCTAAGGTCCTAGAAATGCGGTCCCAGAACTGCGGGTGGGTCTGAATCCACAGCCTCCGGGTCTGCAGAGAGATACTATAGGAAAAATGCGGAATTTAAACTTGTCTTGCTAACGCTAAGAAGTTGTCATGATGTACTTTGAGTCGCTACTGCCTGCAGACAAGGATAGATCTATTAAAAAATTAAATATACTGGGGTTGGATTGTTGTCCGTACGTTTTTAAAGACTGGGCGAATGATCCGACTCAGTGGCCTGCAGACATACACGTTCTGTTGTGGGGTCCCGCGATAAACTGCCAAACTTGTCCTCTCTTTTGATAGCTTGAAGCCATTTTGTCCTCTTTTGTGCTTCCATTTTATTATTTGGTAAAATTTAAAACTTCAATTGGTGATTTTTAGCTTACCGGCCCTATCGGCCGATAAGCTATTGTCGTGGTGTGGCGTCCGTTGTCCGGAACATTTTTTATCTTTTTTTTTTTTTTGGCATGATGACTTTTTGTGTAAATTTGCAATAACATACTTCTAGACCATATCTCCATACGGTTTTCTCGGATTTTTGATTGAATCATTTTTGTCCGTTTTATGGGCCCTTGAAATTTTGGCTCCAATGTTAAAGATAGGACTGAGAAATTTCAAAAAATCATTTCTCAAAAACTGCGAGATAAATTATTTTCTAAATCAGGCCATCAACTTACCTTGGTACCATCAATGTACAGTGCAAGCGCCATTTTGATTGAATCGATGGAAGTGGGTCTATTGGGGGCGCTGTACTTTATGAATATGCAAGATGGCCTGTGGAGGCCAAATGGTTGCAGATAGAGATTAGGTTTGTATTATCGACATATAGGAAGTCATATATGACCTATATTTTGGCAATATTAAATTTGACCACAGATGACTTTGAAAGGTCAAACTCGAGGTCAGGGAATATATTAACGATGTTAAAAGATATGACTTGAAATTTCAAAAAATTCTTTCTCAAAAACTGTCTGATAACTTTTTTCTAAATCTGGCAATCAACTCACCTTGATGCAATTTATGTACAGTGCGAGTGCCATTTTGATTGAATCAACGTAAGTGGGTCTAGTGGGGGTGCTGTACTTTAACATTGGGTCTTTTGGAGAATGGGCGAAATCGCCTGTGGAAGCTAAATGGTTGCAGATAGAGATTAAGTTTGTTTACTGACATATAGGAAGTAATATATGACCTATATTTTGGCTGTGTTAAAGTTGACCTCAGATGACCTTGAAAGGTCAAACTTGAGGTCAAGCAAAATGTTACAATTTTCAAAGGTTTCTAGGCTTGAAAATATTGAAGCTTGAGAACATATGCACATTGAACACTTATAGGAAGTCATGTATGAACTTTCATTTGGTGGCCTTGACCTTGATCTTCCGCGACCTTCGAAGGTCAAGCTTCACATAGTGAAATTTTAATGACTTCTATCACCAAAACTATTACAGATAGAGCTTAGGTTTGTATTGCGGGCATATAGGAAGTCATGTATGAAGTTTCATTTGGTGACATTGAACTTGACCTTCAGTGACTTTGAATGCTCAAACTTCACAGTGAAATTTTTTAATGACTTACATCAGCAAAATGGTTAAAGATAGTTTCGGTTTGTATTGAAGATGTGTAGGAAGTCATACATGAACTTTCATTTGGTGGCCTTGAACTTGACCTTCAGTGACCTTCGAAGGTCAAACTTCACATGGTGATATTTCAATGACTTCTATCACCAAAACTATTGCAGATAGAGCTTAGGTTTGTATTGTGGCCATATAGGAAGTCATGTCTGAAGTTTCATTGGGTGACCTTGAACTTGACCTTCAGTGACCTTCAACAGCCAAACTGTACAGTGAAATTTCAATGACTTATATCAGCAAAATCTTTACAGATTGAGCGTAGGTTTGTATTGGAGACGTATAGGAAGTCATGCATGAACTTTCATTTGGTGACCTTCATATTGACCTTCGAAGGTCTAACTTTACCTAGAGAAAATTCAATGACTTCTGTAACTGAAAAGGTCACAAATGGAGCCTAGGTTTGTGTTACTGACATAGGAAGTCACATATGAACTTTCATTTGGCGACATTCAGCTTGACTGTTGATGACATTTGAAGGTCAAACTTGACATAATACAATTACAATGACTTGTATTGCCAAAACGGTCACAGATGGAGTCTAGGTTTGTATTAGAGACAGATAGGAAGTCATAGATGAACTTTCATTTGATGGCCTTCGTATTGACCTTCAAAGGTTAAATGTGACGTAGTGAAAATTCAATGACTTTTATCACTAAAATGGTCACAGATGGAGCCTAGGTTTGTGTTACTGACATCTAGGAAGTCACATATGAACTTTCATTTGGTGACATTCAACTTGACTGTCAGTGACCTTTGAGGGTCAAACTTGACAGTGAAATTACAATGACTTGTATCACCAAAATGGTCACAGATTGAGCCAAGGTTTGTATAGACATTTAGAAAGTCATGTATGAAGTCCATTTGCTGACCGCAATTTGACATTCTGTGACCTTTAAACTTCACAATTGACATATTGAATAGATATTGTTGACATATTATAATGACTTGTATCAGCAAAACTGGTTCAGAGCTTAGGATTGTATTCCAGAAGGTCTTATAAATGTATGTGAACTTTTATTTAGTGACCTTGACATTGATTTTCATTGATTCAAATGTCAAACTTCACATTAAATTTTCATAACTTGTATCATCGCTATATGACTGCTTGCCGGTAAGCTACAGGACCCTTGGTCATATTTTTTTGTTTATTTGCGGTGCAAAAGGGCACACAGCAACTCTTTGGCATTATGGCTGATGGCAGAGACTGGTTTGTTTTCCCCCTCGGCTCTACTTTTGTGGGCGTTCCCTTTGTTGCCGACTGTATCTATACCGATTATCCATTGCGCGTGACATCACGCATTTTTGGCTGGGGGTATAAACTCCGCTGTATCTCCTGTTCATACTGTTTCAAATTTTGGGGTTTTTCAAGATATTTTTTGACAAATCAAATTTATTCTTTCACAAATGACGCAGTAAGTTGACATAAGGCTGTAAGAAGTACAGTAACATGATTTTTCAAGAAATGCCATACTTTTTGGTATTTTATTTGACAGATTTACAAAAAATAGCATGTCCAGAATTATTCATACCCTTTCTCAGTAATCGATGGCAAAGCCTTTATTCACGATTACAGCCTCCAAACGCTTCCTGAAGTTGATCACAAGGTTTGTACACGTCTCCACGGGGATTTTGGCCAACTCCTCTGTGAGAAACTTCTCCAGATCTGTAAGATTTGAGGGTTTCCTTGCCATGACCTTGGTCTTCAGTTCCCTCCGCAGATTCTCGATAGGATTGAGATGGGGGCTCTGGCTTGGCCGCTCCAAAACGTTCACTTTGTTGTCCACTAACCATTTCTTGACTGAGTTTTGGATCATTCTCCTGTTGGAAGATCCATTCCTGCCCAAGACCAAGTTTTTTGACAGAGTGCTTGATATTTTCACTGAGGATCTGGATATACTGGTCCTGTTTCATAATGCCATTCACTTTAACAAGGTTTTAGGGCCCATTTGCTGAAAAGCAACCTCAGAGCATAATACTCCTGCCACCGTGTTTGACCGTTGGGACCTTGTTTTTCAGGTTGAACACTTCACCTTTGCAAGTGAAGCATGGTGGTGGCAATATAATGTAGGGATGCTTTTCATTTTCATCTTTCATAACGGTGAAATACTTGATGCCCCCTTCTCCCCTTTGTATAGGGGGGCTCTGGAGGACGCCATCTTGTTAAATGTTAAATTTTGTAGTAATTTTATCTGCATCATTACTGGTGAAGCAATGGGTTAAACATACCATAAATAATACTGATGCTTTAGCCTTTAAAACATTAGTCATTTTAACTGACTAGAGTGGTACTTGTTTTGTATTTCAGAAATCATGACTGAGGAAAATGGCAACATTGGGTCTGTTAAAAACACAGAAATGACTGATAGTGAGAAAGGCACAGCCGCGTTGAAGGCACAGTAAGTCCATACATTTCTCTATGAACTCTTTCTTCTTTGCACATGTATTTTGCCTCATTTTGCTTTGACATTTCCTTTTGTGTTTATAGATATCTTACGACTAAGGAGAAATTCCACGAGTTCCTTGACTCTGGAAGGCAGAGTTCTGATGATGTGGGTCAGGCTGAAGATGGCGTGGAACCTGTCCCTAAGAAGATAAAACTGGAGGATGTAGCACAAGCGAAAGAAACAGCCCTTACTAAAAAGAAAGAAAGAGGGCAGTTTAAATCCAGACCTCATATTAAACCACAGACTTACACCAAGAATAAACTCTGCCCCTCTATGTTGAAGGTAATGCAGTGTTAGGGGGATATGTTTGGCTATTTGGGGGAAAACTACTTTTATAAAAGATTAGTTATCAAGCGTAGCACTGTTATCAGTCATAAGATTTCATATTAATTATTGTAAGGCCTTGGCCATTCTGATTTCGACTGGCCTAATAATCTTTGCTTACATGATCTGGGTCAACATTAGATATGAGTGGAAAGTGCCACATTGTCCCTCTGTGCAAAAATGGCTGGTTCTGTTGACAAACTTAAAACCCTGTTACTACAGATGCTCTCCGTGTCGATGTTTTTTTTTTTTTCTGTTTGAGTGTAAATCGGGGATTGACAATCTCCGTCTCCGTATGGTGGTTAATTGCAAATATGAATGGTGTTTGCAAGTACTCACTCAACAAAGCCAAAATGTTCAGAAATTAGCACGTGAATGTAATGTGCTCTTTTTTAAGGTGATACCCGTAACAGGGTGTCCCTTGTGTGAACAATCAAAACTAATAGACATTACCACTGCCCCATTTTTAAAAAAGTTTGTGCCTGTTGAAAGAAATCTACTTGCAGAATATTGTGATTGTGTTATAGTGTTTCATATTTGCATTAAATAATGTGTAAAATACCTGCATGAGCAGATGTCATTAAAACATTTTGTTTTCTTTTATGTTTAAGGAGCATGGGGCCGAATGCTTTTATGGAGAGAGATGCAAGTTTTTCCATAACATTTCTGAGTATATGGAATTGAAGCCTGCGGATATTGGGGAACGTTGTTTCTTGTTTGACCACTTCGGCAAATGTCGCTATGGTGTGACATGCAGATATGCTAAAGCACACACAAGTGAGGATTTCAAGAACTTGGTGAACGATGATTTGTGGAGTGCTAATAAAGAGAAGTTGACAGTGAAAAACAGCTTGGACAAAGACCTCCAGAGGCAGCTTCGGAAGAGGCAGGTTTGCTTCAAAGCATCTGAAGAGTATCTGAGGACAATCGCCAAAGGAGGACAGCAAGACAGTGCCACAAAGGCAGCGACCGAGAACAAGTTACAGCAGCCATGTTGCACCCAGGAGAGCCCTCTGGGTAAGGCTGAGAAGGCCTCAGTGGGCATTGCTGGAGATGAAACCTCTCCCAAAATAGAGCCACAGCTGCACTCTGAAGAGGCAACTCCTGTTAAGACATGCGGTCCTTTGACTGACATCGACATTGTGAAACTTCGGCCCTGTGAAAGGAAGCAAGTAAGTTGATTGATTGATTTTGGTCATGGATTAATAGATACTGAGACAGTAAAATCTTAAAGTGGTATCTCGCTGGGCTTGCGAACAGTTCATTCTGCAAATAGCCTCCTAGTAGTCGCCATGTTTACCAACCATTCGCTAATCTCACTTTCATTCGCTATAGTTTTGAACATGTTCAAAATTTTGAAGAATCTTTGGCGAGCATGTTTTTTTGCCAAATGGTCTGCAAATACTTGCCACAGTCACCAACTGTTCTCCAAACGATCTGCAAACATTCTTCACGGTCAGCAACTATTCTTCAATTATTTGCCTCCCTCAGGAATGTGGCGACTTGTTGAAGAACACCTGCAGAATAGTTGGTGAATAGACCGAATGGTTGGAGACTAGTTGCAGAATAGTTAAAGAATAGTTGACGAATCTTGTATTTGCCATGCTTTTGGACAGAGCTCATTGTATTTTTTCAGTACAGTTTTTTTGAACATTCATTTTGCTTTCGCAAACTTCGTTGTTATTGTGCTGCGGTCTGCCCATTGATGCTGGAAAGACACATAACGTTACCCTCGTGTAATCACTACTTCAAGCCAAAGCGTAAAGAATGGCAGGTATTCTAAAGAATTATATTCTCAGTTACATTGCAAGAGATCAAACTCACTTACGAATACCAAGATTGTGCACAGCTTTAAAATCTCTCATAACTCAACCTCTACGCATCCTTGGCCGAGTCAATGCCCCTGTAAAGTCCGATGTCGCCGTTGAGCAGCAGTAGCCTATGTGTCAGCTGCATTCAATCCGTTGCAGAGTTAATGAGTACGTTCTGAATTTCATTTAGTCCCTATCTGCTTTTTTTCACTCGAATATCGTGCTTCAATTGTGTTTGTAATGTACAAGTTCCAATAGAAAACGTAATTAACATGACCGTAGTTTCAGTGCATAACTCCTAGGATCCAGACCGGTATTAAACCATCTGCTATTGAATCAGTGCACGATTTTAGAACAGTGTCTCCTGGCAATAAAAATGTGGGACAGGGTCACAATTTGCGGGATGCTGAAAAAGAGACGAAAATGTTGTGCGGTACAATGCAAAGCGGGACACCTGCTCACCCTATTTGCAGACTATTCACAAACAGTTCTTCGATCAGTTGCCAACTGTTCTCCAAGCAGTCACCAAACGGTTGCCACAGTTGCCAAAACGTTGCTGACTGTTCGTAGGGATTTGCTAACTGTTCATGAACTGTATGTCAACTACTCAACAAAAAGTCGCTAGAAAGTTGTCAACAAAGCACCAATTAGTATCTCACTGGCTGGCGAATACTTGGTGAAGAGTTCACGACTCTAGGATTGTCAAATGGTTGTCAAAAAAGTGGCGAACCTTTTGTCACTGTTTTCGCTAAACGTTCGTAGCTCAGAGAGATACTCAGTTAAGGATTACATGTTTAAGTGAGAACACTTATCTGCCACATGGTCCCAAGGTGTTAAGAGAGAGACAAGTTGCAAAAAGCACAAGACATTCAGACATAAAGCCTAAACTAAACAAATCAAAATCCAAAGACATATTAACACAATTTAAGGGAAAATAAAAGTATTTACAGAAACAACTGAAGAACAGTGTCACTTCAGAATTCATTGTCAATCAGTTTTCTGTCGCTTTGCACAAGTCAGGGGAGCAGCTCCAGGTAAGTGATTTTGTTTCCATTTGTTTCTCAAGAGTATGTTACAAGGATATTGAATTGGCTCTGTCTAGGGGGCTAGTAGGGGCTTTTTTAAAACTGGAATGTCCAATTTGCTAGCTATTTCGGAGCGTGCTCATGTGTGAGTCATAAAAGTCATGTGAGTTCAGTAAAACGCAGACAGTTCATGGTTTTCCTCTGAAATATGGCGCACCTGCTATATTGTTCAAAATTTATTAATTTTTGAGTGTCACATTCAGCGCTACAATTCAGCGTGCAATTAAAATGGTTTCCATGTTCACTGCACCCACCCCCAACATATACAACAAATTTGAAATTGCCAATCATCCGTTCTCCTTGAAATCAATAAAAATCAAATTCAAGATGGCTGCCATGATGGCCACATCAAAAATCCCAGCGCACCTATCTTCCAAAGGAACGAACCTCTAACCACCTACAACACTCTGAGCAAATTTGAATTTGATCGAATCATCCATTCCGCCAAAATGATGGAAACCAAAATCGAGATGGATGCTGTGGAAGCCTCATTAAGGTAGAATACTGCTATTAAGCATGAAAATCTTTATTTCATTACTTACATCAAATTACTTTATTGATATGGGAAGCAAACATTCAAATTAGCAGGGATGGAGGTGATTTGCGTAAATTATGCAAATTAGGTGTTCAAGATGGCCGCCGCAAAAGGGCATACATTCAATTTCAAAACACCATACCTCAGTAACTAATAAACATATTAACTTCTTATTTTGCACACAGGTTGCCTGATCCAGCATCTATGGGCTAAACCTCTTAAAGTTGGATACTTTCACAAAATGCAAAGGTTTTTTGAAATTTTGCTCTCGACTTGAAAATTCTCTACCTCATTATATTTTCAGCACCCCCTGAAATTAAGAGTACCAAAAGGGCCATATGTTTTAGGTTCAGGACAACCATCATGCTGTAAACTATACTACTCAAAATTTGATAGGGATCATAGGAATTTTTTTGTGAAATGACATGCAAATTTGGTAACTGCCACTGATGAACAATATATTGGATAAATGACATGCAGTCAGACACAAAACACATTTGCAAGTGCATTTAATGACATTAAATGAGCGTGCAGCCTCACACTTTTATTTTCACGAACACTTCATGGTTTCACCTCTGACATGTAAAGTGAAAACAGACAGTGTTCGTTTGATGTTTCATTACCACAGTTAATGTCAATAACGGGTATGGCCTCCCCTAGCCTGAATGACGGCTTGACAACGTCGGGTCATACTGTCAATCAGAACCCGGATGCTTGCAATTGGAAAGTTGTTCCATTCTTCAACAAGGGCATTTCTGAGCTCTTCTAGAGTTGTGGGTTGTGCCCTCGACCGAAATGGCGACCTGCAGCATGTTCCACACATGCTCGATAGGGTTTAGGTCCGGCGAACTCGCGGGCCAGTCCATGCGGACAATTGTCTCCTGCTCTAGGAATTGATTCACCACCCTAGCACGATGGGGACGGACGTTATCATCCATCAAGATGAGATCAGGGCCAACAGCACCAGCGTATGGTCTTACGTACACATTGAGGATCTCATCCCTGTACCGTACCCCTGTCATCGTCCCTCTCCCCATGACATGCAGGTCCGTTCTGCCGTTCCTGCTTATTCCTCCCCAGACCATAATTGATCCGCCACCATAACGGTCGTGTTCGTTGATGTAGGCGTCATTAAATCGCTCACGTTGTCTTCGCCACACCCGTTGCCTCCTGTCAGTAAAGTCCAAGCAATATCGGGACTCATCAGTAAAGAGAACTGGAGCCCAATCGTTGTGTGTCCATGTGACATGATTGTGAGCCCAATCCAAACGGTCACGCCTATGACGCACGGTCAGTGGGATTCGAACACATGGCCTTCTTGAGTTGAGGCCGGCAATATGAAGACGATTCCGTATCGTCTGAGTGGATACCCTGACCCCCGAGGCGTTATGAAGGTCATTTCGTAGGGTGGTGGCTGTCCAGAAAGGATGACGTCGTGCCTGAAGTGTGAGAAAGTGGTCTTGTCGTTGTGTAGTCTATCTCTGACGACCACCCCCATGACGGTGTGCTGCTGTACCAAACGTTTGATGCCGGTTCCACGCTCTGTTCACAACGCTTTGGCTGACGTTAAGTGCATTAGCAACGTGACGTTGTGAGAAGCCAGAGTCAAGCATTCCGATGCATCTTCCCAATTGCTCTGAAGTCAGTCGATGTCTGAGACGTTGAGGAGACATTGTTATTGCTAAATGTAATGCAAAAAATTTGGGAATTTCCAAATTTTCACCAACAAGCAACACACACGTCTGAGTTGAAATGGTGAAGTGTTAGTCAAAGCCAAAATGTGAGGCTGCACGCTCATTTAATGTCATGAAATGCACGTGCAAATGTATTTTGTGTCTGACTGCATGTCATTTATCCAATATATTGTTCATTAGTGGCAGTTACCAAATTTGCATGTCATTTCACAAAAAAAAAAAAAAATTCCTATGATCCCTATCAAATTTTGAGTAGTATATTTATGTTCCAAACTTCATTAAAATCGGACCAGCATTTTTTAAGAAATGGCGCGTGAAAAATGTAGCGAGCGGAGCGGGGCACATAATATTCAGCTCCGTCCTTCCGTCCGTCACGTCCCGTTTGTTGTGAACGCGATATGTTAAGAACGGTTTGACCGATTTCATTCATCTTTGGCTTCAATGTGTATTAGCGTGATAGGCCGACCCCAGTCTATTTCCGTGACCTGGCGGGGGACACGGCCATGTTTAGTGGCAACACTTGTTATAGCAGTAATCTACCTTAAAAATAGAAGTTACAATGCAACTCCGTGAAAATGGAAGTTACAATGCAACTCAACTTCATTTTCTTAATCTTTCTGCTTATTTTATTCGTGTTACAGTCAGATTGTGAAACCAGTCATTTCATGAAATGGCTGGTACTAAACTTCAGTCATTTCATGAAATAATTTAAAAATTTTAGTCTTTTCAGGAAATGACTGGTTTCACAATCTGACTATAACATGTATAAAATAAGTGGAAAGATAAATATGCCATGCGATAAAAACTGAGGACTGTTTGGTTCATCTGGGTCAAAGGTCAGGGTCACTGGACCTGAAAATGGTTTATTTTGTGGGGACACGATTTCAGCAACCACTGGGCACAAGGGCTTCATACTTGAAGGATGTATACCAGCGTCTAGTTGTACATCCGCCATGTTAGGTTCACCTGGGTCAAAGGTCACAAGATAAATGCTTCTACTTCTGGCAACCTCTCTTTTTTTTCTCTGCATAAAACTAGTTTCTCATGTTTTATTATGTTATTATATTCTTTTAACTTGGGGTGTAATGATTCTGAATCGCGGTTTTTTAAAGCGTAGTAACACCACCTGCTACCATGGGGCGAACATCCGAGCTTTCCCTTTTCTTTCATTCACCCCTGTGCTGTCCTGAACGAAAGTGCCAAACATCAAAGGGCATGGGAAATGCTTCGGCTATGTGCTGAAAGGAGCCAAGCAAATGAAAACTTAATTGTCTCCTATTAACCAATTTGGCAACTCTAAGAAAAGTATACCTGTTCCCGTTTACTTTGCTTGATTAGCAATCATATGGTGGATTCATTTACTCTTTAATTTGAATGAGTGGAGCTGTTTATGAAGACAACATTGCTGCATTTTGATATTTAAATGGCCATAGAACAGCACAGATTTGCATGAACACAATTGCTATTGCTGTGCCATTTCATGCGACTAAGATAATTTATATCTCACATTCACGTTTCATCTGCTTTTCAGAATGTTTTCCACCTTGTGTGTTTTTTAGACGCTTAAAATCCAGGGCTATTGTATAACAAATCTGTTTTAAATTAATCTTGAATAATGTCCTAAAATGCTACAATGAGAGATGTAATTCAGAGGAAGACTTTTTTTCTATTTATTCAAATTATTGGCATTCTTTCAGTCAAACACCGTAGCCCAGTTAGGTTTGTCTGCTTTTCACCATCACATCTTAATCGTTATAGGCTACTGGCTAAATTTCTTGATTGTTATTAAGGCCAAGTACACGGGAGCAGATTTATGGAAGGGCGGAGCACCTGCAATTAGTGAAATCTAAACTCAGGCTTCTTCCCGACAGCATTTTAAATCGTTTAAGCTGCTCGTTTAACATACAACTCCCTTGGGTAGCATTAGGATGTAAATATATAATAACTAGCCAATACCTGTGCTATGCACGGGCAATGTGCGCGGGCATTGTTTTTAGAGCTGATTGAATAAGCTGGTTATACTTGCAAAAATGGCTTCAAAATGCAGTTTTTACTTCATAACTAAGTTCGAAACCTGGCGCATCATCTTTGTCACACAGGAAAACTGGTGTATGCAGAAAACAGACTCATTATTCATGGTGGTTTTGTCGGAGATGTGTGAAATTACGCAAATCGCCAACTCTGTAATAATATATACTGTAGATTTTTGAGCACTGAGTTAACTAATAGAAGATTTTTTGTAAATATGGAGGCACTGTAGAGTCAAAACAGATTTTTTTTTTTTTTTAATGATCTAAAAATTTTATCAATTAAAACTTTTATCAGATGCAAGTCTAATGTGTTTTATGCAACTTTTCTTTGTGACATAATGTTGTTTAGCTTATAGTTTTTGCTGTTCAGAGCTTTTTTGTGTGGGCACCATAAAAAGTAACTAAATGGCTGAAATGAGGAAGGAGGGATTTGGTAAGCATTTCACTGCTAGGTGGTAAAGGGTTAATTGCCTCCCATCATACTTTTCATTTTACGTACTTAACATGGGATATCACTTTGCCCAGCCTCTTACCTCTAATGATACCACAGCCTCTTCATTGTTTTTACTGGCAATGTGTCTGATGATGGCCATATTTTGAGTTTGTTTATGCACTTGTTTCAGCTTTTTCTGGTGTCTGGTAGTGGTATACTAAAAAGATTACATTCAAAACATGGACCAGGTTCAACAACTGAGCCTTAAATTGGTCTGGGTGTTTTTAATGATCCTGTTCCTGCAGCAATTGTTTCAGAAAAGTTTTGCTGTAAAATCAAGGTTGCGCAGATTTAGTTGACAATTTTGACGATTGTGTCTCGAGTTTTGTCTCCTTAGATGTTGTAGCAAATAAAACAGGAAAGATGCACTGACCTTGATTCGGAGAACTTGGATGCTTCTGCTTTTATGTACTGGGTAATTATTTGATTATGGGAGTATTTTTGCATTTTCCCTAAATGAATGTTTCATGTCTGCTTATAACCTAGATCACAAAGACCAGATGCACAAAAGATAATTGTCAATTGAGCATTAAATTCTATCCTGATTATGATTTACTCCCTAATCATAAAAACATCAACACTTTTTTTTTCAGGTGAATTTCAAAGATAAGCTGTATCTTGCGCCTTTGACCACTGTAAGTATTTCATTACCTTTTTTCTTATTCCATTGAATCTTACTGAGATTTTGGTCTTGAACTGTGGTGTGTACAAATCTTTGGCTCTGACTTTTCCTCTAGTGTGGAAACCTGCCTTTCCGTCGCATATGTAAGCGGTTTGGTGCGGATATCACCTGTGGAGAAATGGCTATGTGCACTAATCTGCTGCAGGGCCAGTCCTCAGAATGGGCCTTGCTGAAAAGGCATGAAAGTGAGGACCTCTTTGGTGTTCAGGTAAGAAAAAAAATAAATACCACTGATATCACTTTATTTTCATTCTTAAAATGTACAACCCCAATTCCGAAATAGTTGGGACAAAGTGTAAAATGTGAATAAAATCAAAACGCAATGACTTTCAAATCACACCAGCCAGTATTTTATTCACAATAGAACGGAGATAACATAGCAGATGTTGAAACTGAGAAATTTTGCAATTTTATGCACAAAATGGGCTCATTTCAGATTTGATGGCTGCTACAGGTCTCAAAAAAGTTGGGACAGGGGCCTGTTTACCATGGTGTAGCATCCCTTCTTCTTTTTAACACAGAGTGGAGGCGTCTGGGCATTGAGGAAACAAGTTTCTTGAGTTTAGCCATTGGAATTTGATCCCACTGTTGTTTAATGCAGGCTTCTAGCTGCTAGAGAGTTTTGGGTCTCCTTTGACGGACTTTTCGTTTAATAATGCACCAAATGTTCTCAATCGGTGAAAGATCAGGACTGCAGGCAGGCTAGTTCAGCACACGGACTCTTCTACTGCGAAGCCATGCTGTTGTAATAGCTGCAGTATGTGGTTTTGCATTGTCCTGCTGAAATACACAAGGCCTTCCCTGGAATAGATGTCATCTGGAGGGGAGCATATGTTGCTCTAAAACCTTTATATACCTTTCAGCATTCATGGTGCTTTTTCAAACATGCAGGCGTCCCACACCATATACACTAATGCATCCCCATACCATCAGAGATGCTGGCTTTTGAACTGAACGCTGATAACAGGAGGGGTGGTCTTCCTCCTCTTTAGGCCAGAGGACACAACGCCTATGATTTCCAACAAGAGTGTCAAATTTGGACTCGTCTGACCTCAGGACACTTTGCAACTTTGCTACAGTCCATTTTAAATGAGCCTTGGCCCACAGAACACAGTGGCGCTTCTGGATCATGCTCAACAATGGTTTCCTTTTTGCATGATACAGTTTTAGGTGGCATCTGTGGATGGCACGGCGGACTGTTTACAGACAGTGGTTTCTTGAAGTATTCCTGGGCCCATTTAGTAACGTCAATGCCAGAATCATGCCGGTGAGTGATGCAGTAGCGTCTGAGGGCCCGAAGATCACGGGCATCCAGTAAAAGTCTTTGGCCTTGTCCCTTACGCACAGAGATTTTTCCAGTTTCTCTGAATCTTTTGATGATGTTATGCACGGTCGATGATGAGACCTTCAAAGCCTTTGCAATTTGATGTTGAGGGACATTGTTTTTAAAGTATTCCCCAATTTTCTTGGGCAAGTCTTCACAGGTTGGAGAGCCTCTGGCCATCTTTACTTCGGAGAGACTCAGCCTCTCTAAGATATCCCTTTTAAAGCCAATCATGTTACACACCTGATGCTAGTCAACATAATTACTTGCTAAATGTTCTTTCAGCTGATTCTCTTACATATTAATTGCTTTTTCAGCCCTTTTTTGCCTGTGTCCCAACTTTCTCGAGACCTGTTGCAGCCAAAAAATTTGAAATAAGTCATTTTGTGGATGAAAATGTAAAATGTCTCAATTTCAACATTTGAAATGTTATCTATGTTCTATTGTAAATAACATATTGGCTCATGTGATCTGAAAGTCATTGAATTTTGATTTTATTCACAATTTACACTTCGTCCCAACTATTTCGGAATTGGGGTTGTAATACTCGCACACACTCAGTGGGCTTTAAAATTGCTGGCACCCCTGACTGGCAATGCACAAACAATACGAAAAATGTATAAACAATATAATTGCACAGAAACTGAATATACCAACATGCGTGAAATACTTCATTATTTTTTCGATGGAAACAACAACATCATAACAATCATTTAAAACAAAATAAATTTCAACAAAATCAAGGTGTTATTATTATTGGCACCCTCCATGTAGTGCTTAGTGCAGCCACCTCTAACAATGATAACCGCATGGAGTCTCTTCCTGTAATTTCTGACGAGGTTAAGTCACACATTTTGATGATTTTTGGCCCATTCCTATGAGCAGATCCTTTCAAGATCCTTTGTATTCATGGGTTTGCATTTATCAGTTGCCCTCTTCAGCTCAGCCCACAGGTTTTCAGTTGGATTGAGGTCTGGTAACTGAGTTGGCCATTGCACAACGTTGATTTTGTTGTCACAGAACCATTTCTGTGTGGATCTTGAGGTATGCTTTGGGTCATTGTCTTTTTGGAAAGTCCATTTATCGCCATATCCCAGCCTTCTGGCGGAGGCAACCAGATTGTCAGCCAAAATATCCTGATACTTGGTGGAATTCATTTTGCCAATAATCTTAAGCAACGCCCCTGGACCTCTTGAATTAAAAAAGCCCCAAAACATGACCGACTCACCATAATATTTCACCATGGGTATGAAGCGCTTCTCTATGTATGCATCTTTGTTTCAATGCCAAACATGCCAATGCTGTATCTGATTGAAACACGTAATTTTGGTCTCATCTGACCAAAGCAACTTGTTCCAGTCATAATTAAAATGACATTTGGCAAACTCCAAGCTCTTGCTTCTGTGGCTTCTGGTCAGAAAAGCCTTTCTTCTGGCAACCCTTCCAAAGTGCCTGTGGTTGTGGAGGTCGCGCCTGATGGTGCTTTTTGAAACCTCCTGACCCCACGAAGCCATCAATCCTTCTTAGGATTTTGTTGCCTTTCTCACCATCCTCCTCAGCATCCTGGGGGGCAAAATGCAGTTGCATCCTCTACCCTTGAAGTTTTCAACAGTTCCACAGTTTAGGAAATTTTTAATAATTGCCCTGACATTGCTCAGTGGCATATTCAATCGCTTGTAAATCTCCTTGGAGCCATTACCTGATTTATGAAGGTCTATGACCATTTACCTCTTTTGAACTGACAATTGTTTTGTTTTCTTCATGTTGTTGGATGACAAAGGGATAAAGCATGCATGTTACCTCATTTTTATACCCTAGTGAAACAGGAAGTGATGTTATGGCTCAATATAGTTCCTCAACTAAACCTTAAAGGTTGATTATGGAGAATGCATATTAAAAGCTATATTTTTTCAAAAATAATATATCCACGGTGCGTTTAGAGGGGTGCAGAATAAAAGTATTTCTTTTCCGTAAAAAAAAAAATATTTGGTCTGAATTAAAAAATGTAAAAATTTTTGACGGGTTCGACGATAACTTCCTGTTGACATCGTACAAGCCAATAGCGGCCGGGGCATTGCTGGTTGCCGAATACGGTCTCTACGCTCGGCACAGCTTGGAGTCTGGCGGAGTCTGCTAGTCCTGCTGCGGCTGCTTCAGAGCCCCGGTGAACGGTGTGTTATCTGTCCCAGCAGCAGAGTGAACGGAGAAGGGCAAAGACCAGAGTCAATATCGGCGAAGCATATGCTTGTACAGGCTGATCGCTTAACACACTCTGCAACAAACCTGACAATCCGACTGCTGGAATTATTTTCTGTTGTTGCGACTACGATCTTGAGACACTAGATGTCGGTATTCTGCTCATATTCCATAATCAACCTTTAAATAATTGGAATTAAATACCAGTTTTAATTTTGGTTGGTGTTATTTACAATAACCTTTTAAGGGTGCCGTTAATTGTGAAATCTTGATTTGTAGGAAATTGATTTTTAATTAAATCAGTAAACTATTTTGGTTGGTTCCATTGGAACTTTAATATTGTACAGCCCTGTATTGCTCACATGTTGTTATTTAGAGTTCCTCTCTAAATGTTTTTTTTTTTTTTTTTTTTTTTTAATGTATTGGGTATTGGTTGTGCATTGCTAGTCAGGGGTGCCAGTAATTTTGGAGCCCGCTCTTTGTTTGCGTGTGTGTGTGTGTGTGTGTGTGTGTATAGTTTATATATTTCAAAAGGGATAAAAGGTAAAATTTTGTTTGGCAGAAATGAGATGTTTCATTTATGCTGTGTTCCATCTTCATTTACTCTGACTCAGTGACATACGGATTTTTGCACCATGACAAAAATTCCCTGGGTGTTACCTTTGTTCAGAAACCAAGATTATTCAAATGCACGCAGAAATACTCATTTCATTTTGGTCATGTCATATTCGAGCCAGAGGCTCAGAGCTGAAGCGGTTTAAGAAATGAAACCATTCAGTGTGACAGGTGAAATGCGATATTGAAGAAAATCAGGATGGGAGTGTATATTTTTTCACACTGGCGTAATAATGTGTTTTGGTGATTTTGCCACTGAATCTGATTAATCTGTTGGTGTTTCAGTTGGAAGGGTGCTTTCCAGACACCATGACAAGGTGTGCCGAACTGCTCAACAAAAATATCGACGTTGACTTTGTGGATATCAACTCAGGCTGTCCCATTGACCTTGTCTACAAGAAGGTATGACTATGAATATCAAGCACATTTGTCTCAAATCCCTCTAATTAGGCAATGATGCTCTGTTTTGGTTTGGGCAATTCATTTTGGGTGTAAATATCTTTTTTACAAGGGTGGTGGTTGCGGACTGATGTCTCGTGCAAAGAAATTTGAGCAGATCGTCAGGGGAATGAACACGGTGAGTGAAAATATTTTCTAATATTTAATCGTAAATATTAGTATTAGGGCTGGGCGATACGGACAAAATCAAATATCTCTATTTGTGACCAAATACCTCAATAACGATATTTTGCCATATTATCGGGACAATGTTGGTGCTTTGACAAAATATTTACTCGATGATATTTTTGATAACCATTTATAAGTGATGTTGACATAACGACCAAGCAGGTGCAGGCAACAGCTAACAGTCTAGTAAGAGCAGAAAAATGCAACCCTTTACTGTAATGCAGCTTTTAAAACCAGAAAAGCCAACACTTATCTCATATCACGATATTACAATATCCAAAATTAGTGACGATATTTTACTTTGCATCACGTTATCGATATAATATCAATATATTGCCCAGCCCTCATTAGTATTGTGAGTTAGAGGTTTTATAGGGGGTATAAACTGAATGTTTAGCTTATGTCTTTGGTGCCTTTATTTTTAACCTCCCCAAATTACATTCCATCCATTAATAAATGTCTTTCCTGATTTAAAATCCCAGGGCGCACCCATAAAACCTGCACCCTCCCCAAAAGCACCTGCTGTTATTTTTCATTCTGTTGTTGATCAAATGTGCTACACCAGGGATGGGAAACTCCAGTCCTGGAGGGCTGCAGTATCGTCTCCTTTCGATTAACAGACCATTACTGCGTGGAAATCAAGGTGTGTGGACTCATGACCCAATCAGTGAATTCAATTAATCGCAAATCCTGAAGATTCTGGGCCCTTCAGGACTGGAGTTGCCCATCCCTGTGCTTAACGGTCACTGTGCAGGAAGTGCAGTTCTCTGTGTATTTTGTGTCCATCTATGTATGTGTGTGCATGTTTGTTCTCCGATGAGTCAAAACATTGTGACCGTTCACAGATTAAGTGAATAACCTTGATTATCTTGTAACAACGGCACTTTTCACTTGTCAAGGACCCTTGCGATTTTGACAAGAGCCAAATTGTTATGACGACTGGGTTGGAGCGTCTCCAAAACGGCAAGGCTTATGAGGCTCTCCCAGATAACAGTGATGAGTACCTACAGCCAGTGGTCTGAGGAGGAATAAACCACATTGCTCACTGATGCTTAAGAGCAACGTTGGCTATCCCAGCTGGTCCAAACCAACAGAAGGACTACTGTTGCACAAGTTTCGGAAAATTTTTTAGATTGTTATGGGTGGAATGTGTCGCAAACAAACAGTACATCGTACCCTCTTGTGTTTGGGGCTGCATAACCACCGTCAGGTCTGAGTGCCCATGTTAATCCCTGGTCCTCTATCACAAGAGCCTACAATGGGCATGTGAACGTCAGAGCTGGACCTCAAAGCAATGGAAGAAGGTCATCTGGCCTGATGAGTCCCTGGGAAATGTTCTGCTGGGAAACCCTGGGTCTGGGTATTCACGTGGAAGACAATTTGACAGAGCTTTTTTTGCGGCACGGAGGACCAACCTCATATTAGGCTGTTGTTTGTGGGTGTATATGCACACACACACACACACACACATACTGACATACACATAGTATGTGTGAATGTGTATACACTGTTTATAAAATTTTTGTGCTGCATAATGGGACGTTTCACATCATTTACCTGCATTGTGTTCACTTTAATGCATTGAAAGTTGGAGGAAAAGTATCTTGAGTCCAAACTGTAGAAAGACCTCAGGGTTAAGCTAATCTTAGGTTTGTAGCCGTCCTGCAGTAGTCTGGTGTGTACCCAAATGACTGTTTTACTTTGAGATACAGAATCTGTTATTCAGAACGACTCTCTTTTTTCAGGTGTTGGACGTTCCTTTAACTGTCAAAATTCGAACTGGTGTCCAAGACAAAGTCAATATTGCACACAAACTAATTCCAGAAATGAAAAATTGGGGTGTGTCCCTGATCACTGTAAGTACATCCAGTTGGTATATTGCAGCCTTCGGTTTATTTCTTGTGAGTTAAAACTTAACATTTTACTTATTACTTTCTTTGTTTCTGCAGCTTCATGGAAGATCTCGTGAGCAGCGTTACACCAAATTAGCAGATTGGGACTACATTGACACCTGCTCTAAACTGGCCAGTCCTGTCCCCCTTTTTGGTAAATATGGAACATTTTTCTTTCTTATGTAAAATTAAAAAATATGTTCTGTTTGTATTTATATGAAGTAGAATCCCACAGAAGATGGGTGGAAGATTAGAAGTAGCTAAGTGGGAGGAAAAACATCATCTCTTCCTTCTAGGTAATGGCGATATTCTTTCATATGAGGATGCAGTGAAAGCCAGGGAAACAGGGGTGTCTGGAATCATGCTGGCAAGGTAATGCTGAATGCTTTGTTTTCTCAAAGGTACAAAATTGCTCTTTTTTTTCAAACTGTTTTTATTTTTACCTCTAATTTCTTTCCCCAGCACACAAAGTACAATTTGCTGCTGGGTATTGAAACTGGCAGCCCGTGTATGAAATCTGAAAATGTGTCAGCCGCTAGACGAGTTGGATATTGTCAGGTCTGGCCAGATTTCGTCAAATCCTAAGGGCTGTATATTTTTGCTTGTGCTACATCTTATGATGCGCACACTAAGTGATCGCTACGTCTATGTTTATTTTCCTCCTGCTGCAACAACTAACTGGCATTTTTCTGCCAGGGTAACACACAACTGAGCGAGGAGACGAATGTCGAGCGTAGTTGTATCTCAGGAGCATTTGCATTATAAATTGGATGACATCAGTGGGAGCATAATTTAAATGACGTGAGGTGATGAGGTGATATTTGGTATCTTACTGAAACCTGAGCCTGTCTGTGTATGACGTGGGAGAACCAAGTCTAATTTGAAGCGCAGCCAACTTATTTCAATACAAGGTACCAAAAAACAGAAGAATCTGTCTGTAATTAATGTTAGTAGTAATATGAATAATGTATAATGATTGTTTCATGTTTTACCGTGTGTTCAATGTTTATTACATTTGGAATGCTTTTGCGGTAGATAATTCTAATAACTATGCAGCCTGTCTGCTATTTTGCACAGCCAACTTCACCCAACCACGCGTGTATATAAGGGCATGGTTGAAGTATTCTCACTGCATGTCAGTTCTGACAAAAAGTAAGACTAAAAAATTATTTGTTCCTCGTTGTTAAGTAGGTATGTTACCAGCCACGGCCTTGATTGGGCTCAAAAATGGGATTCCACGGTGGCGGGGGATATTCATGATGATATCTTCATGTTTGAATTTGGAATTGCATTTTGGTAGCATTGATCTTTGCTACAGTTGCTATTGGCTATAACGCCTGCGACCAAAATTAAACTTTACTGGTCAGTCAAAGATACTTGGATGACATACTGCAGTGGCCAAATTACACTGACCTACACAGCCAGAGCTTTCCTCGCAGTTTACTATGTTCCTCAATACTGTCCAATCAATAGTGTTCGGCCTGGACCCTGCTGATTGATCTCGGTGGACTACGTAGAATACGAGATCATCATTTCATTATATCATTAATACAGCCAATAAATTTCTTTAATTTTATTAATAATATACTGAGAGGCATTAAAAACGCAAAGTGGTTTTTATCGTCTAATTTGAAAACTGATAGTTTTTCCTTTTGCTGATTGACATGATGACCATCAGGTATGGTAAGAATTGCAAAATGTCAAGTGTCTGGGTTCGAATCCTTTCTTGGTTTAACACCTCATTTTGATTATCTAAATGCAGCACAGTTCCCTGGATCATGGTCGTGAATCACATTGGGAGAAATCATTTTGCACATGAAAAGTTTAAGATCAGGGCCAATAAAAACACACATAAAGTCACATCATTCCCACTTCAAATGCCAAATGAATGAATTTCAGAAGAATCAAACATTTTGAATGTTGAATGATGGCCAGTCTCAAAGAAAAGATTCTGGATGCATTAATGTCCATTAAATGACTGTATCCAGACTGCAGGGATGGCAGAATGACCAGATGTGTCAGCTGTCATCCCGACAAAAGTCGTCATCTGTGACGCGCCACAAAACACATTCCATAAAACGTCTTCTGCCATGTCAGATAATGCATAAGAACTGCTGAATTGACTGCCAATGTAACGATAACAGTGAGGGCAAATCTCACTACCAAAAGCACAGTTTCCCGAGGCCGTGTTTTGCAACTACAAAAGAAACCATTTACCACTACTTAAAACAGTATATTTTATTATGCGTTTTTAACGCCTCTCAGTATAGAATTAATAGAATTCTGTATTCGAGTAATGCCCAGAAAATGTAGGCTAGCATCTTAACAAGACAAAAAATGTAAGTTATGCCTGCATCATTCTCTTGCATGTACAGCAGAGGCCTAACATGGATAGGTAGTACTGATATTAAAGTATGCCCAACCTCACAAGACAGATTGCTCCTCTTTTAATCACACCTGCTTGCAGCTATTGCGTAGCCGGTGCATTCATTTAAATCAACACAGAAGAACAACTGCCATTGACGGACCGTGGAATAGATAGCAATGGTCCTTAAGCGTATTGCATATGGCGAGAAAAACTGGGACCCTAGTCTTCTAATAGGTTCCTTGTTTTGCAACTCAACAAAATAATTTTAAAAGGATTTTAAATCTGGTTCATCATTTCATTTTGTCAATTTCCCTTAACATTCTTTGAATTGATTCTCTTACTAATACAGAGGCGCCCTGATTAAGCCATGGCTTTTCACTGAAATCAAAGAAAAGCGGCATTGGGACATCTCCTCTGGGGAACGTTTAGACATCCTTAGAGATTTCACACACTTTGGCTTGGAACACTGGGGCTCTGATACCCAGGGCATAGAGAAGACCAGGCTTTTCATGCTGGAATGGTTGTCATTCATGTGCAGGTAAGGCTATCAAGTGAGATATAACCTGTAGTGCTGTTTAATCAAGTACAAATAATGGTGAACAAGCCATAGTTGTTTTCAGTGCACTATAAGAACTAAATATGAATAAATGGTCATTGTAATTTGAACAGAATTTTGCTAATGTTTTTTTGTTTGTATTATAGGTTATTGGTGCATGATGCAAAACAATTCTAAAATCATGTTCTTGGGATAGAACAGGTTAAAGAATAGCTATAATAAAGTGGTTTATACTAAGTTGTGGTGCATTGATCGACTCCAGTCTGTGGCAGTGTCGACTGCTCCTGGTATTGTAAAGAAGCAGGTGTCCAACGCCAAGTGTTTTGGAGTCCACTCTCTCCTCAATATGCAAAGTCTCATTGTTCCAACTATTTCCTTTTTCAGATATATCCCAGTTGGTCTGCTTGAACGTGTTCCACAGAAAATTAATGAACGCCCCCCTTATTACATGGGGAGGGACTATCTTGAGTCTTTGATGGCAAGCCAGCATGCTGGTGACTGGATCAAAATCAGGTGAGACTTCCTGGATTTGGGGGACAGAGAATTTTTGAAGAATTACATTACAATTTTCAAAGTACATTACTCATCTGTTTGAGAAAGATGAACCACTTGGTCAAGAGTATTTGGAGAAATGCTCCTCTGATACCTTCTTCCAAAATCCTGGGCATTACTATTGGGTTCGTCCCCATTGCTGATAGACCAGCCTCCATTCATCTGTGAAGGATTTCACTACAGTGTAGTGCACTGGAGGGATTTGCTCCCATTCCAGCCAGAAGAGCCTTCTTGATGTCAGCCTGTTATATTTGGGTGATTTGGCTTTGCTTGGACCTGATTCCAGCTGATTCCTTGCAATGGAATCTATAGGCCTCCAAAGTTGTGTTGTCACTCCTAGGTTTGTTGGCATTTTTGGGAATTTGACTTCAAAAAAAAAATGTTTTGTGGAGGAAATGACTTGAAATATGACATTTGGATGTTCCTTTGCTTTGAGAATAGAATGCTCTTTGTGCATTTTTGTTTAACTTACGAATGATTTGGCACTTTTGGACATCTGGCGGAAGGTAGATTTTTGTGTCCTCTGCAGTAGGCTGATTTAAAGATCATTGATCAGGCTGCATTTGATTCCCAGGCAAGAGTCTTACCACCTACATACCAAGGAATCTTGACCTGAAACTGTAAGATATAATGTGTCGCCAAAAGAGTGTGGACTCTTCGCTGGAACTTCATTCACATGCATGGAAAATGAACATTTTTAAATGAAAAATATTTGACTTCACTGTGAATTAGAGCCATTTTAAGGAGGAGACCGCACCTCGACAAAGTAAATTTCAGCGGAAAGTAGAATTCTTGAAGTGTCTAAAACGCATAGTTTCATAAATTTTAATTCAGTAATGATCCAGTGCGACTCATTTTTAAACCGGCAAGTCTTCAAATCAGCGTCAATATCAGGGGGCAGGCATTTATACTTGGGGAATCTTAGGCTGCGTTCGGAATGCACACTTGTCCACTCGCTCACTCTCTATATTGTTTTCAATGTAGAACATTCACTACATAGTGCTCTGTAGAGTGGGTGAGTGTTCATTTCGAACGCATTATCCAATCAAACGCCAGTGCTGCGGTGCTTGTGACGTCAGTTATTCTCTTTCGTGACGTCAGTTGTGCTCCTTCCTTTCATCCGGACCATGGAGAAGTTCAGAGGGCCATCACTAAGCTCTCCCTTTATGGCTTGGCTGCCTGCAAGCTGTTTTTATTTAAGCTGGCCTGATTAACAATCAAACAATTTATCGACTGAGTGACCAAGACCAATGCATGACCTATAATTAGAAATGATAATGACACGTGAATTCCCATTTCCTACTTTTATATAATTGATATGGCATTGTAAATCCAAAACTTTCGCTGACTCTGCAGCATTTATTTTCGCCGTCCTTAGGATTGTCATACAGCTGTGCAACTTTGCAGCCTCGCAAACTAATTTACGCAAATCTGTGCTGCTTAACGAGCAACACAAGCGCTGAAATTATAAAGACATATTTATATTTTACGTCGTCATTTATGCACAGAAGAAGACATCTCATAATTTTGTGGTGCAATGCATAACAATGCTATCAAAAGTAAATTGGACTGTCGTCAGTTTTTACCAATTAGTCTGAGCAACTGTGGCTAATCGGGAGATGTAAACTGCGAGAGGTTTAGGTTATTAAGCATTTTTTAAAGGTGAGGTTTCCGAAGATCAAATTCAAAGTCAGAAGATTCCCCAAGTAAAAATGTCTGCCCCCCGGTATTGAAGCCAATTTGAAGACTCGCTGGTTTAAAAATGCGTCGCACTGGATCATTACTAAATTAAGATTTATAAAACTATGCGTTTTAGAAACTTCAAGAATCGTACTTTCCGCTGAAATATACTTTGCCGAAGTGCGGTCTCTTCCTTTAAAGACCCGAAACTCAGGAGTTGTAGTGTTTTACCAGGACACTTGGGTTTAATCTCACTTTGTAACTTAGGTGGGAAAATCTTCAGATCTGGGCCTGCCCCTCCAAAATCATCAATTGTTTGAGCTCAGGTTTGCTTTAAATTGTGATTGTTTGCATGTTCCTGTATCATGGAAGTAGGCTATTCTCAATTTAGTCAACACTAGTCTGGGATAGCTGGGTCAAGAAATTCCCATGGTTAACACTGTGATAGTCAGGGTTTTTGCTGCATTCATGTACATCAAGGTCCAGGCCCCCTTTGCTTCTCCCTGTGAAACTTCAACATTGAATTGTCGTTATGTGTGGATTAAAGGCACCAAATTTTCAAACTCCAGGTTTAATCACAGACTCTGAGGGTCACAGCGATGTGAATTTCTGCTCATTAACTCATAGAGTAATTAGGCTTTTAACTGAAAACACAAGTATGGGCGTGGGTTTTCCACTGCACTGTCACTTTTCCAACACTTGTTAACACGGTTGCAGTTGCTGACAGACGGCCATTTTAAATTGGCTGGAATGGGACATGTTAAGCCCCCACACGGCTTGCAAGACTTATTTGAATTTTTTAAAACTGAATTTAGCGAATAGGGAAGCCTTTTTTAGATAATAGTTTTACAATTAAGTGGACATGAATACGATGTCAGTTGTGTGTTTTCTGTTGAAATTGTCAGTAATTTTTCTTTTTTTTTCTCCCCTCATCCAGTGAGATGCTGCTTGGGCCAGTCCCTCACAATTTCACTTTCCTGCCCAAACACAAAGCAAATGCCTACAAATAATAAGGATGCTGTGCTGCATTTTCCCAGAATTCAGTTTTGTGTTTAAGTTGATTCATTTCTGTAAAATTGGACAAACTCATGGCTGTTTCTTCGAAATGATAAAATTATTTGAATGATGAAATGCTTTTAGGCAAGATGGTTTACAACCAGTGCCATTTGTTTTATAATAATTTGGCTGTAACGAAACTAAATTTTTCGCCCCTTCCTTTCAATGAGTGCATGATTTTATTCCAGTTTTCCCTTATAGAAGGGCCAACTAAAAAAAACCCTTTTTATTTGATTTGGTAATGTCAGAAAAAAAAGTAAATGTCATGCAGTTGCCCTAAGATGGTCTTCAGCAGGCAATATGCAATAGTGCTTAAATTTTTTTGTTGTTTTGGTTCTGTTGGCTGAGTCGATCACCAGATCTGAATCGGCCTGAACATGCGCAAAACATGCTGAGGAAGACACTAAAGGCAAAATGTCCCTTACACAAACAGGAACTGAAGATTGATCAGTAGAGGCTTGGTAGAGCATCACCTAGGAAGAGGTGATGTCTGTGTGTCACAGATTTCAAGCTGTCATTACGTGCAACTACATGCTGTATTAAAAATGATTACGTGATTCTACATTGTGTACGTGTGCAATATTTTTATGCGCTCCAAAATGGGGGGATTACATACAAAATGTTTTGTCATTTAAACATTCTATCCCTTATGAATGATACAGTATGTCCTCAAATTTCATTGTGTCCTTTCAAACTCGAAGCACTTGAGTACAGAACCAAAATTAAAAAATGGTAGCAAAGCCACTGCGCCCGCTTGGCCAAACATGGCCAAAATCAAACTTGGCCTAGTTTTTCATCCCATATACACACATATTAAATATGAAAAGGATCTGTGAAAAACTGAAGCTGCTAGAGCGCTGACAAGGCAAAAACTTTACGGACACATGACAGACCACCACGAAAGCATCTAACCACAGCATAAGCCCAATTGGCCCATAGGCGAAGTGGGCTAAAAAGTGTCTCTGTCTAATGAATTGTGGTGCTTACTGTGTACACACCTCAGAATTACAGATTGACCTACTCTTTCATTGTCCTCATTTGTAATAATCATTGATGAAAATAAGTGAACATTAAATAGGAATAAATTGCACTTAAATTTGATTGAGGTGTGAAGTACTCGTTTCCTCTCTTAAAAAGCATTTGTTAAGTCAACTAGTCAAGGAAAATGGTGAAATAACTGCTGCTGATATTTTATTTGGTCTTTATACCACAGTTTTGTTGAATATTTAATTATGATTGATTGAAGGATGTTCTAAGGGTGTGCATTATTTTCCAATAACTGCACACTTGTGAAGTTGTTCCAAACCATAGGCTTATAGCACTGTGTTAATTTGCCACATTTTAATTCCATGCAAAATTTAAATGACACTTTGAGTCACATTGAAAGTGAAGGTTAATAAAAGGACGGTCAACATTTTTGAGTGCACCAATGTGACGTAGACTTAGATGAATTAAAATCTTTGCCGAGTATGGTGATAATGACAAGTAGGACAAAGCACAATGCGAAAATGACTGCGAGTGGGACGGTCATGTTGTGGAGATGGTAACCATGTAATGAAATCAAGCGAACGACGACTGCACATGGCAACAGAGTTTCAGCTCTTTTGAAGCAACATGAGTTAGCAGTTGCTGAAGCAAATAAATGCAATTTTTGGAAGAAAACACAGAAATGAATCCTTAATCAAAGCAAGTGTGCGGTAACCGTGGTACAGTATAAGCACAATAAATGACTCCATGCCGGTCATTGTATGAAAATAATTGCACACCTGAGTGGGTTATGTGTCATTGCTTATTGCTTACGTGTCACAAACATTATAAACTGGAGATTTTTAATTATGGACACATTGTTACTGTGCATCCTTTCGTTCCTTTCCTGATAGCCTAAGAAGTAAAAAACGTGCAAAATGCCCATTTTGTAATTGGGAAATAATTTTAGCCATTTTGATGGTCTTTTGGGGAAAAGGAAGGGAAGAGTAATGGTGCATATGAGCATTTCATAGAAAATTTAAACGATAAAATTACACTTGTTCGGTAGTGACAGCTACCTTAGACGACACAATCAGATGTGACATCCTACCAAGACCCAGGTAATCTAATGCATTACATACATAGAGTAGTTTGAGGCATCCAGTCGACTGCACTGGCGCAGCATGTAGTAAACGGGTGCACAGTTTCAAACATGGCTATTTTCCATGAGTGAACACCCTGAATGCATTTGATGTTTTTTTTTTTCAATGATGAACACACCGATCAGGCACAATATTAAAACCACCTGCTTAGTATGGTGTCAGTCCCTCTTATACCGCAAAAATCACTCACTCGGACTGGAATTCTGGGACCCAGAGTTTCCTAGCAGAACATTTCCTGCAGAGTTGCACTCCTTCCACCAGCTTGTCTTCTCTAAACCCTGCATCCTGGTGCCATCTCTTCCCTGCGTAAATGGTGCACACATACCTGGCTGGATCAAACGACAGTCTTCAACTGCTCCAAATTCCACTTCCGATGGAAGTGCCCGTAGTCGGCGCTTTTGGCAGTGGACCGAGGTTAGACTAGGCCCTCTCATAGGTTTGCCGCTACAGAGCGCTATACACAGCAGGGTAGGATGTACTGTGTGTTACATTACTCATGTAGGTGTCATTGAAATTCTCCACATCTTCTTACACAGTAGCCCTTCTGTTGGTTTGGACCAGGTGCCTTTGTTACCCGTTTGCATTGATGGGCCATGGGAATCCAACACCCTGTTGCTGGTGTATGGTTTGTCCCTCCTTGGACCACTTTGAATAATGCTTTACCTTTATTGAATAAAATGATTGTTTAAAAACTGTATTTTGTGTTTAAAATTTAGAAATTTGCTGTATACAAGTGAATTTAGACATTTCCTGTGAAACATTGATAAATGATGGTCATGGTTTGGGCCTGGCAGTATGCAAATACCAAGGCTCTTGAACTCCCAATTGTGACTTTGAAGGATCGTCTTAGAGTGATTCAACCCCAAAGTGGAAAAGGTTGGGACGATATGTTGAAACTGAATGCAATGATTAGTGAGTTAACTATGACCTGTATGACGATATAATCGATATATCATTCATATAATATATCAATGACAATATAAAAGCGTGTTACTTGATGCTTCACCACAGGAATTCTGTTGATTTTTCAAAATGAGCACTCATTTAAATTTTGATTCCTGCAACATATTTCTTGCAACACTAGCTGTTTGAAATCTCACCATGATATTGTCCCTCATCACTAGACCTAAATTTCCTCTGCTCCAACTTTATTCTGAAACACCTTGCAGGCCTGAATGGCAGGAATGGATGGATATTTACAAATACAATGACATTGACCAGATAAAAAATAAAATATCTTGTCCTCCTGCTGTCTGCAATGAAATTCAAGTGAAAGTAAATTTAGAAATTGCTGCTGTCTGTTTTTATGTGGATTTTCCATATCGATACAACTTCTTCAGAGTTGGGAGTTATACATAATTTCCCTACAACAACACATCTGTGAAGTAGTTTCTAAAATTTTAACACAACTGCATCAATTCACCTTGTTTGAATACAAGATTGAATTTAATAACGTTATGAAGCAGTCAACTGGATCAAGATAGTGATATGCTCATAATTTTCATGATCACTTCTAATTTCAAAGCAAATCCGCCCAAATCGGTGTGGGGTCGCTTGTCAGTTTCATAATGAGGAAAACTAGGTACTGTGCTAAGAACACTTCACTTCTCCTCTATGTAGTTCCATTCATTCACTATCTAAACCGTATATGCCTGGTCAGGATCAAGGATAAACTGGAGCTTCTCTTAGCATCCAGTTGGGAAGAGCCCAGAAAACACCCTGGGTAGTACACACATTCACATAAACACTCTCACCTATGGAAAATTCTGTCTTCATTTAGTCTAACGTTGACGTCTGGACTGTGGAAGAAAGGCGTACTTCCCAGAAGAAACCCAGATACGAACATGCACAATGCACACAGGAGAGCCGAGGCCAGGTTTGAACCCAACACCTCTTTTCCATGACGTGACAATGCAGACCCTCCCTCCAATGTAAATAAAGTGCTATATCAGGGGCAATCTTGCTTTTATGATCCCTGTGGGATATTGACTGTATTCCAAAACAATCTCCAAAAACATGACCCTAGCCAGATCATTCATGATTTGTTCTCCAACCCTTTTCTTGCGCAAACTTGACTGTTCACCTCCATGCTTTCAGGTTTTAATAAATTGTTGGACAGTACATGACCCACTTTTGGTGATTTCTGCAATCCCTTTAGCTGTTTTTCTTTGCTGGATGCGGGCCAATAATTTGCCCCTCTTGAAACATGGTAACGACCTTGTATGTCTTCCAACATGATTGTTAAAAAAATGAAAAGTTATGCACTGAATCAGTCACATGTGATCGTCAGAACTCGACCTTGGAGTAATTGAAGAAGTTTGCCTGGTCCAGCGAGTCCCTTTCATATCATGCTCATTGGTCGGGTATGTGTGCCCCATTTACCCGGGAGAGAGACAGCACTGTAGGAAGACAAACTGGTGCAGGGAAAATGTTCTACTAGGAAACCCTTGATCTGAGAATTCAAGTGATCATCAGTTTCAGCGCTGTTTTGGTGGCCTGAGGGGGACGTACACAATAATAGGCAGGTGGTTTTAATGTTATGGCTGATCAGCGTAGCATTAATTTGCCATCGTGGCATGTTTTGAGCTCGTATCATCTTAAATTTTCCATATGGCAATTTACTATCTACCATTCCTCGATCAAAGTGAAGGCAACATCATCTAAGTTAACTGATAGCTTATTGCTTCCTTATTTTTCATCATTGAATTTTGGAACACACACAATGATTGACTTATCCACTGTTGTCCACGTATATTACATTTGCTCTGCTTAATCTGTCAGTGTGTTCCTGGATGACTTCTTTTCCCATGCATTTTTAATTAGTATCTTAATTATTCAAATGGGTGTCTTTTACACCAGTGAATGTAAGAGGCATGTTCAGTCATTTGCCGCTGCTTATTAGTATAATTTGAAATGGAGAACATACTTTGAATTTGGAGCAGAAATTGTGTTTGTTAGAGAAAGTCAAACCTTTACATCTAGACTATCATTTATATCCATGCTGAATTGTAGAGTCACTGCCTTGACTAGAGGCATTCATTTTCAGCTGCTGTGAAATGGTGATCAGCGTTGGTGATATCCAGAATTATATATTTTTAGAAATGCAAGTAAAAAATGTTAAGGAAAGTACCTCAGAAGACGTGCCATACATTTTGAAACAAATGGACCCCTGCAATTTTAATGTAAAGAATTCAGGCAAAATTTTCCTAATGACAAAAGTCTTAATTTATAAACATGGCCTGAATTGTACTGATGAGTTAGACAGGTTAAAAGGAATCTGCAAATTAAAATACATTGTAAGCATTATTTTAGAGATAAGTATTTGTTTTTCATTAATGAGGTGTCAAAAAGCCCATGCTTCAAAATGTGTATTTATTTAAAATTTTGTTCAGTGAATATACAAATCCAACCTGAAAAATTTTGAAAACTTCTTGAGGACCCTCAGTATGTTCACTTTTACCCATAGACCACAGTTCTTTAGTTACTGCCATTGACATAATACCCTTTGAACGTAAATTATTCATAGTAGTGAATTTTCTGATGGTCTGGAAGTCCGATGCAAGCGCCACACAGAGGAGAAAAGGACAAGCGGTATCAATGCAATATTTTTATATACAAATAAGCAAGCATGTCAAAAAAGCGGTGGGTAGAATTCAAGATATTCCAGACCATCAGCTGCTCAGCTCCAGTAACCAGAAGTCAAAGACCCGCCTCTCCTGCCGCTGCTGGTATGTAAAATTCACATAGCTTACAGCCCACATCAGGTTATTTCAGAGCTGAAGGAATCGTGAAGGAATCTTATAATTACAGTTTACACATAACTGTATTCACAATCTGGTTTATACTACTGGTAGCCAGTACATTTTTTTTTGATGTATCATGAATCTGAGTTTGAAATTGAGATAAATACACAGTGCCATGCATGTGGTTGCCAAATAATAATTGTGGAATTGAATCTTGATTTAATTTTTAAATGATGAAGCAACTTCATCCAAGCATGAAGCACTGTATAATATTGGACATAATGATTGGCTGGATTCTTGGATGCTCTTAATTGGCTACTTACACCACTGTTTTTGAGTTGTAATCAAGCAGTTGACAAATAGTCAAGTGCAAATTCTCTACTTTTATGGAAGAGTATTTTTTTTTTAAATGATAATTACTCTATGGTTCCCCCCTTTTCAGATCGCTATAATGTTTGGAATATATTAATGTTATGGACATGATTGCACTCATGATTGGTACTTTTCATCTCTTTCACTGAAGGGAATGATGCTAGATATTATATTTTGTATTTATAGAATGGAATACCAAGACCAATGATGCTTTTAAAGGAAAGGCCAAAGCATGTTGCTTCACTGAAATGAAGTGCATTTTGGGAAAAGAGCAGAATTTGACTTATTTCATGCAAGACATTCGACATGTACACACAATCAGAAGTGTCTCTAGAGGATTTCTTTATGCAGTGCAGTATTTAGCTGTTCACACATATGAAAGCCATCCATTATCTAGAAGTATTTAAATTTGAAATTTATTTAAATGTAATAATAACATTCTCTGCTGTAATATAGTCAGAGCTGTTGCATCAAATTGAAGTATAAGGACTTAGAAATTGCCTGTTTATTTTGAACCAATAGCACTGAAATTGTGGATGACCTTGTCTGTCTTATTTCCCGCAATAAGAGAGCACATAGTGAACTGAATATCTGGATTAAATGAGAATCTGCTATTTTGTTTTTCTTCATACAATCTTCCAAGATTTTTGGTCATCATCATTACATGGTAAATTTAGCCACTCATCTGTCCAACCACCTTTAACACGGCCATATAATTACAACCCCATTTCACAAAAATTGAGACACTGTATAAAATGTTAATAACAAGCCGACGCTGAGTGTCAAGAGAACCCCACAGCCCTTAACTAATTATCAATAAATAGTGAGGTAACTATGCCGAGGGCAAAGGTCAAATTCACTAATGACCCATATGTTGCACACCAACCCCTCACAAAGCACCTGCATACCAAATTTTAAGCTGCTGTGGTCAGTACTTATGGAAATATGGCCTGGACAAAATAATCAAGTTTAAGGTCACTGTGCCAAGGTCAAAGGTCAAATCCATTAATGACCCTTAGCTTGTACACCTAACCCTCACAAGGAACCTGCATATCAAATTTGAAGCTGCTGTGGTTAATACTTTTGGAAATTAGGCCTGGACAAATTTTTTAAGTTCAAGGTCACTGTGCAAAAGTCAAAGGTCAAATCCATTAATGACCCTTACTTTGCACACCTATCCCTCAAAAAGAACCTGCCTACCAAATTTGAAGCTCCTGTGGCCAACACTTTTAGAGATATGGCCCAGACAAATTATGGAGCCACCGCCCACCCAGACGCCGCAGGGTATAACAGTACCCCATCAGCCCATTAAAAGCTGTAGGGTAAAAACTGAATGCAATGATTTTCAAATCATTTAAACCCTGTACTTCATTTAAAATATTTTAAATACAACATATCAAATGTTGAAACTGAGAAATTTAATTTTTTTCTTGAAAAATATCATTTCATTTGAATTTGATGCGAGCAACGCATTTCAAAAAATTTGGAACAGGGCAAGAACAGACTGGAAAAGTGGCATGATGGTAAAAAATTACTCCTGGTGGAACAACTTAAAGGTAATTAGGTTAATTCAGAAACAAAGACGGCAAAAGCTTCACCACTCTGTAAAAGGCTGCATGGACAAATAGGTCAACAACGTTAAAATAACATTTCTCAAAGTAAAATTGCAAAGAATTTAAGGATTTTATCATCAAAAGTACATAGTATCATGAAAAGATTGAGAGAGTCTGCTGAAATCCTTGTGCACAAGGGCCAGGGCTGAAATTCCACAGTCAACTATGCATTAAAAACAGACAGAATTCTGTAGCAGCAATCACTGCATGGACTCAAAAACACCTCTGAAAACCACAGTCAATGAATACAATTCTTTCTTAAAATGCTACTGAAAACTCTACCATGTAAAGACAGAGCAATATATAAACCAGAAACACTGTTGTCTTCTCTAGGCCAGAGCTCATATAGGACAGATTGAGCTAAAGTGGAAAACTGTCCTGTGATCTGATCAAATAAAAATGGGATAGTCTTTTTGGAAATCATGGATGATGCATCCTCCTAAAGAGGACTAAAGAGGAGAGGGACTGTCCAACTTGTCAGTGTACAATACAAAAGCCAGTATGGGGGTGCATTAGTGCACATGGTATGTGTAACTTGCACATCTGTGAAGACACCAGTAATGATGAATGATACAGGTTTTAGAGCAACATGTGCTGCTTTCCAGGCATCTTTTTCTGGGAAGGCCTTGCTTATTTCAGCAAGACCATACCAAATCACCATCTGTATGCATTACAACAACATCGCTCCATAGTAAAAGAGTACGGGTGAAAAACTGGCCTGTCTGCAGTCTAGACCTGTCATCCAGTGAAAACACTAGAGGCATTATAAAACGAGAAATGTGACAAAGGCTTTTCCCATCATGCCCTGATCCTTGCAGCCGATGGAGAGCAACTACACCTTTCTCTAAAAACTGCAGCTGCCTTGATCTTGTGAGATTATTGTTGCTCATGTGTGCAGGACATCAGAGCAAGTCGGGATGCAGTCAAACACAAATCTAACAGGCATGCATTGTGTTGTGGTCTCTGGTGACTGATTCTGTGCAGGCCTGCTCATCTCAAACAAGCCAAATATTACATGTTGACATTTGGAGGTTTGGGGTCAAGTCCTCTCTTGTCACGTTCTGATTGAGCGTCAATGAGTCACAAATTCAGGTGTCAATTTCAGCATAAAGCGTCAAAAAATCATGCTCCAGTCAAGCAATTTCTTTACCAGTGGCGGGCTGTGGACGGAAACCCGAGGGGGTGGAAAACATCCCTTGAAATAGATGAGATTAGTGACCCGATTTCAATCATTAATCTTGGTCAACATGTTAGTTTCCCTTATAATGAAATGTTTACGTGAGTGAATAATAAATTCTATAAAATGTTTCATTTACATGCCTTAATAGGCAACTCTTCATGAAAAAACCACTGTGGATTTTTCGAGTTAAATTTTGTCACATCCTAAGCAAGTCGTCAAACATGCGCGTAATGATTGTTTAATTGAAAAAGATTGAAATGCGCTCTTTTTTGCGATCAACTGATGCATTTGATTTCTCGTCTTAACGAAGACAATCAGCTACACCTGAGAGGGGAGAGTTAAAGTGTCTTTTACCAGGGAAATTGACTGAAAACAGATCAAAACTAATAAGCAGTTTAAAGACATGTTTATCGAGCTCCTTGTTCTCTATCCACCACCCGCCACTGTTCTTCACCCTCTTCACTGGAATGAATGGAGGGTAAAGGCCTGTCACATTTTCGCAGAAGGAGGTATGTTTGGATTTATGCAGCGCCGGCAGGTTTTGCCTTCAAAAAACCACGTCTAAAATATTGACTTCTTGTTGGTTATTTTTGATGGTTCTTTTGAAAGTGATAACTCCCATTGCTGCCACCTCCACATCAATCCAAATTCATCAGGCTCTAGAGCGAAATGGGATATGATGCAATTTATTAGAGGATGGGCTGCATCAAATGAGAGCTTGTTTTGCTTATTAGCCAAAATTTCTGTTGACTGACATCCACTGGACCGCTTTGACTCTGATCAAAGTTGAACTTGATTAAAAGTTACGGGACACGTATAAGCGAAAATTGCTTTGCAACGGGAATCGGCATGCATTTAGGCCATTCGCACTGATTTGAATAGGAGTAACTTACAGAGTGAAATTTCACCATTTGAAATGGTAAATGGCCCAGGTCTTTAGGTGCGTTTGTTGCAAGGACCAGCCATACAGATGTCAGTATGAGAAATGACAAGTGCGTCTAGGGTAGTGTCCAACCATTAGTCATCTATATTGACAATTTTTGCATTGCGTACTGCTTCATAGTCTCATAATATTGACCATGGCAGTTCACACAGCATTCGCCACCTCCGTTGTAAATCACACAGCGCAGCCAGCTAAACAGATCACGTCCGTGAAACATGCACGAAACATCCTAGTAACCCCAAAAATCTTTGGAAGACTGAGAAGCTAGTGTCTACTCTGACCAAGGTTATTCAGAGAACTCTGTGTGCTTAGAGAAAAGGGCATATGCTTCATTACAGTGGGATTGTGTGCCGTTATATGAATGCGACTATGTGATTATTTATAAGAGTTATTAAGCACTTCACTTTTAGCTCCGATGTGCCTTTTTGAGGCAGATTTTGTAATTTTATAAATGTGAATACATAGTTGACTTCTACAAGAGCTGTGCTGTAGAGCAGCACTGAATACACAACTCAATGATCCTTTAAGTGGATGGACTTCAGCAGCAGAAGATCTCACCAGGTTCCTCACCTGTCAGCTAAGAACAGGAAACTGAGGTTACAGTGGGTAAAGGTTCACCAAAGCAGCACAGGGAAAGATTGGAAAAACATCACCTGGTCTGGTAATTTTTGATTTTTGGCACAGAATGTGGATGGTTAGTTAGAATATGGCATGGAGAACATGAATCCATGGATGCATCCTGCCTTGCGTCAATGATTCAGGCCGGTGGTGTCGTGGTGTGGAAAGTTGACCATGTGCATGCCATCGTGGCTGCAGTCTACTCTCCTAATGGTCACTTGCAGCAGGATACTGTGCCATGTCACAGAGCACATGCCAGCTCAAGCTGGTTCCTGGAACATGACCATGCAATCAGAGCCTCCTCAGTCATCAGATCTGCATTTGGCAGAGCTGCTTTGGGATTTGGTGGAACAGGAGCTCTGCTGCATGAATATGCAGCATGAATCTGCAAGCAACTGCCCCGATACTATGATGTCAACAGGGGCAAGAATCTGAAAGGAATGCTTCAAGCATGTTGCTACATCCATGCTACGTACAATGCAGACAATTGTGGGGGTGGCACATGTATTTGTGAGGTGTGCCTAATAAATTGGCAACTAGGTGTGAGTGGACATGTATTTATGAATGTATTATATCTGAAAGGTATAATAAGAAAGAGATTTCTGACAGAATATCTCTTTTCTGGGTGATTTTCTAGCAAAATACCTCCAGATATGAGCGAAGTTGTATTCTAGAAAAAATTAAAAGGTAGAACACATAAACTAGCATTGTTTCAAATGCAAAGTGGAAACTTGAACTAAGCCATGGTCAGTCGATTTAATACTTTACCGTACCTTCTGCATTATTTGGGAGTGTCAGGTTGTCTGTTGTGGAGTTTCAGCATCAATGGAGTTACAGTAGTTCTTGTACAAACTGTGACTAAGCATTTTTCTTTGTGGCCATGTATGTGGCAGTTGTGGACTCTGCTGAGACCACAGAAAACTTTAATCTTTTCTTGATACAAGTCAGTAATCTTTGACACGCACTCGGTAGTGGTATTTCATTTCAATTGTGGGGGCAGCTCTTGCTTTTCTTGTTACAGTTGACTTTTGGCTACAGTTGCATGAAGTTGTTTTAGCACACTCAACTGTTGTCAAGCGTGCTGCTTTGGACATGGGTTTGGAAATTGATGTGGTGATTGCTTTTTTTGAAGGGAGGATCTACAATGTACTTACTGCAGGCAAGCCAACAGTTGTGGCGCTCGTGATTTTGTTCAAAATAATAATGTCTTGATGCGTAATTTTTTTTCCTCCCAGAATAATTTATTTAAAATAAAGGTTGGATTTCTAAATGTTGTCAATGTGTGATTCAGCTAATTTTATAATTCTAATGAGGCATCTTTGCCTGGGATGGGTGAAATGTGGAGGAGGCTGTAACACCATCTTAGGCTACATTCTGAAAGTCAGTTACGTTAAGTCCAATGGTAACCGTTAAATAGCGCTAGATGCCAATTTATGGGGGCTACCTTTCTTGAATATGGGCTTTTTAGCTCCAGGGAATGTACATGAGGGGCTTTTCTGGCACCAGAGCTTGCATGCTGAGTGCGTAAATGTGAACAGAAAAAAAAGAAAAAACACAAATCTTTGAATCTTTGCCTGTGCAGCTTTGGTGAAAATTGGTCCCTGAAGAGAAGTTTAGAAATTTTAGGATACATGAGTGTAAACAAATATCAAATAATTTCATCACAGTAAATTCATAGTTTTGAATGGATTTCAATGGGAAAATTTGCATTATGGCACATGAGCTGCAATACCTCTGGTAACCACCTGTGTTCTCCAGCTTCTGAGGGAACGATAATCTCTGGTCTCCCGGGCCAAAGTAATTACAGGGGTAAATAATTCCTACAATCATGAAAAGGGCAATTAAGAAACATGAACAACTCATTAAAATTCTGGGATTGTAGTTGTGGTTGGAACAAAAACCAGTGGACACAGTGGGTCGCCTGGACCAAATTCAGGAACTGGTGCATATTTGATGTTTGAACTCGTGACTTAAAATTATATATATATATATATATATATATATATATATATATATGCTTATTTTAAATCTGATGAGTACAATGGACTCTGAAGAAGTTGGTGGAAAAGCAATTGAGAACTTATGTGACAAGTTGCAATGATAAGTTGATGTGAAACCGGTCGCCTAATTGTGTTATTGCACAAAAGGAGCCTCCAAATAAGGCCTAGTCCCTCAAGAGCAAAGATGCATCAAGGCTCACCAGTTTGCCAACAGTTGTATAAGTTTACTGTCTGTTACTTTAAGGACAGTTGGCCTCATTCACCAATATTTTCTTAAGTTTTTTCTTAAATTTGTTCTTTAAAAAAAGAAAAGAGTCAAAACTGTTAAGAAAAGTGTATGTCGGATTCACGGCATGTTCTTAAATCACAGAATTGTTTGCACTTGTGTTCTTATCTTGATGAATCTTATTTCCTTGTAAATCGAAAGTGCATGGCAGCAAATGTTGCAGGTGCATACCTACAGAACTGTGCAAAATTTAGGAGTTGTGCATTTCCTGGGATGCGGGTGACGACATTGAGAAGGTGGTTCTGGGAGCCGCAGATGAGTTGGACATCTATGGAGTGGTATTGCTTCCGGTTGAGATATAGGAACAGATCTGCTGAAGGTGTCTTAATGCGCAAGGGCATGCAGTCTATTGCTCCAGTGTTGTTGGGTAGACCAGCAATGAAATGGAATCTTTTCTGCTGTTGATAAGGGAGAATGAAGTATTGAGTGGCCATGTGATCTATTCCGTCCATGACTGACGGGAGTGCATGGCTGATGGATGCCTGTGATATGCCCACCCTGGCTCCTTGCGCCCTCTGAAATGTCCTAGTAGCTAAAAAGCCCAAAATGGAGACCAAATGGTGGTAAAGGATTAGACCATCTGGTAAGACTCCCCAGTGCTGGCTCCAAACTATTAACCGTTCCGAAAGGGTGGCTCTTGGTCGCCAAAAGCATCCCAAGAGGTAGTTGTCACTCTGTGCAAATATATCCATGTGGTCCTGGAAATTCTGTTCCCTCCTCAGGGCATGATCGGCAACATATTGGAGGAGCAGTAAATTTGCCATTGTGCTAATAGGCGTAAGGTGCTAAAATAGGCCTTTTTTGGGCCTGTTAATAGTGTGGATCAATCATTAGATGGCATGATTCCTGCTGGCATAGTTGATGCAAATTTAAGTGTTAGTGTAGTTTATTGATTTTAAAACACTATAATGCTTCATAAAATAATGGCAATAATTGTTAAACATATTATAAATGATAAAATATTATTGTAACATAAATTCAGTAATATTATACTTTGCAGAATTGAATAAAACAATAACCAATTACAAACACATCAGCGCTCAAATTTGTGTAAGTGTGAATGTGCATAGATCCTGTTCTTTGCTTAGAACAAATCCCAAAATATGGAAACATCTGTGAATGTTAGAATCTTCCTGAAAAGACTCCCTAAATGGGGGTTTAAGAAGCAATTTATTCTAAAAAATGGTTGGTGAATGACGCACCATATTCCCCAAAGAGAAAACGGTAGGATTTGGGACTTAGATGCTCAACAGTGTGGTATGTTTTTAAATGATGGAAGGAATCCAATCAAATTTCAGTGCTTAACAGGCAAGGCTGAGAACCAGTTCTGATTGCGTGTAATAGCTGACATCACTGTCTTAAGAAGTGTCATGCAACTGTAATGGATTTCATGACATGGGTCTCAGAAATACTTTGAGAAACCTTTGTCAGTTAAGACTGTTCACTGTTGCATCCTCAGCTGCAAGTTGAAGCTTTACTTTGCAAAGCTGAAGTCGTGTATCAACACTATGAAAAAGCACTGCTAATTTTTCTGGGTTTGGAGTCATCTGAGACAGACAGTGACACAATGGAAGTGTGTTTTGTGGTCCGAGTCAACATTTCAAGCATTTTTGGAAACAACTGTCGCTGTGCTGTCAGGAACAAAGACAACAAGGCACTCCAAACTGTTACCAGTATTAGGCCCGAAACCCAGTGTCTGTTATGGTGCGAGGGGTGTATCAATGCACATGGCATGGGTGATATGCACTAATTTTGAAGCAACATATGCTGCCACCTATATGTTTGTTTTAGGGATGTTCTTGCAGTTTCAATGCCAAACCACATTCTGCACCCATTACGAGTGTACATTCTGCACTGATTACGAGTGTATAGCTGCATAAGCAAAGAGTGCGGCTGATAAATTGGCGTGCTTCCAGCCCTAATCTGGCCACGATTGAGAACGCATGGCACTTTATGACGCAAAATATAAGGCAAAGAAGACTCCGCGCAATTGCAAATCTGAGACCGGCATGGCGGAGGAATGGGGGGAAATTCAGCTTGTGAGACTCGCCAACTGAGACTCTGAGCCCAAACCTTCAATAAGTGTGATGATAAGACATCATGAAGTTACAAAATGGTAGTAGACTGTGCCAACTTTTTTGGACTCTGTTGCTGTAATCATATTCACGTTAGACATTAGCAGCATCAAATAATGTTGTTGTACTGTTTTAAATATAGAACTTGTAAATCAGGCCTTTTTTATTTTATTTGCACTTTCCATGATGCGCCAACTTTTTCATGAGTTTAAAAAGTGTTGGTTCACTGTGCAGTACAAAATACAGATACATCATCAACATCTAATATTTACAGGTGATTACATCCATAAATGCTGAGTGGAATTTTAAAACGGATTACTTAAAACTTTATTCAAGATATAGAATTAGCAAAAGTAAGCAACCTTCAGACCATTTTTTTTTTGTTCTTATTAAAGTAAAATTCCTCTTGGTATGCATTTACTCCTATCTTGAGTCAATGGTTTTTACTACATAAATAATTTTATCATTATCTTTTTTTCGTTTTGATGGGACCATTTATACATCATGCATTCAATCTAATTTTACTTGCCGTGTAATCAATTGCAATATTCGAGATGGCATGATTTCGCGAGCAAGGTGATCGTATCTGAAAGATAAAGGAGTACAATACAATTCCACAAAATGTTTGGCTATATTTCATTGGCATTTGGCTATATTTCCATCATTATCTACTTGATCAAACCAAATAAAATATCTCGACATAACCATCCTCGGGTAGAACGGTTTGTTCTTAATATTCATAGCAGAGGTATTCCATAAAAGCCTTTTTTTTTTGCGGAGAGAAACGGAGGACAAAATTTAGTTTACAATCAAGCAAGGCTTGCTCATTAAAAGTTTGACTGGTCATTCACATAGAACTGCATTTCTCACTTGAGTTTTTAGCTTCGCTGACGCTTCGTGACGTCATCACAACCCGTCCTGTTTACGTGGATAACATGGCGCCCGAGAGGTGCCTTTTAAAATGCCATCGCAACTGTATACGTGGGCAGAAATTTGAGTAGAATGAGAAAACAAAGCAGGTGTATGGCATAAGATAGTATTATAGAAGTGTATTAAGCTTTGCCATACAGGTATATTTCGTGTCACGCTTTCCCTTTTCTTTCCTTGGCCGTAGGAACAACGATAATGGAAGATCAAGAGAGACAGAAGAAACTGGAGGCCGGTAAAGCAAAGGTAGCTGTGAAATTACTTTGTGTTCGTATATAATGTTAATTATTTTGCTTTTCTATATTCTTGGGGCTGTGAGAGCTATGTCATTGGGTGAGTTGTTTAAGTTCATTGATACGTCACTTCCACCCACTTACGATAGTTGATCTGGCCAGCTGCTCCGTGACACCAGCTGTCATTTTCTTGAGTTGTTAATGAAGCGCGCGTTGTATTTAAGTATTGAGAGTGCGCCTACTAACCCTGCTACTGGAGAGCTAGCTACCTTTCTGTTTTTTTTTTTTTTGTGTTTGTTTTTCATTCCCATTTACAACCTTAATTTGCTACATCCGTCTACTGATTAACTGCTTCATGCGGATCTTGTACAATCGAATGAGACATGCCTGGTCAGGGTTGGGTTGAAAACCTATTGCATAGTATACATTTCATCTCCTGGAACAGGGTTGGGTACTTTTACCTCGTGGCCTGACAGCTAGTTTTGCTTGCAAGTTTCTACAGCACTATACTTTTAAGCATCTTTTTATTCGAAAGAGGAAAAAGTATTTTTATGTTGCATGCTGAAAAATGTGTTGGAATCCTGTGATACAGGTTTCCAAGACCTGCCCTGACCAGCTTGGTTGGTCTTGTTTCTGCCCAACAGCTTATTTTTGGTAATTCCCTGTACATACAAAACTGTGGTCGAGCTGTTCAAGGTAGAATGCCAAACAAAAATTCGGTTCATTTGCTTCGGAAATACAGCCCGCAGCAGCTACATTGCCAATCGCGTTGTTGCTTTCTTTAAATATTGAATTCAAGTCGCCTATCATGCTTTGTAGACTAATAGTCTTTCTTAATGCAGTCTGGCCCAAATGTACAATTATTGTGTTACTTGCTGAGATAACACGGTTTTAAGGCTTTGAGGTTCACTGGGACACACTATATTGTGGAAGAATTATTACTGCCAGATTCTAGTACTGTGGAGGACAGCCATCCGAGAGACCGTATAAAAATAGCTCACACATGCTGACTTCACCAGAAAGGGAGGAAGGGAATAAGTTCAGGCTTATTCCGTGTGTACTTGATTTTAAATTACACTGATACAAATTTTATGCAACTCATATTGCTCAATCCCTTAAATCATTTGAATAGCCTCTGCTCTGGTATGATGAGCGATACAAAGATTGGGCCTCCTTGTGTTTGCTGTAGTTCTATGCTGTGTAGAATAATGTTAACTGTTTTTTGAGTCATCGTTCATAGTTATACATTTTCTTTAAATAATCAGAAAGCTGTTTGAACTTGGAGTTGAATTCAACAATTCATTAAATATTGAAATAGATTTTGATTACTTGTAACACTTTTCATTGGTAATTTTAATGTCATTTTCAAAACCAATTGTATAAACTTATTACAAATCTGTTACATCATATTATTATCTTGTTCTTCTTTTTTTTTGTATTTTACATATTTTTCAGTTTTAAGTGATCGTTATTGGTACATGTCCTGTGTATTGTCCTGGTTTGTATTTTTTGTAGAATTTATCAATTTGATGGTTGAAATTGTACTTGCTCTGATGTTTTATGAGCAAGGTATAAAACTGAAGTTTTTAAAGGTTGGAATTTTTGAGCCATTGGCTTAAATCCACGAGCAGTTCAAAGGGAATTAGGGAAAATTATAATGTAATATTTCAGTTTGTTGGAAGCAAGACAGTTAACATTAGCAATTGGCCAATAAGCCATGAGGCGAGTGGTGATCCATAAAAAATATCTGCATAGTGATCCTTAGCTTTCATATAATGCATAATAAACTGCAATCTGTAATGTACAATTTTCTGCTTCTAAGGAAGCTGGTGCTCCTAAAGCACTTTCCTGATAAAGCAGCCCTTTGGCTGGCAAACGTGATGTTGATGCATAATGGCTGTAAACCCCACCCCCAGTCACCCCCCAGAGTGTCTGTCAGTGGCTGTTTCTGTCCGCTGCATATCAAGTATCTCTTCACTGTATGCATTATTACAATACTGTTCAAATAGTTTATAAATTGATGTTCATGTGAGAGAATTAACATTGAAATGTGATTTGAAGAGGGGGTGAGCACCGGGGACTCTCCCAGCATGCAATGGGAAGAGGCTGGAACACATTCTAGGCCCTGTTTACACTTGGTTTTAACATGCGTTTTTGGGGATCAGATCACAAGGTCTGGAGAGACACATTGCTGTTTACACTTGTTGTCAAGCTGACCACTTTTGTTCGGATTTCATCGCTTACTAAGCAACTTCCACTAAAACCTGGTGCGCAGTTAATGTCATATAACAACAATAGCAGTCCTTCAGATCGCCCTGGATTTTAAGTGTCTAAAAAATACACAAGGTGGAAAACATTCTGAAAAGCAGATAAAACGTGAATGTGAGATATGAATTATCACAGTCGCACAAAATGCCATGGCAATGGCATTCATGTTCATGCAAATCTGTGCTTTTCTACGGCCATTTAAATTTCAAAATGCAGCAATCAAACATGTTGTCTTAATAAACAGCTCTACTCATTCAACTTAGAGAGTAAACAAATCCACCATTTGATTGCTAATCAAGCAAAGTAAACGGGAACAGGTTTACTTTCCTTAGAGTTGCCTAATTGGTTAATAGGAGACAATTCTGTGGTCCTTTACTTGGCTCTGTGCAGCATGTCGCCGAAAAATACTGATATTAGTCAAGTTTTTTTCTGGAAGCATTTCCCATGCCCTTTGATGTTTGGCACTTTCGTTCAACCTGCGTCGGGTTTAATGAAGGAAAAGGGAAAGCTCGGATGTTCGCCCCATGGCAGCAGGTGGTGGTACTACGCCTTAAAAAAATTGCGGTTCATAATTGTTACAGCCCTATGCACAACCAGTTATTAGGTTCAGGTATTTATTTTTTCACACGGGTGATATTGGTTTTACCTGCAATATATTGAATGATCTTTTAAAAGCTGCAATTTGTGTTTACCTATATTGTCTTTGTCTTTTATTAGTTGGACAAGCTAAAACATTGGAATATGATGAATAGGCAAAAATAGAAGAAACTGGGAAGGGGGCAAATACTTTCTCATAGCACCTCAGGTCCCCCTTGTGCTGCCAAGACAGCTCTGTCAAGCTGATGTCCACTTGAATTCCCAGGCAAAGTGCTTCCCTACAGAACATTTCTCAGAGCTACAAACTCCCTCCATCAGCTTGTCTTCTTCTGACCGTGCATCCTGGTGCCATTTGTTCTCCAGGTAAATGGTGCACGCGTTCCTCTGGTAAATGGCCACTGCACATGATGTAAAGGCAAATGGGATTCACTGGACCAGGCGACCTTCTTGGATTCATCCAAGGTTTATTTTCGATGTCCATTGAAAGCATTCCATTGTGGAGCTGGGTTAGAATGGGCACTCTGACTGGTCTTTGGCTACAAAGTGCGGGGCTATTTGCAGCAGGGTAGGAAGCACTGTGTATTTTGACCCCATGTAAGTATCATTACAGTTCTCTGCAATTCTCAGCCCCTCTGTTGCTCTGGACTGGACAGGATGGCCTTTGTCGCCTTTGTGCATCAATGAGCCTTGGGCTTCCAACATGTGGTTGTGGTTCATGGTTTTTCCTCCCTAGATCCATTGTCTGTAGATGCGCACCACTGCTGAAGGGAACGCCCCAGAGGCCTTGCTACTTCAGAGATGCTTTGACCCACTTGTCTGGTCAGAACAATTTGGCCCCTGTCAGTCACTCAGATCCCTTTTCTCTCACATCCTATGCGTTGACTATGAGAACTGGCTGTATGCGTACATTCAAGGTCTGCAGACCTTGATATGCGCCGTTGTTACAAGGTAGTCAACGTTATTTGCTTCATGTGTGTGGTTTTAATGTTTTTGCTCATCGGCGTATATAGAGGTGATGGGTGCACTTGATATATCGAAAAATCAACATCTGGCTCACATTGTCATGCTTCGGGAAACAAATCAGCAGTCTTTTAGGTTAAATAATTATGCCTCCGCCACACACAGTGGGCAGGATGCATTTTTTTTTCCGGATGTTATTTTGTGCGTGCGTCAGTCACAAGTATGTTGTCTGTGGTATATCAACTGGAGGGAATTTGCAACAGACCATATGTGGCAACTCCCCACAGAAGGTAGCTGAACTGATTAGGCCTTGAAGGTCATTGAGTCAAAGTTCAAAGTCACATGAGGTCACTCGTAATGTAGGGGCTGATGATCAGCCTTTAGGGCGTATGGAGCTATGGCAGGTGGAAGCATAGTGTTCAACGCTTTGAATTGAGTTGTACCTTGTTGTCAGCTTTTGCAAAAAAATTGAAACTGTCAAGTCTAGTCATTTGTCTGCTTGCAGGTGTGTAGGGGCCAAGAGCCTGCTGCAGTCCTCACAGGTCTATTGCCGGCAGCTTTCTTTTCCTGATGGAATAACTACTCCTTAAAGGCTTTTTTTCTCCTTCCTTAGCTTTGCTGAGATCACCATACCTGACAAGCCAGCACTTCAGGCCACCTGGTGGTGAATCCTCAAGCAAAGCCAGCACAGTTCTGTCCTGGGTTTATTATTTTAGGTAGCAATGATTCCCGCAGCCTGTGTAAAACTCCGGTGACCAACTGTGCTGTTGTTCACTTAGTGAAGAGAGTATTGTGCCTACTTACCTGCATGAGGCATTTAAGTTTTCAATTACGAACTTCTTGCCAGTGATAGGAAGTCCTTTATTTTCTCCAAACCATCATAAAAATGCTGGTCTACGATGCCCTTTCCGTGGTGGTTGATTGTCCGCTTATAAACCTTGCTGTTTCTTTGCGCTGTAACTTGGCCATCTGCATTCTTCATTTACAGTATATTCAACTAAAACTGCTATATTGCAAACATAAGAGAAGCAAGATGTACAGTGTATTACTTGAATTAAGGGGTTGGGTCAATCCATCTCAAATTACCCGGGGGGTGGAACCACTACATCACAGATTTTGCTAATTTTTTCATATATTGTTGGTACCTGTAAGTTAGGAAAAAACCCCAAGTTTGAGCAGTCAAGTCCACCCCATCTCGGAATGGCGGCCATCTTTAAAAAGGGGGTGTGGCACTTTGCGACACGACGGCCGCCCTTTTTTTAAGTGGTTTTTCTACTGTAATTCAGCTATAACATATGCTATGAAGGTGAAATTTGGCAGATTTATATAATTTTTCATGGAGAATCCAAATAGGCAATCAGATTTCTGATAGGCATAATGTTTACAGAGATATTTGACAAAAATCTATTTTGGGGTACCCAACTTTGACCCCCTCCCTCTGAGACAAAACCTGACCAATTGAAGCAACCCCAGATTATAACACTGCTTCCATAGGCTTGTACAGTGAGCACTATGCATGACGAGTGCATCACAGCATGGGCTTCCTGTCTTACCCTGATGTACCCATCACTCTGGAATAGGGTAAATCTGGACTCATTAGATCACATGACCTTTTTCCATTGCTCCAGTGTCGAACCTTTATGTTCCTTAGCAAATTTTTTCCAGATTAGCCTCGTAGCAATCTCTTTTCCACAACCATGGGATATGTATTCCGACAAGGTTGTTTTAGAAATGAGAACTTACACTCTGCATTAGTCAGGGTGAAAACGATTTTTGCCAGGTGAAACACATTCATCTCTGCAATGATGATTCAGTCATTGGCTCTTAAGTATTTGCATGCTTAAATCCAAGTGGTGACTTTTTTTTTGGTCTGGCAGTGTACCCTTGGATATTGTATATGTTATTTAACCTGGGTATGGTGTAGTGCTTACACTGATGTTGCACTTTGAGTGTGGAAAAATATATATATTTTGTAATTCTAAGCCATTATTATTATACCATAAAAAATGTTGGTAGGTATCCTTCTCATTTCAATTTTCAGGGTTTGGTGGAAGGTTTTTTATTTAAAAAAAAAATATTATAACGAGAGTTTGGGATCCAAATATTGCAGTAAATCCAAATTAAAAGTGCACAAGTCAACATAAAGAATCCCATTGGTGGTGCAGTGATTGAAAACTGAACAGATTGTTTTCTGCATTTTTTCAAAATAAAAGAAATGTAAATCTGAAGCTAGAGGGGTTTTCCTGGACAGGTGGGAATGCTCACCTCGGAATGTGTTTTAGATGGCCTTACAAGGCCTTGAAGTATGCATTCTGCAACTACAGCTAAGACCAGGTGATGTGTGTTCCAGCTCGCCGAGTACCGACAGAGAAAAGCGGAGGCAGGTGGACAGAAGAAAAGCAAGAAAAAGAAGAAAAATGCTGGGAAGCAAGGAGCCGGAAAAAATCAGCACACGGAGGAGCGTGACCCATCACTGGGCGAGGAGCGGACACGACACAGAGCCAACACCCCTACCTCTGAGTACACCTTCAGCCGAAAGCTGCACAGTGGAGAAACGGTCAAACATGATCAGACCTTCACCATAGAGGTACAGGTCACTCACACCCAGAAAGACCTGCATATAGAGTGACAGGACACAGCTAAACCTGATCAGTCTTAAACTATGAACAGTTTGACAGGAATATGCTGCCTATAGAATCTTGCAGCTGTAACGAGTGCTTGGTGTTTTGAGTGCCTGCACGCGTGTAGTTATGCAATTAATTTGTGTAGATACTCTATCTGAGCAGCATATTCTGTTATAATTGACAAATTTCATTGCAAAATTAAAATTTAATCAATCGGCAGATGGATAACAAAAAAGTTTACAGTTTAAAATTAGGTAAACAATTTTGGGTTGCACTTTACTTGAAGGTACTGTCATAAGAGTGACACGACACTGTCATAACTGTTACATGTGTCATTTAACAGTTAAGACGGTGTCATGTCACTCTTATGACGAAGTTGTCATAATCAAGACAACCCAAACAATGTCAACTTGTCATCTCAAAAACCGAATGACACCTATTGACAACGTTTATGACATTGACATAATGTTTATGACACGTTCATGACTGTGTCATGTCACACTTATGACGATACCTTCAAGTAAAGTGTTACCCAATTTTGTACTCCTGCTTGACTGCATGTCAATCTGAATGACAAACTTTGAACATACATTTGGTTTTGTAAAGATGGCACTCAAGCCCATTTGGAGGGGATTAGTTTTCCAAATGACATATGGGATATCAGTAATTTCATGCACCTATTCTGAGGGGGAGTAGAATCTATGTTTTTTTTTCTCTCTATATTACAGAGATGGAAGCAACCACTGCCCCAAAGTTTTAGTTAGTGAGCCGTCCAGCCGTCATTTGGACGGTCAATTTTCGAAAAAGACGGCCAAAAAAATAGTGGACGGGTTGCTCAAAGCCGTGCTAAATATGTGTATAAATGGCCTCTTACCTTGTCACGGTCTAATTTTGGCTAAATCAGAGAAGCCAAGTCTCTACGCATTCGGCGTAGGTCTCACGCATTTTTTAGGCTTATTCACCGTAGTCCGCAATTATTCATTGAACGCTTATTAATGAGATTCTCACGCGGAATTGAAATCCTTGTGCATTGAAGTTTCTGTTTCACCTGCGTAAAGGTGGACCTCACCACCACTAACATGAAAGCAATTATGACTCCGGACTTCTTGTGCTTCTCTTTATACGGGGATTGGAAACAATGCATGTGTTTCATGATCGTTTAAATTGTTTAAATGAAATAAGACCATTTGAAACGTCTTTATTCAATTTCATTGCTTTCAATCCCTCAGTAAACACAAGCGTTAGAATTTCCGGGTCATAATCGATTTCCGTGTCACTAGTGGGGAAATCCATCGTAATGCACGTGAAACTGATTAACTTAATGCACAATAACTTAAATTCTGCAAGTGAATTTCTTCAGTGTGTGTTGGTAGAATAATTGCTGACTACGGCACAGGAACGTGAATGCCACTTAGAGGAGAGACTCACGCCGAATGCGTGAGACTTGGCATCTTTGCTAAATCCATCTTTTTTTCCCAAAAATAAAGCGGAATCATCAACTAAGGAAAACAAGTAGCAACTGTCTTCCGGTTCTATATTATGCCCAGTAACACGCGACGTCATTGGTCAATCGATACCACGTGGTATCTACCTTTTGAAAGGTGGCCTCTGATTGGCCCATTTTCCTCTGATATTTGATCCCGCGGGAGATTCGAATAAAAGTAGCTGCAATCAACACAAAAATTAGCCACGATCAACAAAACCATGAAAAAGGCCCAAAAAAGGAAGGCTCGAGGTCCATACTAGATTTTGTGAAGAAGGTAACATAACACAAAATAATATAATACAAGAAAATTTAATGTCCTAGGGGGACATGGCGAATGAGTATAATTAGCAAAAATGTCAAGCAGAAAAGAAAATATATTACTCTAAAGAAGCAAAATCTAATCCCATTTCTCATGTCAAAATGTAGTAGTTCTTCAGAATGTACTAGAATGCATCATTTAAGGTCTATTTTTTCAAAATTTTCCCTGAGGGAGGATCCCCGGATCCCACCTGTGGGGGGGGCCAGACCCGCCGGGCTATGCCCGGTCGGACGCCAAAAATATTTGGACACCCTAATTCATTTTTTGGGACGCCCAAAACTCCAATTTCTGCCCAAAACTGTGCACAGCCCACATGTTGGCATCATGCACCACAGCTGACTATGTGAAAAAGCGCTGCAAATAAGTCCCAGCTAAAAACATTAGTGAAATTGAGGCACTCTGGACTGGAGAACATACTTTGAGTTTAATGTCTGCTTTGATGCTAATTGCCAAAAATAGCTTGAAAATCGTTTTTGTGACTTGAAGTATCGTGAAGTGTGGAATTCTATTTGCGGGTTTGGCTGGCTGAAATGCAAAGAGTGCATTGAGTACTTCGGTGAGAAAATACAGAAATTGTCTGAAGCGCAACGTGTAGCTCGGCTTCCCGTGTTAGCTAATTTATTCTGAAGCTGTTAAATTATCTCAGTGGTAGGGTAGCCTGTTGATTTTTATGTAGGTGTGTACTCCTGGGGAAAGGCACATTATTGTGCTCTTGGAACATTCTGAAGAAAAAATCATCAAATGAGGCTTATGATGTTCAGTATTGGTCAAAATGTGGGGGAAAACACCTACCATGCATTATTTTCAATTTGGGCAGAATTAAATTATTCAAGAACCTCTGAGTTTTATGACAAACTGTCATTACCGAGGTCATCCGTAAAGAAAAAACAAAAAGAAAAAAAAACACGGAAATAGTAAATTGGGATGGGACAAAAAATATCTCTAATTCACCAAATTACCCAACATCTCCCTGAGAAACTAATCCTACCTGAATCGGGCTTTTTTGTTCCAGAGTCATGACCAATATGGCCAAAGGACACACTTTTTTTTTTTTTTTTTTTTATACTCATCACTTAGGATCAGATTGGTCAATTTATTTTTATTTTTTAATTACTGGTGTCTCTGAATGGCCCACCAACAAAAAACTACTCAGTGGAAAAACCATAACCATAAATAATAATCTGAAGCCAATGAATGAAGTACATTTTTATGAAACCTCGAAGTCTTTCTGACCTGTAAATTTCTACCTTATTTTACAGAATGATATTGCTATTACCACAGGTTTGCTGTTGCAGAATTCTGTATAAAGAGTTCTGCTCTCGCATCTTTCTGATGGGCTCATCTGTGTGACACATGTAATGCACTGTGCACCATTTAGATTACAATTATTTGTTCTCCTCAGTAGTTGCAGCTTCACTCAACATGATTATGAATCACTGAGAGTCTGATTTAATGTCTTTTCTGTTACTTTCCACGGACTGCATCATTAAATGAAATATTAAAATGTATTTTTTCTTTGATTATTCATTTAAAATTTCAGGATGAACAACGGAACAATGCAATTTTGTATCATCAGAGGATATGAAGTGATTAGTTAAGTGTCAAATATAAGAAAAAATATTGAAAATTATGCAGTTACCATGAGCAACCTTCATGAAGAAAAGAAGAATAAAAGAATATGGGGTTGTTAATCACCCATCCCACCACCACTATCTGCACCACAGCATGAGAAAAATATGGGAAAATGTTGGAAAATCTAATGATGGCTCGGTGTTCTGTAATAATTTCAACAAAATCTTTCCAATGTGTGGAACCATTTTCATTCAGTTTGAGGCTGCTATGTAAAGTCCCTCTCACCATAGAAGCCAGCTTTTTTTTTGCCGCTCTCAGGTCTGTGTGAATGGGGAAGGCTAGCATCTTTAAGCCCACCACAAAATCTTAGACCTACCTTTTTACGCTGTTGGTACGATGTGAAGAAAAAGGCGTCCTCTATGCCCGGTGCACATTATGGAATATGATCACATACTTTACTATTTTGTGAAGATTGTGTAGAGATCATCAGAAAGAGCCATGTGCCATGCAGTATTTACCTGATCCAGAGTGCGATCCAGCTTCTGAGCGACTGGCTGCTGTCGGCCACAGATTTACAATGAAATGACAGGAGATTCAGTGCCTCGGCCAAAGTTTTCAGGCGGATTAGCTGTATTTTTAGAAACTGGTGAGACAATCTTCATCAGACAGTCGTGCGTTGAGCGCCATTCAAACCATCAGAAAAAGTGTGAATTTAAGCAAGGCTCTTTCTGTAGGTGTTACTATCTTAAGCTGGAAATGTACCAAACCGGCCGACTCCCAAAACGTCCGAGGGCATTGGGGTCTCATGTGCACTGGTTGTGAGTGATCAGTTTCAACACTCTGACAAAGTGTCAACATCTCATTTTCATCCGTTTTAGTCTTTGTCATAGCCAACGTGTAATTTTAAGGGCATGCATTTTGTGCATGATAGCAAACAAACAAAACCACTGAATATCTAATGAAAGACTGTTAATAAAACCTTGTGAAAAACTGAAAGTGGTGCCGCTAAAATTGCTCCTACACTGTAAATTCGTCACTCCCCTCCTTTCACAGCTTTTCTGGATAGCTGCTTATGCTTTTAATTCTCAGGAGTCTGTTAGAAATGAGAGATAGTTTGTGTACAAAAAAAAATCCAGGCCAGCTAATCAATGAGCTTAAATTAAAAGATTTAATTCTTGAATAAGGTCTCAACAAGGTCTCAACACCTTTGCAGTGGCTGACCACCACCAATGTCAGACTTGCACCAGGCATGCTGTACCCTGACCCTACTGTGGGCTTGAGGAGTCCCAGCTTTAAACGGCTGATGTCTGCTTTGATTAGTTACAAGTAGAGCATGGTCTGCATGTGAGACGGAGTTACGAAGCGGCAGCACAGCAATTCTAACTCAGTCTTTTGCAGTGAAGTATTATAGCCATAGGTAACCCTCTGAATGCATTGGAATCACCTGGTGCTTCCTCTATCTTTCGTGGATACGACTGTATGTCAAAGTTAAATTAAGTTGAAGGCAACTGATCGCAAATTCCTCTGCTTAGATTATTCCCTCAGTATGGTCCCTCTACGGTGTTAAATCTGTAGCATCTTAATGCGATAGCACCTGATTGATATTTCAGTAATTAATCTCATTCATTTCTCCGAAAGGAAACTGCGCTATGAATGCCATTTTTTTTTCCCTCGGAAAACCCACAATATGAGCATATTTTTCTCGTTAATTGATTAAAAATAACTTTCAAAATGGGAAGCCTGTTAATAATGAACGGTTATCACCTTGTGTTTCAGCCAGAAAGTGAGGTTTCCACTACGGCTGAAGACTACTCATCAGAGGTATGGCTTTGTCACCATGTTTACTGTGTTGTGGCTTTATTCATAAGATTGCATCTAACGGCGACATTAATGTGTCTGTTGATAATCAGACATGATCAATGTAGTTTTTCTGACAATTTGGTTGAAAGAATAATATTCGTTTTGCACATGAGGTTCGAAGGAATCGAAAGAAGTTGTATTAAAATTCATACGTGAAATTCCAATTTTGTTGCTGGATATGGCCATCTGTCCTAGCGTAGGAAGTTTCAATGAATTTATGGGGGCATCCTACTGCCCCGTTGCGTTAAAGTGTTATTGATGAAAGAACATTGCAACTTTGCTTGATTATTGTGGGGAAGTGGTAGTTTAGGACCTGTCTATCAGGGGTCTACACTCTTTCAAAATGGAGCATGACTATGAATTGTGTGACCTGGAAACATTTGTTCGTGGCAAATTACTTGTTTGTGCGGGTTGTAGAATTTTCTATGAAAAGGTTAACCAAACATCAAATTAATACACGACTTAAAATAGTACACAAGTAGCCTAGTCTGTAAAAAAAAAAAAAAAATGATGGTTTGCTATAGAGCGGAAATCCCTTTTGCCTATAGGCTAAAAGTAGAACTTCAAAGTCAATTATAAGGACTATATGCGCTGCCCAATGACTTGCATAAGTTGGTGATAAATTAAAGACTGATTGCCCTGCTAGTGCTTAAAATTGATGTAATACAAACAAAATGTCCATCTGGCAAAATCTCGTTTTCAGCTTCTCCCACTTTATTTGATTGACTATGAGAAAGCCAAACTAGAAAATTCTGTATTGGTTGATGGAACCCAAATGTAAATTGTGAACCTGACTTGAACCTGACCGATGCGTATTTGAAAGATGATGTCTGAACCTGCACAAGCCCGACATAAACCCTCAGGTCTCGTCGGGTTGGGCAGTCATCTCACGCTCTGCTCTGAATTCATTTTCAGGGATCCTTTAGCTTTAAGGGGCCGAGTGGACCCTAAATATGCTGGAAAAATTAAGAGAAACATCTGCATTCGTTTTGTTTGTCCACACATTTATTCAGGTTTATTCCTTTAATTTGTCACCCATCTGTGAATCTGCTTACTCTCTGCAGTAGGGAGCTCCTAGCTGGAGGAATTTCTCATTTTGAAGACAAATGCATGCAGGACACAGTTGACATTCCAAAGCTGTAAATTATTCTGACCAAGTTAGATGAGGGAGGGAGATTGTGGACACAGTTTAGGGCCTGATGGTGCACAGCAGAATTCTCACAGGAAATGCTACTTTTCGGAAAAGAGCGTAGTTTCAATTATCACTGCTGTATGCGACTATGTGTCTGTCTTGAGCAGAAATGTCAGCGCTTCTGTCTGTGTGACTGCTCAGGAGGAGAACTTGGGGTCTCCTGAATCTCACCATGATGATGAAGCCGGGGACTTGCACTTAAGATTACAGATGGCGGAGGATGAACTGGCAGAAAAACAGCGGAATATGGAGGAGCTGACGAAGGAGCTGGAGGAAATCAGGGCTGCATTCAGCACTGAGGTACCGTCTATAATCAGTTCGTGAGAAACCATGCATTCTTCAACCTTTTTGTACAGTTAACCTCATAAAACCTGTGGACCCATGCAGCTGCTATTTCCAAACCTGTGGAAGTTTCAGCCTTTGTACAATTCCAGTGGAGGGCCCAAGGTTTCCAGTGATCCTAAATATGTCCTGCTGAAATACAGGAAAATGTCTATAAAATAATGTACAACATCTGCATAGATATTTTCCATTTGATTTAAAGCTGTGGCCAGAAAAACATGGCATCCCAGGTTTGAATATTTCTCTTAATTTGAGTGTGTTGTAACATAACTCTGTTCCCCATAGACTCCCCCCTCCCTGTCCCCACAATGACTACAAATGACAACCTTGGCCATATCAATGAAGACTACATTTGACACCTTGGGGGTATCCACATTTTTAATCAATGAGGAGGCTAGGGAAAAGGGCCGTACACATAGGGGTCGGATGTAGTCATAATGGGGAAAAGCGTTTAGTGAAGCGGTGCAACCGGTCGATGCAGAATACGCTTGTGACTTCATCCTATAATATGAAAAAAATGCTTTTCTGACTTTGATCCTACTAAAGGGCAAACTTAAGTGAAAAGTTACAGAGGCTAGCAGGGTGCCTTGGGTTTTTTTGCCATTTCAACTCGGCAATATTTTTAATTTAACATTTCAGGGGTTAAGAAATTGCATTGGGTTTTTTTTTTTGGCCATTTCAACACCACAACATTTTTAATATAACGGAGTTGTTTCTTGTCTGTGAATGCAGAGCAGTTGTTTAGTACAAACCTTAAATTTTTAAAGTAAATTTTCCACAGAAGATGAATGTTGTGTATACTGTTAGCTGTATTTGTATTGCTTCATATCTGTCACTGTGACCAAATTGAGTGACATTGGCTGTTGACTGCTTTTCTGTGCTGCACAGTTGACATCAGCTGCACAAGCTCCATCTGAATTATTCAAGGGGAGAAAGACTGAAGATGGACCCTAGACCCCCCAACCACCAAAAAAACAATGGAACTAAGCTTTCAGTGATCATTGAAAAGTGATGACTAAGCCAATGTAATGAAGGGTCAGTTTTGTCTCATGAGCTGTGTATGCTGAGGCAGTGTTGACAAGATACTTGCAGATATCCAGATCCTAAGTAAGAGGAGTAATTCTGTGCTGTGTCGGCTCCATTTTAAAGCTAGATTTTGATAGACTTTAGTTCACTAAAGTCCCAGAACCTTAGAAATAACTTTGTAACCCTTTCCAGACTGAGAGATGTTTAGAACTTTGTTTCTCATCTGTTCTTAAGCTTCTTTATATTGCGGCATCATGTGCTGCTTTTTGCCTACTTTGCATTGCCTGACAGGTTCTATTTAAGTGATGTTCAGACTCAACAAGGGTTACACTAATTATACTTGGTTGTGTCTAGTGAAATTAAACCCAATTATCAATTTTTTTTTTTTTTTTTAATTGGTTGATTCAGGAATGAAGGGGGCAAGGTCTTTATCACTGAGATGAAATCATCATCTCAGAACTGTATTTTGTGTACTCAGGTTATCTTTGTATAATGTTTAAATTAGTTTGATTATATGAAGCATTTAAATGTGATAAATATGCATAAATAGAAGAAATCAGGATCGGGGCAAAGAGTTTTTCATGGCACTGTATGTTCATAACACGAGAAACTGTGCTCTCAGTGAGCTGGGCTGGCCGTGACTCACTGCACAATGGCGACACCTGCTGGTTAATAGAATTCCCTCTGTTTGCCAGTTGAGCTGCACATGCAACCTGCTTTTCACATACAGAACTTTTATTTACTGCAGTGTGCACTGAAGATAGCGTCTGAGCGTTCAAACAGGCGCCAGTTTTGACAGTGGTATGAGATGGCTTTATTTGCTGATGGAAGAACAAGCCTTAACTTTAATTTTATTTGTATATAACATTTGTGGAACCCATTTTTATGTTTTGTTAAAATCAAAGACATCACTGATATTTAATGTAGTGAACAAATAGTTTGGTTGCACGGTGGTTGTTTGCACTGCTGCCTCACAGCAAAAAGGTCTTGGGTTTGAATCTGGCTTGGGGCCTCTCTGTGTGGAGTTTGTTCCCCCCAAGTTCGCGTGGGTTTCCTCCGGGTGCTCTGGTTTCCTCCCACAGTCCAAAGACATGGAAGTCAGGCTAACTGGAGACTCTAAATTGCCTGCACGAATGGTGTGTGAATGGTGTGTGCGCCCTGTGATGGATTGGCGAACCGTCCAGGGTGGCTCCCTGCCTTTTGCCCATATTCATACTTCTGCGACCCTATTGAGGAAGAAGCAGAAAGCAGTATGGAGAATGGATGGATGGAACAAATAATCCAGGATATTCCCAACCCCCTGGACCAAATTGGAAGACATCAAGCATTTCGTGTAATATTTGATCGAGCATTTTGATTTAATATTTGAAACGTAAAGGATCAGACTGCCTGCAGGCAGGACCATTTCGCTAACCTCTACCCTACACCTGCGGAGTGGTCTCAGGCGCTTTTGTCCAGGCACGTAGAATGATGGTCTCACCTTCAATTTTGTATTATTAGGTGCCAATTACAATCAATGACATTTACTACTGTCCTCACTCTCTGAAATATTAGTTCTACAATTCCAGTGTGCCTACCATTGACTCTTGTACGGTTGGTCTTGTCCTTATCCGTCTGGTTATCTGCACTTTGCAAAGAAGCTTTGGTTTACATCCTGCATTGTGGTGAAACTGCGCTTGTCTTTGCTGTCCTGAGTTCCAGTAACGAGGGCTGATGATGAATATGATTGTGATAAAAACGTTTTATTATTGATTTGCATTGTGGTTGTGCAATTTAACACCTAAATGTATAGAATGTGACTTTTTATAGTGTTTTGAGTGAATGGGGTCTTTTGTCTTCAGCTCCAGAACTTTGAGGCTGCCATAAACCAGCGTGATGACATCATAACGCAGCTCACCACCAACCTGCAACTGGCGCGCAAGGAGAAGGATGACATCATGAGGGAGTTCCAGGAAATGACGGATCAAAGCCAGAAACTGCAGATCCAGTTCCAGCAGGTATTTTAAAAAAAGAACAAATTATACATTCAAGAATGACAGAATTCCATCAAAACGTCTGAAATAAAAGAGATTGTATTGGTGAAAAAAAATCTGAGCATTATGAGAATGGCCTAGTAAGGTGTTCTGGATGGATTTGGACTTAATATTCCCTTGCTGCTTTATCATGTCATGAGATTTTTTACTGGGAAAAATTAGATGTGCACTTGCTGTGTTGTATCCTATTTTGGGACACTTGGAATCAGTGCTCCTATTTTGGGGCTTTTTTGGTCCTAGTAGTGCTACCTTAAAGGGATAGTTCACTTTTTTTGAAGTGGGGTTGTATGAGCTACAAATTGCCACTACTTACATTAGATGTAGTAGAAAGCTCTCTGATCTCCTCCAGGTAGCCGCACCAGGGCATGGTGCTGGGTGTAAATTTAGGCGATACACTGTTGTGAACGGAAACACAGAAACAGCGTATTTTCGCGGCCTAAAAGAGGTCCTTCCTGAAAATAATACACCATTTCAATTGTACGCTATATTTAAAAAAAATTACAGCACTTTAGCTGCTCGGAAAAAAGCACAGTTGGTCTTGAACTAACCAACTGACGCATTCCTGCGCGAGGCGCATCGTAGTTCACTGCGCGCAATAGCGATCAGCTGTTTGGGTTAGACTCCGAGTGGTTTGCGGCAGAGCCGGATTTTCAATGGCATAGAATCACGTCTCAAATAAAAAAAAAAAAAAAAAAATCCCTACAATAACCAGCACAGCAGATACACAGTATATGGCTGCGTAGACCCTATGCGATATCAATTTGTGCTGCAATGTTACATTGGACTTTTTCACAGGTGTTTCACTCTTTACGTGATGCTTGGGTGCAGCAGAGCTCTTCAGCGTGCATCGTTGATATTTCCCTGAATGTGGCCAAACGAAATCCTCTTTGAAAAAATGAATACTGCAAACACGGACTTCTTTTAGGGATACGGGTGGCGTATCAATATCCGTGTTGAGGCAACTAGCCACAGCTACAATTCCAATATTCCGCAGAGGAATGCGGTGGAAGCTGTAACTGCACCAGGATACATATTTGCTTTCATGTCCAAGAAGGCGACACACATGGACCATTTTCGAAATATATGCACAAGTTAAACGGCCGTCCGACTTCGCAACCGCAGTTAAGCCGCTTGCACACTGGACGCGAAACGAGTTTTTCGCACACAGATTATATTCAAAGTCAATGCGAAGACGTGAATACGCGCGTTTGTGCAAGCAGCTTTACTGTGACCCAAACAGCTGATCGCTACAGCGCGCAGTGAACTACGATGCGCCTCGCGCAGGAATACGTCAGTTGGTTAGTTCAAGAGCAACTGTGTTTTTTTCCGAGCAGCTAAAGTGCTGTAATTTTTTTAAATATAACGTACAATTGAAATGTATTATTTTCAGGTAGGACCTCTTTTAGGCCGCGAAAATACGCTGTTTCTGTGTTTCCGTTCACAACAGTGTATCGCCTAAATTTCCACCCAGCACTATGCCCTGGTGCGGCTACCTGGAGGAGATCAGAGAGCTTTCTACTGCATCTAATGTAAGTAGTGGCAATTTGTAGCTCATACAACCCCACTTCAAAAAAAGTGAACTATCCCTTTAAAGCTGCACTGTGTACATTTGCAGAACAGCAGTCTCTTTTGGTTTTTCCACCACTTATGGATGACATACCTCAGGACATCAAAACAAGTCAGCAAGAGAATCCAATGAGGACTGTGAAGAGTGAATTGATTATGATTTCCAGGGCATAATTCAACTTTTTTATTTTTTATGATTGAATCATTGTTAGTGTTATCCAAAAGCACAACATAACGCAGCGTTACTTTGGAAAACATGATCCTGCATGATACAATGGAGGTAGACCACATAATGTGGTGGTAACTGAGAGCAAGAAGCATCTCCTATGCTGCCAAACAGTCCCCTAACATAGTGAACAGATGCTGTTATTCTTATATTTATTTTGACAATTATTATGTTTTTAAAAGCATGAAGAAAAGGACTTTGGATACCATTGGCACTATATTCCACATTAACGTTAGCAAGCTCTGGCCATTAGCAGTTGAGGCATGTCTGACTAGCTAAATATGCCAGTAATGCTAATGTTCACCTTGGACAAATAACAGAAAATTTAATTGTAACGTCGAACTAGTCGGCTTTCTCTGCCGTTCCCTTCCTATAAAGATAGATATAAAGTTATATGTCTTTCCATACTGTGAACATCAGTGTTTGTTCTAAGTTGGCTTGCTACCTATATGAAATTAAGTGCACATTAGCTCTGGGCTAATGTAATCAGTTGAACAAGAGACTGCAATTTTGAGAAATCACGCTCGACTTTAGGGTGTTCAAAATAAAGTGCCCGAAACAGTGCCCAAATAAAGAAACAGACTTCAATTAGTACGTACTTGTTCAGCAAAAAACCAAGCCATCATTGAGTTCGTCCTCAATGCCTTGCAGTTCTTTTACCTTTTCTTATCCAGAGTAAACACTACAGGTAGCTATTTGTGTTTTTCCGCATTTTATATCCCTTTACATCATTATTGGCATGTTGGCTTTCTAAAATTTGCTTAAAATTCGCTTGACATGAGATAGAAACTCAACCTTTTTCCCTCAAATAGATATGATTATTTTTGTTTTTTTACTTTTCATTAACTGTTTACTTATTTTCATCTATATGATCCATTATTACATTAAATAAATACTTGAATAGTACTTGCTTTCTGATTTATCTTCATTTTGTTAAGTGTGTAATCATCACTGCACAATACTGTACTATAAAGTGAACTATGCCTTTGCTGATAACTATTGTTAACTCCACCGAAGGGACCAATATGTAACATGGACAGCAAGCATTTAAAATGGGTGCTGTAGTCCAAATTCAAAATACTGGAATGAGTTTTTTCCCCTCTCCCCCTCCTCCCCAGACTTGAAGCTCACAACGATTTCTTCGTTAAGGTCGTTGATGTTACATGAATGAGCACAATCCTGATCATTTTTTAATCAATATTGTTAAACTGTGCTCAGCAAGAGGCTTCTCTGATAATGTTTTTTATAAACATTCAGCTGAAAGTCACCACTTGGCACAGTCACTGGATAAACTTAAACATTGATCAAACTACAAAAAAAAAAAAAAAACAATTTGAGAAACTGAATAATAACTTGCGAATAACTTGTAAAACGCAACATTAGCTAAAAGAGAATGCGCCGTCTTTGTGGTTTGGCTGGCAAGGATTAACATCATCTGTAGGTTATTTGTAGTTGCGTTGTTTCACTAAAATATCTTGCAACCCAGTAATCGAACGCTAGCTACCTGTGGATTCTCTGTCTGACCAGTCCCTTTAATTGGCCATTTTCTTTACTGCAATTACACTTGCTTGCATAGACTATATGCTTCAGAAAGTGGATTTGGCTACGTTCACGCTGCAAGCCTTAATGCAGAATTATGATCTTATTCTTGGAGAGGATTTCTTTTTTCTGACTCTTTGCATTTGTCTTTTGACATGGCCTGTATCCAGAATTACTGTTATCGAACCTCACCTCTGAACTGAACTGCTGGAACAATTGAGCAGCTTTCTATATCTCCCGTTCATTGCATTGCATGTTGATGGTAATGATTTCTAGGATCATGATGTAAATCCTGAGATGCACCACTCACTTCATCCCCCCCGCCCCCAACTTTATTTCTGGAGAACCCACTAGCCTGAGCAAATGACAAATGTCGACTGTGAGTGGCGTGATAGTCACATGAATTTCCATCTAACTGCTTGGAATCAGACACATCTTGGAAAATTCAATGCCAAATTTGGAAGTGGCCCAAATCAGGATTCAAAATGTCAGGTTCAGTGTTGATTTTACACTTCACACTGCTTTGGATATTTACAATTTATGATTTATTTTAGTTTTAAAAGAGTATATATTTTTAGGTAGCAATGACCTTTATTGCTTTTGGCATTTATTGTTGGGGTATGCACCCAGTGGTACTTTGTGTGTATACTGTCTATTTTTAGTCCAATGGCCCCAACGAACGGCCTATTGGCCAGTGGACTATGGGCATGATGCGGCGCCCATCGTCATTAGCTATTTTTCAAGCATCATTCTTCTCCGAAAATGTCAGCCAGAATGACTTGACATACTTTATGGAGCATCCTTATAACAAGGTCTACCAGGTTTGATCAAAGAATTTGAAAACGCTGTATTTGCATTCTTATGAATTATTCATGTTTTAAATTCTCTCATATACTCAGTGTTGGGCATATGTCAGTGGGCTACAACGTGGAAACGATTGGATGTATTGATATAAATAGTATTGACAACAGATATAGCTTTCATTTCGTATCATCACCTTTGAACTTGAGTGACCTTGAAGGTTAAACCAAAGGTCACTTACCAGAAAATTTCAAAAATTTTCATTGACAAAGCTCTTCTAAACTCTCTATCTTTGGCTGTTGGACTACAGGAGCTTTGGTCCTATTTAAAGAAAAATAATTCTTATGTAGTTATGTTGGCTATTCAATCATGCCTTATCAATGCAGGTCTGCGGCCTCTTACTGAAAATAAATGGAGCTGATACTGCTGTCTGTGTGTCTTTTCCGTGTTAGAAAGCAATTGGCAAACTTGCTGTAAGCAAAAAAATACATTAATTAATATAAGGTTGTCATTCAAGTAGGCAACCAAGCTATTCATAGCAGCCCGGCAGGTGCGCCTCATTTAACTGCTAGATTGCTTCAGAGGCCACATGTTAGCAGAATTAGGCGCACAAAACAAGGGTAATAATCTGCTGGGCAATGGAGCCTCGGGAATATTATTTAATTTAATTAATTAAAGGATTTCTAGAATAACATGTTATTCTTGTGTGCAGTTTTCCATGGTTTTCAGCCACTTTGTCTGTTTGAGTGTGGCAAATAGTTTCTCATACAAAAATCCTGTCTTACTGCTATACTGCTTACAAACACGTGTCTTTTGTTCTGTGTATGCCACTGGGGGTGTGTTACATTTTAATATTTAGTGTTCAGGATTATTTAAAGTGATAACGCATGCATCTGTGCATTCAGTACATGTCTGTAACTGATGTCTCAATTTTGTTTGGGTCTGATGATACCAACAGTTAAAATTCAATATTTTCAACCATACTGCAGTCCTTGTGATTTGGCTGCATTCCTTGTGTTGCTGCATGATTTCCTCCACTTGGAATGATTTGCTTGTTTCTCAGCTTCAGGCAGGTGAAACCTTGCGGAACAGTAGCCACAGCAGTACAGCAGCTGACCTTCTCCAGGCGCGGGTGCAGATCACCAGCATTCAGCAACAGGTTGAGCAGAGGGAGACCGAGGCAAAGGTTCACTTGGAAAAGATTGATGAGTTGCAGCTACAAGTCACTCAGCTTCAACACAGCCTCAACCAATCAGAAACTGTAAGTAAACTGCATGTATTGCTTTGCTGTTTTTATGGTCGTGGTGGATATGTTATTGATTATTTCTGATTGCATAATTCTTATCTGCAGAACCTACTCTAAATTTTCAAAACTCATAGTGTCAGCATTTTTTCCACTTTATGCATTTGTGTTTGCATTCAGTGCTTTGCTATGTAAATTAGTTCTGACATAAGTACGTGTCAGTCATGCAATCGCCTGTCTCCTTGTTTGCAATAATGGTCTAATATTCTTGAAACAATAGATTAAATTAATAGCTCCTCGGTTAATCAAAAAATGAACTGCCCAGTTTTAGTCACTTGACTCACACTACATACTCTGGTCCACTGAATCCCAAACTTGGTCGTTGGGCACCCCTGTGTATTCTGGTTTTTGTTCCAACCACAATTGCACTCATAGTACGTTAACAAGCTGTTAATTTGTCTCAATTAGGTGCACTTATGTTTACAACGGTTATTTATCCTCTTTAGCCTCTTGGCAGATATCGAAATGTGCCATGATGAAAAAAATTCCATATCCGCATTGTAATAACATTTAGTAGAAACAAAAGCTTAAAAAGAGGAAAAAATAACCAATCCACAGAAAAGAATCAATTGGTTCCTTTTTGAAACTATGGACTCATGGTTGCAAAAACTCAAACCTATTTTATATCATGTTCATGCTATTACATTCAAGCAAATTATTGTGAAAGAACTCTAAACGTCTGTGTTCAGCAGCCTAATTTGGAGCTAACTCTTTTTCTCAGTGCCTAAATTGAGCTGTTTAACAAGATTGTTGCCTTACATTGCTTGCAAAATAGAAAGATGAACACAATATTCTCAAGGGTCTTTTATTATTTATGGCACTCATGGATATTTCTGACAACATGTGGCTTAAGACAGTGAATAAGTACCTTAAATATGAAATGCGCCTAATTCGGGCAAATTAACCGCTTATTAAAATGCTACAATAGCATTTGCGGTTGTGACAGAAAGGCGTGCCCCTGGACCGCGATTCGGGAACCACTAATCACTCCAACCTAACAGATTTGAGTGAAAAGTGATTTGTTTTATTGTTTTCATAGTTGGGAAGAACACAAGAAGAACACTTTTTGCAAAGATTAAATGAAAAGGATAAGTTGATCACAGAACAAAAGAGAATTATGACTGAACATGAAAGCTTGTTGACAATCTTAAAAAATGACCTAGAGGATACAAAGAAATCACTGAACGATTCCAAAGAGCAGATTTCTGAACAAAGCCAAGAACTGGAACGCTGTAGAGGTGAATTATCTAGTTCTAAGCAGAGAGAACAAGTGTCATCCAGCGAAATCCGGCTACTGATGGGCACTGTGGAAGACCTACAGAAACGTAGCCACAAAGGCAGCCAATCGGAAAGCGATCTGGTGCGGAGGCTGGAGTTGGACATGGAGAGGAAGATGGATCGGCTGAGGGCTGAACTGGACGAGATTCACGGGCAGCAGATTGTTCAGATGAAGCGGGAGCTCCAAATGCAGCACTCACTGGAGACCGACAGGCTGATGGAACGGGATAAATCGGAGCTCGAGCTGTTGCGAGCTCAGTCGACCACAAACTTGAACGAGATGAACGCGCTGAACATGAAAATCGCTGAGCTTACGCAGAACATTGAAGAGGTTCAGACCCTGAAGATGAAGCTGGAGCGGGAGCTGCTGTGCACTTCTGAGGAGAAGCTGAATCTGCTGGGTCAGGTTGAGGACCTGAAGCGGGAGCTGTGCTCATTTAGGAGAGCTGACGAAGGCTCCCTGAGCATAACCAACCAGGAGAAGAGGCAGGCCGAGATTCAGAGGTTAGAGGCCACCGTCAGTCGCCTGGAGGCCCACCTGGCTGCCGTTGAAGAGGCCAACAGGGATCTTGAGTCCAAACATGAATCTGAAATCACCAACTACAAGATCAAGTTGGAAATGTTGGAACGTGAAAAGGATGCGGTGCTGAGCATGATGGCCGAGTCCCAAGAAGCGGAGCTGGAGAAGCTGAGGACGCAGATGCTCTTCAGTCACGAGGAGGAGCTGGCCACGCTGAGGGCGGACCTGCAGAAAGAGAGCACGCTGCAGCTGGAGAACCTCAAAGATGAGATGACCCTCAAGCAGAAGCACACTCTCCACAACATGCAGAAGAGTCTTCAGGAGCAGCTTCAGGTGATGAAATCGGAAAAAGAAAATCTGGCTGCCGAAAAGCTGGCTTTGTTAAATAAAATCAAAGTGCTGGAGGAGTATCTGAGTCGGCCTTCGGACAGCACCTGCACAGGGGAGTCGGCCGCACAGCGGGAGGAAAGTCAGTTAAAGATGGAGGGAATAGGACAAGAAGACAAAGAAAATGGTGCAAATTTGTCAAAAAGGGATACAGTGGTTGAAATAAGGGATGTGAGAAGGAAGGCAAGGAAGCTTCACCCTAAAAATGTCATTCTTCAGGAAGGTGCTGAAACCATCAAAGTAGAAAGAAAGAGGATGCTTGAAGAAACCAAGTGCTCAACAAGGCAGGGGGAGATGAGGAACCTGACTGTAGAAAGTGAGCAATTAAGCAATGAACAAATGGAAACGGATAAAATTGAAAAGCAGCGGAGTACTTTCTTTAAGGTGAATAATGAGCAGCTGAATGAGGAATTTGCATGCCTTCTGAAGACAAAGAGCAAACTGAAAGAAGAGATCCTCATGGTGACGATGCAGTACGAAGTAAAGCTGAGTAACCTGCAGTTAGAAATTCAGAAGCTGCTGAAGTGCAAAGCACAGCCCTGTAAACTACAGGTGGACAATGGCGAAGCAGACAAAATGGAGCAGGATTTAACCGATGGCAGCAAATTAATCGGAGAAAATGTAGCGGAACTCACTGCGCCACATCAAGCTGTTCATGGGGATGAGAGTGGGCTGTCGCTGAGCCCGTCTGAAGTTTCTGCGCAACTGGTGCTGAAAGACAATGAAGTAGCGCGGGCGATGGAGGACGAACAGTGCATAACCGCAGCAACCGGGGAGCGAGATGAGCAGCGGGAAGTAGTCATGGGAACGGCGAGCCTGGAACGAACAAACGCTCAGCAACCTGCGGTCATGGCCTTTAGCAGCAGCACTTTAAGTGGCGGCTCTCGTTTGATCCGGGATCGTAACCGGCGGACTGAATCGTCGGGAGAGAGGGGGTCGGCGCTCGAGTCCGCCGAGGGAGAGCGCAGCCACACTCAGCAGCTATGCAGTACCCAGAGACTCGAGCAGCAGGCTCTGCATGATCAGGCGCAGGTACGCAGGCAGACGCATCGCGCGGAGTCCGCTGGCTTGGGTTCGCAGGAGGACGGCGATGCGCTGCAGCAGCCGCTGGATGCGTTGGGGTTAGCGGCCCCGGCGGGGGAGAGTCTCTGTGCAGACGCAGAACAGAAAGAGCTGGATTTGGCTACAGCAGCGCAGGAGATTCAGGCTTTGAAAGAGAGGCTGAGAATGCTGCATGCACCACGGTCTGAAGAAAACGGAGCGTCACAGCAGTCTGTCACTCTCAGACAGGTAAGCAGTCTTCTGCCTCAGCTCCCCTTTACACAGACCGCTGCTACAGTCTTTTAAAAATGTATTACTATCGATAAATAAATAAAAATTTTTCCTTTTATCGCCGAGAAAATCACCTTGCTTTATATGCTGTGTTTTTGGGATGTAAAATCTACTGGACAAAATATAATTTCTGAGGTTCGGAGATGAGCTAGTGAGATGATGTGCCTTTTTTTTTCTTTTTAATTACATATTTAGTACGTCATGATTTCTGTTGCTGTTGGCCTGCAGTACTTAACCGTGCAGCGGATTGATGTTTCCTAGTTGAACTTAATTTGGTTTTCCAGGGGTAAATTATTCTTACTCATTTCTATGAGGTAAAAGCTGTTGATGGCACGTAATGTGGGGAAAGGAGAAGAAATATTGTTCTGATAGAGGAAAGATCTATCACGCATGCACCGAAAGGACCTGGTTGGTAATGAGATGCAGTCTGAAAAATGTATCTGTTTAACCTGATGCCTCAACTGCCAATATTAATGTAGATTACTGTTAAATTGATTGTTCGTTTGAAATCCCTGGACTTAGGAAAAATTGTTAGAAAATAAGCCATTTAATGCGAGAAGCCAACTTGTATGTTCAGTTCTTACTTGTATGAGTCCTCTTATCACCTGAAGGACATTCACTCAGCTGACCCGTGTTGCTGACATTTTCACTGTCTTGATGGTACAAAGTGGGCCAATGCGCTTCTGAGAGCCCGACAGTGTTTGACTCGAGTGTGTTGATCAGGGGGCACAGTGTAGTTCAGAACGTGTCATTGCGCTTGTTTTTGTCCATCTTCAGCATAGAAATGCTTGATGCTGCCTATCAGGAGCCTGAGTGATTACTGTTGCATTAGTCTACTGGTTCAATCAGATGTTGGGAGTACTGGGCTGAATAGAGGACCTGTACGAACACATCAGGCTATTTTTCGATGAAGTTGGTCTTATGGTTTTAATGCAGTGGAGCACTGTCTCTTTCATAGACAGGAAATGCACTGCTTGGAGTTATGAGCACTCAGGAAAATATACAAATAAGTTTTGTTCTGGAAGGAATCTTTTCATCAATTGTGTTATCAATTAGGCTTTTTAGCGAATGCAATAATTTGGATTTGATGTACTTGCCATCCTGTCTGTAAATTACGTTGCCTATTTTTTATCCTCAGCACATAGCCAGTGCTTGGGTTGTAGGCTAACACTGGTTCATTTACGGTAATGTGACATAAGGGATGCAGCGCAATCCAGAGACCAAAAAATCCTTTACTAAAGGGCGCAAAAGCAACAATAACAAAACTGGCCAGGGGTCCCTGTGCTTTGTCTAATGAATGCTGCGCACTAGATCCCTGTTTCTAGCTGTTATGGAGGGCTGGACACGGTGAGTTATAGTAACAAAAAAAAATGCAGTACATGTCATGGATGGCACCATGCTTACCTTTGTTGAAACCAAACACGGCATCTGATTTTTTTTGATGTGTTGAGACCAGTCGTGTTGCTCATTGGAGGCTTCATCAACACAATTCCTGTTTCCATTGCCATATTTTCATTTGCAATTTTGCAGCTATTTGATAACTACTTCAGCTAAAGTACGGAGTTGTCATTCAAGTACTCTCAACACAGTCACTCTCAACTCTACGGAACTTTTAAAACTTTGATATTGCCAGAAATGTGCTCAGTGTGACATACGGATGACTGTCCTTCGGCTTTGCAATGCTGTCTTTCCCTAAATTTGAATCTGACTGCATTGTTGGTATTTGAATAAGGAATGATAAAGACAACAAAATGACTAGCATTATGTTCAAAATAAAGACGTTTATTTATATTAGAACTGCATGTCTATTCATAAAAACTGATCTATTGTTATTATGATTTTTTTTCCCTGTGCCTTACCCATCACGTGATGAATTGTGAAATTGACTCCCATCCCATGGGAATCCCACAGGAATTGCATTACTTGCTGGATTCCCGAAAAAAGGTCAACCTCTAATTAGAGCCCCACACTGTTTTCGCAGTGTGGGGTTCAAATCGAAGCTGTGAAAACAGTTATACATGTTTATGCTTATAGAGTTTTTGTTTTTGCTTTTGCCTTTGAGAAGGTCAAATACGGTGAACTTTGCCCTGCAAACACGCATGCATTACATACATTCGCCCTATAGAGGAGCAATGTGTCACTTTTTTTTCCCCCTCTCTCTTATTTCACCACACTTGTTTGCATCTCTGTTCTATAAAATGAGAAAAACTCACATCCTTCAGTCAGAATCTATTTTTCTCCTCAGTTGGTTTACCATGTTTACAAGCATGTGGCGTGCACATCCCTGAAAGTCGGCACGTTTTGAACTAGTCTTGCGAGAGGGCAAACAGAGTTCTGGACAGTTGCAACAACTCGCTAAGTCCTGAAGATAAGGCAAACACAGGGCAGTAGTTTGATGCAACCAAACATTGGTTTCATACAATGCTGAATATTCTTTGCAGTAATTGGATGAGTGAATATGAATTTAAGTGACTGTCTATCAAACTGCTGAGCCCTGGTGAAACTGAAACTTAATTTGCTTTGGCGCAGGAGGAGTTTCAGCTGCAGTTTGAGGCTTTGCGAATCAGCCTCTCTCAAATCTGCGCTGCGCAGTTGGAGCTGCAGAAGGAGCACCTTCAGGCTGAGAGGGAGGCCTGTCTGCGCAGACAGGAGCAGGAGCTGCACGCCACACATGCCCACGAGATGCAGCAGCTGTGCGAGAAGCACCAACAGGAACTACAGGGCCTGAGAGGCCAACATTCAGGTGAGAGATGAAAGGGAGAGAGCTGCACCACAGACCTTTGTTTTATTTTTCATCCATCATTCATGCGGTTGTTGCCATTCTGGTCTCTGTGCTCCTATTTGAGTATCTAAAATCAATGCGCTGTTTTGTGCTCATTTTTCTGCGGCAAGAATTCAACTAATATTAACAGTAATACCAGCGATCTATTTTCTTCCCTGCTTGCTCTAAATATATAGTGATGCTGTATTTGTGTTTCGCGTAGTTAGCGCTGAATATGCTTAAAAAAATTATCATACTTTGCCACTCAGGATCCATTTTTTGTTCCAGGTAAAGAGGTTACAATGTTGAATGCAAAAAGAGATTTTGAGTGTTTTCTTGTTTTTGCTTTTTTGCAATGCAACCAAAGGTGTTGAATGGGGAAAACATAATAAATCAAGTTGATTGTACAGGAGTAGTTTCATTAGCCTACCTTCTACTAGAGCAGTGCCAGTATTTGGTTTTAGCAATTACCATGAATAGAATTGACACTGGAGTGATACCATGGCAATATTGTAATTTTTTGGAAGTTTTTTTCATTTTACAATCATGAAGAACTGTTTCAAAGAGAATTTACAGAGAGCAGACGGACTGACGCCAGTCCTGTGTGCCTGAAAAGCAAGTATTTGAAGTAAAGGCTCTCACATGGGGATGTGATGTCCTTTGAAATGTCCTTGTTTTTGATGACCAGCATGGACCACCAGCGATGTCTTTTATCACTGTAAGACAGAAACTGAAGCAATTGAAAATATGACAAAAATATGGATATTAATACACCTGTTTATAATGAAAGGCTGCTGTTTGGGGATTCACTCATAATGAAATGGAGCTTATGCCTATGAAAGATAATTTGTAAACTAATTGGCTGCAAACAGTATTATTGTGGCCTCTGGACAAAGTCCGGTGGGTGCTGTAGATCCATGGTTGTTGGCACTGCTGCTGGCATCCCCGCGTCTGTAGAGATTTTCTTGTGGACGCTCTACTGGCCACAAATTCCTTTGATATTTGGTGTGGGCACAGGTTATGATTTTGGTTGCCAAGGCAACATAATTGGCTGAATACAGTGCAATATCTTGCAGAAAATTGCGAAATTTTCAACAAAATGTGAAAAGGGAATAAGCAGGCACTTGGGGGCTACATCCATGCGGTTGCGGGTGACCGGACTCTTTTAGTTATTATGTATGTTATGTCATTTTTATCTCATTCGTAAAGGTTCAAATTGAATAAACAACATCAGTTGAAAAATATTTTGGCACTGTAGCAAAAATGAATTTTAGAAACTTTTGCAAATCTCAGCCTCATTTGTGGGGCTATCCCCTGAAAGTTGACCAGTCGAATCACCTGTCGGTGACCCTGTAGTCGACTTGAAATTCTTCAAGTCCATCTGTTTTTTTTTTTTGTTGTTTTCCCGTGACATGCGCTTTTGGTTAACTGAAGAGAGCTATGCAAAATAAAAGGTTGCGGGACCGACTCCAAGCTGTCTTCTTGCTGTAAATAATATTAGCTGGCCTGCTATATCTTGTGTTGTTGTAGTCGCTTGATGTTTGGCTGTGTTAGCAAAGTTGTGCCATCATCATAGTTGAATCTTTGTATTGAACAGCCAAATCTAATTCCACTCAAAGAAATCTGATTCAGGTACAGCCCAATTCATTTGATTTTAGCTCCACTGAGACGACAGTCACAGTCAGCGGAGCTTTTCTAATGCCGAGTCGTCCGGCGTCCGTCCATCCGTCCGTCTGTCTGTCCGGCGTCAACTTCTCACTTCAAATCTGAATATCTCAAAAACTGTCTGATAACTTTTTTCCTAATTTGGTGTGAGCCTTCCTTATGATGTTCTGAATATTCACTGTGAAAATTAGAAAATTCTACCTCCCGGTTTTTGAGAAATTCAGCATTTTGACTTAAAAAATCAGTGTTTGTGCTCATTTTTTCAGTCTTTCATTAATATCTCAAAAACTGTCTGATAACTTTTTTGCTCCGCTGTGACAATAGTCAGCAGTCAGTGGAGCTTTTCTAATGCTGACTTGTCCGGCGTCCGTCTGTCTGTCTGTCCAGCGTCAACTTTTCACTTCAAATTTGAATATCTCAAAAACTCTCTGATAACTTTTGTTCTAATTTGGTGTGAGCCTTCTTTATGATGTTCTGAATATTCACTGTGAAAATGAGAAAATTCTACCTCCCGGTTTATGAGAAATTCAGCATTTTGGACTTAGAAAATCAGTGTTTGTGCGCATTTTTTCAGTCTTTCATTAATATCTCCAAAACTTTTGTCTAATTTGATTCTTTATGATGTTCTTTTTTTGCTCTACGCCCCGTTTTTTGAGACCACTTAGTCAGTGTTTGAGCTCATTTTTCAGTCTTTCATCATATCTCAAGAACTGTCTGAAACTTTTTTTGCTAATACCATAGTCAGCAGTCAGTTTTCCGAGTGTCCGTCTGTCTGTCTGTCCAGCGTCAACTTTTCACTTCAAATTTGAATATCTCAAAAACTGTCTGATAACTTTTGTTCTAATTTGATGTGAGCCTTCTTTATAATATTCTGAATATTCACTGTGAAAATTCTACATCCCGGTTTTTTGAGAAATCCAGCATTTTGGACTTAGAAAATCAGTGTTTGTGCTCATTTTTTCAGTCTTTCATTAATGTGTCATATGTGTTAATATTGCAATAGTTTTCAAGGATTTCTGAAATTAAGTTATGACATGGACATTTCAGTCATCCTCAGCGGAGCTCTCCAGGCCGACAGGCCTCTTGTTGATATTTTTGAATCCATGAAAATGGTGAGCTTTTACCCCTTGGTCTTTTGGATATTTCTTTTGAGAATATTGGCTAACGTGCTACTTTTTTAAAGGGGGCGGAGTATTTTCCTTGTTATAATTACTTGTTGGTGACGCAAGGCTGTCTTCATTGCTCCTGTCTGCCACTGAACTCATTTGCAATCATAAAAAACTTGTGAAATGTCACAATATCTATGCTATCCCTCCACCTATCCATACATGTTATTTTGAAACGAATGCTGGATCAGAGCATGGAAATATTAAACAATGACCAAAATGCAGTGTTGTTCTGTAATTGCCTTTATCAAGTTATTACTCTTTACTCTACTGAAGCGACATTGATTCCATAATTATATTTCCACAATGTAGTGTTTGGGGATATTGTGGTCTTGCCTTTGCCACATTATGTTAAATCACCCATTATTATTTAATGTGCTTGAAAATAGTCATTAAGTCAGCTCAGATGAGCAAACTATAATATTAAACAAATACGAAGAATTCAAAAATATAACCCAAGCTGAAATCGACACAGTTGCTGTCGCCAAAGGCTGGAGGGAACGCTGGAAAAAAATGGCCAAGTGTGTGAATGCATAAGTTAATAGGCTTATCTGTATCACTGCTTCATCATTAAGGCACGAGCAGATCTGATTAAAATTACAATTGTGTTTTCCATTAAGTCGTGTGGCTGAGATATATTCTTATTGCGTGTTTAGCCTTCTTCTTTCAGCTTCTACCCCGGAAATATTTAATGGCCTTCGGAGCAAATAAAGAACAAATGTAAAAATAGAATTCTACTTGTACATCTAAAAATGTCATTGGGTGCAGGGTTGTAGTGCTTTAGTCAGACTCTGTTTTTGGATAATATCAGTGAATAAAGGCCTATAGAACAATGAAATTGCTTTTAAATTGCTTGCAGCCAGCAAGGGGAAAAAAAAAAATGCAAGTCAGTGCATACAGTCCATGGGACCGTAAGCGCACAACTTTGTCATGTCGCACTGACAACATACAGCTCAAGAAGCTGTCTGAGATAAGCCATTCCCTCTGCTGAGAATCCATATCTTTCGTATACAGTGCTGCGAAAAAGTATTTGCCCCCTTCCTGATTTGTTATTTTTTTTGCATATTTGTCACACTTAAATGTTTCAGATCATCAAACTAATTTTTAATTGGACAAAGATAACCTGAGTAAATACACAGTGCAGTTTTTAAATCATCATTGTATCTCCCCGACGACGATAGTCGGGAGATACTATGGTTTAGTTCCGGGGCCGCTGCTGCTGCGCCCACCGCCGCCCGCTGAGATTTTCTGTTCCGGGCTCTGGAAGCGACAATTATTACAGGAATTTTTTCTAATTTTACACAGGCGAAAATATTTATTTGACAATGCTCAAGACCAATTGTCGGCAATTTTGGACATCCAATATGGCTGCCGGTGGTCATTTTGTCCGAAATTTGGGGATCGGGGAGATACAAGACTCGAACCCTGCGGCGACCGAGTTATCTAGTTTTTAAATGATGATTTAATTTTAAACCTACCTCCAAAGAGAATTGATGGGATCATAGGAGGTACTTCGTATGTGTTGGTCTGTTATCTTGAACATAACCTGCTCCACAATAGGTTGGGTGTGAAGCATTTTACCATGGAAAATGTACCCCAGTAAAAAAGTGAACCACAGCCATAACCCTGAAAACCCAGGGTGAAATATGAAGTTACGTTGTTTACCCCAAATCCTGCTTTGTAGTGGAGGCCTTAGGTCCCATTGGGTAATGGTTACTCTTTCAAGTGACACTTGCTGTCCAGGAGAGCGAGTGACCATACATATTCAGATAAGCCGATATTTTTTCCGCTCTGCTGTTTTTCAAAAACAAGCCAACAAAACTTGCATCTTTTTAAATTTGGTCTAGTTCACTAACCGTTGGTGTTGTCATCTCATCAATTTAGCTAGCCATACTGATGTTGCTGAGCCGCTCGGTGAAAGTTATGCAAAAGCTGGAAAAAGCTAGAAAGTGATTGATAAAGCTGACTAGCTTGCTAATACCGACATGTCTTGTAAGTGCAGTCAGTTTAACCATCGCTCAATGAGAATGGCTTAGTTCAACATCACTAGCCTACATTATGTGAGCAGGGCTGTCAACTTTTGAACAGGGCTTGGAGTGAAATTTTTGGTTCGGGTCAGGGTGGAAGGTCTGGAGTTGGGGTATGGCTGATGGATCTAGATGGCAACATAAGTCACCTAGATGGTGGCTGTTCTGGGGATGTCCCTGCATTTTCCAGCAAGACCAAGCCAGACCACATTGTGCACAGACTATAAGTCCATGGCTGCATAAGCAGAGAGTGCAGGTGCTACATTGGCTAATAAATCTGATCGGTCTCTGATTGAAATTGGCCAATTTCGCGTAGGTATCTACAGTGCTTAACAAATTTATCAGACCACCACCCAATGTAAGGTTTATGCCACAGCTTCCCTAAATTAACAGTGTTGGTAATTACCAAAATAATTTATGTTTCTGTAATGGTTAATCCACCAGTATGCGCAAGCTCTTTAACTGCAATGATATTTTTCATGCTAAAATGTAATTATTGTTTTTATCCATGAATTTTCGAATTTACTGTTTTACAAAAAAGAAAAAATAGTTAAGCACATTATTTTTTTTTTTTTTAAATTAAGATGCCGAATAACAGTTATTTTCTTGCATTCCTGAACATAAAAATTGGTTTTAGTGATTGAATGCAAGAATGCAAGTTGTTATCAAGGTCAAAGGAGGCAATACAAAGTATAGTTTTTTTTTTTTTTTTTTTTTTTGGTTTGTCCTTTTTTAAGGACTATTTAGTGGTTTCAGGTCGTTATTTGCAAAAAAAAAACAAAACAATATTTAGTTTTAAACAAGTTTTTGACAAATTTCTTAAATATTCGTGTTTTATCGTTTTTTTATGACAGGTGGTCTAATAAATTTGTTAAGCACTGTACCATGATTAAGACAAAGAATTAAAGGGAACCTTATTATGCTTTTTGTTTTTTTCCATGTTATAATATTCTTGGATGTCAAAAAGAAAGTTTTATAAACATTTTTGCAAGAAAAAAAAGAACATAAAAATCCATGATTTCTAAGCAGTGTTATTCCTGTGATTCGTAACTGTCTGAAAAACACACTGTTTTGAGTGGGTATCCCCTCTATGAAATGAGCTCTGTTCCTGATTGGCCAGTGAGCAGAGCCACCAGCCCCATGTGTACGCAGACAGCAATGATGTCGTAATCCTCTGGCTTGAGGGAATTCTGTAAATACAGTTGAATGTAGGAGTAGTCAGCAAAGTTGGCTAATAAACTGCACAATGGGTATGGAAAGGTGACGTCTGCAGGCTAACCAAGGATGGTAGTTACATTCACAAAGATGTGTGACATGCAGTCACCATGAAAGTTTAACTACACTTGGAATTCAGTCTCTAACACTGAGAAAGATTTGTGGCTTGCATGTGTTTTGTAGTGACCTTAAGGTAACATTCCATTTATAGTGAAAGGCAGCACTGTTCTCCCAAATTGAATCCTTTGATACGGACGCTCATTCTATCTGTTCTTATCAATGTGTCGCCAACATTATCTCTGGCTAAGCTAGCTACGGTTTCAAAATCCACAGTCAATTGAATAGCTAGCTAGCTGGCTACTAGCTAACTAGCTCAGTAGGAGTGGCACTTAGCTGGCTACCTAGCTACACTGACAACCAAGCCATACAAATTTAACCTAACATTATACTTGGAATTCAGTTTATATTTTTCCTGAAATTGGGAACCCTTACCTAGCAAGCAAGCAAGCCACAGATTCTCTCTGAAAACAAATCAAAGCCACTGCTTTTTTGGATTTTCCAAAAAACATAATAGGTCCCCTTTAATATCAATTTTGTTGCCAGTCCTACGTTGTATTGACCCAGGTTGGTAATATAAAACAGTCAAGGCAAAAAGTGGATAGCTCACGTGTAGGCTGGGATGTTGCCATAAAAAAAGATCCGCTGGGCTCTTCTGTCCTCTGAGGCTGGGAGCCGATGTTGTGAAGTGTGCTGGTCTTTACAACCATCAGTACAGCAGTTACCTCGCTTCGCTGCTTGCTTTAACATAATGCCGGTGGGTCCTGCACTTTTGAAAAAAATGGGGTACCTTCTCATACAAGCTGTGGGTGGAGATATTCGGATGAGCAGTGTAGCGATTCTGCATGTTACATAGGAAGGGGAGCCAAATCTGAATGGCGTGACAAATGCTCTGTTTTATGAAAAATGCAGCCCACAGAAAACTGACTGAGTTGTCTTATTTCACAGTTTGTAGGTTGGTTGGCATTTCAGGTACCAAAATGCTTGTGCATAAGCACTGAAAAAGGGAGTTTGCTCAGGGATGTCTCCGACATGAACTTGGAGGGTTATATTTGGACTTGAACTAGCCGGGTCGCATTTGGATTTGAACTCGGTATAAAATTTTGTGTCAGGTCAGTCTGGGCTCAGACAACATTCTTGCATTACAGGCTTGAGTCGGTTTAAACATCTCGGGCTTCATTCAAACTCAAGATAGTGGCACAGCTTCTCCCTCTGCTTCTTCTCCTTATTTAGTGTTTATAAAACTGTAAAAATAGCTTTGAGGTGCATTACCACCACCAAGTGGACTGAAGTCATTATAGTCTCAGTCATGAGCGTTCTCCGTCTCATTTGGCCTATGTTTGACTGCTACTGAGTGGCACTTCTGGTGGTAAAATTCTATACATCGGTCAAACTGGTTTGCAGTTTTTTTTCACCGGCCCAACCCCATTCTATAGGGTATTCCAACGGACGGTAATTTTCATGGTGTATTCTGATGGAGTAGATCACTTATATTGCCTAAGTTTGTTAATGTTGCTATTGGCATGACCACCATCTTCAGAGCATGTGCCATCATGCAACCATTTTTGGGCTTACAATGACCACTTGTCATTTCAAGAGCTGAAGTATGAAGATGAAGCTACTTTTGATATTGACTGTCTTAGCTGCATAAATACTCAGCTAGCTAAGTATTTTGCTGTTTGCTTTTGATTCCTATTGTCCAAGCAAGGGTAGACAATCACTTGCTCTGAATACACAGCTAGATTTGCTGAGGTGTATCAGGCATTGACAGTATCAGATCATAGCCGCTAAATGTTGCTGTACAGGATGCTTATTGCGCTGTTTGTATCGGCGTAAATAAAAGTTCTGTGCAAAACTCAATCTATGACATCATCACTGCAATTTTGCAATAATTTTTTTGCCTCCTTTCCTTGCTGTGAGCCTTAGGTGGAAATTAATCAATTTTCAGTCATTTAGGGGATAATTTGTTAAATGGGAAATAGGCATTGGATGTTTTAAAAAAATATTTTCAACAAGGAAACCAGGAGAACATCCTTTGGAGAGATTTTTTTTTCAGAATGCGTGACATATCAATGGTCAACACTTGGACCCACCTCCTCCTGAGCTTCTACCACAGGACTGCTTTACAAGCCTATAGATGACATTTGAAAGAATAAAGGAATATTATTTCTACCAATTCATGTTTCTTTCATTCTCCCGGCTGTACTTCCTGCTCTCCCTTCTCCTTGCTTCCCTGATAGGCTGCACTGAGAGCAATAAATAGAGACAGGGAAGGAAAGGGAAGGATGGAGGTGAAAATAAGCGATTGGAATGAGCGTCAGGTCTTTCTTCTCCGTGTAAAGATGGCTACAAACCTTTCTCTCCCTTAAAAAAACGACCTCTGCCAGAGTGGCCATTTGAAAATCATACTTTACAAGTCTTGCACGTTGGGCTGCCTCTTTTCATACTGCTGACTGATGTCACAAAGAGTGGAGTCAGAGGATGTCCTTTCATACGCAGCTTTCACATTCAGTCCACGGGGGCTCCATCGACTCGCTGGTGGCAGTGGCACGGTGGACCTATTTGACACGATTGACCGGTATTTGAGGCTCATTCATGCACAAGAAGGGGGTTGCCTTACATGAATGGGCCTTCTGTTGGTTTGCAAATGTGATATTGCAAATCTCTCAAGGAAAATGAATGCATAATAACATATTTAAACTTTATGATGCTTTTTTTTTTTTTTTTATTTTGAGGAGAAATTTACTTGGGCGTCTGGGCATTCATTTGGCACAGCTAATAATACTCCCATACTTGTAGCATAAAAATTCCATTATTTCTGTTGTTGAATGGATTTTTTTTTTTTTTTTTTTTGAAGTATGAAATTAATTTGAAAGTATCCAATGATTACCTTAATTGTTTTAAAGCTGAATTGCCTGAATTGTGCTGATTTCCATTAGCTTATGCTTTCTCTTCGAAAAATGTTACTTGACCTAACTGAAAGTAAAACATGTAACCTCGTCCGTTCGCTCCATCACCGTCTAAATGCAGATGGAGTCCGGGAATAAACTTCTCTTACTTGAATATTAACGGTTTGCCTTGTGTGCTGATCTGTCCTGCTATCCAGGCCCGAAGGAGACTCAATCAGAGGAGATGGACGGCTTGAAGACTTATTACCGGGAGCAGCAGATCCAGCTTGAAGAACGGCACAACCAAGAGATGGAGCGTCTGCGGGCCGACTACCAGCAGCAGGCCAAATGTACCGAGGAGAGGTACACCACTGAAATTATTATGCTGAAGCGGAGACTGCAGGACCTGGCTATGTCTCGGGCCCTGCTCAGGCCCAGCAGGTACATTACAGGCCACCGTCTGAACCCAGAGCACAAAAACCTGACTCAGATTGTGCCTCAGTTTTCAGTTTGCTGCGACAACATCCCCCACCCCCCAATTTAGACTTGGCTTTTGAAATTTTTTTCACTGTACTCTTTTTTTTTAACAGCCTTTTTTATGAAATTGACACATTCTCAAAGTGTTTCTGAGGATATTGAATTGAAAGTTTAACAGCCTTTTTGATGAAATTGTCTCATTTTATGAGTGTTTATGTGGATTTTGAATTGAAAGCTTAACAGCCTTTTTTAAGGAAATTGGTACATTTTCTGAGTGTTCATGTGGATATCGATTTGAAAGTTCTTCATGTGACATGGGAACATTAACTTTTAAATTTTATGGCATTTTCTTTTTTCAGCTTTTCAAGGGAACCGCAGTTCTCTGCTCCAAAGGTGGAGGAAGGTGCAGAATATAAGGTTTGCTTCGGACTCTTTATTGAGCACTTGGCCAACACTGCGTATTATTTGTGCATTTTAATTGACACTCGTAATGAGATGAATGGACTGAATGACCCCGCTGTGCGGGTGAATGCAGCTCACGACCTGAACTTAGCCTCAGGTCCTCGTACTGACTCAGAGATGAAGTGCGAGTTAGAATTCATTTAACGACTGGAGAAACGAGGCTAGATTATGTAACTTAAATGCAGCCAGGACGCGTGGTATTAAACTGCATGAAAGACCAATTCTCTCTGCATGAGTTCATTTTAGTGTGCTCTCCGCATGAGTCTATCTCCGAGAGGGGTGATCCTGTGTTTTGTATGCTGATGTTATAGGCTTAGAAAGAGAGAGGAGTAAAATCCTTTTTCTTACATAGGTCCTGCCCTGAATTAAACTGTGGTTCAGCCTGAGAAAGGCAGTTGAGATGGATTACTTTTCCTTTGAGGCTGATTGCTAATAAGCAAAAACAATGAAATTTTCCCCCAGCGCCGCGCAGAGCTGGAGTGTCTTGCTGCCGATCGTGGCAGGGAGTTGCAAGCAGTAGAGGAGGAGAACTTCCCCTCCGCTGAGAGCCATCATGACAGTGTTAATGGAGGAGTGTGGTCCACGGAAGGGCACGAGGCTGTGGAACTGATACAAGCCCTGGAGAGACAACACCAGGAAAGGGTGGAAGAGGAAATCGCCAAGGTATGCTTCTGACACATCTCCCAATTTGTGGTATGTACTTCGAAGTGCTGCTGTGAGGCCTTGTTCCTGATCAACGTAGAAACATAAAAATGTTTTTTGTATTAATTTCAGGTGTTAATATGTGCAAGATTTGTTCTGTAAATAAGAAATATTGCATTCAAACTTGCTAGTATTGTTTTTGTATTGTAGTTTTATTTGTCTTCTTTTCAAACCCTATGAAAAACAAGTGTATATGATGCCAAGAAAGATGCAAATATTGTGAAGTCAAAAGAATAATTTATTTGATTGGATAGTGGCCTAAATTTTGAAGTTCATGGAAAATTTGGATCAGGCAAAATAAAAACTCCTGGTAGTTATTTTCATTTTTCAATTAAAGGTGTAAATAGAACATAGGTTGGGACAGAAAATGCAAGCTATGAGTGCAGTACTTTCTTGAGAATATCCTGCTTAGTGATAGATGTTAACCATCAGAATTATATGACTGTCCTTACAGGAAAAAAACCATCATCTCCTGAATCTGTTTAGCAGTTGTGTAGCAAAATCTGGCCTCTTTGATCAGCCCAAGATTTAGTTAGATTTCTTGGTTACTAAAATCTTTAAATTTCATTTTCCGTGTCTGAAAGCTTGAACATTGTTGGCATTTTGAAACTTGGGGTATACGTATGCACGTAAAAGCTAATGGTGTGCTATTGTAGTTGTGCAGTGAATGTATAACCTTCAAATATTTATTGGAGTACATTTTCCTTGAGGATTTTTTTTGGCCTTGTGATGTTTTTTGCAGGTGATAGTGCAGATGTCCATTGAGTTTGCTCAACAAACTGAACTGACGAGAATCGCCGAACAATCAAGGGAGACGATGTCTGTGCAGAAAGCAGATGTTGAGCCGGGGGGTGCTGAGGAGTTTCAGGTTGGTGTATGGGGACCAGAACGAAGGGGGAGGGACTTAGAGCAGAGGTTTATAACAAATCAAGACGGCCTGCTTCGGTCCTCTCTCTTGGATTTCAGCTGAATGAAACTTCTCCTGACAACCAGGCCCTGCCCCGTGGAGATGGTGAAGTCTCTGGGCTGGAGTTCTTACCCAAAATGACAAAGGTTACCACGCAATACACAGAGGTAAACACCAATTCACCAAAATTAAAATTATAATGCGCAGCACGTTGGAGTATTGTTTTTGTTCTTTTATATTGGGCTCTTCAGTTTTGAGGTTTTTTTTTTCGTGAAATCCTCTTTTTAACTCCTTCAACCCCACAGCCCTCTACAGAGGGCTGACCAACATATTCCCTTCAACCCCAAATTCCTGTAGGGAAAATTCAAACAATCTGACTAATTGATTGGAACATATCAGGTTACATTTAATGGGATTCCAGAGATAACAGTAAGATACAATGTCCAGATAATGACCAGCCCTCTACAGAGGGCTGTGGGGTTGAAGGGTATAGTGATGCTAGAATATCTGGGGTTGAAAGAGTTAATTTCAGTTATTGATTTTTTTTTTTCGATGAATTTTTTTAATTTTCTCAAGGTCTGCAGTGAATTTCCGGTAACATCTGAAAAGTTTTACCGAACATTTTATTTTGGATCTTTCATTAAAGGAACAATATGTGTGCTGCATGCTCCAAACAAATGGGGGCAGCATTTCACTAGAAACCACGGAAGGTTTGTCTCGGAACTGGCTGTGTTTGAATAGTCAAAAAATTGCGTCCTATCGTGAAATTCCTAACCGCTTTTCTGTAATTTCGATGATAAAACATCATGAGGTAAAGGAAAGGTGCAAAGGGGAGTTCATAATGGATGATGAAGACAACTGCGCTGCTCAGAGAATCTGAATGCACTTACACTAGGGGACAGGATCACGCATTTCTTGCCCGTCATGTTCATTTGTTTTTGTGATTGGCCAGATGGGTGGTTGTCACTTTAAACATTGCTGCCGCATGGAATTGTGAGATGGTGTTTTTGCTTTCTTTTTGTAAAGGATGTTTCAGTGTACCCTCTGTTAAAGGAGATAAATTAGGAAGCACTGATACACTTTTCTTTGACATTTCACAAATTCAAACACACTTATGCCTGCCATGTAAATTCTTTCTGGTTGTTTTCTAGGCGTTAGCAACTTTCCTTTGCAACAAAGACCATTCAAACGCAGCCTGTCTGTGTGCAAAATGCAAATCCCCAAGTGTAGACTTGAGATCCACCGGTCAGAAAGCTGTAAATGCTAAGAAGGTATTCACAAGTGCTTTTCTTTTAACTGTAAATTAATTTAAGGATTTCATGGATATGTTCTTTTGTGGAATTTGTTAGTGTATGTGCAGATCCACTTTATATTTGCTAAATATAAATATACTATATTTTAGTGAGTTTACAAATCTTATTTTTTGTATTTGTTTTACATTTGCAGATTACACATTTACACTCGCATTGTCGATCTGTTCACGGTTACGCCCCACTCTGAGGTCGGCCCGATGGGGCGAACAACATTCCACCACTGACCCAAAACCCAAAAAGCACATTTAAAACAATTGCAAAGAATTTGGTACAAAGTATCACTAAAAGAGTCTGGGAATTTGGGAACTTCTTTGTATGCAGGGAGCACTGCTAAAAGCCAGTACTGAATGGCCGTGATCTTCAGGCCCTTAGGCAGCAGTCCATTAAAAACAGACCGGCTTTGGTAGTGGAAATCACTGCATAGACTCAGGAATATTTCTTAAAACTTGTCAGTGAACACAGTTTGTCGCTGCATCCATAAACGATAGTTAAAACTACCATGTAAAGACAAAACCAACAATGCCAAACACAACATTCTGTGCGTTTCACAACAATATGGCTCTCTAGACAAAGCGTGTGCGTGCTAAACTGGCCTGCCGGCAATTCCATAACTGTTATCCTCTGAAAATTTTTGGTATATCATAAAAAGTGAAGCCACAAAGTGTTAAGCAGCTGAAATACAACATCAGGAAAGAATGGGAAAACAGTTTGCTTTCAAAACTACAGTAGTTGGTCTCCTCAGTTCCCCATGCACTTACAGAGTGTTGTTAGAAGAAATGATGTAACACAGTGGTAACCATGCCCCTGTTCCAACTTTTTTCTGGCATCAAATTCAAAATGAGTGGATATTTTTCCAAAAACAATCACATTCCTCAGTTTATACAACAGATATGTTGTCTTGGTACAATATTTTAAATTAAATATTACATATCATCTGCAAATCATTGCTTTCTTTTTTTTTGCATTTTGAATTTGTCTTGAAACGGAGTCATAAAGTAAAATGTTGGCATATGCTCTTTGATAGATGTTTTCTGCAAAATCTGGTAGCATTATCCATGAGCTTTGTGTTTTGTGTCTAATCATAATGACTTATGTACAGCTGGGCGGTAAATTGCTTGCATTTAAGCAATGTAACAGCTCACTTACTGAGAACATGGAGAAAGAAGCTGACTTAAGTTTAACAGGATTGACTGCGCGTGCCGTCCGAAAGGTGGCGCTTATTTCCCCTGTGGTCAGGTATTGATGTGCTTGTTACCATAGCACCACAAAGGAAGCAGTGTCTGTTTGCCTGTCAATGTGTGTTGCTTGTCTTATTTAAATATATGTATATTCAGAGGTGCGGTTGTCCAATGAATTTTACCTGCTGGCACCTTTGCTTCCAAACTTTTGTTGCTTTTAGGGCATTGTGTTCAAGGTGTTGTAAATAGAATGACAGGGCTTCTGTCTGTTGTCTCTTTGTTGCCTTTATCGAAGAAGGAAGAAGAGGGCAATAGCAAGAGTTATCAAGGGAATGAGGACAACTCAGGAAGCCTGCCTCCAGTCATAAGGCCAGATGCTTCTCCTGACATTATTACAAATGAAAGGTTTGTGTTGGAATGTGGGCCACAGTTATATTTTCTGAGATGAATATAGGTAGACTGAGTGGAAATGTACAATGGAGTCTTATTTTTAGGCAATATTAAATTTATTTTTAGTTGTCGTATTATGTTCAATGAAAGCCTCCATTTTTTATAGAAATCATGACTTAAATGCGTAGACTAAAAATGTAACTCATTTAATTCCTGCTTTTTTTGGCCCTGGCTCAAAGATCTGTCCTGTACTCTGTTCCTGGGGCTGTGACATTAATACCTGGCGATTTGCGTTGATGTATTCTTGTGCCCCTGTGTGCATAGTCCAGGGTGTGTCTCTGTAGTGTCAGCCACTATATATGCTGAAGAAAGGAATAGCTTTTGAGTGCTCAGAATAGAATCAAATGTTCTTTTTTCTGCAGCAGTTTAAAGACTTCACTCACAAAGTTGACTGCAGTTGGTATTCAGGGGTGTGTTTTGCACAATTGCTGAATTTGTTTGAAACTAAAGAATTGCCCTGCATGCAAATCAGTCACAATTAAAACCACTCTTCCTGACCAGGAACTACCAGCATCCCTATGAAAAGGAGCAGCGGAACCAGACATCTCATGATCTCTTTTTAGGAATGTTGATAAACAACGTCTGTGGCATTCTCAAAACTGCCTTAACAGGATGTGCCTTTTTGCTGCCCCAAACCCCAAAAATTTTTGCACTGATAAAGAGCATGTAGAGGGGCATCCATGTGATAATAAAGATGTAGGACATTATACACAGTTGTTATACCCCCGATGATGAAATGTCGAGGGTATATAGTTATATACCAAGAATTCCGTCCGTCTGTCCGTCCGTCATTTCATTATTCCGTCCGAAGACATTAATTGTCTGATCGATATCTCGAATATTATTCATTGGATTCTTTTCAAATTTGGCACAAATATTCTCTACCACAGGCAGAGGTGCAGTGCAAAGTGTCGGCTATCTGGGATGATTTTTCATAAAAATATCGCCGTTCTCCTGTTTTTGGACTTAGACATTTTCAAGTGGGTTCAATGTCAAATTGTCCGATCGATATCGCAAATATTATTCATTGGATTCTTTTCAAATTTGGCACACATATTTTCTACCAGAGGGAGAGGTGCAGTGCAAGGTGTCGGCCGTCTGGGATGATTTTTCATAAAAATATCGCCGTTCTCCTGTTTTTGGACTTAGAAATTTTCAAGTGGGTTCAATGTCAATTTCTCCGATCGATATCGCAAATATTATACATTGGATTCTTTTCAAATTTGGCACACATATTTTCTACCAGAGGGAGAGGTGCAGTGCAAAGTGCCGGCCATCTGGGATGATTTTTCACTAAAATATCACCGTTTTCCTGTTTTTGGACTTAGAAATTTTAAGTGGGTTCAATGTCAATTTGTCCGATCGATATCGCAAATATTATACATTGGATTCTTTTCAAATTTGGCACAAATATTCTCTACCAGAAGGAGAGGTGCAGTGCAAAGTGTCGGCCATCTGGGATGATTTTTCACTAAAATATCGCCGTTTTCCTGTTTTTCTACTTAGAACTTTTCAAGTGGGTTCAATGTCAATTTGTCTGATTGATATCTCAAATATTATTAAATGGATTCTTTTCAAATTTGCCACTCATAGGTTCTAACATATGGAGAGGTGCAGTGCTAAGTGTCATAGATGTGTTGTTATTTTTGTCAAAATTGATTTTCGGAATGTGATAATTTCCATAATCACCAACGGAAAAAGCATGATTGGGGACGTCGGGGTATTAGTAAGCTCTGCTTACTTTTTCACTTGTTAGTAATGTTCTGGATTAATTTGGTTATTCTTCCCATTCTATATGAGAAATGAGCAATGGACTGCACTCACTTTGCAGGAACCTGCTTCGTCAGGCAAACCAAAGCCTGCGTCAGGTGTTGAGTGACGTCCTTAAAACAACGGCAGCTGCTGAAGAAACCATTGGCCGCTATGTGGAAGGCTTCCTGGACGTCTCCCTTGGTACGAAGCTCGCTGCAGTGGATTCCTCCCTTTCTGCTGGGGCTGGTGGAGGTAGGGTTTGATGTTCTTTAATCCTTGTACTTCCTCCATTTTGTAAAACATCGAAGCAGAGGAAGTCTCACCGTCCCCCTGCCCCCCCCTCCTCCCAAGTCAGGTTCAGGTGTCTTTGAGATAAATATTTCTTTGGTTGGTAGCCAAAATATCATAATGCTATTTATGGTAGCAAATCTTTTTCTGAAAATTTCAAGCAATACATCTACAGTGAGGCTTGCGCCACTGATTGTCAAGATTATTTCTATAATAAAGATTGCGTTGCTGGTCGGTAGGTAGCCAGTGCCAATGAGTAACGAGTTTGTCGAAGACCGCAGCAGTTCTTACTACAGGTAGACTTAACATCAGCTATTCGAGCTTGATGTGCTAGGTTTGGATACTTTCTTGTTGGTATTTACATGTTGTGAGCAAGCTTAAACTGATGCATGTGTTCATTGATAAATGCAGTTTTTAAGGTTCACTGCGAGGTTGTAACATTAATAGCTGATACCAAATATTAATTTTACCTTCCAGTGTAAACACTATGGATGTAGATTGCAAAAACAGCATTTTATGTGAACTGCTTGCATTGCAAAACCCTTAGAAGAAAGGGAGTTAAATTGATCAGCACCAACGCCTATGTCAACCTGCTCTTTATTACATAAAGGTGTGTCTGGATCTACTGCTCTTCAAACAACATGGACATTCATTTGAAAAAGGCAACATGACCTGTTTGGCACCAGACGTTTTGATCACCCTTTCAGTGGTGCTTGTCTAGAAACTGTTACTAGGCCTAAATAGCGTGAATCTCCCATTCCACCACACTGCAAGGCTGCTCTGTTTGATTTAGGTCTAGTGACTGACGAGGCCTTTGGAGCAAACAGAACATATTGTGATGTTCAAGGAACCAGTTTGAGATGACTTGAGCTTTGTGGCATGCAGTGCAATCATACTTACAGTGGCCGTTACAGTATGGGTAGATTGTGAACATAATAAGATTCACATGATCAGCAACACTACTCTGGTAGGCTGAGGCATTTAAATGATGCTCAATTAGCATTAAGGGCCACAATGTGTGCCCAGAAATATTCCCCACACCATTACACCTCCACCAGACTGACCTGTTAACATAAGGCAGGTTGATGTTCAGTCTGAGCTACTACTAAATGTCTTGACCATGTCTGCTTGCTTTTATGCTTTGAGTGTGCTTCAGCATGATTGGTTAATGAGATATTTGTGTAAATGGTTAAAAGTGTCCAGGTGTGCTGAGCTGAAGGGGGCCACTGAGTTTTGCATCATATTTAATCATTCGTATGCCCCCAACCTCGAGAGAGTCGGTCGAGGGCATTATGTTGAGACTCTAGTTGGATGTACAGGTGTCAGTTCGTAAACTTTTGGTTTCCATCAATTTCAAGGAACATAAAAGGTCTGGTCAAATTCAAATTTGCTCTGTTCGTTTTTGGGGGGTAGAAGAAGGTGCCTTTCGAAAATGGGCACACTGTGATTTTCAATATCGCCGCCAAAAAGCCGGTCTTGAATTGGGTCTGTCGATTGCGAGGACAATGGATGATCCAATCAAATTCACCTTTGCTGTGTGCCTTGGTGATCGGTAGACAAAGGTTCTTTGCTGAAATTGACACACTGAGCTGCCGGGTTGGCGCACTTGGCCAAGGCGCCGCCTTGCGGAGCAGTAGTGACCACCATGGGAGGGGTTTGAATCTGAGCCGTGCCCGTGCCAGCTCTGCCCAGTAGCCTTTTTAGAGCAATGCCAGAACATGGGAGGGCTAAAGCTGGTCTGGGTTAGCATTGTTCGTTGCTCAAGCGGCTCGCACGTTTATGTTTCCTCCGCCCTCATTCTGAGCTTGCCAAGTTTTGAACTATGAGTGGGCAGTGGCTGACGGGCACGTGTTTCGGAATAGAGCCACGAATAGTCTACGCTCTTTCAAGATTGCAGCATGAGTCACATTTTAGCATGCCTGTACATAGTTCATCGATTGGACATTCTAGACTCTGGTTGGATTGGAAATCCCAAATTTATATTAAAATAAAAATTAATTTTCTCGCTGCAATTGCAATATAGTTGCCTCAGCAGCCATCTTGTATTTGTTTACTTTAATTTTGAGGAGAACGGATCAGATCAAATTGGAACTCGCTATGTGTATTGAGGGTGGGTAGACGACGGCTCTGTTAAAAAAAAATGAGTGTGCTGGGATTTTCAAATTTGCCATTATTGCGCCCATCTTAATTTTGGCTTTTGTCAATTTAAGGGAGAACGGATGATCCGATCAAATTTGAATTTGCTGTGTATGTTGGGGGTGGGTAGAGGAAGGTTCCTTTTGAAAATGGGCTTGCTGCAATTTTCAATATATTGCTGTCGCGGCAGCCATCTAGAATTTGGTGACCATTCTCTGTTGAACGCGAGGAGAACGGATTATCCAATTGGATTTGACTTTGCTCTATGCATTGGAAGTGAGAAGTGGAAGGCTCCGTTGGGAAATGGATGCGCTGCGATTTTTCATCAGAAAAACTGTCCTTTAGCCAAGTAAAGAGGGATGTTGTCAATCCTCTTGCAATGTCCACTCTGGAACTTAGGCTCTCAATCTGAACAGAACTTTATCCAACTGCAGCATCTGGGGCGTATGCTAAGCCTCGCCTTGCTCTTGTTATAGATATGAATGCAATTTTCAACTCGAAACTCATGGCTGTGTAGCTACTACATCCATTGATGGAGAACTGGCAGATATCGATCTTGGGGTTGATAAATTTGATTACCTGAGTTTTGAGGCTTTGAACAAATTCAAAGATTGAACCAAAAATGTTAGCGATTAATCTTGTAAATATTGCATAATACTGCTTTCCCTCCGTTGCTTAGGGCATACAATGTCTGTTTTTGTTTGCCGACTGTTAAACATTGTGATGGATGAGTAATGATAGTAGTGGCCATATTGTGATCATGCGACATTGAGTCTGAGGATTGTGCTTTGGAATGGTCAAAGAGCTGTGAAGATACAGTGAGCAAGAAGCTTAAATTAAACAATATTGATTGATATGAAATTTATCTGAGTGAAACACATTTTTGGTAGAATATTTTTGAGGGAAGGGAATGTCTCATTCCAAACTGCAGTGGATTTTGGGGCTTGTAAAAATATGTTGAAATGAGGGGCACAGTTGATTGACAGACGTGATCAACATCAAACCTGCATGTACCCAGTGATGTCAAATTGAAAGTCAGATGGCTTTATAGGAAGTGGAGGGAAACCATCTTTGGTGTGAAAATCATGAAATTTTGTAACTGTACTATTTCTACTGAGAATAAACAGCGAGTTGTTTTCGTATTGTTAGTCAGACAGAGAGAGTTGAGAGAAATATGAATTTTGATGTCGAGCCGTTTGGTGCATCATACATTGCAAAAAAAAAAAAAAAAAAAAAGTTTCTACATGATGTTCTATTCTTACTAGCTGATAATGTCCCCCAAATGCTGCTTTACAAAATTTTCTTGTATGAAGTAACACGCTATTCATGGCCTACACCAGGCGTATTCAACCTTATCCAGAAAGGACTGGTGTAGGTGCAAGCTTACATTCTGTCTTTGCAGTTGCTCACCTGATTCTGCTAATTAATCTCTGGAGTCTTCGCTGACAAGATTGATGAGTATCAGGTGTGTAACTGGTTGTTTGAAATGAAAGCCAGCACCCACACTGGCCCTGTCCTGGCCTACACAGTCGCTAGATCAAAACATCATTAAACATTTATGCAAAGGATCTGCACATTGAGAGCAGAGTACAAAGAATTTTTCCCCCACCTTCATTCCAGCGGCAACTCGCCTTCAGTTTATAGCAGTTCAGTAACCCACACAAACAGCTCTGTGCTTATGGGACAGCATTATACATTTCTGAAAACAAAGCATTTGTGCTCCAGAGAGAAGAAGGTTGATTGATGTGTGCAATATCCTTTGTCCCGGCTCATTGTTTCTTAATTTCAAACTACAGTATTATCATTGATACAGTCGCTGCTGTGGATGTGTAGCAATTTGCTTGATGCAGTGAAAGGGAGAATGTCCATGCGCTATCGATCATGCTTTGTTGGTGTTGTTATTTGCAGATGCATTGCCAGATAGTTGCCATGGCAGCAAGGCAGAGTGTGATGACGTCAGCATGTGGTCAGAGGGGATGGAGACGGATGAAGGGCTGACGAGCAGCCTGCTGACTGGGGCCGAGCCTCAGCTGGAGAAAGAGGAGTATCTCATGAACATCAGCTCCCGCCTCCAGGCCGCTGTGGAGAAACTTCTGGTTGCCATTACTAAGACTGCAAACCAGGTACAGTGCCATCATCTTTTAGCAAGCAGTGCAGTCTTTTTTTGGATGTAAAAGCAGCCATGTGCAAGTGCTGTACTCCACCCATCATGTCTGATTGTCCTCTAAATTCAGTTTCTCGATTGAGTGGCAATGGCAAAACAGCATGCATTTGCCCTCCCAGAATTTCAGACCAACAACCAATGTGCTAGGTCATCCGTATTAGATTTGTGAGCAGCCGTTGATTTAATTTGAGCGTCATTGTTTCTACTGTATTCCTTTATTCCAGGTGAATTGAAAGATGGCTGTTAAAAAATATGTCAGGTTTTCGTCACGGTATAGTGATGCACATGCTGCGGCAGTGCTAAGCTTGTAAAAAACGTGCGTGCATAATCTGACCATTTTATGATCTAGTTCTTTCAAGGAGAGGCTCAAACTGTGCGGCAGATATGTACCCTAGAGGGCTGTGATGTGGGTAGTGGAAATCATGTGTGATTGTTTTTAAATGTTCTTATATTCACAGACTGATCATTAGGGGTCTAAGCTCTGAAGGTGCTGGGCACCTTTTGTCTTATTTCCTAGAATAATAGTAATAATAATAATAATAATAATAATAATAATAATAATATTATTATTATTATTATTATTATCATTACACCAATTTTTCAGATTTCTTCCCTAAAACTGGACAGCAAAAACCATTGATCCTACAGGTATATGAAACTTTGTAGGTATGATGCAAGCCTTGCCCCCCCAACTCAGGTTATCGCAGTTCTGCATTGTGGCCACATAGTTGAGCAATAATGGATACATTTATGTTTGCCCATAAATCCTGAATCGTGTAGCCTGCAGTCAGATTTTTTAAATTTGATTTCTGTGCCCAAGACGAACAAAATGTATATTCTAGATTTCTTTGTAAGTGCCAAAATTTTCTGCCATTTTGAATTTTTGGTGACACCTAGTTTTGCAATCTCATCCTTGGATTTTTTTTACATTTCTTCTGTCCTCGATGTATGCGATGCATGTGTGACCAGCAGCTGAACGCTTTACTCCAATCAATACTCTGAATGTAGTTCGTCTGGTTTATTGGTGAAGCAAAGTGTGAAACTAAAGAGAAAATAAACAAAACAATCACCAAATCGTGAATGTTGAATTTCCATAAATATATAAAACATCAAACAAACAATTCCACGTGAGAATCCCCCAAACACGCATAGATTGAACATGCCACCAAACCCACGCCGAATGCAAGAGACTTGGTAGCTATGAATTAGCATGGATGCACTATGTTAACTGAAAAATAGCATAACTAATGACAACAGCATGCTAGCAAGAAATGCTGATGACATGAGCTACTAAAGAGCATACAGCATAAATTTTACCACTCAAACACAGCACATGAAAGTAAAGGTAAACATATCAATAATACATACCGACGATGCAAGCTCAAAAACAAGATGTATGCCGGAGCGGCTGATTAACACTGTGAGCTGCCAAAACATCTTGACAACGTGTCTTAGTTCTCACTTCCTCAATGAAGTTTTTAATTCAAGATTAACAAAACATAGACTGATGAACTAAAATCGACCAGTAGATGGTGGGATTGCGCTTTTAACTTTCTCCTCTATATAAAGCACAATGAAATGAATGAAATTAGATACATGAAATGATTTCTAAAATTAAACATTGAATATTATGAACTAAAACAGCACACTCCCCGCCTGGCGTTAACTGACGCCACTATCTTGTCAAACACAAAACAACATTTCTCAGTCCTTATGGCTCTGGGGAAACAAGAACTGCTATCTCTGAAATGGGTCTAGTGAAGAGTTTAGTTCCATGTGACCCAGCCACCTTTATCTCCACAGTCCGCACTTTGACATCCGAGCTGGGAAACACCTTAGTCACAAGTCCAAGTGGCCACTCATTTCTCGGAGACTGAATGTCCTTCAAAACAACAACAGTCCCTGAGTTCACATTTGGTTGGCTGGACTGCCATTTGCGCTGGGGTTGGAGCGTTGAAAGAAACTGATGTCTCCACTTGTCTCAGAAAACATTAGCAAGATGCTGGACTTGACGCCACTGGTTCTTTTAAAGGTCAGAGGCCACAAAGTTGCCAGCAGGGGCAGAGAGAGGGCAGACCTTCTGCGTGAGGTGAACAGCTGGGGAGAGTATGAATGGGTCAGTAGGGTCTGTTGACACCGGAACGAGGGGCCGCACATAATAGCAGATGCCTCTGCCATGAAGGTGACGAGAACCTCGTGAGTGAGTTTTGTGCTTTTGAGCTCAAGGAACATAGTGTCCAGAATTCTCCTAGCCAAACCCACCATCCTTTCCCATGAACCACCAAAATGGGAGGCGTGAGGGGGGTTGAAAATCCATGAGCATCCCTTTCCTAACAGGTAGGTTCTGACTGCAGTATCGTCTATATTTGAGGGTATCTGGAGTTCTCTACATGCACCAAAAAAAATTGGTGCCACGATCTGAATGGTTGCTCTTCACTGGACCCCTGATGGCCAAGAAGCGTCTGAGTGAGTTGATGAAACTTGATGTGTCAAATGATTCAATCACCTCCATGTGAACTGCCCTCATAGTCAAACATGTAAAGATGACAGCCAATCTTTTGTTTTGGACAACACCTCCTCTTGTGCGTTGTGTAAAGACGTTCCAAGGGCCAAACACGTCCACGCCCACATTCATGAATGGCGGGTCAGTCAAGAGACGCTGTGCTGGGAGATTGGCCATTTTTTGAACACTGAGGGGGGCTCTCAACCGTCTACATTTTACACAGTGGTGGATAACATTGCTCACTCTTTTTTTCCACCAACAACCCACCAACCTGCTGAGCGAACAGCGCCCTCAGTGTAGAGTCGACGTCGATGGAGGGTCTGTTCATGACAATATTGCACAATGAGGGTTGCAACGTGATGTTGGCCAGGAACAATGAGTGGGTTCTTTTCTGCTTGAGTTAGGTCTGCCTCACTGATGCGGCCACCAACCCTAAGTAAACCTTGGTTGTCTAAGAAGGGGTCCAGCTTTTTGATAGGACTGTTCTTAGGAATCTCCCGCTGCTCATGGATGCACTTGATCTCCTCAGCATAGGTGTCTTCTTGTACAGATCTGACAACCATGTTCTTAGCTTGCTCGGACTCCTCCACTGTGACTCCAGTTCCACAATGGTGCCAACCTTTACAAGAACTGTCTTTATTGGTGCCTGACCTGAAGGCATGAACAATGTGCAGAAGATGAGCAATGGCTCGAATCAGGGAGCTCCAGCGGGAAAACTTTGTGAATCTTTGAGAACCAAGGTGATTCACTTTAGTTGTGGTTTTTAGAGCAGAGACCTGAGGTCTGACGTCGGCATCTGAACTGGGTTCGACGAGGTCATAGGTGTGTTTGCTTTGATTGTCTTTGAGCAAGAATTTGGGGCCAGTGAACCAGTTGGTGAGCATGAGCTGATGTGCAGGAACAGATCGTGTCGCAAGATCCGCCGGGTTCCGGTCAGTGGGGACGTATTGCCACTGGTTTGCTCGTGAGGACCTCCTAATCTGAGCCACACGATTGCTAACATAGACGTAAAAGCGTCTGGTCTCGTTGTAAATATAACCCAGGACAACTTTACTGTCTGTATAGAACTGGGTGTCGTTCAGATGAATGTCCAGCTCTCCTGAGACTAGATCAGCAAGCTCTACTGCTAGCACAGCAGTGCAAAGTTCCAATCTGAGGATGGTTTGTTCGGGACGTGGTGTTAGCTTTGCTTTCCCCATCACAAAGCCAATTTCACAGTTCCCGCCTGCATCCATCACCTTCAAATAAGCCACCGCTGCAATAGCTTTGGTCAACGCATCACAGAAGATGCACAGTTCTCTGTGTGCAGCTTCAGAAGGTGAGATTTTAGTGTATGTTCTGATGATTGAGACATTAGACAGTGCACACAGTGACTCACTCCAAAGGACCCATGACTCCTCCATCCCTTGGGGCAGTGGAGCATCCCAGTCACCATTATCTGCAGTGAGCTTTGTGAGGATGGATTTACAGTGGATTGTTGCGGGTGCTACGAAGCCTAGCGGGTCATAGAGACTGTTTATGGTAGATAAGACACCATGTCGAGTGAAGGGTTTTGTCTCATCAGACACATGGAAGGTGAAACAGTCTTTCTTGAGGTCCCAAAGGAGACCCAGGCTACGCTGCATGGGCAGGGCATCTGCTTCAAGATCTAAGTCTTTGAAGTCTTTTGCATGATCTTGGGATGGGAACGCTTCCAGGATCTCCTTCCTGTTTGCTGCAATCTTGTGCAACCTCAAGTTCGACTTGGCAAGGACATCACGGGTCTTCTGCTGCAGACTCACAGCCATTTCAACAGTGGGAAGGGATTTAAGGCCGTCATCCACATAAAAATCATGTGTCACAAACAGCTTGACGTCGGGGTTGAAGTCCGTCTCAGAGCACTGGACAGACTGATGTTGGCCAAATATTGCTACTGCAGGGGAGGGACTGTTACTGAAAACATGGACCCTCATCCGATACTCTACGATGTCGTTACTGAGGTTGTTGCCACGAAACCACAGAAAGCGGAGAAAGTTTCTGTCCTCCTCCCGCACATAGAAACAATAAAACATCTGCTCGATGCCCGCCGTAAAGGCTACTGCCTCTTTTCTGAAGCGCATGAGGACACCAAGTAGTGAGTTGCTGAGATCTGGACCCTTTAATAAAACGTCATTAAGTGACAGTCTATTGTACTGAGCACTACTATCAAATATAACTCTAATCTGCTCTGGCTTTTTGGGGTGATAAACCCCGAACAGAGGCAAGTACCACCTCTCTTCGTTTTCCTTTAAAGGAGGGGCAATCTCTGCATGGCCATTTTGAAAAATCTTTTCCATGAAAGCTACAAAATGATCTCTCATTTCTGGTTTTCTGTCAAAGTTGCGGATCAGGGAGATGAGCCGATTCATAGCTTGTGGCCTGTTGTTTGGGAGCCTCTGGCGTGGTGATTTGAAAGGTAATGGAGCTGTCCAACTGTTGTTTGTGTCCTTTTTCATCCCATCTTTCATTATTTCCATGAAGGCATTGTCTTGAATAGATGGGGAGACCTGATTGTCATTTTTTGTTTGTTTGAACACACAACACCCAAGGTGGTCTGATTCACAACTAGATCCGTCACTTGGGTGTAGTACGTTGTGACAGGAGATTTGGACCCCGCAGGGTTTCTCATACACTTTGAACAGATTCGGGCAAGGCTGGAAACACGTTGGCCGACCTCTCTCTGTAGTGTTTGAGTAGAAGGCGTTTACCGTTACCGATTTGTGAACGCCGCCCAAACACACATTTCCCACAAGAACCCACCCCAAGTCTAATTTTTGTGCAAAGGGTGCGTCGTTGGGGCCACTTATCTGTTTATGGACTTTGTGTACTCTGACAATGTCCCATCCAAGCACCATCAGTATGTAGGCGTTTGGGTCGAGCTCTGGGATGAGGCGTGTGACATTCCTTAAATGAGGGTGATGGAGTGCCGCGCCAGGCGTTGGTATCTCCTCCCTGTTGTTGGGAATGTCATTGCACTCTATCAAACTGGGCAGGGGGACATGGACCGTACCATCTAGGGACTCTACAACATAACCAGTGGCTCTCTTACCCATTGTCTCTTTAAGGCCAGCACATGTTCTTAGTGAGTAGGGAGAGCTAGGGCCATTATCATTGAAGATCTCAAAAAACTCTGAGCGAACCAGAGACCTATTACTCTGTTCGTCATGAATTGCATACAGCCTGATTGCCCGATCTGGGCGGCCTGCTGGGTATACCTTTACAAGGCAGATTTTAGAACATGACCTGTCAATAAGGTTTCCGCCACAGACTTGAGTGCATTTGGAAGGGATTTCACTGGGCAGACTAGCACCCTGCACCCCGCCATGCTCTACATCAGGATTGGTTTCTTCGTTCCAGGGAGCTGGGCCTGGGTGAAGAGCTGTGTTGTGATTCTCCTTGCTGCATTCAGAACATTGCACTCTGGTCTTACATTGTTTGGCAAAATGTGCTGAAGAGGCACAGCATCTAGAACAAATGTTGTTTTCTTTTAGAAATATTCTACGTTCTTCGATGGGCTTCTCACGAAAAGTTCTACATTTTAATAGGGCATGGGGTTTTTTGTGAACTGGGCACAGTTTATTGCAGTCATCATCCGTCTTTTTTGAATTGGCATATGACTCATAGCTGGGGTTTGGAAGTACCTCTGTTTTGTGTACTGACACCTTTCTCTGTCTGTTAAATTTCCAGGAGGGTTTCTCAGGTCTGGGGCGGTGTCGAGATGAGAGGCAAAGTTAGAGCTTGGGTCATTTTTTTTAAAAATTTATTTATTTTTTTCTTTTTAAAAATTTGGCATCTCCAATCCCACCCGAATCTGGAATGCCCAATTGGTGAACTATGTACAAGGCTTACTCGTGATCGACCCCTTGCTGCCAATTCAGGAGAGTGTAGGCGGTTCGGCTCTCCTCCTCCAAGCACTTGCCGTCAGCCTGCTGCTTCTTATACACTCATTGGTTGAATCTTCGCAAGTTCAGAACGAGGGCGGAGGATACCCGAACATGACCAGGCTTAGAATCTTCCTGACGAGCGCCCGTCTGGCCAACAGGAGGCGCTTGAGCAACGAACAAGGCAACTATTGTAATCCCATCACGGCAGTCCCTTCCCAATTTGCGACCCTGTAGCGCTATAGCCAATTGTGCGCTACTCTGAAAAAGCTGCCGACCACTGCCGGCTGGTACGAAGCGGGGCTCGAACCCTCGACGTGATAGTCACTTCTGCTTCGCAACGCGATGCTTTACCGAGTGAGCTATCCGGCAGCCCCAAGCTTGGGTCATTTTTAATATTAGCTTCATTGCTAACATATCTACAAAAACGTTGAATGGGGGAAAAAAAACCTGATAGTCACATTTGTAATTTGCACCAACTGAAACCCACTTTTCTTAAAGGTAAAAAGGGAGTTTTTGCACAATTGGATTTAAACCCCTTGCTGAGTCTAGGAAAGAGAGGCCAGGGAGGTCTCCCTCCTCCTTGGCGCTCTGGAGCTTCATGACTATGTCACTGAATTTTCTCAGCTTCACATAATCTCTGTTTGTGATCTTTGGAAAGTTATCAATCCGTTTAAACAGAGCGTCCTCAACTACCTCTGCTGAACCATAGCATTGGTCAAGTCTCTCCCAGATCATTTGTAACCCAGCATCTGGACGGTTGATGTGTATGGCTCTGATTTGTTCGACGTGCTCAGCAGATTCTTTACCAAGCCATTTAAACAATAAATCCATCTCCTCACTTGCTGTCAGATCAAGACCCTTTACTGCATTATCAAAGGAGCGTTTCCAGGCTCTGTAGCTCTGTGGCTTGTCATTAAACTGAAGGAGGCCCGTTGCTAGAATTTCACGACGAGCAAAGTATCTGACAAACTCACTAATGTTTCTATCACTGTTATCTGGAGGTGGATGGGGGGGCGAGTGAGATGAGGAAGTGGCTGACGTGTGGCGCTTATACACAGGCTGTTTGGTATTTATCTCTGATGATGGTCCACAGTTTACAAAGTTGGTATATGAGGGACAAGTATCACAGGAGGGGTCAACTGTGTTAGCGGGAGGCTTATCAAATGATGCAGGCTCTTTGTGCGTGTCAGCAGTTTCATTTTCTAATAATTTGGCCTGAGCCACAACATAATTTTTAGTCCGTACTGAACTTTCAAGAGACGGGAGATCTAAAACATGTCCATTGCTTTGTCAATCTATTTGTGATAGAACAGCAGCCTCTAAGACTTCTGCTTCTACTGCAGCCGTAGCAGCCTCTTTCCCACATTGGAGGAGTTCAATGGATGCTTCAATTTGAGCCCTTTCCAGTTTTAAGCTTGCTTCTTTCTGAGCGAAGGTGAGACGAGTCTTTGATGCCTCTGCTCTGGCTCTTGCCTTGGCTGCTGTTGAACCAGTAGATGAGCATGAGGTCCGACTCAGAGATCTTGTTTCAAATGATTTTGCGGACATGATGGCGTTGATAATTTTTGATTAGACACTGCCGTGGTAGCCGTGCTTTGCTGATGCGTCGAGGCGTTGTGTGCTTTGTTAACCAGGTTGGCGTTACCTTGTCCGCTGTGATGCCGTCGTTTCACTGTTCTGTCCTCGATGTACGTGATGCATGTGCGACCGGCAGCCAAATGCTTTACTCCAATCAAGACTCTGAATGTAGTTCGTCAGGTTTATTGGTGAAGCAAAGTGTGAAACTAAAGAGAAAATAAACAAAACAATCACCAAATTGTGAATGTTGAATTTCCATAAATATATAAAACATCAAACAAACAATTCCACGTGAGAATCCCCCAAACACGCATAGATTGAACACGCCACCAAACCCATGCCGAATGCAAGAGACTTGGTAGCTATGAATTAGCATGGATGCACTATGTTAACTGAAAAATAGCATAACTAATGACAACAGCATGCTAGCAAGAAATGCTGATGACATGAGCTACTAAAGAGCATACAGCATAAATTTTACCACTTAAACACAGCACATGAAAGTAAAGGTAAACATATCAATAATACATACCGACGATGCAAGCTCAAAAACAAGATGTATGCCGGAGCGGCTGATTAACACCATGAGCTGCCAAAACATCTTGACAACATGTCTTAGTTCTCACTTCCTTAATAAAGTTTTTAATTCAAGGTTAACAAAACATAGACTGATGAACTAAAATCGACCAGTAGATGGTGGGATTGCGCTTTTAACTTTCTCCTCTATATAAAGCACAATGAAATGAATGAAATTAGATACATGAAATGATTTTTAAAATTAAACATTGAATATTAAGAACTAAAACAGCACAACAATGCTTTTCCAGATCAGGATAGTTGGCATCAGAGGACACTGAAACTTAATTACTATCAAAAAAAATGTTGACTTTTGGAAACAAAATGGATGCTGGTAATTAATACATTGTGGTGGCAGTGCTTAGTTTTTTAAAATCAAATAAAACTCAAGCTTTGTTGAAATGTATTCAGATTTTGTAGACACATGGATTTTGTGTTGGCACACAAAAATTCACCCCATTTTACTGCTAGGTGGCGCAATTTATTATTTATTTATTTATTTATTTATTTATTCATATAGCATTTATTTTATCAGGAATAAATCCCATTGAGATACAAAATCTCTTTTTCAAGGGAATCTTGGGAAAGACAGCAGCATAAAAGTTTCACACTGGAAACAACAACAGACTGTGACAAGCAAAAAAACTACAAGAATAAGACATTTGGGGTTTCGCAGTAAAACGTACATACGCTGGTTAAACATCCAAACTAGTAAGAAGATCGAGTTTAAGGTTATTCTGTAGCTCAGACGAAGATGAGGGAGCAAAAACAGAAAAAGCTCTTTTTCCGAAGACACAGTGAGAAAAAAAATCAATATCTAGGGTGGCCACCCTTTGCTTTGGTTTCAGCATTTAATCCCACGGGCATGCTTTTCTCATTTTGTTACTTCCTCACGCGCTAAACCATTCCATGTTGTTTTAAGTTCATTCCAAAGAGATTTTTTCATGTCACAACAAATATGCTGAATCGGATTAAGGTCTGGACTTTGAACAGACCAAGTCATAACTTTTACGTCATCAGGTTTTTATTTCTGCCTGAAATAATTCTTGAAGAGCTTGGAAGTATGTTTATGGTCATTATCTTGTTGAAAATAAAATTCCCAACCAATCAGTCTCTTACCCGATGGCAATGTGTGCCTCGGAAGGATGCTGTGATACTTCTTTTGATCCATGATTCTGTTGATTTTTATGAGATCACCAGCTCCTTTCGAGGAGACTGAACCCCAAACCATAATTTTTTTTTTTTTTTTTTTTTGCTTCCCATACGCGGATAACGAACATCAGAGGCAATTAACTTCTGTTTGCACCTTTATTGCCTCTAGTTTTCAAAGAACCAGCCTCTTTTAAATGTTTCATGGTGTTTTTACAGTGTCGTGGCAGCATTTAACATCTTCAGCATCATGTAAGGCCTCAATGCAACTACTAACAATCTCTGAGAGCTCCTTCTGTTGTGCCATCGTGTTTAACAATGTGATACTGCTCAAAGATCCAGTTACCTTATATACTGGAACCACTTACCATCAAAGGTAATTCTGCACAATAATGTTGCCTCAGACCAGTTTAAACACATTTTTAGCATCAATAATCATGAAATGAGCCTTCAAGTACTCAGTGTTTTTGTTTGTTACCCATATTTTTTACATCAGTATACTTGTGGGAATGATTTTTGTTCTCATTGCCTACATTTGTACTTTTCAATATATTTTCGCTAAAAAATTATTGAGAAGTAATATATTAGGACCCCCTTTAGGTGAAAGAGGTGGTGTATAATCATCACTGCACACTACCGTATCTTTTTTAAGGCATCACATATTTCACTTACTTCTGTAGGACTGAAATTAAAATCAAAATCAGATGGCATCTCCTCTTCAGTAAAAGAGGAATTTAGTTTGGAGATGTGTTTCATTTACCAACAACTGGCCAGCAGATATGAATTGCTGCTTAAGGGCATTTAACATATTCATTGTATCTATTATAATTTCAGTTCCCAACTTCAGTGATGGTGGCAAGACACTGTTATTTTGAAGCCTGAGGACAACTCCTTGATTAGCTTCCAGAATTAAGAAGGATTATTTAAGCTACCAGTCATTTTTTTAAAGTGGTAGTCTTATTTAGCTTTGCGAATCAAAGAAATACATCTGCTCCGTAGATGCCAAAAATGTATCCAGTCTGGTTGGCATTTGGTCTGTCTTGCAGTTGCTTATGAATCATATCAGTTTGTTTGAAAACCATCGGTTGTCGCATCCTTTAACCTTACATTTTCTCAGAGGAGCATGCTGATTTAAAGAGGAGTACTGATTTAAAATAGGACACTGTACTGAAAGAGACGCCATCTTTCGGATGTGACGTTAAACCGAGGTCCTGACTCACTGTGGTCATTAAAGATCCTATGACACTTTTCGACGAGAGTAGGGGTTCCTCAGTGTCATAGCTAAATTCCCAACCTGGCTCTTTCAAGCTGCCACCTTATCATCCCCTGATCTAACTGGCTTTGCAATTTGTCCTCTCTCCCTCCACCTCAAGCCCCAGGGCTCCCTTGAAAAAGAGATTTCGATCTCATTATAACTCACTATAGTCAGAGATTCTGATAGTGAGGACAATGTTTTCCTTAGGTAGGCGACTGAGGGGTGTCTATAACATCCAGCTATTGTCGAAACACAGCCTTTAGAAAATTTCACTTTCAATACAAGCAGCTCATACTGCTTTAGCACCGACTTGGATGAAAATGCTGTTACCTGGTGCATGTTTTTATGTATATCTCAACTCCACCACCTTTAGCATGGCAGTCGGTGTGAAAGATGTTATTCCCATCCATATTAACATGGCTATTTTGCAATAAAAAACAAAAATGTGAAAACCATTTAACGTCAATGGTCCTTGGTCCTAATTTTGCCGACTGTATCTCTGTGTAAGCTTCAAGTGATCCATCCAATGAACAAGAGGTACAGTGCCGTGAAAAAGTATTTGCCCCTTCCTGATTTCTTACTTTTTTGCATATTTTTCACACTTCAATGTTTCAGATCATCAAACAAATTTTAATATAAGAAAAAGATAACCCAAGTAAATACAAAATGCAGTTTTTTAATGATGATTTCATTTATTAAGGGGAAAAAGCTATCCAAACCTACCTGGCCCTATGTGAAAAAGTAATTGCCCCCCCCGTTAAATCATGAATTAACTGTGATTAACTCTTTCAACCCCAGATATTCTAGCATCACTATACCCTTCAACCCCACAGCCCTCTGTAGAGGGCTGGTCATTATCTGGACATTGTATCTTACTGTTATCTCTGGAATCCCATTAAATGTAACCTGATATGTTCCAGTCAATTAGTCAGATTGTTTGAATTTTCCCTACAGGAATTTGGGGTTGAAGGGAATATGTTGGTCAGCCCTCTGTAGAGGGCTGTGGGGTTGAAGGAGTTAACCACATTTTTTGAGTCCAGTTTCACTAGCCACACCCAGGCCGGATTACTGCCAGACCTGCTGAATCAAGAAATCACTTCAATAGAACCTGTCTGACAAGGTGAAGTAGGCTAAAAGATCTCAAAAAGCAACATGTCATGCACTAACTAAAGAAATTCAAGAACAGATGAGAAACAAAAGAAATTGACATCTATCAGTCTGGAAAGGGTTGCAAAGCCATTTCTAAGGCTTTGGGACTCCGGCGAATCACGGTGAGAGCCATTATCCACAAATGGAGAAAACTTGGAACAGTGGTGAACCTTCCCAGGAGTGGCTGGCCTACCAAAATGACTCCAAGACCGCATTAACTACTCATCCAGGAGGTCACAAAAAAACCCAAAACAACATCTGAAGAACTGCAGGCCTCAGTTGCCTCAGTTAAAGTCAGTGTTCATGATTCAACAATAAGACAGAGACTGGACAAAAAATGGCATCCATGGGAGAGTTCCAAGGCGAAAATCACTGCTGACCAAAAAGAACACGAAGGCTCGTCTCACATTTGCCAAAATACATCATGATGATCCCCAAGACTTTTAGGAAAATATTCTGTGGACTGACGAGACATAAGTTGAACTTATTGGAAGGTGTGCGTCCCATTACATTTGGCGTAAAACTAACACAGCATTTCACAAAAAGAACATCATACCAAAAGTCCAACGTGGTGGTGGTAGTGTGATGGTTTGGGGCTGCTTTGCTGCTTCAGGACCTGGACGACTTGAGTTCTGCTCTCTACCAGAAAATCCTGAAGGAGAATGTCCAACCCTCAGATTGTGATCTCGAGCTCAAGCGCATTGGGGTTATGCAGCAGGACAATGATTTGAAACACACCAGCAAGTCCACCTCTGAATGGCTTAAAAAAAAAACAAAATGAAGATTTTGGAGTAGCCTTGTCAAAGTCCGGGTTTAAATCCTATTGAGATGCAGTGGCATGACCTTAAACAGGCCGTTCATGCTCAAAACCCCTCCAATGTGGCTGAATTAAAATAATTCTGCAAAGAAGAGTGGGCTAAAATTCTTCCACAGTGATGTGAAAGACTCATTGCCAGTTATTGCAAACATTTGATTGCAGTAGTTGTCGCCGAGGGTGGCACAACCAGTTATTAGGATTTAGGGGGTAATTACTTTTTCACATAGGGCCAGGTAGGTTTGGATATATTTTTACCCTTAATAAATGAACTCATCATTTAAAAACTGCATTTTGTATTTACTTGGGTTGTCTTTGTCTAATGTAAAAATTTGTTTGATGATCTGAAACATTTAAGCGTGACAAATATGCAAAAAAAGAAGAAATCAGGAAGGGGGCAAATACTTTTTCACAGCCCTGTATCTTTAAGAACATGGTTGCTATTAGCCAATCAAGTTGCAGCTGCTAACAAATGGCGTGATTGCTTTAACTTTTATCACAAGAAGTACGCATTGCCTGTCACCACAGTAAGCCTACATGGATGCAGATTCAGTTGATTAAAGACACATTATCTATTCCAACGAATAACTAGCTGGTAGGCTTGCTAGCTACATTTCTCAAATTAAAATCAGAGAAATGGGCTGATACACAGTTCTACTTCATTTTTTTAAATACCGGTAGTAGCCGAGATGTGCTGATTTGTGGAAAAAAAAAACTTAGATTGAAGTGGGACAAACCAAATATCCATCCACAAATGTTAGAATATTAAGGCACACCCCCACTAGCTAGCTAGCTAAGACGTATAGTACCCATGGCATACAATGGGAAATATGTCAATTTAATAGCTAGCTAGCTAGCTAAAACCAGTGAAAATAATGTTGCTTTACTTAACGAAGCTGTAAGGCTCAAAGTTGGCATATAGCCAACTACCTCCAGTTGTGACATTGTTATGGCATTCAGATGGCTTATTTATTAAAATGAAGCAATGTAAACATCATAGCGAACAATATGACAACTAGCTAGAGATCACTATTATGTCCACCTTGTTCCTCTTTCTGGAAACAGGTGGACTGTTTTTAAGAGTGCTGCATTTTCTTGAAGGTGAATTAAAATGTGGAAAATATGACATCTGAGAATTGGCATTAAAATTTGATGTGCATAATTTGATTACAAATTGAGAACTGTGGTGAACAGGGCATGAGATGATATCTAGCATCTGCTGATGTCTATGCATCACAGACTTCAAATAATTAATACATGCAAATGGTATGCATCCAAACATTAAAAATGATGAACATTAAAAACAAAAATAAATCAAATTGTTGGAGCAAACATTACATAATGTTAGTAAGTGGAGAATGTTGCTGGTCATTTAAGTTGCAGTTTTTTCATCATTGTGAGTTGACTGTGAGAAAACGGCCATCAGTGTCATAGCTTGTCACTTTCAACTTCAGGCTACTCGGTGTTTGTTTTCCCTAGCTTGAACAATGAGCATGTTTTTTGGGCAGGGCAAACCAAAACTGAGAACCCAGCCAGATGTAGTTTCAAATACAGTGCCTGAGACTTGGGTTACATCATATTAAGTCTGATTTTCCCTGAAGGAAAGTCTGGTTTTGGGATCACAGGTTGCAATAAAATAATTTTTGTTGGCCTAACAAGTTTTCCTCCTCACCTGAACACTGATATTATAGTGAAAAAGTTGGCGAACTGGTCCTTTAACTGTCCCCAGCTAAGTTGTGATTAAAGAAGCCTAGAACTGGGAGTCGGAGAGAAGACAAGAGGCCAATGTGTACTCAAACCAGTTGTGCAAACACCTTGGAGCTTCATTACTCTGAAGAGCTAAGTTTAAGTACTCCTTTTACCGTGACCTCATAGGGCCTTTGCTTTGTTATCCAAAAACATGGTCAGATAAATCGTACAGTGCTTCAAATAGACAAACACCTTCAGAGCTTCAGGTTGCCGACTGCAGGGCTGCGGGAGAAGCTTGGCTGCCTTTTCCACCCAGTGCTCCACCCTGCTGTCACGTTGCAGCTTGCTGCACAGCAGCTCAGCCACCGACAGGGCCAAGTCTTTCTGGGCCTGGTTCACATCCAGTGAATGTCGGCGAGGCCCAAGATGGAAACACACACATTTACATGTAGAAGCTGTGCTCTCCACCTCAGACATAAAACATGCATTAAACTTGATAAAAGTTTTGAGCCATAATACTCCAGGCCACCTAATGTACGCACACCTTATAGCACCCCACTGCTTTATCAATGTTGCCCTCTCTCATACCATTGGCCGAGAAATTTGTGAGCTTTCAGTTTGCTTTCTTGGACTGTAAGGTGGGCAAATTTATACCTTAACCCTTAAAACGCTTAATTTTACTCACCCTATCCCTTCAAAAGTTAATCATTCATTATTTAGTTGATAAATTACCTTCTGAAGGACTCGCATGTACCTGTGAACCCTTTTGAAGGTCATTACTCGGGCCGGTAGGCCACGAGTCTGAGCTTCGGCTCCGTTCTTTTTTTTTTTTCGGGGTTGCGATGGTCCTGCTCATGCGCGCGCGTGGTTTCGCGATTGGCCCAGGCCTAGACCCGGCCTGAGTACAGGCTCTGAGGAGCCTCTTGTTGCTGACTAATTTGCCAACTAAAAATTGACAAAATTGTTTTCCTTTTGAAGGCTGAAATCTGAAATTTTGCTTTGTATTTTCTGTGCCTTGTGTGACGATAGCAGTGATTAACACTTTAAGCATTAAAGACTGAGCAATTCAAAACCACAATTTAAGGGGAAAAAATTGACCAAGATTGAAAGTCAAATAAATTAATGGGAATGGTATAAAAAGCAATTCACCGTGCATGTCCACCCTTTTGCAAGTTCATATTCATTTCCTTCAAAGTACAATTGACCGGAACAGGCAAAGTTGCTTTTCGACCTGTTCTGAATCAAAAGTGATTCTATTTGTTTTCCCGTTATATGACGTAGAGAGGAAGTGAATTGCAGGCGAAACAGATATTTGTCCGTGTCTGTCTCTAGTGGTCAGTTAACAGTGTATAGCCATTGGGTGTCAGTATCTGAGGTTTTTGTGCTTTCACAGCTCTATCACTGAATTTGATGAACTAACTCTTTGGGCTGCCATGTTGAGTGCTGATGAAAATAAACTTGAATTGTGTGTTTACAATTAAAATTCAGTGATGCAGAAGTGGGGTCCTGCTCTGTTCTGGTGAGAAGTTGCACAGATTTCAGTGTTCAGGTCTATGATGTACATTATGGAGATTGGGATGTGCAGCACTACACAGAGTGAGTCTTCTTCTGAGATTAGAAGAGTTTTTGTGACAAACATGTGATGCCTCGTGCCTTACCTGGGCATCTGATCTTAAAGGGATGACAAGCACAAGTTGACCAAAAATTAACTTGGTAAGTCAAATAGGTTTTAAGAGTAGAGTGCAATGCCATGACTGATACACTTTCAAACAAATATGATCTGTGTAATTCCTGGAAGATGTTTTGTTATGTCACAAGGACTGAAGTTGGGATAACGTGCCGTGTGTTGTCCTACAAAAATGTCAAAACACTTCCTAATTATGGCTATAGATATGCAGATGACCCTTTCCATTCCATTCTAACTCCAGGTGGTCGCACCTCAGTACCTCTCAGAATTTAGCTTTTTTTAGGGTCTTGGTCAATGATAAGATGTAGAATTCCTCAAAATTTGGGATTCATGCTGTGTTTCGGTTTGCAGCTTGAAGATTTGAAAGTTTCCTTGGTATTGCAATAAAAAAATCTATCGCTGCTTGAAATAAATTTTTTCATTTTTTTGGCTAACTTTTTAGTCTTCAAATCTTGGGGTGTTTTTGTATGTTAGCCTGTGTTGGCGTAGGGACAAAAGAGAAGAGGTGTCGTGTAAAGTTCTGTTTGCTTCCCACTAGGTGGAAGTATTGTGCTGCTGTTTTTGATGTGAAAGTTGTATTTTTAAAAATGATTTTGCCAATGCAGAATAATTGCACTTAGCTGGTAGGTGGCTCTAATATTCAGGGGCCACTAATGCCTGGCATCATGTACAGTGGATATAGAAGGTCCACTCCCCCTAATTGAAACTATAGGGTTTTGATTTGTAAAGCCAGGAATAAGAACAAAGTGTTAGACTTGTACCATCAAACTAACTGAAATAAGCAGGAAAAAAATGGCATCCATTCAACGAAACTGAGTGCGATTAAACCCAGAATAATGCCAGGTTGTGCTTCAGGATTTGATTGACACATTTGTGGAGGCATTTAAAAAAGAGTGAATGACACCGATATGGTGACTTTTCTCTCAGTATATTTCTTTGTCCATGGGAAATTTGTGGTCTACAAAGAGTTTCCAAAAAAAACTATAAGATTGCGTTGTTGAAAAATGCGAACTGAGAGCACATTGATGTTGTGAAGTTAGGTGAGAATTCATCGTGGTCGGCATGGACTCTGACATAATAAGCCATATGTCTGAGGTGGTTTCAAATCCACCCCAAAAAAGTTGAATGGTGGGCGAAAGAATCCTTTGTTGTTGTGTGCTGAGAGAACTGAGTCGGCATATCGGTGTCATTACCTATTTTCTGCCTCAAAAGAGTTGCATTAACACTTTCCTCGCTGGTGTATTTTTTTAAGTTGTCAGCCACTGACTTCATTTTTGTTATCATTCATTGATCTTTCGATACCTGCTTCTGTTGGAAGATCTGTAACCACGCTCCTCACCATAATAGTGATAACGCAGATTGCCAGAATATTATCAATGGTCAGGGAAGCAATTTGTCATAATTGCCAGAAAACCCTCTCAATGGCCGGTAATGGTTTAAGCACCCACAGCTTTTGCGGAAATGTGAAAATGCTGTAAGATTCCAGAGTTTATCTGCTGAAGTCTCATAAAAGCTCTGTGTTGAGAAAATGCAAGGCAGGGCTCTCAACCTTTATTCCTGAAATACTAATGACTGAAACAAGGATGATGTTTTAAAATGTAATCAATCGCAGGTTTAGGCCCAGCTATACCGCCTGCAATTATGTTAAGAGTTATAAAATGATATGGAAAGGGGATCTCACACAGGTGTTTAATTCATCAAATCCAATTTAAGGAAAATATTTTTGGTATTATTCTAAATAATATCAGTAAAGCAATATTTCCACATACAGTCAACATTTTGGAAGAAAATGTGCCGAGATGATGAACATTTGAAAATGTTAATTCCAAAAAAAAAAGAATGCTTGTTGATTGTTCTAGGATTTGAAGATGATATTCTAACATCGTACCTAAATTATTATTTTTCTGTTCACAATATCCTCCGTAAGCTTAAATTTGCAATTGGTGGTTCAAATAATTGGTGAGGGTTTGAGTGGAAATTGGTTTGTTGCTGCAGTTGATTATCACTTGGAACTGGAGATAATAAATTTATATAAAATAATTGGGTCTGGGGATAATAAAATGGAATTTGGAGGTAAACTTTGTGAACTCTAATCATAAACTTTGGAAAATTTGCCTTTACGGAGTTTGACAGGACCTTATGTCAGAATGGCTGCTTACACCCTCAATGATATAATTCTTAATTACTTATTTTTTATGTGTTTACTGCAATCTATCAACATGTAGGCAGAATTTTTGGCTAAAATGTAGCATTGAAGAGATTAGCTGGTTTGACATCGGTGCGGCGCTTGTACAAAGAAAAACGCAAACATACAGCAGACATCCATAATTTTTACACTTTGTAGCTTTAAGGCACATAATAGGTTGTAAATTATGCAGTTTTTACTTCAGACTTCCCACCTATCTCGATAATCGCATGTAGCGCAACACAGATTAACTCTAATATTTGAACAGGAGTTGTATAGGAGGGGCCATCTGTGATTATATGTCTAAACCTGTTGGTACACACTCCCAGCTTATTTAATGTCTATTTACGTGGAATGAAAATCCAGTAAGACCAGCTTCTGTGAGAAGTGTGTGCCCGTGCACGCATGCGTGGATTTGCGACCTTACCTGCGACTCTCGCTTGAGGGCATAGGCCACGCCTTCTCCTGTTTCTGCAGGTCTACATCCTGTATGCAGTCCATTCAGGAAATGCTAGTTAGTCCTGCCTGCTGCTTTAGTGAACACCGCTCGGCTGTTTGTGAAGAAAGAGGACCCCTGGTCTCCCCGCAGTGTTCAAATGCAGACGAATGTTGGGTGAAGTAATTAATGCTGCTGTGAGCTTTCCCGGAGACCTGTTGCCTTGGAGTCATGGAATTGTTTACGCGGTTGCTGGAGCCATGGACAGTGCTGACTGGCAGTGACAGACATACTGCTCTGTCTTTATTACAGGACTTTGGAATGTGCTTTTACTGCAGGTGAAGGATGTAAGGAAGAACAGCTGTTCAATGGGCAGAAATTATGATGGTGGTTTTCAATTTTTGGCACTCTTCCTGATTATTCCCTTCGTTCTCCTGCTGTTCTTGTGTCCTGTTAGTTGCTTGTGTTTACCCAAGGATTTTCCCTGGCATTTCCGTAGAGACTGTTGCTTAGCTCTGCTATGTTTCCTTTTTTCACTGTGCCAGACCCTGGGCACTTACACATAAAGTATCTGCAATGACGCCGGTCCGAGCCAAGGATTCAATCCTGTAGCCCTGGGGACAAAAATCACTCACAATGGAGTCCTACCAGGCTCACTGTAAATCTGACGTTCTGGGGCAGAGTTGGGTGGAAGGGGCGAATCAAGACATTTATGAAGTGGAGTCTCGGATGCCTTTACCGAGACCATTCCCTTTGCCGTCATATTTGGATGAGAAAAATTCCATTGTGGTTCAGACTCAGATCTCTCATGTTAACCACAAGCAGAATGGCCATTTGCTTAAGGTCATCTCAAAAATCTCCCTGCCTACACCACCATACACAGTAAGTGCTGCTTATTTCTATGTCTCTTAATCAAGATGGTGGTGAGATGAGTGGTGATTTGACTGGAGCTGTGGCTCATGGTTGCACTACTCTCATGGTCTTTTCTGATGTCAGTGTAATTGAGAAATATTCATGTGTGACTGTCTGTAATCTTGTTTTATTGCAGTGCATTCGGTACAAACAAAAGCTGACCAATAATTTCAGTCTAACGATCAATATAATACAAAATCTTTCGTAAATGTACGGCACCATATCAGAAAAAGTTGGGATGGTATGTTAAAATCAAAACTGAAAGCGGTCAGTTGACAATTATCTTATCTGTACCAGAGTTAAGACAATGCAACAGCACATTATTATCCCCCGCCACGAAGTATGAGGGGGATATAGGTTTGAGCTCCGTGTGTCCGTCCGTCCGTGCGTCTGTCTGTCCGTCCGAGATAAAGGGGACAGCTTTTCTCAGA